>OX419758.1:13754132-14393741 GCA_948567375.1 Lunularia cruciata
TCTCACCGGTATTGGCCTGCGGATTCCACAGGGTCCTCTTTCATTAGATGCTTTCACACATCTTCTTGAGTTGTATAAGTTGTTTGGTAATTTCCGCTTTACAGATGTGTATGTGCTTCAAGTTTTGTCGCATGTTGATACATGCGAATCTCAAACTTGGGAGGATGTTGGTGTGCATTCCCATAAGTTCGTCCCATGCCGAGCTTCAAGTTGAACCCCACCGAACATAATGGTAGTGGTGGTATTCTGTTCACGTCCGTGTGTATGTGAAATATTCTTCGACGACTCACAGGATTGCTTCTCGAGTTTTGACACCATTCTCGAGTAAAGCTTTTCTTGTACATGTGGAAGCATCTGACTTTGTGTTGACATGATTATTCGAAATGCATGGCTGATTTTTTTTCACAAGGTCTCCGTGATGTTCTTCAAATTCATACACATTTGCGGACATAAGACTGGTTGTATTCTTTACTGCTCACATGCATACTCTGCATGAACGAGGGCTAAGTTGCTCTCCTTTATCTTCTTCCGAATCCCATGGTCCTTCGGAAATTGTGTCCCCGACGTTTTCGTTTGGCAGGTCTGATCCGTCCTCAGCAACCCAGCAAGAAGCACCACAGGAATAATTCTCCTTTGGTTGAGGATTACATCGTCAGAAGAAGTAGAGGTTTTCTCTTGCCTGTCCTCCTGACTTTCCACTGGAACAAACGGAAGAAGGGGAAATAATTTGAGTGCTAAACAAAGATAGCGGACCCCATAGCACAAGAGATGTTTGTCAGTTCGTCGAATAAGGTTTGAGAATCTTCACGACCTATTTTACCGACGTTCTCCACAATAGAGGTATCCAACGACTCCCAATAGAAGGAACCCGTCGCCGAATTTAAGCATGTATAAGAAACAGCAAAGACGACGTCGTAAATTAGCCCATCGTTCCAAGTTAGTAAGTGTAGAGGATTCGTTTCGCACATCCAATTTGCATCATGATGCTATGTACAATAGATGTTGCAAGTGACACAATCATTCATCTGCATGGTTTTAGTTCAAGCACTACAATAGCGCAGTAAGAGTACCGTGAAACAGAGTTCAAAGCCATGATGCATACGTAAGGAGCTTATTAGGGGTAAATCTCTTGTACACAAACTTATTTCTTTGACAGTGCTTAAGAAGACTGGTCCGCTGCTTATCCCTACGATGCAGGGCTGTAGTTCTTGCGACAGGTATGAGCAAATTAAAAGCCAGAGTATTGAATTTTAGGGTTTCTGTAATGCGATCTCCCTCCTCAACTTCTCGATGACCGGACGACAAAAGCTTCCCTAAACACTTTCTTTGGTTTCCCGACACAACCTCGAAGCTGACATTTGCTTTAATAATCAGCAGTTCCGTCCTGTGGCCCTCCGTACGGATCCAAATTATTTGAATGGCGCATCATGTGATCGCATTCTCAACATTGAATTCCAACACCCGAATCAGCTTATTAAGGATCCACTTTAGCTCCAAAAACTAAGAGATATAACAATACACGTCTAACAAGTTGTATAAGAAAGAGAGCGGACCTGATTTTAGCATGTGCAGTCAGTCAGTGGATAATAAATTCTGAGTTTCCGTTGACAATGTATCGGGGTAATTTAGCTCTTGCTACGTCGTTCTTCAACCATCTCGACTACTTTCTTCATCCAATCCTAAGACTCGAGGACATCCCCCTACATTGGAATTCCAGGTGCAATGGTTGAGTTTCCTTTAGGAGACAAGGACTCGCTCCAACTGTCTGCGGTATGCTACAATGTCCTTCTGAGGAAATTTAGCCAATGTATTTACTAAGGGTCGTAGGTGGATAACTTCCGGAGACAACTGGGAAAAGACGATCAGTACACGAGTTTCGGTGGGAACATGCTATCATAGCCAAGAGTTCGCATTCACAGTACGCGATGAAGATCGCTCTCGGTTCTTAGAGCACACCCTGAGTTCAATCACCATACAGTTAAAAAACAAAGAGTTCGATTCAAGTATGATCCACGTCGCGATCAGAGAAAGACTTCTAACCATGACGCAACGAGGAATCAATTTGATTGATGAGTAGTTTGAACAGCAACGGTGAGCGCCACTAAGTTATGGGAAGCAGTACGAGAATTAGCAGCATATATGTGGCCGGGAGGCATCTACTAGTTCAAGCATGAGGCAACTCGGATAGAACGGATAAACCTAAAACTCGGTAAAGATGGGCGTGGGCGAGCGAGCATCAGCTCATTCAAGGATTTTTGTAGGAGGCAACCAGGATTGAACTGATGACCTATCGGACTGCAGCCGATTGCTCTACCACTGAGCTATACCTCCTTGCTGTTTCCGCAGCGGGATATAAAAGTATCAAACTTTTCTATTGAGCATCTTGTTCGACATATTCGGGCTCTCTTGATCACTTGCATGCTCTTCGTATATGTTCCTTCGCACCCCGCAAAGGACTAAACCATGTCTTGAAGAGATGAGGAACAGCTCGTCAGAGTGTGGGGGACGACTTCCGACATTTACAAGCTCTTCTATGCCTTATTCGATACAGTGAACACGCATGCTTTTTGAAACTGTTTTAGGAGCATGGAGTAGATTCGAGATAACTTGAACATATATTGCACAAACAGGAAAGTTGTTGTAGGGTCTAATGGTAGTTCCAAGCACATACACGCGACCATATGTTCGGTATTATTCAATCTGTTCTTGCAACTGGTTTCCTTGACGATTCCACGGGATGGCGTCGAACTCACTTAGTAGTTGGATCTGATTCGTCGTAGAAGTAGAGTAACGGGAAAGCTCTCAAGTTATTGCAGAGGTGGGAACAGTAGTTTTCAATATCAGTACCACGTCTCAATATCCACGAGGATTTGACTACCTAAAGGTTCTACTGAAAACTCAACACTGTCAATTTTGATCCTAAAGCAATTTCATCAGAGTCATTTCATACTATTTCAGCTTCATGTTTAGCGCCCTGTACTTTCTTTACTGTATACACCTTTCCGAACTGTATGGACTCATCATCCCATTTCACATGCTTCTTTTTTTCGCTCTCACCTCCCTTCTAGCTGGGCCCTGTTGTAGAACCGAACTGCTCTATCTGGTAACCAGAACCCTGGAGGTAGATCTCATAGCAGGAGACTTGTTTGTGTTCCCTAAGGTGCTCGTGCACTAATATCAGTACAACTCAGATCCTCAATCTGAAGCACCAGCTGTATTAGCCTTCAGCTGTATAGCACTAAAAATTCAGCACTAATTTCATTTCCTACCATCTCTTTTGGACGTCAAATAGACATGGAATTCGTGGCCAAAGCATTTGCTGTGAATGTTGGTGTTATAATGCCCCTGGAATCGAATTCATTGTAGACCGTTTAGACACGTTGCTTCGTTACCTTAAATTATATTTTCACTTGATAAGGTTCATATAATTTGGGCAGAGCTTCATGAGAATCATCCATAAATAAAGTCCGGATTTGAGTTCAAGTACAACTGAAGAGAATTCTAGGCTTTAAGCTCGATATAAGACAGTTGGTCAGATTCATGCATATGCCACCTGCAGTTCGAGAATCTTGTTACTCGTATTTTTATGCAGATTTGACATCTGTTGATCCATATAGTCACGCAATATCAAGATCTTGATCAGTATCTTTTCAATCGATACTTCTATTCATTTGCATATGGAAGATCCTTACAGAGCTTCTATTGACCTTCTGGTCTGAAGTGAAGGAATCACGGATTACTAGAAACTCCAAGTACAGATTCTTGATACTACATATGTTCCTTCCAGAGCATGAAACTATACATCCTTGAAGCACACACTGTCTACTGAAATCATTGGAGCTCCAGAATACGAAATGATTGGAAACTTCCGAGATGTCTGCGGACAAGTTCATATGATTATTTGGAAAACTGGGACAATCAGGTCATGAACAATATATATAGCTGAAGCTAGACTGAAGTCTTAGAACCACAAAGTTTAACCATGATATCCGTGGATATAAAAGTACAACATCTTTAGAAGCAGTAGTACTGGCGAGTGGCAGTACTTTAGACTCTGTAAACTCCAGGAGAGTTCCTTCCTTCAAGGGACCGAGTTCCCAGGCCCTAGAAACTCATCTACAATAAGTAAAGACTGACATGCACACCAGCAGACAGACGAAACCCAGTTTAATTGTGAAGTCTCGCCGAGTTGAGACTTTCTGAATTATATCTTCCGGCTGCTAATTTTCCTAATGACGGTATTACTCAATTGGGACTTGATATATACATATATAAAAAACGTTGGATCCATGCTCACGTTCCTTATTTCTAACAAACGCATCACAAAAACTATCAATTTTGGAATACGGACAAGGCATAATGTTCATCCCCAGGTAACTCGGAGGATTATGGCTTTGCAGGTCTCAAGGGTTGACATAGTAGCCAGTTCTAAGGTTTGGTAGGGCTTATCAGCTTATTTATCTCTTCCTGGACCAAGCATACTCTACCAGCTGAACGTCGTTTGTTTTGAGTTCATCCAATGGCATATGAAGTTACTTCCGACTCCAGTGGTAAGTGTAACCAAACAGAAGTGGAAGTAGCTTGAATCCATTCTTAGTAACTAGAGTAGTCTAGTCGTTAAGGATAGTGAACGCGAACTCGCCACGCTTGTTGTACCCTTGAACTCTACTGTTTCTGAGTACGTGCCTTGGCAACTCTTGAGAATAGGACTTCAGCACTGAGTGCGACTGATGAAGATCGATAAGTACGGTGCTCTCTTCAGGATTTCGGATGTCTTATACACTGCTCGAGTTGTGCTTATGAAACGGTATATTAAATTTCTCACCTCTGCTAAAATGACGATGAACCCTAAGTCATCAACCTTATCCAAAAGCAGAACCGAAATCGAAGCTCCCGGCTGTTAGGAGCTGGTTGCGGGAAGATTTTGGTCGTCTGACTTTCAGCGGGGCATTCTTCTGACCCTCTGATGCAAAAATAGAGATTGATTTCATTACCAAGTGACAATGATTCAGTATATCGTAAGGGTCGAACACAGATCCTGGCCCTTTAAAACTTTTGTTAGCATGTAAGGCAAACCCAAAGCTCCGCCACCTAGCTACACCAAGCAATATAAATATACTTTGGAAATAAGTTATATACGAGAGATGTTTCAAGCTGGTACACCTCGAAAATTTCTAATCTATTGCTGGAATTTGGATGGTACGTTCGTGGCGGACACTTAGCTTACTTCGTTCAAACTTTCTGCTTCTTCAGGGAGATGGCAGTCCCAAAGATCTCGAGCCACATATCATAGTTTATGAGCAGCTTAGACCAGACAGTTACAGCCACAGACAGATCGTGATGTGAGGAGGTGAAAATCCGCCTCCAGAGAGTAAATGCGAGGTAAATTCCCTTCCGTCCAGTAGGAAGGTTTATTTGTTCCTAGTATTACTGGAGTTCATACACTATCGGGACATTGGCTCAGGCAGTATATACAATATCAAGATTGATCATCCTAGCTATGTCGGTCCTCCGCTTTCTTTGCCGGCTGCTCTTCTATATTCGTTCAGTATCACATGACGTCGATTACCAATCTCATTGCATTGTTGATGGTTGGAAACACGAGTAAACCATTAACTCAAATATGCCACATATATTCGTGGGATATCCTTTAACTTTCCATCAGCAGCAGCCATCGAACTACACCTACCCCGAACATCAAAGTACCAACAATTGCATACGCAGTGCCCGATTGGTAGTACCAGCGAATGCGAACATGTGTATGTTCACCACGAGTCACCTTATTGAACGCAAATTTCAACGATAAATATTCAGTATATGATCGAACTTCATTAGATATAAATAATTTTCCTTTGGAAAATACTAATATACCTCCTCAGAAGCGCAACCTCGGCCCATGTATAAGATCACCCAGTGTCCACAAACCATCCCGATAGATCTCTATCTTGATCTGCAGCAATCAGTTAGGAGTGTATCGCGGTGGAACTACATTGGGGCCCACTTGCATCAGTTGCTTGCGCTCTAACTGTGCTCACGATCTACGAAGAAGGAAAGCTGCTGGTAACTGATACAGTTTTGAGCCTCTTAACTCGTAGCTTTCCAAATTAAAGATTCATCGTGTACAAGCGATTGCAAATTAATGGTTATCCTAGGTTGATCCGAACGTGGTTGACACATTGATTATATAGCGCTTCAGTTGCGGTTTGTGAAGAATACTCCCAGTTTAGACATCCATTCCATGATTTGGCATAATATATTCATATGCACATATTCGTTCCTATTCTAACTGATCATGAATTGTAAACGCATACACGGCCTGTACTGACACTGCAGCACATATTGCATAATGCAGCGTAAGATTTTAAGCTCTGCGCTCCTCCTCACGTTCGTTCTCTTGATGCTGACGGCGGTGCCAAGCGTGGATAATATCTAAGTATGACTATATGCAACAGTAGGAGGACCATGTATCTAACAATGATGTTACTAAGGTTTATCCACACTATCACAAGCACATGACGTATCAGCAAGAATTGTAATACACTGGCTATCTATGCTCTTGATTCAAGGTACCTTTTTTTACACAAGCAAATTATCATTCATACTACAGAAAATATAAGGTTGGTAGATAGAGTGGGGAAGAGACTGAAGTTCATACAACCTTATAATATCAACCAGTACGTTTATCAACGCCGATACCTAGAGATGAAAGAATGAGAATACCCTGCTAAAGCAAAGTTGCCCAGCAATTGCAAGAATGACACCTTTATTTGTACACACAAAAATATTCTCATTTCCAAAGAATTGCGATCTGGAGTCACCAAGGTTTCATTTCCAGAAAACTGAGTTAAAACTACTTGACGTTGATCGTGTCTTTTGGTAAGACAAGGATTCAAAACAAATGTGTCATTTATAGTTATGATGTTGTTAGTGGTGTGTTACCTCCAGGATAAAAGTGTTCAAAGAGTGCTTGGATGCCTGTTATGATAAGCATCAATATCCAATCTAAATTCCATTTAAGGACAGTTAAACTTAGCAACACTATTGTATATAACAATCATTTACAAGTTGAATGCCAGACATTGCAAATACTTTGCTGAGTCATTAGTTTACAATGTTTGCAAGGACCTACTAATGTACAATAAAATGAATGTTCCAGAATCTTCCATCTAATTCATAAGTTTTCAAGCATAAGTCAACTGTAATCATTTCATGTTATCAACATCCCCAAAATCTTCTATCAGGTGGAGAACGCTATCCAAGGGAATTGATTTTTGATACCACCTAACATCGTAACCTTTGAAATATCCTCAAATTTCCAACAATGTTTCCTCTTCACTTCATCGAATGTGAATGTGACGACAATACATGCCCATAAGACGTGATTTCCATCATGATCGGATGCCTGCGCATTCGCTACCGTATTACTTGCAACGGTTGCTCAACTCCTCAGCCGGAACGGAGTTTTCCTTTCAACCAGATTGAATGCAACGCCAGGTAGTTTACAATTTATTAAAGTAGTCTCAGACTGACTGATCACGGAATCTCCTCATAATCGCTACAGATATTTGATACTATATCAGTACCAGTCCCCCGAACTGAAACTACGTATCATGCAGAAGCCGAATTGAGTAATGTAGCTCCATGTCGGTTAGAAGCACATGTACATGGAGTCCCTCTCTAAGCACAAAATCCATTCATGATCAGCACTGTCCATGACGATGGGACTACCACTGAACTACCGCAGCTGTTACTGCTGCTAAGGCGACCAAAACCGCTTTTATGGTAGTGGGAAGAGGATTCTTCTATCTAGATATCAATGTGAACATGGAGATGGATGTTGAAAGCCAATTTGAGCTTCAATTTTCTGTATTTATTCCAAATATTCATGTGCTTTGACCTTCGATCAACTGTCATAATGCGTTGCAGAAGATATACCCGGTAGGTATATCTTCTGCAAGGTATCCCGGTAGGTCAAGTAGACTTAATTTACGGTACACTTTGTTTCCAACAGGGTGATGTTCTACTGCGAAAGGAACTGCAGGAAATTTCTCACAGGCAAGATCTACTGAGTACGACGAATGGGCTGGTTATACAACGTCGTATTTGGTGAACGTCTATAGCCTGGCGACTTTTTCGTAGGCATTCGACATATTCAACACGGAAGTAGGCGAAATAAAGTTCTTTTGTTTAGTTGTTTTGTTCCCTGGACTGACTTTGGACCTGCAAGAATATGGGAGAAGAGAGAAAAGGGACTGCAGTCGCTAGAAATATTTTCAGTAGTGACAGTGTATGAACACGGGAGGTATCTTGTGACATCTTCGTGGTTTTGTCCATTCCAGTAGCGTCATGGTTGACACTATCAACAGTAATGGTATCATTCAGAATATCATTTTCACTTTCCAGCTTGTCAGTCTTAGATTAAGATCTTGTCAACTTTCATGATACTCCAGAACTGGTGGAGTGAAGTCTCACCTTTAAGCAAACCTTGACAATTAATTCAAAGGGGATTTTCTCCCACCAGCTGAAGCTTCTGAGAATATAGATTATATATCGATGCTAATACTGTTCGGATGGAAAACATCATAATTACTTTAATTTGCCAAAAGTGACCGCATCTCATATTCGAAGAAGATATCGATTCAACCAGGATGTCTTACCTTTCAGGCGTGTATTTGCTATATCTTTCTCCAGTATTAAGGAACTAATATGCTGACAACATGCTCTTTGATCCCATTGCTGAGACAGAAAATGCAAATGGATTTTGGAGAACTGTCCGCTGTAGTCCCCATAACAATGGAAAATCTGATCATTAGTGAGAATATCCTGCATTCGAATACCCGCTTTCTGCCAATACCTGAAGCGGCGATAGAAATGGACCTTAGTTCTTGAGTTAAGTCTTCTATAATTACGGCCTTCTCAAAGTTCTCAGAGGCGTAATCTAATACCGATCTACGTCACGTGGAGGGTGAACGTGAATCAAAAGCCTTCATTGTAGCCCTTAAACCTGAGGAATCGTTTGCTTATGTAATGACCCTCAACTTTTTGCCATTGTAGGATCGAGCCTGAGCGGCGTTTCCTTAGGTGGTACACTGGTTGCAAGCACCACGGATTTTCACAGTCGCATCCCCAACACGACACATTTGGGTGCAGTAATCCCCACCACAATTTTGTTGACAGCAGTTTATGCTACTAGGTTCCTCCAGTACTGGAACGCTCTTTGAACATCTGATAACTGAGGGCTGTCTCGATTTTCTTCACAGGTCAGCCTCATTGCGCTTGGCACCGTCGATAATAGAGCCAACGTGTACATGAACACTAACGCAACGGGTACGCATAAGTCACCTCTTCTCGTGATGACAGAACTCGCGTCGTGGCCTGCACATCAGGTATTTCAATTATACATACCGTATTTTTACTAAACTCAAAGTCGAATGTTAAATAGGCACGCAGTAGATGAACATTCTAGCTCTTTTTTATGATTCTATATCCAGTTCGTGAACCAGGGATGGAATCACGTATTGAACGCCAATGACGTTGCGTGCATTGTACGCAAAAAATCTTCAAATCTGTAAGGGTTGAAGACTTTAGGTAGGTGAATCCTTATAAGTCAGAGTTCCAACTGCAGCGCAAGTAAGAGGTGTTGCTCTGTCTATGAACCTCACGGCATCGATTTGAATCGAGATAAGGTGAATGCTTAGTCTAGAGCTTTTATGCATTTTATCTTCCTGCTCGAGTTCATGATGTTGAGGTTAGCAGATTGATATTACCTCTTGCACATGTAGAACTTCCCTCTAGAAACTGAGACAAAACTCTCTAGATTTCTACGACGTGGGTACAGGAAACCCTTGCTCGGCCTTGCTTGACAGTCGACCTGGAATTAGTGATTATTCTCTATCACAACCTCTTCCCTTGAGACTTGAGAGGGAAAGAGCGACACGTATACGATAGAAGGAGGGAAGCGTTGTAAGGATAGAACCGAAGACATGACAAGGAGTTTTGTAATCTAGATAAAAAGAAGGAAGGAAGATTCTCAAGCTTCGTAAAAATAAAATGAGGTAAAATAAGGCTAAGTTCCAGTAGCAATGGAACGAGAAAAATGTATTATTGTATCTAGAATATGAGAGCTATGTAAGTAAAGTGATCTAGGCAGGAACAGTTAGTGTTATCTCCCTCCTGTGGATTGCATTAGCCATTGTTCTCTATGTAGCTTTGTAGAGTAATATAAGCATGAGGTTTAAAATCAGTTAAACAAATTGAAAATTTGGAAGTAATACTTTTTATCATATAGCATAATAATATTTTCTACAATCAGTGAAAAATGTGATTTCCCTCCATTGGATTGCATTAGCCATTGTTTTCTGTGTATCTCTGTAGAGTAATATACACCTGAGGTTGAAAATCAGTTACAAATTAAGAAAATGAACATGATACCTGTATCATATAGATAATAGTGTTTTGTGCAACCACTGACTAATATATCAAACATCACATCTATAACTGCATATAATCATAAAGTTAAAGAAAAAGGGGTGAATTTGCTGTTTACTTTAGTTACCGCGAGCACCATAGCCAGGGAAGAAAGTTTTCTCGTCTATGCTTCGTTACGCTGACAATGATATGGTGTCTCGTGGGAAAGAGAATCATTAGATACAGCGAGATCCGCAGAAGAGTTCACACGGGTTGCAGATTCTCCTCAAGGGATACTGTAGCTAAGACTTAGTCGTGTAGGAAATGAAGGACAAAGATGATCAGGGACATATTCAGCTCAGGCACTTTCCAATTGTACATCTTGTGAGTGCAAACCATTACAATTATCCTCTTCTGTCCCGCGTTCCACGATAAATATATTGAAGTCATAGGAGATGCTTTGAGCTCGTGGACTGGAAATGTGGCAAGAAATATACTCCGGGACGTCCACAATGCTGTATCCACCGCACTTCTTTCATGGACTTTGTTCTACTTCAAAGGACAGTGACTCAAGTGTAACCGCGCACACCTCCGGTTGTTCCTAATACGTTTATGAATTGAGGAAGATTTGAAAGGAATAAAAGCAACTTGTTTTGAAATTGAGATTGTGTCTGATTTTCATGAGTTACTGTTTGAATCACTATTACAAGTTTGGGGCAAATTTGCAATTTGATTGGAAGGTAAATAATTAGCTAATACTGCAACCATACATAATATCCTTGGAGCAAATCCCTTTCCTACAGTATCCCATCAACCTGCTCATTAAATTCGACTCGGTCAAGCAACGACATAGAGTGTGATCAAGAGATGCAAAGATAGTCAGTGGATTTATGGGTGAGTCCAGCAACGAACAGAATATAAGACAAGAAAATGACGCGGAAAGATGGTGAAAAAAGTAATCTTCATGCTTTGGCACAGATTCACATGCTAAAAAGTTTGTTCACATTTAAAGAAATGGAGTACTGTACAAAGGGACTCAGATTCCCACTGCTCTGGCATCTTGACCAACAGCATTAACTGTTCTAGCTTGACTCCATGCGCATGGAACTCATCGAGGGCAGTACAGCGACCTTGATAATGAGGGAAAACTCCACCGTGAAGACACTTTCTTCCTGATACGAAAGATCTTAGACTCATCTTCCTCTTCGATCTGAAAGATTAAGCGTGGATCATCATGTGCAAATGTATACTTCAGAAATCCATCGCACATTGAAGACGAAATTCGCTGGCGATTGGTAGGAGTTGTCACCACAGTGAGAGAACGATTTACCAGCAATTGACCAATTGACGAAAGGAGTAGAGAGGATCTAGGCACTAAGTCTTGCCATTGTTACGCCCACGCAGATGTTAATGAAGTCCTCATCCACGAAATCCGTAGAAAAGACTTGCAACCGATCAAGAATGCTTTTCTTGTGAGCTTGAGAGACAAACAATCGGGCAAAGACTTTGATCCTGTTTGTGACAGGTTTAATCTGCGCCTCTCCATCTCCAAACTTAGGTGTGAGGGTATTCTCAACCCGGTAGAAGAATTTCCGAACAGAATTCGGGTGCTGTATGCCCAGCTTATCCAGGTTACTGTTGAATTTCGTGGCAGGCATATTTGTGTCGATCCAATCGTCGTCCAAGTAGCCGGAGCTGAACAACGGACTGCCTGGTGATGGAGCTGGAGAGTTCCTCGGCTTCCAGATGCAGATTACTCTGTGTGGCAACAGGTCCTGTAGAGAGCTGTCAAAAACCTTTGTACTCTGCGGTACTAGAAGGTCACCAAATTGGGCAATTAGGAAATTGTTGAAGTCAGCAGGATCCGTTTTCTCGAATTCTGTACGAACTTCAATAATGACAATTTCTTTGGTTGTCTCGGCGATAAAGCGCTTCACATCGTTAATTACCACATCGACCTTGTAACCTGTGATCACTCCGTGACATATTCTCCCACGTCCCTCCACGCGAATGTCAAACAATCGCACCCCCATGTTCAGCTGCTCGTAAACCGATATGGTTTGGCACTCCGAGAATGGTCGAGTAATGACTGGAATTCCGATCCCATTGGTTGCAGAATTGTGAGTTCCTGGCCAGAGAACATCCTTCACGCGCACCTTGGCTAAGTCCATGTGCGACATCCATTCTTTATGCTGACCCGGACCAGCAGGGCGGTAGTCTGAACCAGGAAAAGCAGTTCCTTCTCTCTCTTGCAATTCTTCCAGTTGCATCCTCTCCTTTTCTACAGAACCCTCATTTCCCATCCTGGACCTGTCCTCGACGGATTATGTCCCAGTTGCACTTCTGTAATATTTGTACTTCCAGAACCTGCAATAGGCAGTACATGAATGTGAGCACCCATAGAACAGGTATATCACTTATTCTTGGTCAATCGCTAATTGCAAAACGAGTAAGAGGTCCGCCATTTCCTTTTCAGCGATAGAAATGCACTCACACGAATTCATCGTGCGAGTGTCTGATCATGTCTCTTGCAGGTTCACTCGAAGAATTCAATTTCACTACTCTGATGAATTTCTTATTTCGTATTTTCTAGATTTGGTGCATTTTGTAGAATGGAAGTATTAAGCTAATGAGCACACTGGAAAACCGCGTGAAGCTTGAATGCATGATTCTGGGAAGGTAGAGCAGAGACAACGGATTCAGGAACAAAATGGAATTTCCAGCCCATGAGGATAGATACATATGTTCATGTAAAGGTGACCTCTCAGAGTCTAGTTCTCTGTGAAAAGTAAGGGTTTCCACAAAATTCCAAGTTGACCGCAAACATATGAGGAACGACAGGGATACAAGAAACACCACCCTTCGTCAATCAATTGGGAAGGAGAGTTGCACAGAATTTAAGGCCCAACCTCTAAGTGCATGATGAAGAGACTCTAACAAACTTTGACACCAAAGTTCTAAAACCTTTCTGCAACTAAACCTCTCGACACCTCGCTCCAACAGAAATGGTTGAGGATGAGATCAAAATCGATTACACTCCCAGTTGTAAAAGTCCAAACTTTTGCCTCCCTTACAATGACTATCATGATAAAGTCCATATTCCTGGACAAATCAAGCATCCAAGCACCCATGCCGTGTCCTGCAACCGTCTTACTTCTTAGAGAGTAACGAGGTGGTCTCTCCAAATCCACAATTGCAAAATCTTGATCTACAATACCTCTCCTGAGTTCGAATAAGTAGCCCTTTGGTCGTCCAAATTCGATAACCTCAATCTCCACTGGCGGACTTACTCTTCGTGAACGCCGGCCTTCAAGTGAATCTAGGCGCCGACATTTAAGGCATATCACTAGGGCTGCTGCTGCTCGACAAGACGTGGATTGCTACAGGACTTATAAACCTGAGTCTTCAGCAACTTTAAGGCAGACAGCTAATCAGGCTTATGCGTATTGGCCAATCAAAGATACATAAGGTTATTATCTTTATCCTTTTCTGTGGATCGGAATTCTCAAGAAAAAGGTAAAGGCTTTGTTTATTGGAAATTTTTATTCAAGTTAGTCTAAACTCTATGCGTCATGACCATGAACATTAGAGTCATATCCTTTACCATGGCATCCCCGAATTTCTCAAGGAAGTCGGTAACTCAACTTTGAAGAGAGGCTCTTCAAAAACTGCATTATGTAGGTGGTAAAGGAATCAGATAGAGCTCTTGATGTCTATTCAGATCATGGATTATACTTAGTTAAAGTGTATGTACTTTAGTCATCAACAAGATGGTACACTCTGGGTCAGTTAGTCCTCTTGGTAAGCAAGGAAAGCTTGCACTCTATCCCAAATCTACTTTTCTTGGCTCCATACGCATTCTCGGTGTACTTGCATGCAACTGCGGCCAAGGGATGCGCCAACAATTATTAGCTAAATCTGCACTACAGTCCCTTGCAACATATGAGAATCAGTGATAGATATCCGAAAGATCCTTGTGTGCTTTCTTGTGAGGGAAAGCTAGTGAAAAAGCATGAGTTGCCTGTAGACTGACTTACTAGTGCTTTGGCTTCCCCCACACGATTTGTCTGTCGTTCATGCTTAACAAGGTGTCATTAATTGGACACAAAGTAATAGTAAATCTACAGTGGCAGCTTTATTGTGGTGATTTTCTCCCGTCGCACATGCAAGACTTTCATAATTTCATTCCTTACTCTGCACAGCTACATGGACAGAGGAAGCAATGAATGTCAAGACAAAGAAATTGCGGGGACATTGAATGAAAACTTATATCAAAACGAAACTCCTTTTGTAAAAGAGCCCAAATCATTTTTGACAAGCTGAGCTACAAAGATCTGAAGTGGATCTTTCCTTGGAGTACTGAAGTAGCTCTTGGTCATTTGAGGAAACCGTTGACACTGTTGTGTTCTAGCAACTTTTAGAAGGCCTGTAACGTCAACGTGTGACTAGGTTGGAAGAGATTAGCACGGTATCATGATCAATAGCCGCGATGGACACCCCATAAACCGGAGAAAAACTGCTCATTTCTTATGAAGCGTAACAAGCAAACTGTAATGCGCATTTTACAAATCTCATGCAAGAGTGCCTTACACGTCGATACAGGTCAGACCCTTCTATTCCCTTACGAATTGGGTTACTGTTGCACCAGTAGACTTAGTTCTGTGGATATGAAATGTACTGCGACGGTAGTGCTCCTTCCGGTCACAGCGTGCGCATGTTTAAAAGTAAAAGGAAGGCCTCCAAGAACTTATGCCCGTAGCGTACCTCCTGTACAATGTCATGTTATTCTCTATCATTTGATCGGCTTGACGCCTTCTGAACCCGTTTAGTCGCAAAGTACTACACCTGACAAGCTTACATGAAGGTTTGACTCCTACCTTCTTTTGCAGTTGTACAGCGGAAATTTGACAGTTCAATTTGATCAATCTACGACTACCCTCACAATATCCTTTGAACCCGATCGCAGCAGTTGCGGTTGCAGATCGAGAAGCATAGACAATGTACCAATTTAAAGGCACCTGCTGCTTGAGCGGATCTGTAATTCTTCACAGAGTGGTGGACCATAAGGAGCCTCGATCTCTTCTGATTTGATTCGCTGTAGCAGCTCTTCTTGGTGAAGTATCAGTTGCGAATCCGTGTGCCTATGATCAAGAGTATACGATCCGTCGGAATTTGCAGAATTTGCATGAACAAGGGCTCGGAAATCTCAATGATATATTCGTTGCGATTGATCATTCCTCCTTCCTTGCCCTTTTGATCAGTTGAATTGATATTCTAGGAATGTCTTATTCAGAAACAGTGAATATGGACCGTGTCAAAGCTTCTGATCCCACAATCGTCATGCATTCGACTACCACGGATCGCCTCGTTCAAATATAGGACGGTAGGAGACTTACGCAAGAATATCAAAGAGTTGGGATCTACAGTAGATATTGTAATCACAACCACTTTACCTTCATGAAAATTGTACATGGACCTTCCAGTCATTACCAAGTAACAATAGAGAAAAATTATTCGATTAAGATAAGCGGGAGAAAAGTCTACAACGAAGTGTTGACCGAAACTGAGTTTATACTGTCAGTGAGATCGTCCCACGAAAATCAGTACCCTAGGTATTTAAAGGGTGTATGCTCTTGCTCATGGATCATACAAACGACGGCAGCAGGACTCATGATTTGAAATAGGAGAAGCTACAGTAGCTATGCTCTTAAGAGTGTAACTGCCATAGAAGAAGGGCACAGCCGTCTACGTATTTAAATGGCAGACATATCGCCATATCTAGAGCAGAACCGCCCAGTAAACAGTGGGGGAAGGGATGCTGAGAGGTCTCATGAAGAAACTTTGGGTACAATTGTTGTATCCTCGCCAAGGTTTCTCAGTCCAGATCTTGCGATCGGCATTTATTTGTTCAGCATTCACCTGAAGATCGCAAATGATCTCCAGAAGAACATCCGTCCGGCTGCACTCAAAAACATTCCTGCAGTCCTGGATGACGCGTAAGTTCCTATGACGAATCAATTGCACGGGATGATCCACAGTACGCGGGGGCCAAACGCTCTAGAGGATCTGATAGATACCCAGAATAATTCGGCAGGTTGAATGGATTTTGTTTTACATCATGATTGTAATAGGAAGTATAAGACACAGTCACCTTGATCGGTGTAATCTTGCTTCTATTCTCAATTCCATTAATGAGCACTACTTCCTTTGTTTCTTTTGCCTGGTTCTTGTTCTGTTTGTCAATTAACCTGAGTGCTATAAATGTACATTTAACAAGTAACCGAGTGATTATACCGAGGTATGGAGTTAGTAGATCATCTCCACGGTACTGTACGCTCACGTAAAGACTCGACTCTGCATCTAAAGTGTTTTTGCAATCGCATTATTCTCACCTCAAGCAAATACCCTTAAGATGCATTGACCTTCCTCTTTGGTTAAGTGTAATCTCTAAGCTCGCTTTGAGATGGATAGACTAGAAAGAAGCACTGGGCTGTGAACTATTGCGGCTGGAGTAAGACAGACGCACTTCGACACAATCCAGACAAACAGGGCATCTGTCCTACTTCGAACCAGACAAACCCAACCACATTCTCAATGTTTATAGTGCAATACGTTCTTGTCGCAATCGTTCGGGTGATAAGTTGACATGCCAAGCATCAGCCATCTTCATGTTGTAACTCGTTTCTTGGAAGGATCAGACAGATTCTTGCGAACACAACCTTATGTCGGTCCGCCCTTTGGTACGCTCCAGCTACAGTGCCAGCAACGTATCCATGTCCTTTGCATGAATTTGTTAGATAAGCAATTGACCTACACATTTCTCCCTGTTTTCTCCGAAGAAACATGTTTCAGGAATCATATATTACAAACAGGAGCTAGCAGGCATTCATAAGCATGAAGTATATAAAGATTTCCCGTTGAGTCCTTCCATCACAGTTTCTTCTCAGAGATTCAGGCAGAAGAAAGCTAAGTTTCCATTGTATTCAAGATCTTTGCAGACAAAACTGCGACAGGATGATTGCTCAAAATGATTTCCTCGTTGTTTGTGTTGCCACACTAGTAGCTCTTGCAACTTTTACGGGAGTGGAATCATCTGATCCAGAATTGACTACCGACTTCTTCGTTCCAGACTGCATGAATATCTCTGATATTGATGGGAACTACTTCACGTTCTCTGGATTCCGGGGTATATCAGGTCCTGCTGAGGGAAAGAACTTCAGCATCACCAAGGCTACCAGCATTAAATTCCCAGCATTGACTGGGCTTGGGGTTTCTTACGCTTTGCTAAACTATCTACCAGGTGGCATCAACAATCTTCACACTCATCCCAGAGGGTGAGTTTCTGCTCTTCGCAAGCCAACAATCTCTTCAGATAAATGAGAGCGGAAAATCAGTCTAACTCTATCATGGTTGCATTTTCTTAGAATGTATGTCGAGAATTTCGTTCACATAAAACCTTTGTTGAGCTCTTTCACTATTCATAGGTCTTTAACTCAAGAAGAACACTGCTAATCCTTTACCACCGAATTGGTTTCAAAGTTTATAATGTTCATGTTCATGGTGGTCACAATGGTGGTTATCGAGGTAGGCACCCAGATCTCTCCCAAACTCTTACTTTCCCGTCCTGATCTCTTGACTAAACCCCCATCTTCTGCAGAACTGAACTCCTCTACGTGATTACTGGAACTCTGGAAGTGGGCCTGGTCGACTCTACCAACAAGTTGTATACTCAGACTCTCGTCGCAGGAGACTTGTTTGTGTTTCCTAAGGGGCTAGTGCACTATCAGTACAATTTAGATGCTGTAAATCGAGCATCGGCCTTATCAGCTTTCAGTAGCTCCAATTCCGGACTTATTTCACTTCCTATCAATCTTTTCGGAACAGCAATTGACGAGGCAGTCCTGACCAAAGCCTTTAATGTCAATGGGACTGTTATGGAGATTCTTGAAGCCTCAAACTCCCCCAAGAAATAGTTCTAGTAGTTACGATCACTGTTTCAAGATTGTTCCGACTCGCAATAACGTGGACACAGCTTGAGGAGAATGCTCTACTACCGGCAGTGGAACCCAGGCTTGAATTAGATTACTGGCTTGAATAGGTAACTAAACCAAGCAATGTAACTGCTGTATTGTAGACCCGATGGTCTCGGCACTCCAAAAAGCTGGCTATACAAGTAGCACCCCTAAGTAGGCAATTTGTAAACAATTTGCAATTCATAAACACAGATGTTGACGCTTTTTTACTATAGATTTATTTATAATATATGGTATTCAATTCTTTGTACAGGAGAGAATACGGAATGAGAAACATGACTGATTCTAGCTACTTTCAGTAACTATGTCATCAGGAACATGATAGTCAGTATTTCTGATAAACTGAGGTCTATGGACTATGGAATCCTTCGAACACATCGGACATTCACAATGACCTCAAAACCGTGAAGGCTGAGGTCAAGTTGCAGCAAATTTAACCTCATTCGCTATTTACCTGAACTACAAGTGAGAATCATAACGAAGCAATAAAGCAATCTGTAGGTGGTACGTGATTAATTTGGTGATCTGACTTCTACAAACTCGTGGGTTATCTAATATTCACTGGGCTTGTTCTTCCTGAGATCTGCCACAGCTGCATCTCGAAGCAAAAGCACATCTACAGCACCAGACACTAAATTGTATCCCCGTCTAAATAGCTCTTCAGTAGAGCTCTCACCATTGGCAAATCCCGCAAGCAAAACTTTCCTTTCACATGAAAGAACTGCAGTCTCTGCTTTCTTCAACAATTCCAAACCTCTTGGGTCACCTGCATAGTATGATTTTGACACTCATAAGTATTATTCAAATCCTGATTACAGATAACTGCCACTAGGGTTTTCCTGCACTCTTTCAGACCGTGGATTCTCACCTGGATGCCGTAGAAGACCGATACTAGCTCGCAAATCAAAAGGTCCCATTTGGATGCAGTCCACTCCTTCAACTCCAGCTATTTCCTCAATTCGGTTCACAGCTGCCTCGGTCTCAACCTGCACAACGAACAGCAAATCAGCCACAAGTAACCCACCGCCCAGGGCAGGGAAGTCTGGTGGCACTCTTCATCTTCTCACCGTGAAAAAAAAACAGTGAAAGAAAGAAATAGTCAGCATATCTTTTAGTAAGTCACACCAGAACTGCACAGAAGGACAAAGAATGCACTAAAGTGAACATCCACAACCATGTTTCTTGGAGAACGTACCAGTGAGAGGTACTACCCACCAGAAGCAGCCAGCAAGAAGTAAGAAAATTACAGAATTTCCTTTGTCGAATCGATACTTCTTTTACTAATTGCACAGAAACGAAAACTCACGGAGATTCTGATAGTTGAGTTTCCTAACCCTTGGTATGCACAATCGATGATGTGGTGCACAGCTTTTACCAACTTCTTATTATTCAGTGCAATACAGGCATAATTAACTGTGTTGAAGCAGAAAGGTCGAGAGATGCTGTGATTTACCTGGCACATGATTAGCAGGGTCTGCTCGCAATTTTCTAGATAAGACGTATCTAGCCCATAGCGAGATGCCCTTACAATGGGGTGAGCAGCTCCTCTAATTCCGAGAGGAGGATACCAGCAGGCAGTGACTGCTCGCCTCGCTTCCTCTGCATTTTCTATCATGGGAAACATGAGCCCCGCTGGTCCCAAATCCAGCGCCTTCTTCACCAGCACGGGATCATTGACAGGAAGACGGATTACCGCCGGCGTCTTGGTTGCTGCCAAGGCCTGCAGAACTGGAAGAGCAGCAAAAATGTCTCCAGCGCCATGTTCCATGTCGACAACGACGAAGTCGTAGCCTGCCCACCCCAAAATCTCAGCGAAGACATTGGAGAAACTCAACGAAAATGCCCCGTACAGCTTTTCTCCTGCACTGAGTCTGGATTTTAGAGATGGGGTTTGAGATTCTCCTCTGACTGTCGAGGCATTGGGTCCTCCAGCAGCCTTTGTCACCAAGTTCCTGAAATGCTCGAGTTCTCTGAAATATGAAAATGCTCTCTTGTTCCTCAACCCTGTGGTTGTGGCGTTCTGGGGTTTGGAATTAGGAATCCTACTGTCAGCGCGATGATTCCACTTCAAAACATGGGGACTAGAATTTGTTAAAGAACACAACGTCCGATTGGATTTGAAGGAGCTACCATGTAGCGGAGGACCAATCCACAGAGAAAGCCTCCATAAGGGCCTACCAACTTTGCCCAAGTTTCCTGTTGCCGAAATGCACCTGGCCATGTGTGCAAGTTACTTTTATCCCCAGATGCGGATTACTTGGTGCATCAACAACTGCTTTTACATACTCAGCTCATTTTCAGTCGTGCGGCTCTTCATAGAGAATTCGTATGGCAATGAACGGGGATAGTGTGTATACACTATCCCATGGAAGACATTTGCAGGCAAAAACTGATCATCCGATCTAACGGACCCCAAGGGCACTTGTAGACGTGAAAGTGCTCCCCGAAATCCTTAAGAACATATTTCTTTCGGAAGGATGTCGCTACTCTGGCTTCCCTAAGAGGTACGGAAGCCAAATTGTTCAAGCGCCCCCAAGCTTCAGTGCATTCAAATGGCGAGAGTTTTGAGTATAATGCACAATCGATCTCGGATAGTGTAAGCTTTGTACGATCTTTTGACTTTCCCTTCTGTCAACCTGATTATTTTGGCTCCTACTGTCGGAATGTAATGAAACGCAATGCAAGGCCACAGCGTTATGCGCCTGCACACTGGTTGGGGGGTGGTGTGGTGAGGTGGGAGATGAATAATGGGGCTACAGCTCTTGACATAACTCCTGTACTGCCTTCTGACGCGCTCGAGGAGAGAGTTCGGATATAGGACATCGCGCAACCTACCGACAAGATCTTCTCTCACCTTCGTTCCAGATAGCATGCCCCGATGCAACTCAAGAGCTTACTAAAATATGGACAGCGTGAAAAGTTTTGTGTTAGAGAGCAGATTTGCGGTTTGACTATTTCAAGTTTGAATCAATGTCTTGATAGACTGATCGATTGAAGCAGGCTGGATACTTGGAATCATGCATCATGTACTTGCATTTTATGCCTGTACTTACAGGTTGACCAAGTGATATAATCAATATGGAAACTGTAGATGGTTGAGAACCTTGGTAGGAATTAGTACAGAGAGAATACCCAAAGACTGAATAACATGCAAACAGCAACAGTAACATGATGAAGAGAATTATTTCTCCTCATTTCGGGTCTCTCAACTGCTCATCTGAGTCCCAAGCAAATTGTGAAATTTCTGACGTCTTTAACAACTGAATATTGACAAAACAAGAATGAAGACAATTTGTACGGGTATGCAGAAAACCCAAGTAATCACAGTTTCAATTCTAGAAGCAGCAAACTAGATCTATGAGTAGCGAGTTCTAAACATCATCGAATTTCAGTAAAATGAAGTTGTCCAAGATCTCAGCTAATTCATGCCCATTCACCTCTTTGATTTCCTGCATCTTCAAAGCTTGAAGGATGTGATGTGGTTGCTTGTTTCTTTCCCTATCTGTACTTTTGACTGTTGAGTTCATGGGCCTGTTCCAGTACAAATCGTACCACTAAGTTCTACTATGGTTCTAACAGCCTACTCTTCAGCAATAGGGAAAGCTGATCCAATGCCATTTCGTCCGAGCGGGTAGACCTTAATGTTTACAGAGTATGGACCTAATTCAACGTGGTTATCCTCTGCTCCACCATAGAAGCATAGAGTGTATAGAGCGATCTCAAACTCTGGACTCACTCCAACCAGGGTACTACTCAAGGGCTTAAGATAATCGTTCCACTTAAACTGGACGGTCAGTAGCTGCGACTGGGAATCAGGCTGCATAGGGGAAAAAGAAAGGTTTAGCGATTAGGGGCAAAAGTTTCAGATACATTTTCCCAAGCTATGATCCTATAAGAACATGCTAGTTCTTGGTGGTACGAAAAGACGCAAATACTTACCAGTTCATCTCCTCTTCGCCTTGGTAGAATGAACCCTTGATAATCCAAAGTTCCTTTCGCTTCCTCGAGGTAAAACTATAGTGGCATACAATATATTTCAGTTAAAAAGCTTACTGAGAATGGTTAACAATGACGGGAGGTGTAAGAGTGTAACGCTTCCAGAAAACAGTCCGATCCTTCAGTCCATTCAATCAGCAGATGATAAATTTCCATCTTAGCACTTCCCATCACTTTGATATGATGCACTGAAGAAGCAGTACCTGGATCCAGTTATGTAGACCAGACACCTCATCATTGTTGTCTCTTCCACGCTTGATTTCCCCAACAAAAACATGCTCGAATGCTGAAGATGAGTCATCGCAGCCATTTCTGTCAAACGCTTTGAACCACAAGTTGCGCAACATGTTCTTGAACTGCTCGTCACCTCCACGGACGATTCCCTTCGAAGACAGATACTTCTGCAAGTACTTAATAGGTGCAGTTCTGCTTATCTCTTCAATGAACCCTTCCTCTTCTTGCTCCTCCTGTGCAGTTCTCCTCTCCGAGACGTTCATATGGGCATTGTAGTTGTCGAGCAAAGCTATGAAACGAGCATAAGTTGGTCTGCGGAAAACGCCTGGATCCAAGTGCTTAAACAAAGCATTTTCTTCCATGTCCTCTTTCTGGTACACCTTCTTCCCATCACCACAATCAATTTCATAGTCCTGACCTGGGGTCAACCGGTTCAAGTCCAGATCCCATAATTTACTGCATGCTGCGCGCATGTCTTCAAGTTCATCACTTGTAGGATCGGTGTTGACGTCTGAGCTCACATTATCCGCGTAGTGCTGCTCACTGGCTGGCAGCCTGAAGTTTTGCCTCAGCTCGTCTGTCAACTGCACATTAATGGCAAGCACCAGCATTTAGAACTGCAACTCGATTTCAGCAAGTGATAAAGGATAAAAGCTGATTCCTGAACTTCAACAAGTATAAAAGAGCTGACAAGAAAGATACACAAGTATATCTAATATGAGTTAAGACATGGCAACAGAGCAGAAAACTACAGAACAAAAGGGACAACTTCAATAAGTTTGTCAGCATCAGGCGATATGATGCTGCTGCAAGCCACTGCACGCAACCTAAACCTTACACCATTCAAGGCGAGCAAAACCTAAAGCGTTTGCTGGAACTTTCCTTTGCGTAAACTAGCTGAGAAATGGCCACTGTAAGTGATTACTCCTGTAGTTGTGTAATGTCAGTGTTACTCGTTATTGCAAAAATCTGACCTCATGCAGCACCTCATTGACTTTTGCCTTCACTGTCTTTTTCAAAGCCGAAAACATACCCCGCATGGAAAACTTAGAGGCCTTTTTCTCCTGAAACCCATTCACACCTCGCACCTGTCAAGGATAAATCAACAGTCCTATGCACAGAGACCGTAACAACATGGGGCAACAAGCAACTATACGTCGACCGTCCTCGAAATGCCTCCAAACGGAATATAAGCCCAGAAGGACCACGATTACCTCGCAATTGATATTGTTCCACTCACCGTAGCCAAGTCGTCTTAACCTTAAACTAGAAACGTTCGAAACCAGATTTAAGTAATCCCATGTCTAGCAGTGCAAGTCTAAGGACTATGATCCGCCTCGTCCAAATCTGTTACCTTCTAATGCATTTGTTTCCGCCTGTGGCAATATCTGGAGATAGAGTAACCGAATGCGAGTGGGAGTTTCGCAGGATTCAGTTTCAATTGGGTCCTTAGCGAGAAGAATAGCCCCAACAGGATTACTCTCAATCTAAAGGCATACGATGACAGCCAACCTGCGGCACAACTACATTGAGTCTTGCATGATAGAATTTATGGTTGAAGTTCTATGAAGGGCTTGCCTGATGATCCTCGGAATGAGAAAGAAGCTGTATCTGCTGAGGGCGCCATGATGATGCCTCATCGGCCTGCAAAGAACAGAGTAAGCCTTAGCCCCTGCTGTCTGTCTTATATGAATGAGGATGTTTTACTAACAAAGACCGGGATTAAATGGAACGAGCACCGAGAAGCAACTCTGAAACAGAACAACAGACACGAAAGTTCCACATGTCAAAAAATTTGAATCAATAAGGATCAGGTCAACTATACCCGGCCTTGACGTCTTTGAGGTCGCTCGTCGTCTCCTAGAGTTGGCCAGCTCTCCTCGTCGGCCTGCAGCAACAATCGAAATTTGAGTGAAAACAGATGCAGAACATAGATTCGGCTAGCAACCTGTACCGATCTGTGCAAGGAAGGAAACAATCTACGACTAGTACATACCTGGTAATCCTGGCGACCATAAGATCCGCCCTGGCGCCTGCCCTGAGGTGCCGCCTCGGACTGTCACAACACACAGTAATTATCACCACCCGTGGAGTTGCCTCGCTCTGAGCCTTTAAACTTTCAAAATGTCATCAAACTTGTTAACTAAAAGCTTATCTAAGCAATTACGTTGAATTTCGAATCCTCAACTCTACATGGGACGGAAAGGGGAAAGTCTAATGTTGTGCTTACATCCTGACGCCTTCCGCCGGACCACGAATTCTCGCTCTCAATCTGCTCCAATATCAGCCCAGGCATGATTTACCAGTGTGTAAGAAACTCACTGTTACCATTATACAAAAGTGCTCAACTTCTTCTCTCACTTTTCGTCTCACCTAAAGGGATTGATCTAAATCATATAGCCATGTGAGAATTAAGAACCGTCGGAAGAGATGTAATGACGTAGTAGTCAACCTCGTTCTCGTCATTCTTAGGCCGACGCCAGTTGCCGTCACCATCATCGTTTCGCCTGCGATTGTTGTTCCAGGCGTTTTCGTTGCCCCCCTGCTCCCAGCACACAGTGTGCAAAATTAGTGTTTGCGAAGTACTGAACTCTCATCTGCTTTGACCAAGTTAATGTCCCAGCTGTGAACAATGCACTTCCAACGCATCAATCACAGAAGCAGCTCAAAGACGGAGCAAACCTCGTCATCGTCGTTTCTATTGTTCCGTCTGTTACCTCCACCTTCACCTCCAACTGTCTGCCAACCTTGATCATCTTCATTCTGCTCAACAAATTCCTATTTCAGCAATCATATCTTACGCACTTCCCCTTAGATTACTCCACGGGGAGAAATGAAACTGGAGAGGGGAAGATGGCTCTGGCTATTACTGCGGCATTCAAGCGTCTCTAAGAGTTTAAGAGCAGCAGCAGTTTAAAAACTGACGCCCAAGGCACTTCATACATATGAGAGACAATCAAACATCTATAATGTCAGCTCAAAAACTTACAATCACATCCCGCAGCCAATGTTATTCCCCATCCAAGATTGAGTCAAACTAAAAGAACCTTGTCAAAGTATGAATGACAACATGGGCGAATTGGATGAACGTACATGAGACATCGTCACAGGCAGTCCAATCCAAAGGGAGTTCTCAACCAAGATCTTCGTCTTCGTCTCCACCTCAGGTGACTCTCGTCAGAATCTGGCAATACTGAAAGCAAAGTGTGGAGCAAGTTCTCTATTGACAGATTAAGAGCTCGAGGGATAGTCAGATCCAACTACAGGACAAAACCTTGGCCAGCACGGCAGAGGAGCACAATGCGATCATGCAACTTCGATGATTGCTCCATTACTCGCACTAACACACATATCAAACTTCTGTTTCGGATCCGCACATATCCATCCCACCACCTCTCCCAGCAAAATCCAGAGATGGACTTAACAGTACCTCAACTTTGGCACAAAGGCTTAACGCACCCCAAGTTGGCAGAAACGTAACATTACCCCTTAGCTTGACGTGGCGCGCATATCCTACTTGGCACCTAATTTCACAAACAACTAGACTATACGTTCTTGTAATTACCTGCTTGAAGGAATATGCCCGGCATCTTTGTTTATCGTCGTAACTTGGAAACGAACTGGAATTTTCTGTAACTGAGGATGTTTTAATTGACTGTCAAATATTACGGAGAATGATATGAATGATCTATAATTCATAAAGAAATGCGTAATTTTAGGGGCAATGGTGTGCTCCACACCGAAACTTTGTCTAAATATGCAGGGAACTAAATTTCGAATACGATATTTAGACAAAGTTTCGGTGTGGAGTTCAGCTTGAAACGAAAGAATTAGATAATCAAACTGAACGAAGAATTCAACTAGAACCGAAACAAATTAGCCTTTCGAGCCGGATGGATTATTCGTCCCGGTCGGGAGTTGAAACCCAAACCACAAAACTTTCAAATTTCGGGCCGGATTCGAACTCAACCTGAAGAACTTAGTTTCTCGGTTGGGATGGAGAGTCCGGCAAACAAGAAATAACTGGGATTCATCTCATAAACATTGAACTTTCGGGCCTGGTTGAGAGTTCATGCCGGATTGGAATGTAGCCAAAACAAATGACTGGAGCTCACTCATAAAATATTCATCTTTCGAGCACGACGCGTATTTTGGTGCGAAGAATAAACAGGAAATTTTGTTCAGCTCTACTGAGGGTAAATCTCGGGGTAAAAGCATCTGTCGGATATTATTTTTTCTACGCCGATACTCTCTGCCAGTTGCATTCTCTACTGTGTAAATCTAATTTTACAAGAACATTGCTTGCCAACATGAAGCCGCCATTGCCAACTATGACAAGCAGATGACACGTTTTACCACGCGGCATGAAGGGGTCCCGTTAAATCTTGCTGCCAACTTGTGATACCGTAGCTCATGTGCCAAAGTCCCGGTAAGGCCATCCCTGCGCAAGATCTTTTACAAAGCCTTCATCTTATCAGATCTTCAGCGTGTCATAGATCCTCAGCGTGCAAATATCCATTTGATGTCTTAACGTGGGGCTTAGCCCCACCTTACCTTTTGTGTCTCTCCCTTGTACGGCTTGATGGGGTCTTCCCATCCTTCATTTTTCCTACGCGGTCGCCTTTTCTCCTTTATCCCCACATTGCTTGGAATCCGGTTGGTCTCATGCTATGTATGTCTTCAACAGTGACCCCACTGGTTGCCCTAGACCCGGAAGATGAGATCTGATTGCACGAATTGCAGGAAACACGCTTCAAATCGAAGCCTGGTCGAATTTCATCCTCTATTCGCCTCTTCTCATCGTTATTCATCAGTCTAATCCTCAATCAACGATCTGGGAACAGGACTTACGCTTGACTTTCGGCTTAGATGGAAGAATATTCTTTTCTTGTGAAGATCGAGGCTACGTTCCGAAGGAAACTATTTGTTGTGTACGAATGAAGTGACCTTATGATGCTTCTGTAGATAACTTTGAGGCCTTTGAGTTAATCATCAATCGACCTTGGTGGAAACAGAATAAAACTACCTGACGACAGGATTTGTTTCTGATTTTGCCTTTTGGAATCGTAGGGCCTTGCGCTCTCTATCTCCTTTTGCACTTCTTGGTGCCTTGTACTCATTTTCTTTTACCAAATGTCATTTCCGACTTGAATGTCATTTCCGACTCCGGCAAAACATGTACCGAAATAGAGCTCTGACGGCATTGCGTTGCGTTGTGATGTATATGAAACATGTAAACTTATAACAATTGGGAAAAACCTCAATCATTGCTAACCAATCTGTGAAGAGTTTGACGTCTCCGATTAAGGGTAGACGCACGGATCCAAGAACAACGTGAATTTTCATTTCATTTCATTTCAACCAATTTTCATGGCTTAATCAAGTTCATGGCTGAACGATCACTAGACCTTCACGTGACTTCTAGCCGTACGCCCGCAACATCCCCGAGTTCTGAACCTATCCCAACTTGGCAGTTTCTCGTGCGGCTGCACGCGAAGTAAGATTGAAAAGCAGTCATATCCGACTACCAGAACACACAGAAATACATAATAAAATTCACTTGGTCAAAGCTTCCTTCTTTTGTGCTTTCTCGTGACTTCATAGTCTGATACAGGTCTACGTGTGGGGCCAGGAAGTGCATGCTTCAATTATTACAGCAAACATATTCACAATGCCGAACTCCGAACTTTGAAAGTGAAGTTTTTAATTTCAGTGTGGAAATCGGATCTACAATTGATCTCTCGTGCGCATGAGGACGCGATAGTACTGCATGGAAGAATTTGGCCAGCCATTTTCGACATCACATTCAACATCTCCGACGCGAAGAAAAACGTTCCGTAGAATGTTATCATAGAAGAATACGTGTCCCGAAAATGTACTCCTCCAGTCAAGTTTATTAAAATATCACAAGGAATATGGTGAAGACTTTCCTGTTAGTAATGTCACTTCGCAACCTCAAGCAAAATCTTTGCCACTTCAAACTTGGATGAGATGTATACTTGGATCAGAAGGTTTAGTTGGTAATCACGTGAGGTTGGAAGGACATTGTCA
The DNA here is from genome assembly GCA_948567375.1 of Lunularia cruciata. Classification (NCBI taxonomy): domain Eukaryota; kingdom Viridiplantae; phylum Streptophyta; class Marchantiopsida; order Lunulariales; family Lunulariaceae; genus Lunularia; species Lunularia cruciata. Next base: position 13,782,854 of record OX419758.1, read on the forward strand.
TGGAGATTACTTAATTTCCTACCATCGCCACAGTTGGGCACACAAGTTGGGTGTGTACCGCCCACCATACTTCCGTTTCCTAGGCAGAATAGCCTTAATTGGCGAAAGGTAAGCATCGTAGCCTTTAATGCGGCCCCACTTCGTCGCTGTTGACACGTTGAAAGGTATCACCTGAAGATTCCTCTGAAATTCAGATATATGTCGCTTATCTTCCATACAAAATGAGCTTTGCGCATCTTTAGGTAATGCTCCCCTTTTCTCCTTTCTGCCCATCAACGGAGACGGTCGTTAAAGACGTATTCATGAGGAGTTGGTATTGCATTTCGATCTATCGGAAGAAAAGTTTGTCCAAAGATTTCTCCAGATCTCTCGTTCGCTTTTAGAGGGCCCTCAGTGCTCAGGTTGATCTGAATTAGATCTTATTCATGAGGAATTGGTATTGCATTTCAATCAATATGTCTTTCAAAGGATTTATTGTAGAAAGGTGACCACGTAGGAAAAACGAAGGATGGGAAGACCCCATCCAAGGGAGAGACAAAAAAGGTAACATGGGGTTAAGCCCCAATAGAGTCTATATGAGAAAGAGACAAAAAAAGGTAACATGAGGCTAAGCCCCAATAGAGTTTATATGATAAATCTGCCCTATCGCACTTAAGATATCCGAGCTACGCAAGCCGTAAGGTCTACACACAACTAGAACATTCGAAGAAACGTCACCTAATGTGATTGTTTTCTTATGGATTGTACCAATCATTACTCTCTGTATAACGATAGACATACATTATCTAAAATATACTACAAAATATAAAAGTGAAAGTGGTACCCTGATGTATAACAATGGACATACATTATCTAAAATATACTACAAAATATAAAAGTGAAAGTGGTACCCCTGACGGTTAACATGATAAGCTCTCTTGCAAAGGATTTTTCCGGAAAGGATCAAAGGATTTATCTGGATCTCTCGTTCGCTTTTGTATGGCCCCTAGTACTCAAGTTGATCTGAATGCAACGAAGGGTGACGGTAGAAAACACGAAGGATGGAAAGACCCCATCTAAATTGGACATTCATTTCTACAGGAAAAGCACAATCAGCAGGAAACTTCCGGATTCGATTTGAAACTGGCGATCAATCCGGATGCCTGACCTCTCGTGCGTGTCACGGTTTGGATCCGGGGAGCATCAGGTTCAATTTGCCAGTATTATATTAAGGGAGGTGGTAAAACTCTGATGTGATGATGAATGAATCATCAAATTTAGATAATATCAGGCCCATCTGGTGCCACTAGTCAAGCCTTATTACATGTTCCGAGATGCCAGTAAATATCGTCTAAGTACTGTAAAGTGCTGCGCCAATGTGATGATATGAATAATTCCTTAAGTGGAGGAAACGGGTTCAAAGATATAGTCGGCTCTCGATAAGTGCCTCCCTCCGTTCCGGCCTGGAGATTGCACTTATAGAGGATTTGCAGCTATCCAGATTTGGTACAACTGCAACTTTTAAGATAGTTGCATCTATCAAAAGTCAAGGGTTGGATACGCGCAATCGTTGGCGGAAGTTGCATATATCGTGAGTAAAGAAGGATATGATAATTCAAGTTCCGTATAGTTATGAAATATGTCGATTGACACTATACATGGGCGGTTTCAATAGTAAATCTTCGAGTAGCAGTAGACATCCGTAAGGAAGTTTACGGGTAAGGTCAAAGTTTTACTCGTAACCGGTTAAACTTTAATGGGTAACGTGGGAAGGGAAAAATATAATAGGGGTTTCAAAAACTTTTTGACGGGATATTTACGAGCGCAAGTGGGAACCCCGAACAATTTCCAAAAAAACCCGTAGAAAATAACTTGCCTCAAAAATGAAATGGATGTAACGTATTTTATGGGTCCTCTTTTATTTACGGGTCATTTCCGTTTTCACCGGATAAGTTTAATATTACCGGGCAAAGAGATTATGTAGATCTCTCATGATTATTAATATCTAGTCATAAATATAATTAGAGACGCGGAAAGAATACAATGCGGTTCTCGTGGGGAAAGCAAAGTGAGGACCGCAACCGGTTTTGCACAAAATTTGAGTTGCAAACTCTACTCTACTTTGATTCAAATACCTTTGAAATCTAATTTTTCCATGCATTTCCTCCATATCTTTCTTGTTTGATTGAGTCTTAACTTCTCCATCTTGACCACCTTTTGAGCTTCTATTTTAGCCAATTGATCAAAAAATTGGCTAAAATAGAAGCTAAGAAGGTAGCCAGGATGGAGAAGTCAAGACTCAAAGGCAAAATACAACAAGAGTTTTATTTCTTGATTTGGAGAAGAGGAGAATTAAAGAGAGAACTTTCATTCTATGATTTTAGAATTAGCAAAAGCCGAGAAGACACTTGGAGAAATCAAAAGTATAATGAGTATCGTGCACAATCCAGATAGAGTACACCAGATCTAGATAGTACTCATGTTGACATAGATAGTACCCTTGTTGACAATTCTAATAACAATATAGCAAAAGTGTTGTGCCCTAGCAAATGTGCAAGGTTAGAATGCCTGGCCATAACACATTCATGGTTGTAATCACTCTATCACCTATTGTGTATTGAGTGAGTTTCCATGTCTATTTCTATACTATATAAAGTACCTTAATTTCCACACTATATACTTTTAAGCATAATCTTGTGCCTATTGAGCTTGTGTTATGAATCTGGTTTTGCTTTTCACCCTGCTACGAGTGCTTCTCTAAGATTTTAGAATGTGGGGTTACCAAGGTGCACTACAAAAGTTGGGTTTTATGGTGATTTAGCTCAAGCATCGCCAAAAAATGAGGTTTTGTGTTGGTTTGCTTGATTACCACCAAAATGTGGGGTTTTGTGCCAGTTTTGCTTGGGTATCATCATAATCTAAAAACTAAACAAGGTTTCTCATGGTTTTGCAAGAGTATTATTGTAAACGAGAAAAGTAAGCACAGTTTAGTGTGGGTCTTGCCGGTCTAGCTTAGGTCTCACTAGGTGCTTGTGTGATGTTTAATGGAAACCTTGAGTTTTGCATGGTTCTTTCATAGGATTTGTTTTGGTGTGGAGTATACTAGTGCAAGTGTAAGAGCAAAAAAATTCAAAAAAGTACTCAAACAAGTCATAAGAAAGGTACAAAAGGGTTCATATTAACAACTCATACATGTACATATGTACAAAAGGAACCATATTAACAACTCACATGGAAAACAGATGAAAAGAGAGGTGTAAGCCAATATATAATGTCCAAAAAAGGAATATAGCATGGTACCCTCATGCACAATGGGTACTAGTGTCAATGGTAAACTCATGAGGAGTGTCACTAAACATGGGTGGATGAACCTGAACCTCCTTGGGATCTATATCCTTGGTATTGGGTGTCTTGGATGGGAGGCACTATAATCTGATACGCTCTTATGTTGCATCCATGCATCTAATTAAGGTCTATATATCAAAATGCTTTTGTATCTCCAAAGAAGATCTCACTCCACATCATGCTTAGGAAGGTCCTGAAAGGCCAAGGCTATACCTTTGTAGGGATTAAGACTATACTCCAATAGATGACCTGATGTCACTTGTCTATGAGAAACCTAATAGTAGATCATATATATCTGATAAATCTATCTAGAGGAGCTATCAATTGGTTCGGTGAGGATAAATGTGAATCTATTACTTGAGTCTAAAAGGGAGTAAACAATGGATGATAAATAGCACCATGTAGACGGTTCACACAATACAACAAGAATGCACTATCCACTATCATTGTATCATGCAAAGCTAAACTCATAGCAGTAAATGCACTATAAGGTCTCACAATATTCTTGACACCAATCTCAATATCCATCCATCTCATCAAACACTCCCATGAGGTTGGGCACAGTGTGTACACCCTCAAGTAAGAAACCATGGCTCCACATGTTCCTCAACAAATGGTTGCAATCTCTTCTTGTGTGTTAGTCCAAATGAGTACCTCAAAATGCATCACACAATACTCCATGAGCTCCCTAACTCCAGGACACAGGATACATCTAAAGGTATTGCTTGGCCTAAATGGGATCTATCCACCCCTATCCACCAACCTAGGTCATTGGCTCAAGAGACTACTACTATCCCACATGATGTCTACCAAACATCCAATATCCAAGACTATAATCTTCCTCTGCCAATCATGAACATAAACCATGCAAGGAATAACTATCCCATCTCACTCATCCTCTATTGCAACATAGATAATCTAGAAACCTCACATGTGAGTGTCTCTCTACTCTCCTCTAACCACTCAATCTGTTGGGAGATGTGACTGAAAATAGGCTAAGGTGCAAGATCATCTAAAAGTCAAGGTCTCCAAGCAATGATGTCCATATCACATGTCATCATACATGGCTCTCCTCTAGGCAATCTATGCAAGTGAAGCTTTGTTTACATCTCTACAAATCTATCTTTAATTATGCTCAAGTTTTTCCATCTGATTTTGATCACTAATCATGTCAATGCTCTCTATCTAGGTCTCCTCATGCATAGCAAACTCCCCTAATGATCATGTCAATTGGGATACTCCCAAAAAAAAGCCCTTGCATCCTCATAACACTCCTCTAGGATGTCCTTACCTCAACCAACTAACCTAAGATTTCTTTGACTCTCTCATGGAGAGTTAGAGCTCTTGATAATGATAGTTCCATATCTACAAGTCTCAATCTCATAACCATTAAAATAAAAATATTATATAAAGGCTTGAATATGTTATATTAAATTTGATTTAATTGAATGTGTTCTATGATTTGGTTGTAATTATGTTGAGGCTCCACTAGGATATGTTGGGATATACTGGTATGAGCCCCGCTTGCACATTATTTTAAAAGTAAGTCTTCTTCTGTTGGCACTTGGATACATTGGGCCAGCAAGTCCTCTAGAGTACATTGAGATCCATTGGGAGTCATTTTCACAAGGATTGTGATTTTGAGAATATATATTGTTGAGAGAGTAGATTCAAGTTTTAGCAAGAAATATATCAATTTTTTAAGAGTCCCCTCAGTGACAAGGGTGGTATCAAGAAGCATAAATTGAGGAAAAGAGTATTTAAGGTTTTACTTTGAGAATTATCAAATCATTGAGAGGAATTATTCAAGAGAGTTGAGTTTGGGAAGAGTGAAGAGAGATGTTTGACATTGAATTATTGGGAGAAGAGAGGAATTTTGATTTATCTAGAGTACATAGGAATTTTGGGGGAAGAAAGGAATTGTTTGAGAGTTGAGTTTGAGAAAAGATGTTTGACAAAGAGGTATCATGGAAGAAAAGAAGTTTGAATTTTTAGAGAGTATTGGGATAAAAGAGTAAGTTTGAAAGTGATTAAATGAGAAATTTTTTAAGGTGAGTGAAGGAAAGAAGGTAGGGTTAGGGAGAGAAATTTATGAGTTCCAAATATGAAGGAAGGAAAGAAGGTATGGTTTGGGAGAGAACTTTCCTTAGAGGAGAATTTATGAATGTGAGGGAAGAATTTCATGAATTCTGTGTGAGGAGTTATAGTTAAAAGGTCCTCTTTAGTCCACATTCCACTCTATTCTCCGTGTTTCTCAACAAGTGTGTACTTGTTGGCTAGTTAAGGCTACATTTTGAGCATCTATGGGATTGTCTCTCCTCAAATGCTCCAAATTTAGGTTTTCCTTTTCTTTTTGCTTTTTTTCAATGAATTGCCTCCAATCATGTGCCCCTTGGAATAGCTTCTCTATTTGGAGCTTCTCATCTCCTCACTCTTGCAAAGGAGAGCTCAGATGTGCATTCCATTGCCATTGGAGATGTATTTCATATTTGGTTTTTGCACTATTTGCTTATAGTTTTAGAAATATTTTTCTTCTTTCTTGTCTCTCCATCAATTTGCTATGGCTACTCTAAGGGGATGTGTGATAGTTATTATGGACATTCAAGCATCCTTGGACATTCATCTAGATTAAGTGGTGGTCCAAGTTGATGTTTCCAATCCTTCAATACCATCTCTCATCTAGAATTATTCTGTGCTTTTTTGCTCAACTACCAATAAAATCCACTCCTTGATCCTATTTCTATGTACTTTCTATGGTATTGAGACACCTTTTTGACTCATTCATGAAATTTTATGAAAACCAAAAACTGGGAGGAATTTCAAGAAAGAAAGATCAGTTTAGTTTTTATTTTTGAAAGCTTGAGAGTGAGAACTTTTGGAAGATGACAATGTGAGGGAAAGAAAGGAGGAAAAGAGAAGGAGAAGCGAGTATATTTTGCATGTGTAGGAGCTAACAAAGATAGAAGCATTTTGAAGGCAATGATGGTAGTAATTTTCCTGTACTCTTGGGTCATAGTTGTAGACAATATGGATAGCTACCAAAGGGAATTTGGTTAATAAATTTCCACACTCTTTGTGATTGCATGACATTCATCAATTGGTGTTGGTTAGATAAAAACCATATCAAGGATTTGGTCGAATCGATTTGGGAGATAGACCATAATATAGTGGGATTGAAAATTGCAATTGGCATGGAATATCCACATAACTTATAAGCATTACTTATCAATTACTATTATTTCTTTATCTCTCTACATTTGCTTTCAATTGTGCTTGATTGTAATTTTCAATCACATATTTAAATCACCTATACCCAATGTATACTAGTATAGACCAATGCATACAAGAGGACACTAAAAATCCCTAGTACAATAGAGCTCATACCCATTTCACTTGCCTACTAGACAACAAACACTAGTGCAGGCCAATGTAGGCCCAAAAATAGGGCTTTATACTCAACACATGCCACATAGACTTTTTTTGGGTGAGCACATACTCAATTTCTGATTTTTTTCTTCTCATGTGTTAACATTAGTTGGGGTTTCTTTACTAAGTCTTTCTGTCATATATGGTCATTTAGGTATGTATATGCATTGAGTTTGTGTCATCTGGGGAACTATGATACAAAGAAGGCAAGAGTTGGGAGGAAGGGAGTTCACTTTGAGTGTTGCCATGATTTGTGAAGTGCTTGCTTTGCCATGGGGTCAAGCACCAAAGAAGAGGTCTTTTCTTTACACTTTAGTGATGGATTGGTTTCTTGTGCATGATAGAATAACACGCAAGTATCTTGCATGACAATGTGCATATCTAGCTTTCTGGCCTTTTTTCAGATGATAGGTTCCCTCTTTCTCCATGCAAGGATGCCAAAGGTGGTGCATGGATAAATCATGCTAAACATGAAAACTAAGCCTAGGAGATCTGGTGTAGAGGATTATGATTAGGCTGAGTTATTCATGTCTGCTATGGAGGCCAAGTTAGTGTTTTTATAAAGGCAGATTTGGCATCTTGATGTGCAAAGATTCAAGGTGGCTCATATTGGGCAAATTCTCACTCATTTCTTTATAGAGTGAGGCTTCATGGGAGTGGACAAGGCATCATATGTTAGCAATGGAGATGATGCAAAGGAGTAGGATGTAATATTCCATGATGCAATGGGTGAGGAGCATGATGTGGAGGATGAGTGAGAATATAGTTTAGATAAAAATTCAAAATTTGTATATGTACTTTCATCACATATAACAAATATATAATGAATGAATGTTTGCAAGTTAAGGATGGTTTGCATGTATTACTCATCCCATAAAATCATTTTTTGCAACTATCTTTTGCAAATTTATAAAGAGAATGATGTTTATAACTCCTTGTGCATAGCACACCATCCCATTCTTGATCTTCCCTTTGATGAAGTAGTGAGTCTCCATGTTGAATCTTTAGATGTATTGGCCTTTGATAATGGAATTGTGAGATCCCATATTGAGGAGGATACCTAAGGAGTTTAAAGTGTGATAAGGAGATACCATCACACCCTGACATGCATTCTCAGAAGTCCCATATTAGGGGAGAGAGTTTAGATCCTTTGAGCAGGAGAGAGCATCCACTATTAGAGCAAGAGTTGCATTTTAAGGCCCAAGAGAGTTTTAGAGTTAAGAGATTGGCTGAGTTGAATAGGCTAGACATAAAGAAGGAGATGGATGCATTTTACGATTCAAGAAGGTTCTAGAGTTGAGAGATTGGTTGAGTTAGATAGACTAGTGATAGAGAAGAAGATGCATTTCAAGAATGAGTACGATGCAAAAGTTGAGAAATTGGCTAAGTTACATAGTGATAGGACTTATAGAAAGATGATGGTTGAGTCATAGTGTATTCATGAGATATGGTACACATGTGAGTTCACTATTAATATCAAAAATTTAGAGAGGACAAGGGTTGAGTTAGCAAAGGCACATAGGACTCTAGATGTGATGAGGACTAAGCTAGCGGAGGCTTATGAAGATATCAAGACCTTCCTTTGGAATGAGGCATGGAGGTACAGTATTATAGTGCATATTGGGACTCAGACTCAAGAGACTTGTACTCAAAGGATACACTTTTTGGAGGTTGAGATTCATACATTGGAGGATATACGAGAGGCATCTAGATCTCAAGTACACATTGAGACTTCACATGCTTCCAAGACTAAGACTCCTAGGCCACACACTTACACTTAGACTTCACATAAAAAATTTATGTTTACTAGAGGGCCTAGGGAGGAGCTTTATATTCGGACAAGTAATGTGTACATTGTTCCTTGGAGACCAAGGTTTTAGATAATCTCTCATCCCCATTCAAATTCAGTGTTACTCTTGAGGAGTTTAGATGGCTCCAAGAGAATAAGATGGCTTTGAGGGACAAGATTTAGGCTTAAAGATCTAAGAGAGGATTATCTTATATAGATAGTTCATTCCTCATATCCCTTACCATATATTTAGGAAGTGGAAGATACTAGTATTGGAATATTGGTTGTCTAGTGGATATTAAGTGGACTACATGTTCTTTTTATAATCCATGGTGTGGGACTACATATGCTTGCCGTTGGAAGAGTTATAGAGTGAGTAGTGATTTTTGGTATCCCATAGCCAGGAGTTAGGTAGTTTGTAGAGTAATGTGTGTCACATTTTGTGGTGATCCTTTAGACAAGTCATGTTAGGAGGGATGTAGAGCACTTGTTATGTTCTATGAAGGATTATGGTTTCCTATCTGATGGAGTACACACTAGAACACATCTCATGGGATGCTTTGGTGAGAGGGATGGGTTCATTGATGAGTATAGAGGTTTCATGGTTATTATAGCACATTTACATCATTATAGTTATCCATTAAAGATATATTGATAGTTGATAGTATAGCAATTCCATATTGTAGGAACCATCCCCATGATACTACATATCCTCCTAGATTTACTCCACTTGATATACCTAGGTCATCACACACTTCACCATTGCTTGTAGGATGCACTAGATTGCCATTCACATCATACTTAGACTTCAACATACATCTACTTTGTATATTTTATGATCATTATATCATTCTATTTCTTTTGTACAAATTTCTAACCTTTGTAATGTGTATGGGATTGTATAAATGTATAGCAAATTCAATGGAATGTATAACTTCTTCTTGCACATATTTACATAATGTACATTTGCTCAATAATCTCTATCCTCTTTTGAATTGTTACTAATGAATGACTATAACTCTTTAATTATCTTTGTAAGGACCACGGATTGATTAAAAACTTAAAACTTTCAAAAGTTCTAAAGCATGGAGCATAAATTTCATACTTTTTTTGAGCACGTATGAGCACAATAACTCATCACAGAAAATGTTGAGTGGAAGCAAGCGCATATGAGTCATAGGAAGGGCATAAAAACACATATAGAACACTATGTGGCCAATGCATGGCAAGGCATACATGGAATGGGACAATAGAGTGAAATGCTACAAAGTGAAGAGTATAGGAGAATTTGAAGCAAAAAAGCAATCCAATTTATTATCAACAATATGATTTACATTTCAAAGCTACTATTATCCTTGTTGTCATGATTATGAGCATGTGGAATTTTTGGTTATTAGTGCAACTACAATAAGGTGTATCAATATCATACAACATTGTCACAATGATTTTTAATTCCTCTAAGCTCTTTCCTACATGTGTTAATTCAAGAGTCATGAATTGGAACCTCTTAGCCTTGGAAGTTAGTTCCTTAAATCTAAGCTTCTTTGCTTCACTTTTAATCTTCTCTACATGCAATTCTTCTAGCTTTAACCTTGAATTTTTCAATTTCAACCTTCAATTTCTCTATGTCCACTTTCACTCAAAATTTCTCTATCACTATTTTGCTATTTTATGAGAATCAATTTCAACTAACTTGCATCTCTCACTTGCTTCTAGAGAATCTCTCTTTTGTACGCATTGCAAAATCTTGCAAAAAAAGAGGCAAGGGATGGTATTATCTTCAAATTGCAGGTGAGTTTTCTCTTCTTCCATCCTTCATTGTTCTTCCTACCTTCATCCTCATGCTCTCCATCTTTGTCTCCATCTTTGTCTCCTTGTCATTTGCTTTCAAAGCTCAAACACCATCTCCAACATCTGAATGGATACGGCTCTCATCTTCAAGTCCATGTGTGTTTTTGTCTTTCTAGATAGATAAAGGAATTGAATCTAGCACAAGGAATGTATAGAAAATGCTTGAGTGTTTCTTGACCTTGGAATGTCAACTTCCTCCTCCTTGGGTGTAACATTCTCATCCCATTCTCCCAATCTTTCAGATATTCACTTCATTGCCAATTCCCATACTTACAAGTATAGGTGGAGCCATGTTTGCTCTACATCCAAACATCATATCCATTCTTTGGAAGTGAGTGCAAAGATGATTTAACTAAGCATTTATTGTTTTGCAACCCATTTTCAATTCCTTCTTTGTGAGTCCTTCTCTTATGCGCTTGTCCTTCCAATCTAGAGTATCCTTGTATAATTTCATATAGCGTGCACACTTCTTGTATGATTTATCTCTTGTCACAGACTTGGAAACCCTTTTCTATGCCATACCAAATAAGTTGCCATGTAACTCAAAGTTGTGCTTTTCTAAAATAGTTTCTTGCAATTGCCCCCTATAATTTCTGCAAAATGCTCTAGATCTTCTAAATAATCTAGAATCTGCCCATAATGATGGGACATCATTTGATACCTTTCTACCTCTAATTTATTTTGCTCCCAGCCAAAGAACTAGAGGAAAGGTAACCATTTTCTTAGCAGATCTTATAAATTGCCACCTTTGGGAGATTTTCAAAGACTTGAATTGGGATTAAGGCAAGGACCTACATGGAACCAAGAACTGGAATTGGAGAGTGTGAATGGGTGAATGAGTGTCCTCCATGATTTCTACTAGTGTAATTCCACAAACTACAATTCAACATGGAAATGGCCGACAGCGCTCATGTTTCAACTCTTGATGGCACTAGCTCCTCAAATTTCAATTTGAGGTGTCAATAACATGTAATGAAATCCAATTATCTCACTTTGGATTTATTAGTCAACATGGATGCGTGAATAATTGGGATTCTAAGAGGGAGAATCTTCAAATATCTCAAGTGTGTATGATGTGCATGTCCTTGTTCCGCGTAGCTCTTCTTATCACTCTAATTTTCCCTTGCACAATTTTTATCACTCTATTTTGTCAGTTTATAATATAAGATATTTCAATTATTTTGACCAATTATTCCAATTATTTTGACCAATATCCTTCTTCCAATCCTATCTTACACACCAAGCGAACTCTATAAATAAAACCAAGCCACTCATACCCCAATTTCATCACCCATACCAATTTTTAGTTCACATGTGGTATTTAGTTATTTAGTTATTGGCATTTTTGTGTTTGTTTTATGGGCACCTGGAAAAAATTGTATGGAAGTCAACCCTACCCTGTACCAATGTTTACTTTACAGGTAGTATTTAATATTGGCGCTTTTGTTTTCGTTTTATGGGCCCGGAAAAGTTTTCACGGACTTCAAACCCTTCCCTACTCGTAGCGTTCTGTCATTCTTACTATCGGAACCCTCTATTATTTTACAATGCAGCTTCTCAAAATGTTGCATTCCAATCGTAGTTATAATATTGTCTGAAGTGGTAACGTTTTCCAGATTATGCACTTCGACCAAGTTGGAATGACAAGTCTAATTCTAATTTCTCTCCAAATCCTTTGCACTTGTACAACTTGCAGCTATCAAGAGTCGACTACAGTACTGTATAGTATGTGTGAGTGATTTTGGTCCGTATTATCAGTAAGTTCGTAAGAAGGATTCATAGACACGTCCATTGATCAAGTATCTTGTACAAACTTACGAACATCTGCAGATTTTCCACGGAGATCACGTGTAAATATCCTCTCCGGGAGAAAGAAGAATCCATATCTAGAGAGACGATGAAGTGATTCACGGTACAGTTCAAAAGGGGCTATTTATGTGTGTAAGCAAGGTTACGAGACAAAGTATTGGAGTATGTTGGATGTGCTCAGCCGAAAAAGTTCAGATAAACTCATTTCATGTCTTGAGGGTTTCAGAGTTATTCGCGGATGTGCGTCAACAGCTACGAGCGGTAGCAAATTCCTATAAACTTCTGACAGGAGCTTCGGCGTGTAATAACGTTGTCCGCAAAGCAGAGGTGAGTTTTTCTGAAACTCGTGAAAAACTAACGTGACGATAAAGGTATAATTCTGAGATTACACTGGTGCTAAACTCGGGGTATGTTCAAGAACATGTGATGATATCTAGTGGCAGATTTTACAATGTGGATTGCGACGATGAGCCTGATCTGGATGAGAAGTTTGCTCTAGGTTACACGAAGTGCTCCGCGCAAACTCGTTGTAAACTCACGGGAGACTAGTTTTCGAGGTGTTTGTGAATTTTGTAGAACTCGCACTATAATGTCCACACACGTGTATTATGATACCCTTCACCGCGAGTTTAACGTCAGTTTTCCGATTTTGCGGACAACGCTACTAAATACGATTTGTGTTAAACCGACTTTCATACGAAAAGATGTTAAAGCATCGGAACTCTTGATCTCGAGTTTCAATTGCCGACGACGAGCTGACTTGCATGATCATGATTTGATATTTGATGAAGCTTTTATTGGGTTACTAACGAACGGCACTGAAACTCGCTTATACCTAGTGGGAAACGGGGCCGACCTTCAAACGTAATCTACGGATAACTCGTCTTCCTGATCAGTCGCTTCACCACTATCTTTCTCCTTCAAGTCGCTGTTAAAGCAGGAATTCACTTCCTTGGTCCATAATAACGTATTACTGTGATAGACCTGTGCGATGCGAGGAGCTTACCGAATGGTCATCTGGCGAAGACGACTGCAATCTTCCGACAAACCGCTGAAATTTACTTTCCTTGAACAAAGCTTCAAGGAGGATCAGGTGCCACATAAACCAAGCGAGAAGAGAATTTTAGAATCGACTACAACGCTAAATTCCATGTGGTAGTTAAGATACCGTGTTTACAACTAGCGAGACTAGGAGATCAAACCAGAGAGATGTTATGCCAGTCCTGGAGGATGCAAAGAAAAAGCGCAGTGTGAATTCTCAATGTTTGTCTACTCTCGAGAAGATGAGAGCCACTTGCGTAGACTCTTCTTATCATACATGTCTGTAACCAGTAGTCCGACATCGGAATGAGTTTTTCGTGCCTGTGAAGTAAAAAATAAACACGTGAAGGAAAGTGAGAAGATACTCGTCTATAAATCTAACTAATTAAGGGTTGCAGACAGCAACCCAACCTGAACGACAGATCCCGAAGAAAACCAGGGAATGTTAGAAGATAAAAACAAAACCCTACTGATGAATGAGTGAGCGGAAACTCCTAATAATCTATGTTGCCTCCTTATATGAAGGGAACTGCCCGCCAATCCGTAATCAAGGGTCCTCCCCACTGGGTTCTATTGTACAAATTGAAGATCTTTTGATCCCTCATTAAAGGTCGAAGTTGTATAGATCGAGAAGAGAAGGTAGAGGAGCAGGAATTGGCACACGCAGTGATCTATACAGCTTTCGAGTGCTCTCCTCCAAGACAGCCACACCTCCACTCCGTTTCTTCCTACAGGAGATGATATGCCCGGCAGTCCCTAACGTTGTGAGTTCTGTTTCCACACCCGACTGGTCTACACAGTCCGTGCCCTCACGAAGATGGGGATAATATGTGCAAGAAGATCGTTCAGATCTCTCCCGTAATATGGTTCCTGTTTGGTCTGGTTTATCAACCGGAAATGCAGATGTCACCTCAGCTCCATCTACCACATCTACATGATCAAGTTTAGGATGTGGAGACTTTCCCTCTACCTTGGACTGGTTTGCAGTGCCATCGCCACCCTCATTGGAGTAATAGAGATCTGTCGATTGAGAATCAAAGAACTCCACATCTTCATCAGAATCAGCAGAAGAGAATGACATAGGTGGTGAAGATGGAATGCGGTATCTCGCCGAGCCAAACAATTGAACAACATTATTCAAGGAGCCTCCTCCACAATCTCCTTCTAAGTTGGAAAGAAGTCTTTTGCTTGGGCTGCTGCTCGTACGTGACCTCGGAAAGAACACTTGCGATCCGCCCTCATACAGTGTTCCATCTGTGGCTTTTCTACCTGAGCTGGTTGTTGCCTCCTGAGAAAGATTTGGGGTTGCAACCTTGGGCAAGTCAACCTCATCTATTTGGTACAGCCCACGTCTGTCAGACATGACTTCTCTGGAGTGACAGTGAGGAGTGGTAGAAATGACCTCCTTGGGCCAAAGTGTTTCCAAAGCCCTCTCCAGCTCCGATCGGGAGGAGTGCATGGAATAACATACGTGCCATATCCCATATTGGTCTTTCTCGGCTGCTTTTGGTGCAGGGCAAGTACGAAACCTTTGAGCCGTAGGTCTCTTCAGAGCAACCCCCGGAATCATTCCACATATTGCATCTTCCAATCTTTCTTCTAAAGTATACCACTGAGCAGAAGGGCGGATAAACAGAGGTTCTTCCTGTTTCAATCGATGAGCCTGCATGAACTTGATCTTTGCTCTCTCGTAAAGCTTGGGAAATGCTTTACAGATCTGTCGAGTTTTCAAAGAAGTTAGAAAACCACTTGACCGACCCTTCTTCACCTTCTACTTGATCATCTAGAAAGGAAAAGTTACGTTATTTTCTCTCAGATTCTACAGTATGTTTCTCTGAGATTACTGTGACTCACATGAAATCTAGTCGATTGAGGATCCTCTGTTAAGAGCTCAGGTATAACCAGCGCCATGTCTGCATAATATTCAGGCTGAAGGTCCTTGTCCACATAGATCTTTGATCTAAAGTACGTAACCAGATTGCTGAGTAACCCTTCATGACCAAGCATGTCACAGGCCAAATAAACTGTAGGTGCCTTAGGATGATTCAATATGCACTGCTGCACCTGCTCGTACAAGCGAACCAGTGTAAATGAGTAGATATTATCCATGTAAGTACAGCTCAACCTCCATAGCTAGACCGGGAAAATAAAACTGACCGTGTTACACTGCAATGCCTTAACTAGTGAGTACTCAAAGTAACTATGCAACTAGGTCGTCAATAATGTGCAATGGAAATATGTGTCGAGGACGAACGTACTTGATAAAAGGCTTCTTCCTTTGAGGGCATGCGCATACGCTCTTTCCCGAACGTGCAATCCAGGAAGACGCAATCAAGGACGCATTGCTGAGTCTTGTATTTACCCATCACATTCTTTAGGCAATCATCTGTTAAGCGACAGTCTCCTGTATGTAGTACATTCCCAAAGCTGCCCTCAAAAAGGAGCATCACAGCTCCTGCAGAGCACAAATCATAACAAGCACACAGAAAGTTAGAATCTCCGGGGTGTCAACACTACGTTCTCGGAACTAACGTTAACGATATGTTTAAAAGGAACTCAAGACAACTCGAGAAGAGTTGAATACCTGGACAGTGATTCGCATCAAAAGCCGTGACAGTGAATGACTCCTCAGGAAATGACTCCTCGCCATCTGACTCATCGTCATCTTCAACCATCTTGGTGGCCCCAATTTCGAGAATAAGAAACTGAACCGACTTCAGCTGAGAAAGCGCATTCGTTTGCTAGATAAGTATACAACAAAATCAAACTAGGAGGCAAGAAATCCATCTACGAAGACCAAATATGATAAAGCCGCTGAATTACAACCATCAAAAATTAGTACTGAAAGGAAGTAGACGAAATTTACTCAACTGCTTTTTTCGACCAGAGTGTTGGAGATAAGCTTCAAGAGTCTACTAGAGAGGAGGAGAGAAGCCGTACTACATGACATGACAAGCTAATTGTGTCTTGACCATCAAAAAAACTTGCGACTGGACCTGAAACCTTGACCTCGCGTTCTATGAAAGAGCCGTAAAATATAAAATCAAGACTGAGAACCGCCGATGTATATGAAGCAGTATGTTACCTCTGGGAAACGCCGCAATAAAAGTAGTCGAGTTATTTCAGTGCAATAAATGCGACGTCCATCGAAGGACTTAATTCCGGCGGTGTGGTCACTGTGTGCGTGTGTTAAGAAGTGATGTTTCTTCCTCTTGGACTGAGAAGACCATGTATCCACAGAAAACCGATACTTATCCTTCACCTCTACAGGCATTGATCAAGACTGTGTGCAACTACTGCCTTGTGCAAAAAGTTAAGAGGTTGAGCTTGTTTATCCCCTTTACACACTTCTCAACCCAGTGATGCCGCATGTTAGTGGTGCGTTGATAACTGATGTTTCCTGTGTAGGCCGGCGACCTTTGAGTTATCTGCATAAACGTTGAGCTGCTGAATTGATGAGTTTCAATGAAACCAGGACGCTGAAGTACGGATTCTAAGCACTCCGGCAAATTCTTTGAATCTGTGTGATGATAGCTACACTGGAATGAAGTTCCTCACCAAATTGTAACTACCAATTTCGTGAGGCTAGTCTGCAATTGGCATTAACGCAGGATCACTAGTATCGAGACAGAAATGTCCAACGTTTGGCAGGTTTCATTGCTGGACCTAGGAGGAAAAACTGCTCTGAATGATAGAGGAAGTGATGAGCGTTTCCTGTCTTCTGGACTTTCGTGCATCTACAGTAAGAGGCATAACCCCCACAGATCAATAGCAATTCTTTGTGAAGGAGGATTCTGAGAAGTTCTATGGGCTAGGAGCTCAAAATTAAAAGAAGGTAGGAAATCCAGGCACTGACATTGAGCAATTTTCCATGGATGTACTAGTAATGGACAGTGATAAACGGAATTTCGTGATGAGCGATTTTTTCACTAGATTTTCGATCGCAACAAGAAGAATGTATGAATCAGCCGCCTGCAGTCGCTGGATTGACACATCTGACGCTTACAAACGCCCCAACACAAAAGCGATAACATTACGGGAATCCTCGCCCTGAGGAAGCATTGAGACCTGCACCAAACCGGATGAATCCCCGCCGGAGTAGTGCGCGTTGGAGAGACCTGTAAGTGGACCACAATACAGAAAACCTCCGGCCGCGTGCAGTGCCGAAAAGGGGCAATCTACAACAAAGTTGACACTGACTCTGACATGTATTACTGACGATGAAATGATCGATCGGCAAAGTGTCATTGCTGGTTAGTGGGACTGTGTACGGAGGATGTGGAGAAACCACGAAGCTTGAACGCGAAGCTACCTCGATGGCAAGAGACAAGTTTAAATTCAAACCGACCTCGGCGGTAACTTCCTGACCATGTTAGTTCATCGACCACGGTGTCGAAAGTACAGTAGTTCGCAATGCCTTTCTGCTGTTTCTGCTGTACCCCGTAGCTCTGCAGTATCCCTGCAGTACGTTCGTTTGATTAAACCCGTCAAACAAACGTGGTCGGTAAGAAGCATCACTGGGGTCCAAGTTTGAGGTAATAAAAATGCGCACCGGTGTTGCCTTCCTTGTCTTCTATTTACTGTATTCAACGATAGAATTACATAGTTCATTTCAGAAAAACTGCATTTGCTCAACACATTATTGTTAGTGAAATGGGTAAGTTTTACTTTGAATTTAGTAGTTTGGTTGTGATTTTATCATGAATCAATACATTTGGGTTATTTAAATTCTGGAGATTATTAACATTTTTTTTCGTTTAGTTCTTAGTTGATGACTTGAGTATAAGCTAATGTGGTTCATTTTAAAGAATTTCATACGCGTAATAAAATTTTATTACTGCAATAGAGATACGAGGAAATGTGAAAATAATAGCTTGGTTATGATAATATGAACATCATTTGAAAATGGAATTTTATTTTATTATATTCTGTGATGCTCTTGCTTCAAGTTTATCCTAATGAAAGTTACTAATTAAAGTTCAAGAAGAAAAGGTTGAAGCCTTATATTCAAAATTGCCTTTTAAATATAGTATATCAAGAAAAATGATTCAAAGTAAAAGATAATATACACTCTATGAATAAAACTTGAATGATTATTCATGTATATTCATTCATTCATTCATTTAAATGATCATTCATTCATATCATACTTATAATTGACCTTTTTACTGCACTAAAATCCACTATCTAAAGACGAGCTTCCATTGAATCACAATATTGGCATCTTCTAATGAGATACAGAGTAATCATGAGTATCGTGTACTTATGCATATTGAAAATTTTATCCTTTGTTCAAACTCTAGAATAATATCTTCATTTTTGCATTTTTTGCAATTCGTTCTACCCTTTTCTTTTCTTTAAGAATAGTAACAATAAATTGTATTTTCTTTAAACGTATTGATAAGATCCATAAGATCATCATATTTTTATGCCTATAAACAACCAATCAAACATAAAAATATTAAAAAATCAATAACTAAGATCATTAGTCATAAATTTAACTATTATTGATAAATTTAGATGGAATCATAATACAAAAACTCATGATAAAATCAAACTATAAACTTTAAATACCCCAAAGCATAATACAAAAAAATCATGAAAAAACCATAAAAATAAACACTATATATACAAATCATAACACAATCACACTCATAACAAAATCATAATATAAAGTAGAAATAAATCAAATCATAATATAATCACACTCATGATAAAAATAATTTATTTCAATTTAAAAAAATTTATAACACAATAAACTCATAAAAATATCATATAAACTAAATGTAAAACCCTAATAATCTGATGAATGATAGAATGGTAATATCAACCATATATTTACCAAGCATAATATAACATAACTCATGAGAAATTTATAATATACAAAAAATACATCAAAATTATAATGTCATATAAAATAAGGGAAATATTAAATAAACATCAAAATAGCATTTAGTAAAAATCACCCATCATTTAGGGTTTAGGGTTGCTTGTAGTACCTAATTGCAAACAAGTTGCACAATTGTGCTTGGTCTATAGTTGTAGAATCCACCCGCTCGCTCTGCCAAGAGGATGACCTATTGGATAACTTATGTAGTGATCGGTTTTGAACATGACAATCAGATTGGCCGTGGTCTGCACCATTGTGTACTTTGCCACTAGACCATGCATAATTGCAAATTGTTTGCAATGAGATACTAGAAACAATCATTGAATGATATACATAAAACTATAATTTTGTATATATTTTTAGCTTAATACAGTTTTGATATTCATTTAAGATTTCATAAAGTAATAAGATCATAACATATACTAAAACTTTACCAATCATAGTACTATAAAATTTATGAAATTTTCTAATATAAACAAAAAAGATACATCAAAGCATTACAATATAAAGAATCATAATGTAATGAACTCATTTTATAGTAAGAACAAGCCACATTAGAGTTATAATTTGAATAAAACTGTAAATTATAACTAAAAAATTAATATAATCAAAACATATTTTATATTCCTTGGAAAAGATGAGAAAGTAGACTTGGAGGTAGTTCTTTATGTATAGTTTATACATTGCATTGTTATATGTTTCTTCTTTGTAATATTATTAAGCTATAAAAATAAGCTAAATATAGCAAAAAGGAAGGTAAAACTAGCAAACATATAAGAATTCTAAGAATTTTCTAAAAGCATCTAAGAAATTCTTTTGTAGAATGTTCTAAAAGTATCCATGAAACTTCTAGATGAGAAGTGTGGTGCTCTTATTTCTCAAAATTTGCTTCTATTGATCATCTCAAGCTTAAGTGCTAAAGAGAACAACAAAGAATGATAAGATTATTGGGAGAAGTGCCTCAAAGGAGAGGTACTCGGAGGAGGGACCTTGGCAAGCTAGATTGGGAGAAGTACTTGGAGTGATGTAGGATAATCTTGAGTGTTGAAAGGAAGAATTAAGTTGGAGGTCACGTGAGCTCCATGGCCAAGTATCTGGGTGGCAAGCAAAGCTATGTTATACATGAGATGAGAAGCACTCATAGAGATGCAAAATGACCTTGAGTGCCTAAGGATGGAATAATACTTGGACTGTTGGGAGATCATTTGGAGTGCTTGCAAGAGTTGAAGCACTCGGAGTGCCAATAGGTGAGGCGTATGGGCCCAAGTGCCACCATGCAATCAGAAGAATGTGCAACCTCCATTTGAACTGGCTGCCAATGGCAATTACCCCCAACGACACTTGCTACCAAGGGCTATTACCTGCAAGATAACCGTTGGTACTTAGTGAACAAATGTGGCATGAGAGAAAGTGGTTGGTGAATACATTTTTGAGCATGTGGGAGAGTGACTTTACCTAAGTGCAACATGCAAGACCTTCGCCTATGTAATAGTAAGTGCCTACCTGCTCTATAACCACATGAGTGCTGAAGAATGACCAGGACCTAAGCGTGTAAATTGAAGTGCCCGACCTGTAGTGGCACTTTTTGCAATCCAACTTGTCTTCTTAGCTGATTGAGTAGTGACTTGAAACTTCTATGAAATAGTGAGTGCTTAGAGTTGTTTTGAGAGTGGCACTGAGTGCAATCTTAGGTACTCAACATGAAGAGAAGTACTCGGTGTAGTACAACGTTAGCTCATAACATCCTTTGTGCGCAGGAATCATGGTAGCCTCCAATACCATTAGTTAGACAGATTATCTAGAGGTGGAAATTGGCTAGGTAAAATCTTTAGGGGTGTCACCAAAAGAATTTCCACAAATATGGTAGAGGTCTGAAACACCCAAAAAAATTTAGAGCCAATTCTAGAGGCTTAAAAAATGAATAAGGCCTAAAAATTATAATTTTTCCCCCTTTTGAGGAAAAGGCATTGCTATCTTCCCCCTAGTTTGTCTCATCAAGAGCTTTCCTATGGTACCTCACCCATGATGTGCTTAGCTTCTTATTAAAAGATCCCTTTGATCAAACTTGTTTGACCAACCAAATAAGACAAAGATCAACATGTCACCAATCCATGCAGCTAATCTAAGGGTGGAGCTTGATGAAATGTCATCAATCCATGTATTTGATCCAAGGATGTAGCTCCCTTTGAGTGTATCATCTTTGTTATATAATAACGACAAGTTGCTCCTTTGAGACATTGGAGTATTGAGCATGAAACCTTGTGTTCTTTGTTCTTGGAACATTACATAATCACTCTTAAAACATATAAGAAGGCTCTTGAGTCCATCGTTAGATCCCTTGTTGCAAACAAATGAGTTGTTTACTACAAAGTGGATGTCATTCAAAGTAAGCACTTAGGATTCCTACTTTGGAATTAAGGTTATCAGACTTCCATAGGATTCACAAGATGAGAGGAAAGAGAGAAAAATTCAAGAGGAATGCAAGGTAATCCATGGAATTGGACCAAGGACCATTGGAAAATGGTACTTGGCCCAAATTATGGGGTTACAAGAGCCATGACAATAGACACTAAATTTATAGACAAGGAGTTGACCCTTGAAGTCAAAAGCCACTTCAATAGCAAGTGGTCCAAGAATAATAGATGGAGTGTAGCTAATTACTAGGATCTTGCAAAAAGAGCCATAATAGAGGCAATTATGAAACATTTCAAACAGAAATTAACTACCTACCTAACCAATGGCCAAGTAGTGTTCGTTGACTACATGTATGTAGGAGAGCTTATAGATTGGGCTGAAATGTTTGATAAGCAATGCAAGCTCCTACACAAGGATTTCAAAGTTGAAGAGGGAGCTACATATCTTGCTCCCTTTTCAATACATTACTACATGGAGATGAACCTCTCAACTAAGGAGGAGAAGAAATGGTTCACTACTCACTTTCATTCTGTAGGTTATTTTGAGGAACAACTACATAAATTATCAAGATATCAACAAGCAGATGCTAAGTTTTAAAAGACGGGCTAATTTATGCTTGTGGATGCAGAGATGGTCCTGCTCCAAGGCTGCAAAGAGGAAGAATAATACCCAAAAAAAGCAACCTCTTCCTCCAACAAAGAAGTCAAAGATGAGTAACCAAACTATCAAAGTATCCTCTCCAAAAGATAAAGTTGAGGACATTGATGTTGATGAGGATGAAGATGAAGATGAGGAGGAGTAGGGGTCCTTCACTCTGCAAGGATCCACCTCTACCTCAAGAGATAATGAAGAAGGAGATGAGACTTGGGAGGATGCTCAATCTGCTCCCAAATGCAGGACCAGAACATGGACAAGGACATTGTAGATGAAGAAGAAAACATATAAGAAGAAAAAGGAGTTCCAAAGTAGGCACCTTTGAGCCCTAGAATTCCAAAAGAAGAAATAGCAATAGAACTGCAAGATTTGGCTAAGTGCTTGAAGGACCAAGAATTTTGGCCAAGAGTAGAAGGAGAATCAATGATCAAATAGAAGAGGAAGATTGCATCATTGACAATGCCTAAGAAAAGGAGGAAGTTGACATCTTAATTGATCTTCTTGAGGCTTCACCAGAATTGCATATCAGCATGAGAGAGGCACCCACAACATCCAAGGTGGTGCAAGTGCAGGATGGCGCAAACTTCATCATTCACTTAATGGGTTGTGCATTGCACTTGATGGAGGAACTAATGCCCCAAGACTAGGTTGAGTGCCTTGATGTGTTGGACTATATCATAGTAACCAAGGTCATGCACAAGCATGTCTACACTTTCAAGGGCAAGGAGGATTTGGGGAAGGAAGAGGCAACAAAAGCTAGGGAACTATGCAAGGCAAAAACATTGAAAGTAAGTGCCTTGATGCATGAGAACTAGGAATTAAAAAAAGAAGTGCCATTGTTGAGAACAAATGAGGTCATCATGCATTTGAGACCAAAAAATTTGAGGTAGATTGGAAGGTACTCCACCTTGAGTTTGAGCAATTCAAGAAGGAAGCCAAAGATCAACTTTGTATCAAGTGCCACAAAGTCAACAACACTCAAAGTGCCTTGCAAGAGAAGCATGACCAAGTAGTGATGTTAAAGCTATAGATGTAGGAGTCTCGGATGGAAGTGGCCATTTAGCTGAAAGGTCTTGGCAAGGAGGCAACTAAAGAATGATTGAGGCATGCAAAGAGTCTCAAAGTGCTAGAAGGACAGAAGGTTGAGTGGAGTAGGTGGTCTAAACAACAAGAGGAAGATCAATTGAAGGCACTACACCAAGTAAGAGAAACCCAAGCCCCATTGATGGAGATGCTGAAAGAAGAGGAAGTAGTGTGGGCCTTGAGGACAAAATGCCATGAATTGAAGATGTAGGTCCAATGCTTGCAAAATCAGGCCTACAAGGAGGAATGCATGAATAGCCTATCCTTGCACTTGAAGGAGCATTCAAATAAAATTTTAGTGAAGTATGCCAGACCTTCTTATTAGAAATTGCTAGGTATCAAGCCCTAATAGATCAATTAATCAAATACGTGAGAGGTGAACAAAGCCTTTCAACCCTTGTAGCTCCAACCCAAGGGACTCTCCCAAAAGGAAGTCTTTCAATTAGACAAGCACTGTTTAGAAAGGATTAGGTAATTAGAGTTGTACAATAGTTGAGCACTCTAAGTAGGCTAGTCATGCCAACACTTAGTGTCACATTTAATTTAGAAGAGTGCACTCAAAGTTGAATGGAACTCGGAGTTGTAAAGAGTGCTCTCAGAATGGTACTGCACTAAGAGTTGTATAAACTTGTAGAGGAAGTGCACTTGGGTTGGTATTGGTACTTGGAGTTGCACACTAAAAAAAGATTAGTGGGGTCTAGTATCTCACTTGATACATATAAGAGACTAATCATTTTACATATGATTAGGATAAGATAGGATTAGGATAGTAGAATCAATGATGGAAAATTTAGTTAGCTTTGTTTAAGATTCACTTGGGATTTTGATCCCTTTGGCTTGGAGCCAAATCTATATATAAGTCAGAGTGCTATTGACACTCAATTTTTTGGAATAGAAGCTTCAATTACAAGTAAAGAGTGCTCTCACTTTGTTGCAAGTTCTATGTCCTACATTTTGCATGTTGTTTCAATGTCTAAACCAAAGTAGAGGTGAGGAATTTTGTAGTAGATCTTCAATGCATAGTGCTAGGTAGGTACTCATCCTTGATCAAGGAGTGCACTAAAGAATTTCAAGAAGTGAACTTGTACAACAAGTGGATTAGGAAGCTCACTGTGCATGTAGAACCACAAGATCAAAAACTTTAGACATGAAGTAGTAACAAGTTGTGCCTTATGGGAAGGTTGAACACATTTGCAGACAATGCATCTTGAATGGAATGACACTTGAAGTTGAATGAACCATCACCTTCAAGAGCAATCTTGGCTAGATTTTAGAGTGACATTGGTTAGTTGATAACTTTCTTTTTGCTGTAATGTGCAACAAAGGATGACACTAACTTCTTTTGCGAGTGGTTTTTGCCCAAAAGGTTAAATAGGAGATAATAAAAGAATTGAGTTTTGGTGAAAAGTGCATGTTTCACTTCACTTCCAAGCATTTCAAAATAATATCTTTGTGAGAATGAACTATTCTAATTGACTTTACTATAAGTATGTTGATATTAAGCTATCACATTGATTATATTATAACTATGTTGACATTAAGCTATCACAAAAGCTTTTAGAAACTTCCCAAAGATAGAGTAGTTTTTTATGCAAAGTAAATGAATAGCTTAGCTTTTATGCCAAGTAGATGGCTAGCTTGGAGTGCACTCCAAGAAATGTAGCAACTAGCAAGAAATTTCCTTGGAAGATTCTTGGAAATCTTGTACTTAGCTTCACTATAAGTACCAATGTCTAAACTCATGCTACGCATTTGGAGTTTCTTTCATTTAATAGTTCCAATGTGATTTTCCAATCTCCTATTTTTCTCCTTAGTCTTTTACTATCCAACCTAATCTTCTATTGGAATTGAAATGATTCATGTTTAGACTTATTTTAATTGAGTTTTGCTCTTTTATTCCATGAGTTTCAATTGACCCTATAAACTAATTGACCTTCTTCTTATCATATGGAGGATCTTTTAATTCAATTTGAGTAAGGCAATTGGACATAATGCTTGAGTGGTGCTTTTTAATCTATCTATGAGTCAAAAATATCAAATGAAATGATGAGGTTTACTCCAACCTACATGAAGTTATGCCTTACAAACATCAAAGCTTCTTCATCATTCATATATTGGGTAATTTTAAGTATATTTTCTCTATTTTAGTATAGAAAATCTATAATTATGATATAAATTATATATGTGTGAAATATTATATAGTTATTAGCTAAATTTTGACTATTCTTATTTTTGGTGTGAAAGATTATATAGTTATTACCTAAATTTTGACTATTCTTATTTTTGATGAAATAATTGACTGTCACAAGTAATTTCATAATAAAAATTGCATAAAAATCATCAAAGATTAACATATAAGACTATCCTTTATGCCTAGATATCTTTCATCTATTCATTATCATGAAATTTTCTTTATGTACGATAATGTAGTAAATGGAATATAAGCACTAAACCTTGGGGTACAAATAAGTCACCAAGAATCTCACAAAATGAATATATCTACTTCATCCTTGCTAAAGCTTAGACCCAAAGGATATCATAATTATTGCTTTATAGGTATATATAGTGCATAAAGATGTGAAAGTTGATAAGAAAACTAGATCAAACTTCCAATATCAAGGATGTAAGCGCAAGTAATTAGGAATATACTCCTACAAAAATTTGGAAGCTATTATATTTTTTTATTGTGTCTATGTTTTCATTTATAGCTATTTTTTATGATCAATATAAGTAGATAAATCATTATATCAAAAGAACACAAAAGGTTTTCTAAATCCATTGGTAAAGTTGTAGAATGTAGCAACAAATGAGTAATTACAAGAATAAATAAGAAGCTATGATGCAAGAATTAAAGTGCACTAGTGTATCATAGTGAATGCTTAGATTATAATCCAATTAAGTAACATTTAAAAAGGAAAAAGAAAAGGAAAAGAAAGTTCTCATTTGAAAGTTCTCAACTCTTGGGTCTTTAGACATTATAATCCATAGATTCTTGTATTATAATTTGTTGATAAAATAAAATATGATGTATATAGCACTACAATTGTCCTTGAATATATTTTTTGCTTTATAAAATCCACCTAAGTTGAAAATACTCAACTAAATATAATTCCAAGTGTTGCTTAAGCATTGGTTTATCTTCATAGAATACATCAAGAGCATACTATTCATTACTATTTTTATTACACACACACGCACACGCCTAAGGTCACATCATAACAAACTAATCATATCACTCTTCACTCAATTTCTTCTTGATATTCTCCCACAGAGAGTGGCAATAACTCAATCCTCTCTATCTGACCATTAGGTAACTCTACTTACTCATTCTTATCCATGTCTAGTTCCATCTCCAACTTTATTGTAATAGAATGAGACAAGAAATTCACTCCTTTTCTCCATGGTCTATCAAAACTCTCACTTGATTACCTTCTAGGACACCATTCATAACAATCAAATGTGTATTTGTCTTCCTCAACCTTTGCACACTTGTATTCTTTCTCCCCTTGCTTTTACTCCTCTCCATTGAGCCAATAAGGCCACAAAGTACAATTACTAGTGATCTTTGTTTCTCAATGTAATTTTAGCATCCTCCTCTTCAATTTTTCTCTCCACATTGTTCAAAGCCTATATGGACACCAAGGACCTCTAGGAATGTAATCACAACAATTGCTAGCTATATGCCCAACTTTGCCACAATTAGAACAATGTTGTTGTTTTGCTTGAACCCCTTTCCCTTGTAGGACTCTATCTCTCCTTTCTTTGATCTGACCCTGCTCTCATGCTCCTTGATCTTGGAAAAAAATGTTGCCCAATTCCATAAAAACTAGTCCACCAAAGTGCGGTGTTTCAGCTATATAGTGTTGTGAAGAGGTAAAGGAGTAGTCCCAAAACAACACTATATGGCACATGTAAAGTTTGTAACCTTGCACCATCTTTGAGCACATGCAACCACCCACATGAAAAACTATATGGTGCACATGTAACTTTTGTAATCTTGCACCATCTTTGAGCACATGTAACATGATATGGTGCACATGTAACTGTTGTAACCTTGCACCATCTTTGAGCACACGGAATGCCTAAATAATGGTGCAAGGATTTTGTACCATTACCTCTTGGTGAATTTTCTCCTTTAACTCCCATTTGAAAATTTCAAGAGCTTCTATTGGACCCACATTGGTTATTGCAACCTATAGATCAAGAAATGATTCCATATACACTTGTATGTTGTTCTTCTACTTCAACTTCCATAATCTAGTTGTAAAAATATGGAGGTTATAGATGAGTTAGTCAAAACTAACAAAGTGGAAAATAGGCCAAATTAGCCAAAAATTATAAGAAGATTTTAGAAGCATCTAAGAAGCTACTTTGTACTTATGGGTAATGCGCATGCCAAGTGGTGACTTCTAGGAGGAAATTTCTTGCGAAGCTTCTTTGCTAGCTTAGCTTGTATGCCAAGTAGATGGCTTGTAGAAGGAAGCTTCGTGGGAAGCTTCCTAACTAGCTTATCTTGCATGCCAAATAGGCAACTTCTAGAAGAAAGTTTTTGAGAAGCTTCCTAGGTAACTTAGCTTGCACTCAAAGAAGGTGGTTTGTAGGAAGCTTCTAAGGAGCCTTGTATATTACTTATAAATACCAAAGCCCAAGCTCATGCTAGGCATTTGGAGATCCTTCAAGAATCTCAATGTGATCTTTCACTCTGATCTTCCATTCTCATATTTCTCTCCTCTGTCTTTTAATTGATATCATAGCAAGAATGTGATGGATGGAATTTAAGGACCACCAAATCTATTTCCACCAAAATATGGGGAATTTTTGTGTCCATGTAGTACCCAAGCATCATTTCATACAATTCATCATCTCATACTTTGGGTAGAATTTTTGAATACAATCACCTTATCTAATGAACCCCTGGTACTTTTGATAGTAATTTATGAAGAACGATGGACATGTTGCATCTATGTGTTCACTCATATAAATTGTAGGTAGTTTGATAGAGTAGTAACCATGGCAAAAATGCCTAAATTTATTATTATTATACAATAACAAATTAAGCACCTTACTTGATTGTAGGAAAAACAAGATCATCAATGACAAAAGCATGTAGAGAGAGCACCATTTCATGAAGGAGAAGAGCAAATCTAATTTTCAAAACCAAAGGTATTTGAAGGAAAGAACCTCTTGGGTGCAGTAGAGAATTTTGTGTTTGATTGTGAATGTTATTTTGAAGTTACAAATCTTCAAGATGTGTGGAGATGATTCTCTTAGCTTGAAGCCAATTGGATGGAGTGGCAAAAATATGGTGGCAATTTTGAGTGGAGCAAACTGAATTTTAGCTTTTTGCCAATCTTGACATGGGAAGAATTCAGAAGTGCAATAATTGTGTAATTCCAAGCAATAAATGCAACACAAGTCATCTGAGATAGGTTTGAAAAATTGAAGTAGATTGGCTATGTAAGAAATTACATCACTCAATTCTAGAACACTATAATGTAGATTCTAGATATATTAGAAGGAGAAGCTTTGGATCAATTTGTGAGAGGCTTGAAGCACGTGCCAAACTAAAAGTGATCAAGGGGGGACCCAAACACTTGGGAGAAGCCATATAGTTGGCTGAGCACTTTGATTCTTTGGTTGTGATAACTTGGTCTTGACCTTGGCCTTCATTAAACTTGCCCACACACTACACACAAGTGGAAGAGCTAGCACCAATGGAGATTGATGCCATCAAATAAAAAACACTTGGCCCTGCAAATAGGGAAAAATTGCAATAAAATGATGGTTAGTTTTACTAATTGCTAAATTGTGCATCACATTGTTGAATGTCCAATCAAGAATGGATGACCTTGACAAATTACCTAAATGGAGTTGTGGAGCGTGATGATCAAGGAAACAAGGAATCCCAATAAGAGAATTTAAGTCACCTATTGAGAACTTGATTAGCTCCAATGAGACATAATCTTCCAAGGATAGGAGACCTTAAGAGAAAAACAAGGGGGAGGGATGGCCAACCTCTTCTTTCCATAGAGAGGAATATGTATATTTTTGAGGCCTAATTCATCCATTTAGGTTTTTGAAATTGGCTCTAAAGTTTTTAGACTATTTTTGGCTCCTGCACTATTAGTAGAAGTACTCTTTTGGTGATACCTCTATCTGATTTACTTAGTCCATTATCTATAACATTATTTTGGATGTTACCAAGCCAATTTTCACCTTTGGATAATATGTCTAGCTATTGGTATTATATTTCTAAGCTATTTTTGACTCTTGCTCTATTACTAAAAGTACTCTTTTGGTGACACCTCTACCTAGCCCATCATACCTAACATCCTTCCAAATATTAGCAAGCCAATTTCATATCAAGATAATATGTCTAGTTATTGACATTACATGGGGTTGAAGGCTTAACCAATATAAATTCTGTTTCACTTGTAAGGTATGATATTTGATTGTAATTGTAGGATTTTGATTGATTTTGGAGTTCAAAGAATTGCATATTCATAAAATTAGCAAGGGAATTAAGTATTCCTATCAAGCTAGTAATTGGAAGTAGATTGATGATGGAAAATGGTAAAAAGATTTTTGCATGCCCTACCTCACATCTTGTTACATTTAGATTGGGAAGAAGTATTTGGAGTGTATGAGGTTTGTAGCGGTACCTCTACACTATGATGTCATTCTTACTTTACCTTAGCTTAAACATCATAAAATTCAATTTGATTGGACCAAATGAAAAATTCAAGTATTAACACCAAGGTAAGAATTACAAATTAGGTTGTCTAGCCCCTTTGAGTAAGACACCTAAGAATAGTCAATCCCAAGTTGGGAAGTTTGTGAGTAAAGTAGCCATAGAGTAAAATTTTAAAGAAGATAAGCCTATTTTTGTGGTGTGGATCAAGCAAATCTGATGAGTGCCAAAACCCTCATCAAACAATTGTTGATCAAATAGTTCAAGATTTTGTAGATGTGTTTCCAGATAATCTACAGAGGGGGGATTACCCTTGATTGTAGTATGCCCTTCAAGTTTGAATTATTGCCAAGAAGTATTCCAATGAGTAGAAAAATCTATTGGCTCTCATCAAAGGAGTTGGATGAGCTTTGAACAATACTAACAGAGTTGTTGGATAAATATTTCATTGGATATAGTACATCTCCTTGGAGAGCACTAATACTATTTGTCCCAAAGAAGGATGGAGTACTTCACTTTTGTATTGATTACCCTAGCCTTAATAAACAAAACATGAAGAATACATATCCTTTGTCTCAAATTGATGACTTGCTAGATCAATTGAGTAGAGCACAATATTTCTCCAAGTTGGATCTCCAAAATGTCTATTGGTAGATTCCCATTGATAGAGAGGATGTGCAAAAGATTACCTTTTGCATAAGTTATGGGCATTGAATGGAGAGTTCTACCTTTTGGGTAAAAGACTTAAATATAAAAATAGAGTATGTTATTATTAACAAAACATCCACTTTTTCAATTATTTTCCAAAACCACTACCAAAATAGGTGCTTTATTTACGTTGTTGGCTCATTAATGATCCAATAGTCTTCATGGATAAGATGCATTGAGTGTTAGATGGGCTATTGGATTAGTACATGGTGGTTTTCTTGGATGATGGTTTAACCTATAGTAAGATAAGAGGTAGTACATGCAATTTATGTGCAAGAAGTCTTAAGACGACTACGTCAATGGAAGTTAACTTCGTGGGTCATAAGATATCATCAAAGGGGATCAAGATGGAAGAGGAGAAAATCAAAGCTTTTATTGATTGGTATACTCCAAAGGATGCCATAGAAGTGTGGGCATTTAATAGATTGACAAGTTTTTATTGATGATTGTCCATTATTATGCTCATGTGACCAAACCATTGATCGATCTCTTGGAGAAGACCCAGAGCTTTTAGTGGACCACCAAGCACAAAGAAGTATTCCAAAAGCTAAAACATATGGTGTCTTCAAGACCAATTCTTCAACCATATGATCCTCAACTACATTGGGTGGTTAAGTTTGATGCTTCTAACTTTGCCATTAGAGTTGTGTTGTAATAAGAATTTCCAGATTGGTTACATCTCATTGCCTTTGTGTCTTGTAGACTAAATACCATAGAAAGGAATTACTCTGCTCAAGATCAAGAAAAACTAGTAATAATATATGCCACCAAGGTATGGAGGCATTATCTTTTGGAAAACAAGTGACCATATGAACCAATTACAAACTCTTGTTATAGACATTACATCTAGAGTACATGAAGTATAGATATCATTGATGTGAGGAATAATTATAATTTTTTGACATCAAACTTGAGTACATACCTGATTGGTTCCATGTTATTCCCAATGCCCTATCACTACAACTTGATTTGAAGACTCTTCCTCTCATCATGATAGAAATTAAGATAGTGGAAATTGACTCAAAAGTCCAAATCAAGTTTAGGACCACTTTACAACAAGAATTCTTCTTTCAGATGGTACAAGGTCATATTGTAGCATGCAACAAGGAATAAAACACCTTCTCCTTCAAAGAAGGCCTTGTATTCTATGAGAACCGGTTCTATGTCCAACCAAGGGTGATCTACGACTTATGAGCCTTCGAGAAGCCTATGACTTACCAAACATTGGTCAAATAGGTGTAGAAAAGACCTTGGGTACCCTAAAATACCAATGGTGGTGGCCCAACATGGCAAGAGATGTTCAAGAGTTTGTCCAATCTTGTGAGAGCTGCCAATGTAACAAGGCCAACAACTAGAAACCAAGTGGACTCCTTCTACCACTTTCCATCACATTTGCTCAATAGGAACACATGAACTAGAATCTCATCACATCCTTGGCCAAGACAAAGCAAGGTCACACAAAACTCATGGTGTTTGTAGATAAATCTATTTATTCAAATCTATTTGATGCCAACCTTTGATATAGTGGATGCTCCAACATTGGTCCAAATCTACTTAGAAAATGTTTTCAAGCATCATGGGATGCCTTGTGTACTCATCTCTGATTGTGATCCTCAATTCACAAGAAATTTTTAAAAAGCACTCTTCCAAATACTTGGCACTAAAATTGCTTTTTTCCATGGCCTATCATCCTCAAACTAATGGAAAAATTGAACATGCATATTGCATCTTGGAGAATATGTTTTGTGTCTTTGTCAGTGTTCACAATAACAACTAGGATGAATATCTTGTAGTTGTTGAGTTTGCCTACAATAATTCAAAATAAGCAAGTACCGGATTCTCTCTCTTCTTACTCAACTTTGGCCAAGACCCACTTGTTCCAAATTCCTTTATTGCTTCTCCTCCATCCCATGTTCCTCATACTTCCACCTTCTTGTAATACAAGCAACTAGACATATTATCTAGAGATGAAAATTGGCTTGGTAACATCTAGAGGGATATTTTGTACAATGGGCTAGGTAGATCAGATAGAGGTGTCACCAAAAGAGTACTTTTACTAATAAGGCAGAAACAACAAATAGCTTGAAAACTTTAGAGCTATTTTGGAGGCCCAAACGGATGAATTCGGCCTCAAAAATGGAATGAATCATCCCTTTTAGGATAGAAAAGGCTTGCCTTCTCCCTTGATGAATTTTCTTGTCAAGAGCTTTCTAATGGTACCTCACCCATGCAATTCTGAGCTCCCTATAGGAAGATTCCCTAAAGATTCCCTTTGGTCAAACCTATTTGACCAACTAAATAGGACAAGGACTGACATGTCACCCATCCAAAAAACTAATCCAAGGATGGAGCTCATTGACTGGTCACCAATCCATGTATCCAAGGGTAGAGCTTCCTTTTGGGGGGGAGGGGGGGTCCTCTTTGCTATATAATAAAGAGAAGAAGTTCCTTTGTGGCATCGGAGGATTGAGTATGAAACCCATGTTTTCTTTCTTATATCTCTCTTGGAGAGTTCTCTTGTCCTTCGAGGATTACAATGGTATCAAAGCGTGTGTTTTAATCCAAGAGAGTGGATCACCCCTCTTGGAAGAGCCTAAGCTACTAAAACTAAGTAATTTGAGGTGGAGAACATAATGCAATTGCTAAACTTGGGAAGTGCAAATGGAATGGATGCACTGGAGATTTTCTACACCTAGCTTCCTATTCTTGAATCCATTCCACATCAAGATTATGTACATCCAACATGAGCAACTATCTATCTAACATGAGTATCTCTAGTTTATCACTTTGGAAAGAATTCATGGACAGAGTGATGAATTCACCAAACCCGGTGATTCAACTTATGGTGGTACATAACATAGAGTGGGATTTGACAATCTACATTCTACTATGATCTTATGGATCTGCATGTACCAAATCTTTGCCCTTTCAACATGCAAGTAGAAATCCATTATGTAGTTAGATGTTTAGGAATTTTGTCATCCGCAATTTTGGTGTTATCAACAAATGATAGCCTCTAAGGTCCCAATAGTAGTCCTTATAGTTCCTTCACCCCATGGAGTGATCATTCTAACCCTTTATTGAAGTAGGAAGTAGCAATTGAACATTGATCATGTGTAGGAATCATGGATTTGTAGTTGCAACAGTTGATGCAAGGAGTGCAAAGGATGTTGAACAAGTTTAGAGAAATCAAGATGACCATGGAGGAATTGCAAATATGAACAGTCAAGAATGATCAAGTAATGCAAGAAGGAAAGCCGTCTGAACAACCAACACCAGCAATTAAAGACCTGGAGAGTTATGCATGCCGATGACACCAATTCCAATCAATAACCAAGCCACATTGTTACTATGAATGAAAAAGACATGCAACATTGAGCCTTACAAGAGACATCATTCCATGGGAGTAGTGGAAAATTGGATTTCAAGAATGAATTGATACCTTCATTTGTTCAACGGAGATCATTGATCATTCTACAAATGTGTTTGCATGTGGGTGTGGGTACTTGATTGATAAAGCCTTCACATAGTATGATGTTTGGGAACGATTAGTGCTAGTAGAAGGAAGAGAGATCACTTGGACAGCCGTGCAAGAAGGGCTGCTCAAGAATTTCTAGTCTATGGATTTTGTGCAAATGGCCCAAACTAGACTCTTGGAGTTGAAGCAGAAGAATAGCATACAAGAGTATGTGGAGGCATTTTTGGATCTACAAGTTTTGATGACCAATATGAGTCCAGACAAAGCTCTTGACAATTTCAAGAGAAGATTAAAAGAGTGGATTTGCCAAGAAGTAATGGTGCAAAATCCTTGTATTGTTTCTGAAGCCATTGCCTACACCCAAAGAATAGCAGGGGTGCATGGAGGAGGTGAAGCAATAACACTGATGAAAAACTATTGGGTCAAGACACACCATTTTGGTGGACCAATTCCTATGGAAATTGTGCAACATTTGATTTTGAGATAGAGGAGCAAGACCTCTTTAGGGAGAATGAGGACATGTCAAAGAAAAGAGAGGAGCCCCATGGAGAGAAGAGGCTCAAGCAAAACAATGATAATGTTACAATTATGGCCGAATTGGGCACATAGCCATCAATTTTCATGCTCATTATCTTAGAGGCCCTTGGACTCCATATAAGCAACTTGTAAATCACATGGAAAAGCAAATTGAAGAGGAGGATATAAAAACCACATTGAAAAACAAAGATCACCAATAAATGTACCTCGTAGCCTTATTGGCTTGGTTAAGAAGAGTAAAAGTGGGGGAGGAAGAGGACAAGTGTGCAAAGAAGGAGGAATATAAACACATAATTAATTGTTGTAAATGGAGTGCTAGAAGGCAATCTGATGAGTATGTTTATAGACCCTAGGACAAAAGAAAATTTCTTGTCTTGCTCTGTTGCAATAAGGCTGGGGATGGAAGTAGAGAAGGACAAAGTAGAGTTACCTAATGGTCAGACAGAGAGGATTAAATCATTACCTAAAAAGGTAATACTCTCTATAGGAGTGTATTGAGAAGCAATCAAGTAGCAAGTGATACAACTAAATCATTATGATGTAATCTTAGGTATGTCGTGGATGGAGCACTACAACCCCATGGTGGATTGGAGAAAGAAAGTAGTGAAAACTAGTCAATAGAAGATCTTTGGGATTAAAGGAAGATTACAAAGGCAAGAGTTGCCATTGTATGTCATAAGGACCACATCTATTGGTAAGACAAATAGATGTTTTAAGGAGTTAATAAGAGAAGTCTAGAGTGCCCAACACAATGGACAATTCCTGAGAAATTAAAAGATGTGGTCAATGAGTTCCAAGATGTCTTTCCGGATGAATTACCCATAGGGTTACCACCAAAAAGGAGAGTAGATCATAAAATTGAGATACATTCTAGGAAGACACCTCCTTGTAAGGCCCCATATCAACTATCACCGCATGAGTTGGAGGAATGTAAGGCTCAAATCAAGGATATGTTGCAAAAGGGGTTTATCCGATCCAACATATCACCATATGGGGCTCTTGTATTGTTTGTGAAGAAGAAGGATGGAACAATGTGCATGTTTATTGACTACCAAGGATTGAATCAACAAATGATGAAGAACAAATATCCATTACCTTGCATGGATGGCTTGTTTGATCAACTCAATGGGACAAGAATTTTCACCAAACTTGATTTGCAGAGCAATTACAACCAAATCAAGATTGCGGAAGAAGACATACACAAAATTGCCTTCCAAACAAGGTATGGTCACTTTGAATACTTGGTGATGCTATTTGGCCTCACCAACGCTCCAGCCACTTTCATGAGTTTGGTGAATGACATATTTTGTCCATACTTGGATAAATCTATTATCATTTTTCTTGATGATATCTTAGTCTACATCATAAGACATTGATAGAGCACAAGTAACATCTGTGAGAAGTCCTCTAGATTCCACGATAGAATCAATTGTATGCCAAAATCTCAAAGTGCAAGTTTGGCAAATCTGAAGTAGACTCTTATGCATAGAGTAAGTGTAGAGGGTATCCAAGTGTTAATAGATAAAATAGAGGTCATTCAAAAATGGACTGCTTTAGAAGATCAGACTCAACTCAAGAGTTTCTTGGGATTGACAGGATTTTGTTGTCAATTTGTCAAGGACTTCTCCAAGATTGCACAACCTCTAATAGCACTATTGGGCAAGGAGAAGAGGTGGATATAAGAAGCCGTACAAGAATTGGCCTTTTAGGAGTTGAAAGAAGCATTACTACATGCACCAATCTTGAAATGGTATGACCCAAAACGTCCAATTAAGATGACTACAAATGCATCAGGTGTAGCAATAGGAGCAATTCTACAATAAGAATGGCAAGATGGATAGCACCCAATTACATATTTCTCTTGTAAGTTATTATTGGGCGAATGCAACTATCATACCACTAAACAAGAAGAGCTGGCCATTGTTCTTGCAACCAAGCCTTGGAAGCATTATTTGGGTGAGAAGGCATTTGTGGTAGAGATGAACCACAAACCTCTAGTCTACCCCAAGACAAAAAAAGATCTCTCTCATTGACATATTTGATAGGTAGAGTGGAGATAACAATTCAACATGATAACTAGATATGTAGAAGGCAAGAAGCAACTTGCTGATGCATTCACCCTAATGAAGATGACAAAAAATTTGGTGGTGGAAATTGAGATTAACCCTAAATTCTAGCTTAGGATTCTTGCTGCTACAAAAATTGATCCACATATTGTAGGTGCTCAATCATCCAAAGGCATCACCTGCATCCAAGGACTCACCTTCCATGATGGTAGGTTTGTGGATCCGAGATGATATGGATCTAAGAACCACCATCCTAGCCAAATGTCATGATTCTGCCATTGTAGATCATGTTGGAATGGACAAGATCTTGGATGCAGTCAAACACTATTACTATTGACCCAAGATGAGCAACAATGTGATAGAATATGTTTGGAGCTGCATACTTTGTCAACAAAATAAGGCTTCTAATCAAGCTCCCAAAATACTCCTCCAACCTCTCCCCACTCCTACGCAACATTGGGAATAGGTAAGCATGGATCTGGTTTGTGAATTGCCCAAGACCACCTCTGGGTTTGATTCCATTATAGTCTTTGTTGACCGACTCAGCAAAATAATTCATGTACGTCTTGCCACCAAGGATGTGATTACCCCGCAACTAGCTCAATTGTACTTTTCCCATCATAGCTTGTCTTGAGTGCTTATCATAGATAAAGGCACTCAATTCACTAGTTTGTTTTGGAGGACACTCTTTGGGTTCTTAAAAACTAAATCGGCTGTGTCCATAGCTTACCATCCATACACCAATAGACAAATAGAGAGGGAAAATTGCACTATTGAGGACATGCTTTGAGGCCTTACTTTGGATGAGCAAGAGAGTTGGGACACCTTACTCCCATTGGTGGAATTTGCTTACAATAATTTGGTGAATACCTCCACACAAGTCACACCATTCTTCCTCATGTATGGAGAGCATCCTTTCACACCTTCAAGGTAGATGAAGGTCCATGCGATGGCTGCCAAGGTTGACATTGTCAACACTTTTGTTTCTAGAATCCAACAAGGGGTGGAGCATGCCAAACACAGGTTGCAAATCACCCAAAATTAGCAAAAGCAATATGCAGATGCACACTACTAACACATGAAGTTTAATGTGGGAGATCAAGTCTGGCTGTCAACCACCAACCTCAAGTTTTTTGGTCCTCATAAGCTTAGACCTTGTTTTATAAGACCTTTCTCCATCCTTTGTTGCATCGGCACCATGGCCTATCATCTTGAGCTATCACCACATATGAAGATCCACCTAGTGTTTCATGTTTCCTTATTATGCTGATATGCTCCCTGGCCATCCCACTTCTCTTCCATCCAAGAAAGTTGACATTGTCCAACCTTGGTTGATGAGGGAGAGGAGTATGAAGTTGAATGCATTCTCAAGAAATGCATCCATGGTACTCGCCATCCATATGTAGAATATCTGGTCCATTGGAAAGGGTACCCACTATACAAGGCAACATGGAAGCCAATAGCCAACTTGACCAATGCACCAATGTTAGTGTTATCTTTTGAGCAACAACTTCACAACAAAGACATTGCGTTGTTGTAGGGAAAGTAATCTACGTGAACCATTGGTGCATTTGGTGGGAGAGTTTTGTTGACTTTACATTATAGTGACTTCAACATTTTGTTATGTTATTGTATCTTGGGAATATCTTTCATGCCATTGTAAAGTCGGAAGCTATTGTGTGTTGCCATAAGCCTGAGGAAGTTTCAAGGGTTGAGTAAACTCAAAAGTCCTTTTATGTTTCAAGAGCTCAGAGGGTTTGAAAAATGATGCATGAGCTCGGGAGTTTATTTTTGCTCCACCAACTCAGTGCTTAAATTTATGTTACACTAGCTCATGATTTTTTTTATGTTATTGGATTTTGGGGGTACTTTAGTTTAGTGCCATCAGAGCAAATAAGTCATATGAGAGTGTTTCATTTAGTAATTTTCAGCAAAAGAGTTGGTTTGGGATTTTCCTTGTTGAGGAGTGACAAAGTGGCCTAAGAAGGTTTTTTGAGTGGATAGAGGTTGAAGAAAAATGCCTTGAAAGGGTTTGGTGGTGATAGGGCCAGAGGAGAGGGGACATATGATTTGAGAGGCTTGCTGATTGGAGGGGTACTTTGAAGGCTTATAGACAGGAGAGGAATGAAGGAGAGAAGGCAAGTAGAGTTTTTCCCGTAGGGATAGAGAAGTGTAAGCTTGGACAAGAGTGAATTTTTGAGTTAGAGAGGTATGTGCAGGAGAGAAGGCAAGTAGGGTTTTTCCCGCAAGAATGGAGGAGTGTAAGCTTGGACAAGAGTGAATTTTTGAGTTAGAGAGGTTTAGGCAAGAAAAAAGGCAATAAGTTCTCCCGTAGGGATGGAGGAGTGCAAGCTTGGACAGGAGT
Organism: Lunularia cruciata; assembly: GCA_948567375.1. Lineage (NCBI taxonomy): Eukaryota > Viridiplantae > Streptophyta > Marchantiopsida > Lunulariales > Lunulariaceae > Lunularia > Lunularia cruciata. The sequence goes on from OX419758.1 coordinate 13,821,981, forward strand.
GAAATTTTGAGTTAGAGAGGTCTGTGCAAGAGCTGGAGAGTATGGACAGAGGAAATCAAAAGGAAGGACATTGAGAGAAGGGCTATAAAGGAGAAATTTTGAGAGAAGAGTTTAGGTTGTGCAAGAGTTTAAGAGTTTGGACAGAGTGAAGATGGAATAAGAATCGAAAGGAGTTTTTGAGAAGTGGCTACAGGGAGAGATTTTTGAAGGAAAGGATACTTGGTTGTGTAAGGGAATTTGTAACAATATGGAGTTTAGCAACAAAGTTAGTCAGGCTTACAAAGTAGCACATAAGATAAATTAGGCTAGAATATTCTAGAAGTATATAGGAAGTTTCTTGGGAAGCTTCCCGGCTAGCTTAGCTTGCACCTCAAGTAAGTAGCTTCTAGAAGGAAGCTTCTAGAAGCTTCCAACTAGCTTAGCTTGCATGCCAAGTAGGCGGCTTCTAGAAGGAAGCTTCTTGAGAAGTTTCCTAGTTAACTTGGCTTTCACTCTAAGAAAGCGGCTTGAGGAAGCTTCTTGAGAAGCTTCTCAAGGGCCTTGTATGCTACCTATAAATACCAAAGCCAAAGCTCATGCTAGGCATTCGGAGTTTTCCCACATTCAAGTGTCCCAATGTGAGTTTCCATTCTCCTATTTTTCTCATCAATCTCAATCTTTTACATTGGTATCAGAGCAAGAATGGGATAGACGGAATTTATGGACCACAGAATCCACTTCCACCAAATCATTGGGATTTTCATGTCCAAATATTACCCAAACACTGCTTCACCCAATTCATCACCTCATGCTTTGGGCAAGATTTTCTACATATGATCATCGTGTTTGAGGAACCCTTGATACTTTTGGTTGTCACTTATGGAGAAAAGTGGACTTGCTGTATCTATTTGTTAATCAATTAGATAAATTGGGAGTAGTAGGATAGAGTAGTAGCTATGGCGGCAATACTGGATGTTATCCTTGCGATGCAACAACAAATTGAGCACCTTACTCGATTGTTGGATGAACAAGGCCAACAATAACAAGAACATATAGAGAGATTGCTAGTCCAAGATGGAGAAGATTGTAATCAATTTCTAAAACCCAAGGTGTTTGAATGCAAGAATCTTCCGGGCATAGTGGAGAATTTTGTGTTTGATTGCAAATGTTACTTTGAAACCACTAATCTTCAAGATGAAAAAAATAGATTCTCTTGGTTTCTAGCCAATTGGATGGTGTGGCAAAATTATGGTGGCAATTCCAAGTGGAGCAAGCTAAACGACAAATTGTTGCACCAATCTTGACATGGATAGAATTCAAGGATGCAATACTTGGTCAATTGTAAACTATAAATGCCACTCGAGCCGCACAAGATAAATTGGCGGAGTTGAAGCAAATTGGCTAAGTAAGAGGCTACATCACACAATTTCAGAACATCATCATGCAAATTCTAAATATACAAGAAGGAGAAGTTTTGGATCGATTTATGCAGGGATTGAAGTCACAAACCAAACTGGAGGTGACTATGCAAGAACCACAAAACGTAGAAGAAGCCATGCAATTGGCTGAGCGCTTTGACTCCTTGGTTGCAAAAACTTGGTCTCAACCTTGACTTACACCAAGCTTACCAGTACAATATGCACAGTACCAGACCTTGACTTATTGGTATGGAAGAACCAATACCAATGGAGATTGATGCTATCCAACGAAGGCCACTTGGTGCAGTAGATAGAGAAATATTGTGACAAAATGGAGGTTGTTTTTATTGTTGCCAAGTTGGACATCGCATTGCTAAATGTCCACTTAGGAATGGACGACCTCAACAAGTTGCCCAGATGGAGTTTGTGGAACCAAAGGATCAAGGAAACAAAGAATCCCAGTAGGAGATTTTGAGCCACCTATTGGGAGCTTGATTAGTTCCAATAGGATTGAAGGCTCAACCTATGCAAGTTTGCTTCACTTGCAAGGTACAATATCTAATCGGGATTGTAGGATTTTGGTTGATTCTGGAAGTTTAAAGAATTGCATGTCTATGCAATTAGCAAAGGAATTGAGTATTCTTATCAAGCCAGTCATTGGAAGTAGTTTGATGATGGTTGATGGTAGAAAGGGTTCTGCATCCCGCACCTCGCATCTTGTTACCTTCAAGATAAGGAAGGAGTATTTGGAGTGTATGAGGTTTGTAGTGGCACCTCTACACTATGATATCATTCTGGGTCTACCTTGGCTTGAACGTCATAAAGTTCAATTCAATTGGACCCGATGCCAAATTCAAGTACAACACCAAGGTAAGAATTTACAATTAGGTTGTCTGGCACCTTTGAGTAAGATACCTAAGAATAGTCAGTCCCAAGATGGGAAGTTTGTCGAGAAGGTAGCCATAGAGTGAACCTTGAAGGGAAACTTCCCAAGATGGGAAGTTTGCCAAGATGGCAACCATGGAGCAAGCTTGGAAGAGAGATGAGTCCCTAGAAGGGAAGTTGGTTAGTAAAGCAGCCATAGAGCAAGCTTTAGAGGAAGGTAAGTCTATATTTGCGATGTGGATCAAGCTGATTGCACAGGAACAATTGGAGGAGTGCAAGAGCCTCATCAAGCAATGGTTGATTGGATAGTTCAAGAGTTCGCAGATGTGTTTCTAGATGATATGCCAAAGGGATTACCCTCCGATCGAGGTATGCCCTTCAAGATCGAGTTATTGCCAACGAGTACTCTAGTGAGTAGACCAATCTATCGGCTCTCACAAAAGGAGTTGGAGGAGTTGCAAATAACACTTACAGAGTTGTTGGAGAAGGACTTCATACAACGTAGTATCTCTCCTTGGGGAGCACCGGTACTATTTGTTCTAATGAAGGATGGAGGACTTTGTTTTTGTATTGATTACCGTGGGCTCAATAAGCAAACTATGAAGAATGAGTATCTCTTGCCTCGGATCGATGACTTTCTTGATCAACTAAGTGGAGCATGCTACTTTTCCAAGTTAGATCTTTGTAGTGGCTATTGGCAAATTCCTATTGATAGAAATGATGTGTAAAAGATTGCCTTCCGTACAAGGTATGGCATTTTGAGTGGAGAGTTCTACCTTTCGGACTCACTAATGCTCCAGGTGTCTTCATGGATCACATGCATTGGGTGTTGGATGGACTATTGGATCGGTCTGTGGTGGTGTTCTTGATGATATCATAATTTATAGTAAGACAAAGACAGAACATGTGAATCATGTATGAGAAGTCCTAAGACGACTACGACAATGGAAGTTTTACTGCAAGAAGTTGAAGTCAGCCTTTTGGCATAAGAAGGTTACCTTCTTGGGTCATAAGATCTCATCAGAGGGGATCAAGATGGAAAAAGAAAAAATCAAGGTCATTATTGATTGGCCTACTCCAAAGGATACTACAAAAGTATGGGCATTCAATGGTTGGCCAATTTTTTTCGACGGTTCATCCATTATTATGCTCATGTGGCTGCACCATTGACTGACCTCTTGGGAAAGAACTTGAGCTTCCAGTGAACATGAAGAAGCATTCCAGAAGTTAAAGCATATGGTGTCTTCAAGACCCATTCTTCAACCATATGATCCTCAACTACCTTGTGTGGTTGATTTTGATGTTTCTAACTTTGCAATTGGAGCAGTGCTGCAACAAGAATTCCTTGATGGACTCCATCCCATTGCCTTTGTGTCTCGTCGACTTAATACGGCTGAACAAAACTACTCTGCTTGAGATCAAGAACAACTTGCAATGGTATACACCACCAAGGTATGGAGGCATTACCTCTTGGAGAAACAAGTGATCATGCAAACTGATCACAAACCATTGTTGCAGACCTTACACTTGGAACACATGAAGAGTCTACATCATCGATGGGAGGAACAACTCCAATTTTATAACATCAAACTTGAGTACAAATTGGGTCGGTTCCATGTCATCCCTTATGCTTTATCATGACGACCTGATTTGAAGTCTCTTCCTCTCATCATAGTGGCAATTTCAACGGTGTTAGTTGACTCCAAGGTCCAAAATGAGTTTCAATCAGCTCTACACCAAGATCCTTTCTTCCAAATGGTACATGGTTGCCTTACGGCATGCAATAAGGAGTACAACACCTTCTCCATCAAGGAGGGCCTTTTATTCCATGAGGACCGGATCTATGTTCCAGCTAAAGGTGATCTTTGACTTGTGCGCCTTCAAGAAGCCCATGATTTACTCATCACTGGTCATATGGGTGTGGACAAGACCTTGGGTACCTTCCAACGTCAATGGTGGTGGCCCAATATGACACAAGATGTTTGAGAATTTGTCCAATCGTGTGAGAGCTACCAACATAACAAGGCCAACAACCGGAAGCCAAGTGGAATCCTTCAACCACTTGCCGATCCATCTGCTTGTTGGGAGCATGTGAGCTTGGATCTCATCATATCCTTGCCAAAGACAAAACAAGGACACACCGCAATTGTGGTGTTTGTGGATAAGCTTAGTAAGCAAATCCACTTGGCACTAACCTATGATACCGTGGATGCTCCAACCTTAGCACAAATCTACTTCAACAATGTTTTCAAGCATCATGGGATGCCATGTGTACTCATCTCCAACCGTGATCCTCGATTTACCAAATTTTTTTGGCAAACATTCTTCCAGATACTTGGCACCAAGCTTGCTTTGTCTATGGCCTATCATCCACAAACTGATGGACAAACCAAACGTGAAATTGTACATTGGAGGATATATTGCATACCTTTGTCAATGTCTGCCATACCAGTTGGGATGAATGTCTTGCAGCTGCAGAATTTGCCTACAACAATTCCAAATAGGCAAGCACTAGATTTTCTCCTTTCTTTCTCAATTTTGGCCAAGATCCGCTTGTTCTAGATTCTCTTCTTGCTTCCTCTCCATCTTAGGTTCCTCATACTTCCACATTCTTGACCACTATATCCCAATCTCTTTAACAAGCCACGTCTCACCTCCTTGTTGCTCAGAATTGCCAAAAACAATATGCGGACCACCATCGTCGTGATCTCACCTTTGAAGTCGGTGATAAAGTCATGCTATCTTCTAGTAACCTCTCTCTCCCACTTGATACCCAAGTTTGTAAACTTGCCCCTAATTGGATAGGACACTTTGATATCACCCAAATTGTCTCTCTTGTTGCTTATTGACTTGCCTTGCCTTGTCACATGCGTATCCATCTTGTCTTTCATATTTCCAAGTTGAAACCCTTTGTTCCTAACCCCTCTTCCTTTTCCTCTTGAGTCCAACCTCTCCCTCTTCATGTCCCTATCAATGATCAGGAGGAGTATGAAGTTGATCGTATCCTTGCACGTCGCCATATTCAACAAGGCCGTCACCAACATAAGGAGTACAAGGTCCTTTGGAAAGGGTATCCCCTTCATGATGCCACATGGGAACCTCTTTCTCACCTCCAGAATGCACAGACAGCCATCCAGGAATTCGAAGCTTCATTGGCAACGAGGATGTCACCAACTAGCGGCGGGGGAATATGTAACAATATGGAGTTTAGCGACAAAGTTAGTTGGGCTTACAAAGTAGCACATAAGATAAATTAGCCTAGAATATTTTGGAAGTATCTAGGAAGTTTCTTGGGAAGCTTCCTAGCTAGCTTAGCTTGCACCTCAAGTAAGTAGCTTCTAGAAGGAAACTCCTAGAAGCTTCCAACTAGCTTAGCTTGCACGCCAAGTAGGCGGCTTCTAGAAGGAAGCTTCTTGAGAAGCTTTCTAGTTAACTTGGCTTGCACTCTAAGAAAGCCGCTTGAGGAAGCTTCTTGAGAAGCTTCTCAAGGGCCTTGTATACTACCTATAAATACCAAAGCCAAAGCTCATGCTAGGCATTCGGAGTTTTCCCGTATTCAAGTGTCCCAATGTGAGTTTCCATTCTCCTATTTCTCTCCTTGGTCTTGGTCTTTTACAGAATTGGAGAGTTTGGACAGGAAGGGAAGAGAGTATTTCAAGTTTTAGGAAGCCTTGGACCGAGATAGTGGAAAGAATATTTTTGCAGCTTGCCCTAGACAGTGACAGGAAAGAGAGAATTTGAGAGTCTAGCTTGTGCACTGGTCTGTGACAGGTGGATAGAGAAGGAAGGAAGGAAAAGGAGTTTTGGGAGGTTTTGGCCTGGAGAGAAGGAAGGAAGGAAAAGGAGTTTTGGGAGATTTTGAATTGTATAGAGGAGGAAGAGAGTGGGAAGGAGTTCCCAGAGATATTGTGCTGGACAGAATTGGACATAGAAGGAAAGGGAGTAATTCAAGAGAACAGTATTGGATAGAAGAGAAGGAAAATTGGGAGATTTTGTGCTGGCTTTTGCCCTGGACAGAGAAGTGAGAAGGGGAAGGAATTTTTGAGAGCTTGCCTTGAATTGGACAGGATGAAAAGAGAAGGGCTTAGGGGAATTTTTGAAGGATTTGGTCCTGGGCTGTGAAATAGGGGAGGAGTATTTTTGAAGTTTGTGTGTGCCTTGGTTGGACAGAGGTGCAAGAGTGGGGAAATTTCCAGGAGACTCTTGCTGATGCAATGACAAGACAATGAATGGACTTAGGTTTCGAGGGAAGAGTGCTTCAGGAGAGAATGAGATGAGTTTTGAGAGGATTGACAGAAAAGAGTTTTTTTGAGGAGAGTGCTTCAAGAGAATGAGATGAACTTTGAGAGGAAAGGGTTTTATGGGACAAGAACTGTACTTCAAGGGAACAACTGTGACTAATCAAGAGATAGTTAGGAGAAATTTTGAGTTTGTTGTGAAGGTTTGAGAGTGAACCAAGAGAGATAGAAAGGAGGAGTTTCAAAATTTTGTTGTGAAGGTTTGAGAGTGAACCAAGAGAGACAAAAAGGAGGAGTTTCATAATTTTGTTGTGAAGGCTTGAGAGTGAACCAAGAAAGATAGACAGAGAGGAACTTTCAAGCTTTACAGTGAGGACCAGGAGAGCTGGAGACAAAAGAGTTTTTGAGGTTCAAAGAGGACTGAGCAGGAGCAAAGGGGAAAATTTGAAGCTTGTAGTGAAGGCTCGAAGTGAAGCAAAAAAGCTAGAGACAACAAAGTAGTTCTCAAAGGTTGGGGAATGGCTGATGCTGGGCAGAAGATAGAGAGGCCATTTTCTCAAAGGTGATGTGAAGGTCTGATGCTAAAGTTACATGGCAGAGAGAAGAGAAGGAGAGGCTTCAAATGCTGAGTGGTGAATGACAGTTTGATAAAAGAGAAGGAGTTGAGAAGATTTTTTGCATGTGATTGGGCAAATTTGGATGCTCAGCTGGAACGTCTTGGTTGCCCATGTGATAAATTAGGAATGGTCACTCCATAGGAAAGAGTTGTTTGTCTTGTTTGACTTATACTTGTATGACTGGTTGAAGAGGATGATTCATGAACAGATAAATGTACTCTGAATTATGGATGTTGTCAAAGGAAGGGCTGCATTTAAGAGCTCTTGGTCCAGTCTATGTGATTGCGCAGTTCAGTGATTGATACAGCCGGGTTTGACCACCATTAGTTGCTTGCGGCTATTTCACAAGTCTCACCAAATCCGTCTTAGGAATCTATCCAAGCCAAGAGCCAAACCCACAGACTTGAACATAAAAGAGAACTAGAAGTGATACTTTATAGGAGTAGAGCTACAAGGCCAAACACAACCAAACAAAATTGAACGCTATAGATCTACTTTAGGCTACAAGATCCGACATACAAACCTTGGGAACAATTAGAACAACCTGACCTATTGGAATGAGCCTGCTAGCCATACCAAAAAAGGAAAAGAATATCAAACTTTGGGAAGACTCAAGCCATAAACACCAATCACAACCAAGCACAAGCAGCCAGGTGCCCGGTGCACTCTTGAGGACAAAACCCTACGACAACGTCTTAAAAGGGGGGAGGTTTGTAATACAAGCATAGACATATTAACTAGAGGTGAAAATTGGCTTAGTAACATCTAGAAGGATTTTGTATGCAATGGGCTAGGAGGATTAGACAAAGGTGTCACCAAAAGAGTACTACTAATAGAGTAGAAGCTGAAAATAACCTAAAAAGTTTAGAGCCAATTTTGAAGATCTAAACGGATGAATTAGGCCTCAAAAAGGGAAAGATTCCTTCCCCTTTTGACAAGAATGGCTTGCCTTCTCCCCCTTATCATTTTTCAAGAGCTTTCCAATGATTTCACCCATGCAATTTTGAGCTCCCTACAAGAAGATTCCCTAAAGATTCCCTTTGGTCAAACCTATTTGACCAACTAGATAGGACAAGGATTGACATGTCACCCATCAAAACAACTAATCCAAGGATAGAGCTCACTAACAGGTCCTCAATCCATGCATTTGATCCAAGGGTGGAGTTTCCTTTGGGGGATCCTCTTTGCTACATAATAAAGAGAAGGTGCTCCTTTGGAGCATCGAAGGATTGAGTGTGAAACCTATGTTCTTTCTCTTGTATTTCTCTTGGAGATTTCTCTTGTCCTCGGAGGACTACACTTCTTGACGATAATATTCCAATCCCTACAAAGAGCCAAAACTTATTTCCTTGTTGCTTAGAATTGTTAGAAACAATATGCAGACCAACATCATCATGATCTCACCTTTCAATTGGGTGATAAGGTCATGCTTTCTTCTAGTAACCTACCCCTCCCACTTGATACCCAACCCAAGTCCATAAAATTGTTACTAATGGAATATGACCATTTGATGTCACCCAAATCATTTCTCATATTGCTTATTGACTTACCTTGCCTTGTCATATGCAAATCCATCATATATTTCATGTTTCCAAGTTTAAACCCTATCTCTTGATCCATCTTCTTATTCTCTTGTGTCCAACCTCCTTATCTTCTTTTCCTTATGAACTATCATGAGTATGAAGTTGATCATATACTTGCAAGTCGCCTCCTTCAATGAGACTGTAGATAACATATTGAGTACAAAGTCCTCTAGAAAGGATATCCCTTTCATGATGCCACTTGGGAACCTCTTTCTCATCTCCAAAATCAAAAAATGGCTATCCAAGAGTTTGAAGCTTCCGTGGTGACAAGGACATCATCAACCAAGCAAGTAGCTTTGAAGAACCTTCTTGAAAAACTTCTCAAGAGCCTTGTATATTTCCCTATAAATACCAAAGCCTATGCTCATATTAGGCATTTAGAGTCTCCCTTATTCAAGAGTCCTAATGTAATCTTTCACTTTGACCTTCCATTTTGATATTTCTCTCCTTGATCTTGGTCTTTTACATTGGTATCAAAAGTGAGAATAGGATAGATGGAATTTATGAACCACCAAATTCACTTCCACCAAACCATTAGAATTTTTGTGTCCATGTACTAACCAAATATCATTCTACTCAGTTCATCATCTCACACTTTGGATAATTTTTTGAATGTGATCACCTTGTTTGATGAACCCTTGGTACTTCCAATTGTAACTTATGGAGAATGATGGACGTGTTAACTTGGCTCAACTATAGATAGTTTGATAGAGTAGCAGTCATGGTAGCAATGCCTCAAGTTATCATTACCAGTAACAAATTGAGCACCTACTCAATTGTTGGAAGAACAAGATCATCAATGACAAGAGCATGTAGAGAGAACACATTTCACAAAGGAGAAGAGCAAATTGGATTTCCAAAGCCCAAAGTATTTGAAAACAAGAATCTCTTAGGTGCAATAGAGAATTTTTTGTTTGACTGTGAATGTTATTTCAAAACTACAATTCTTCAAGATGAATGGAAGTAGATTCTCTTGGCTTCTAACCATTTGGATGAAGTAGCAAAACTATTGTAATACCAATAGCTAGATAGATGATCTAGAGATAAAATTTGGTTTGGTAATATATGGAAGGATGTTATACATGATAGACTTAGTAGATAAGCTAGAGGTATCACCAAAAGAGTACTTATACTAATAGGCTAGAAACCAAAACATGCTTGGAAACTTTAGAATCAAGAGCTAGGCAGATGATCTAGAGGTGAAACTTGGGGTGGTGACATCTGGAAGGATGTTACACATTATGAAGGATGTAGATCAGATAGAGGTTTCACCAAAAGAGCACTTCTACTAATAGGGCAGAAGCCAAAAATAGCCTGAAAACTTTAAAGTTATTTTTGGAGGCCTAAACAAATGAATTAGGCCCAAAAATGAAAAGAGTTTCTCCCCATAAGAGGAAAAGGATTGCATTCCCCCCCATAATTTGTCTCATTGAGAGCTTTCCAATGGTACCTTACCCATGGGATTCTAAGCTTACTACAATAAGATTCCCTAAAGATTCCTTTTGGTCAACTAGATAGGACAAGGACTACCATGTCACCCATCTAAACAACTAATCCAAGGATGGAGCTTGCTGATAGGTCACCAATCCATGTATCTGATCCAAGGGTTGAGCTTTCATTGAGGGATCATCTTTGCTATATAATAAAGAGAGGGTGCTCCTTTGGGCATCGGAGGATTGAGTGTGAAATTTGTGTTTTCTCTCTTGAAGAGTTCTCTTGTCCTTAGAGTATTACAACTATGGTGGCAATTGCAAGTGGAGCAAGCTCAATGAAAATTTTTTACACTAATCTTGATATGGGAAGAATTCAAGAGTGCAATAATTGGTCAATTCCAAGCTATAAATGCCACACAAACTACACGAGATATGTCGGCAAAGTTGAAATAGATTGGATCTATAAGAAGTTTCATCACACAATTCCAAGAAACCATCATGAAAATTCTAGATATACTAGAAGGTGAAGCTCAAGATCAATTTGTGAGGAGCTTGAAATCACAAATCAAACTAAAGGTGACTATGCAAGAGCCAAAACACTTGGAAGAAGCCATGTAGTTGGTTGAATGGTTTGATTCCTTGGTTGCAACAACTTGGTCTCAACCTCAACCTCCACAAAACCTACCAATGCACTACATATAGGTGGAAGAGATGACACCAATGGATATTGATGCCATCTAATGGAGACCACTTGGCATTATAGATAGAGAAAAATTATGACAAAATGGTGGTTATTTTTATTATTGCCAAATTGAACATTGCATTGCTGAATGTCCACTCAAGAATAGATGACCTCAACAAATTGTCCAGATGGAGTTTGTGGAATATAATGATCAAGGAAACAAGAAATCCGAATAGGAGATTTTGAGTTGTATATTGAGAACTTGATTAGTTCCAATGGGATTGAAGGCTCGACCTATGAAAGTTTGCTTCACTTGCAAGGAATGATATCTTATTATGGTTGTAGGATTTTAGTAGATTTTTGGAAGTTTAAAGAATTGCATATCCATGCATTTAGCAAAGGAATTAAGCATTCCTATCAAGCTAATAATTGGAAATAGATTGATGATGGCGGATGGTAGAAAGGGTTTTGTATTCTATACCTCATATCCTATTATATTCAAGATTGGGAAGGAGTATATAAGGGGTATGAGGTTTTTAATGCCACCTCTACACTATGATGTCATTCTAGGTTTGCCTTGGCTTGAACATTACAAGGTTTAATTTGATTGGATTCGACACAAATTCAAATACAACACCAAGGTATGAATTTCTATCTAGGTTGTCTAGCACCTTTGAGTAAGACACCTAAGAATATCAGTCCTAAGATGGGAAGTTTGTTAGGAAAGTAGCCATAAAGCAAGCTTTGAAAGAAGATAAGTCCCAAGATGAGAAGTTTGTCACTAAAGAACCATAGAGCAGACTTTGGAGGAAGATAAGTCTACTTTTGTGGAGTGGATCAAGCCAATTGTGCATGAAGAATCTGAGGAGAACCCAAAGCCTTATCAAGCAATGGTTGATCAAATAGTTCAAGATTTTTCAAATCTATTTTTGGATGATCTACCAAAAGGTTTACCCTCTAATTGTGGTATGCCTTTCAAGATTGAGTTATTGCCACAAAATACTCCAATGAGTAGACCAATCTATAAGCTCTCACCAAAGGAGTTAGACAAGCTTCAAACAACCTTGACAGAGATTTTAGAGAAGGATTTCATACAATATAGTACATATTCTTGGGGAGCACCGATACTATTTGTTCCAAAGGAGGATGGAGGACTTTACTTCTATATTGATTATCATGGCCTCAATAAAAAAATAGTGAAGAATGCATATCCCTTGTCTCAAATTGATGACTTGCTTGATCAATTGAGTGGAACACAATACTTCTCCAAGTTGGATCTCCAAAGTGGCTATTGGTAAATTCCCATTGATAGAGAGGAGGTGCAAAAGACTACCTTTTGCACAAGGTCTGGGTATTTTGAATAGAGAGTTCTACTTTTTGGGCTCGCTAACACTCCAATGGTCTTCATGGATCAGATGTATGGGTGTTAGATGGGCTATTGGGTTGGTACGTGGTGGTATTATTGGATGATATCTTAATCTATGGATGATATTTTAAACACAAAAATCACATGCAAGAGATCCTAAGAAAATTACAGCAACGGAAGTTTTACTGCAAGAAGTGTGCCTTTTGGCAAAAGGAAGTTATGTTCTTGGGTCATAAAATCTCATCAGAGGGGATCAAGATAGAAGAGGAGAAATTAAGGCCATTATTGATTGGCCTAGTACAAAGGATACCACAAAAGTGAGGGCATTTATTGGAAATATTTTACCAATGGTTCATCCATTATTATGCTCATGTGGCCGCACCATTGACCAAGCTCTTGGTAAAGATTGCAAGCTTTTAGTGGACCACCAAGCACAAAGAAACATTCTAGAAATTGAAACATATGGTGTCTTCAAGACCTATTCTTCAACCATATGATCCTCAATTACCTTGTGTGGTTGATTTTGATGCTTATAACTTTGCCATTGGAGTTGTGTTGTAGTAGGAATTCCTAGATGGGTTACATCCCATTGCCTTTTTGTCACACTAACTAAACACTACCAAAATAAATTACTATGCCTAAGATTGATAAAAATAGCAATGGTATATACCACAAAGGTATGGAGGCAATATCTCTTGGGAAAACAAGTAGTCAAGTAAATTGATCACAAACCCTCGTTGCACATATTACATTTGGAGCACATGAAGAGTCAATATCATTGATGGGAGGAACAACTACAAATTTTTGATATCAAACTTGAGTACAAACCCGGTTGGTTTCCTGTCATCCCCAATGCTCTATCACAATGATCTAATTTGAATTATCTTCCTCTCATCACGGCAACAATTATGAAGATGTCAATCAACTCCAAAGTCAAAATTAAGTTTAGGACAAATTTACAACAAGATCTTTCCTTTCAGATGGTACACGGTTATCTTGTAGCATAAGATAAGGAATACAAAACCTTCACTTTCAAGGAAGGCCTTCTATTTTATGAGAACCAAATTTATGTTCTAGCCAAGGGTGATCTTTGACTTGTGTGCCTTTAAGAAGCCCATGACTTACCAATCATTGGTCACATGGGTGTGGACAAGACCTTGGGTACCCTCCAACACCAATGGTGGTGGCCTAACATGGCATGAGATATTCAAGATTTTGTCCAATCTTGTGAGATCTGCCAATGTAACAAGGCTAGCAACCAAAAAATGAGTGGAGTCCTTCAACCACTCCCCATTCCATCTGCTCAATGAGAACACGTGAGCTTAGATCTCATCATATTCTTACCCAAGATAAAGAAAGTTCACACAACAATTGTGGTGGTTGCGGATAAGCTTACTAAGCAAATCCATTTGGCACCAAAATTTGATACCATGGATGCTCTAATATTGGCATAAATCTACTTTGATAATGTCTTCAAGCATCATGGGATGTCTTATGTACTCATCTTTGATTGTGATCCTCGATTCATTGTAAAATTTTGGCAAGCACTCTTCTAGATACTTGGCATTAAGCTTACTTTGTCCACGGCCTATTATTCTCAAACTGATTAACAAACCAAATGAGAAAATTGCTCCTTGGAGGACATACTTTGTGCCTTTGTCAATATTCACCATACTAACTAGGATGATTGTCTTGTAATTGTTGAGTTCGCATACAATAATTCCAAACAAGCAAGCATTGGATTCTCTCCTTTCTATCTTAATTCAGCCAAGACTCACTTGTTCTAGTTTCCCTTCTTACTCCTCTTCCATCTCATGTCCCTGATACTTCCACCTTCTTGACTACCATATCCCAATCCTTCCAATAAGCTAAATCTCATCTCCTTGTTGCTCAAAATTATCAAAAACAATGTGCGTACCACCATTGTCATGATCTCACCTTGTAACTTGGTGATAAGGTCATGCTCTCCTCTAGTAACCTACCCCTCCCACTTGATATCCAAGTCCATAAACTTGCTCTTAATGGAATAAGACCATTTGATTTTACCCAATCATGTCTCATGTTGCTTATTAACTTGCCTTTTGACTTGCCTTGCCTTGCCTTATCATATGAAAATCCACCCTATCTTTCATGTTTCTAAGTTGAAACCCTTTGTTCCTAATCCATCTTCTTTGTCCTCTCATGTCCAACGTCTTCATCCTCCTATCCTTATCAACAATCATGAGGAGTATGAAGTTGATCATATCCTTGCACGTTGCCACATTAAATGAGACCACTGACAACATACTAAATACAAAGTTTTTTCAAAAGGGTATCCCTTTCATGATGCCACTTGGGAACCTCTTTCTCATCTCCAAAATGCATAAATGATCATCCAAGAGTTTGAAGCTTCCATGGTGATGAAGACATCACCAACTAGCATCAGGAGAATATGTAACAATATGGAGCTTACCAATGAGTTAGTCAAGACTAACAAAGTAGCAAATAGTCCAAATTAGCTAAGAATATTCTAGAAACATCTAGGACATTACTTGGCACCTTCCAAGTATTGGGTAATGTGCATGCCAAGCAGGAAGCTTCTTAGCTAGCTTACCTTGCATACCAAGTAGGTGGTTTCTAAAAGGAAGCTTTCTAGCTAGTTTAGCTTGCACACCAAGTATGTAATTTCTATAAGAAAGCTTCTTGAGAAGCTTCTCAAGAGCCTTGTATATTTCTCTATAAATACCAAAGCTTAATCTCATGTTAAACATTCACAGTTTCCTTCATTCGAGTGTCCCAATGTGATCTTCCACTCAGGTCTTCCATTCTCTTATTTCTCCTTGGCCTTTACACTAGTTGTCATCTTGGCATACAAGTTACTCTACTCTTGGAAAGTTCCTAGAAGCTTCTCACCAAGAAGCTTCTTGTGTGTTTCTAGAATATTCTACCTACAAGTTTTCTTAATGCTTCTAGCACATTCTTAGGCTAGTTCTACTTCCCTTTGCTATATTTAGCTTAGACTACTAACTTGTATGTTAACTCCATATTTTTACACAAGTGGCCTATTCTATTCTTGCAATGTCATACCTCCATAGGGTCTCATATTTGGCATGAGATTTTACTCCTATAGAAAAATTGATGCCACACTTGAGGATCTTTGATAGCACCATCCAATATACTTTCTCCACTCCCTTAGCTCCATGCATGCTCCCACAACTCTCAAATTAATGGGGTAGGCAACAAATAGCTCTTTCTTATAGTCATGGGTAGATACAACCTCATAAAGCAAGAGGCCATAACACCAAAAACATATATTGAAGTATATGCACTAGTTGCCGCTCATTTAGCAAATAAGTTCTTATATAAAGGGCATCCTTTTTTGTTGGGACTCATCATAATAATAGAATCAAACACTTACACCTTCCAATCATACTTTTGATTAGCCCAAGACTTATTGCAAAGCTTGACATGCACATCACTCCCCAAGTTTATTGACTTCATATCCCTAGACTCTAAGATGATTTAGTCAGATCTTAGTGAGCATGCACATTCATACACTTACGAGCACACGCATACACTTACCAACGTCTTCATTAATATGCCTCTACCTAATAGAGCTAAGATCTTCTCATGCGGGGAAAAGGCTCTAGAGCTTGGATCCAAGCTTCAAACTTGATTGGCAACTTCAAATTTACTTTTGAGGAGTTTACCATAGCACTAAGATTGAGGATGAGTCTCCCACATCTAGCTCACATAGGGCTTTTAGACCTCTATGTATGTAGTTCTTCCTATGATATGCAAGGGATACACTTTTTACAATGTACAATAGGTGGGGAGCCCACTAGAGTTCATGATGCTCTTTGTGATATAGTCACTTACACCTTACAAGCTAAACAACCAAGGTTTAGATCTCAAGAACACCTATCCATTGGGTGCAAGGAAATATTGTTACTTTCACATATGGTTGTTGCACCTTGCATGACGTAGTGGTGGTGAACACTCTATGAGCTAAGTCATTGGTACGGGCAGGTGTACATGCAAGAGTAGAAATGACCCTTACCTCTAGGGGCAAGGAAGACCACTCCGTGCCCTAGCTGTCCTCCGATACCTTTGTCCCTCTAGTGATTGAGATTTTTGGATGCACATATTACCATTTTGATGGTCTCCTCAAGGCTGTATCGGGAGGTTTTTGGCAATGGAGGGGTGCATTGGCTGTCTCTCCAAGCATGCTCACATTATATTACCAATAGCATGTATCAATCACTTCACTTTGCATTCAAGTTTTGTGTCTTCATCGACAAGCAACAATAGTTGGCATACCCAACATGCCATTGGAAGACCACTACCACAACATCTAGGAGTAGACTACACTTCCTTACTTTTGTTGTTGTGCCTTGGGCTAATCTTCCCTTTTGCACTTGTTTGCTTTGTACAACAAAGAAATGTTTTGAATGGAAAAGGGAATTACACATGTCCTATTTTGTAAGATGCTTGTACATATAACGAGGTACCCTAGTGAGCTATAACATGGAGCTTCAGAATATTGTATAACATATCATTATGAATCAAAATCAAATTGTACTAGATTGGACGAACAACTCTCTCTTAGACAAAAAGAGAAGTGATTTTGATTTTGATTTTTCTCCATTTAGGTTTTGGATTTAGCTTTGATGAGTTCTATAAATATCAGTAAAAAAATTTACAAACAGTCTGTAAAATTTTAATGTGCCATGCACTGGGGTACATGTTTTATGGGTAAATTACATAACCATATAAACATAGCAAATACTAATTTTATGGGTAATCTAAAATGGGACCTGTGAGTTTTTACAGGTTATGGGATTACCCATAATACAGTTTGTTGTAAATTTGACAATTTGAAAACTAGAATTTGCCGAAAATTTTGTAAACTCTACAATTTTTCCGTGATGATTCTATTACTTATCAGTTCTTTCTCTATACATATCAAGAAATTTTTTATGGATGTCACTAAATGTCCATAAATATCCATCAATTTTAAATCTGAAAACCCCTATTCATTACATCCACATTGTTTCAGAACAGATTTTGTTATAAGCCTCATGCTGGGCAGATTATGGGCTTCGATTTAGTTTTTAAGAGATGGGTAAAGCAATTGACTTTGCAAATAAATTGATGAACATTTGTCAAATGTAAGAGAATAATCCTTGTAGATTCATTTAGTAGATACTTCCAAGAATAGGAATGGAAATTTTTATTTTGTAATTCTAAGAAATACCTTGTAAAACCTTATGGATTTCTTCCAAAATTCCAGAAGTCACGGATACTAATTTTATAAATATCCATAATAATTCTTTTTTATTAGATTAATACGGATACCAAAAACATTCCTAAAGTACACAACAGGACAAACTTAATCAAAGTGCAAGAAACCCTCTGTCCATTGGGGGAAAGGTGAGATCCTTTCGTCTACGAAACTCCATCGTATCAATAAAATATCTTCCATGGATTTGATGGTAAAGTGAAAAAGTGACAGAGTAATATACTCAAAAGAAAAAGCAAAAGAAATACAAGGCATCAAGAAGTGCAAAATAGAAAATGCGCACTATGCCCAATGAAAAAGGACTAAATCTTCTAGACCTCATAGCAAAACAAGTGGGAAAGAAGTAAAAACGTTTCAACATACATCTCAACATAGACATCTCAAAATCGGGATGTTTTGCAGTGAGTTGATCTGTCTTTATATCGTGTAGAACTCGACGTTTATACGAGCCAATTTCAATATTCTAAGACCTCAGAAGAAGTCTGATACTACGATGCTTGATTGAAATATCCATTGACACCAGATTCTGGGCATCTGCTTTTTATCACCGCATCTAGTTTCGAGAGGACGAATGCTTTAATATGATAGATCTCGCGAAATAAGGACCTTTTCTAAAATTGTCCGTATATTCATGAGTTGAGGAACATGCAGCCATATGACTATGAAAGACCACGAAGTGACCCATCGGTCAATTTCTAGCATCAATCAATGTCTATTGATTGACGTTGGGGTTTCAGGTAGCCTTTTATGGCTTCTAGTAGAACTTCGTAAACAGTTTTACTAGTAGCGCGGTGGGGGTACGTGAAAATTTTACGAAAAATGTCCATAACCATAAATTTTTATGGGTTATGAAAGTAGTGATCTTGAAAATCTTACTAGAAAATGTATGTAATCATAAAAAAGTTATGGGTTATGAGAAACGGGACCCGGAATACTTCACGGGTTACGAGTTATCCCTAAAATTCAATTAGTAAAAAGTTCGCCCGTAGAAAGTATTTGCACCCATCCAAAGTTTTACGGCACCGTTCATTTTCTACGTGACTTCTTTTTATTGGTACCCGTTAAAAGTTTAAATTTTAATTTTAAGGGTATCACTATTCTGACCCTATAAATCCGCATTCCCGTAATGAACCCCCTAATCAAATCGCATCCTTTAAGTTTGAACACGCCAAGAGCGAAGAAGTCTCCAAAGATGTGTATACTGTTATAAACAGCCAACACTTTGGATTGATAACAGGAGAGCACAATTCTGAATATTATTCTGATAGATGGAATTCAGGTGGTCAACATGTACGTCGACATGAATTCAATTAACATCGTTGTCACATACACGATCGGTCCAATCTGCATGGATTGTTAGTTTATGAAACATAACGATACAAACTGCCATCTTAAAAGTTCCTTGAAGGAGGCTGAGCAAAAGGTATGATCTCAAGGATATTCTTTTGAGCCAACCCCATTCGTTTCATCTAGCAGATTATAACGAGCTTGCCGACACCAAGAAAACGGCAGTGACGATTCTCCTTGGCAATCGAGGAGATGCAGTCGATAAGGACAATGGGTGATACTGAAAGCGCATAGATGTTTCAAGTTCACCACACATGGCATTCAGAATATGCCAAGGTGTAGCACAGACACCATGGTGGCGTAAAGCTTCCCTGGCGCCGATCACTCCAATCAATAGGAAGCGCCGGAGCAGGGTCTTTGCTCCAGCGCTTCTGTCTGCTTGCAACATTCCCTTTATTGGTCTATCTCGGTGTCGAGAATTCCCTTCCACAACGTGCCAGCACCTCCGTGGACCAGTTAGAAAGTTCTAATGCGAGATTAATCAGCTTTTAGGACCATAGGGTTTTGGACCATTTTGCCTGCCTCGCTACCAATTGTGTGTCCATCGAGAGTATTCGCATTGTGAGAAGTGCTATCCTTCCTTAGCTTGGTACTCTACTCCTGTCCACCCGAAGACCGGACTTTAAGCGTTCCTTTTCATGTACACCTGTGACTCCAATATCCATCAACCCTATGTGACCTGTGAGATAGGAACCATATCTGATCCAAGCTTCCATGTCGGAAACATAGACCAGAGCGTTTCCTTTACTCGTCCATCTATTGAAGTTGCTGCGGAAATGTAAATCTGCTGCATGCCCACCATCTTCGTGACGACACTGACGATACTCAGTTGTTACTCCTCCGAGATGCAGTTCGAGGTTCTCCAAACACTTCTGAGTGTGGTGTTCACGCCCAGTTCCATTCTGATTCTCGTGGGAAGTATTCTCTACTTTCGGCTATGGACGACCGCAAGGTATGATCGAGCGCATGGGCGCAATAACTCCAGAGGTCCACGCAATTATCCTTTCATTGGCTGTCACATTGAGCTGACTAAAAACTTGAATCATATTTATGACTGGACAACGAAGTATGTCAAGAGGGATCCGACGAATACCATACGAGTCGTCAGGCCGTTTACATCGCAGAGCGTGATTTGCACGGCCAACCCAGCGAATGTCGAGCACATGCTGAAAACGCATTTTGA
Organism: Lunularia cruciata; assembly: GCA_948567375.1. NCBI lineage: Eukaryota > Viridiplantae > Streptophyta > Marchantiopsida > Lunulariales > Lunulariaceae > Lunularia > Lunularia cruciata. The sequence continues at coordinate 13,841,993 of OX419758.1, forward strand.
AAACTATCCGAAAGGAGAAACACTCTTGCACGGTCTAAGGCCTCTTTTGGGCGATGGCATCTTCAATGCTGATGGGGAAAGTTGGAAGTCTCAGCGCAAAATAGCCAGTTTCGAGTTCAGCACCAGAACTTTAAGGGACTTTGTGGTGGAGATAGTGCACACTGAGACTCGTCAACGCCTTCTGCCACTGCTTAAGAAAGCAAATTCTGAGGGGAGTGTTCTGGATATTCAAGACGTGTTAATGCGCTTTGCGTTTGACAACATATGTGTACTGGGTTTCGGCGTCGACAGTGCATGTTTGGACATCTCTCTCCCGAAGGTTGAGTTTGCTGACGCTTTCGATAAGGCGACTAATTTGACTTTCTTCCGGCTGCTGATTCCACCAACGTTCGTCGTGTTCTTGCCTGTGCTGAGATTCTTTCTAGGAGGATATGATACGGGTTTGACAGAAGCTCTGCAGATAGTCGACAAGTTTGCTCTCTCTGTAATAAGCAAACGACGAAAGGAACTACAAGAATTACAGTCTAAGGTTGATCAGAAATCTAAGCCGGAGTCCACCAAGCAGGAATCAAGTAGCAAATTTTCGAAGGGTCATGATGATTTGCTCTCACGGTTCATTCAGCTCGATGCAGAAAGGAACTCAAGGAAACCAGGGTATAAGAAACAGTCGGGGGAGGAGCCGGCCGATGGACAAGAGACACCGGAGCTGTCAGACAAGTACATTAGAGACATGCTAATCAATTTTGTGCTTGCTGGAAGAGACACCTCATCTGCAGCCCTCACTTGGTTTGTGTGGCTGCTCTCCAAACATCCTGAGGTAGAGGAGAAGATCAGAGTTGAGGTAGCAAGCATTGTAGAGGCTAAGAATGAATCCTTTCAAGGAGACAGGGCACATCAAAAGCGATCTGATAGGTTCGACTTTGATGAGTTGAGACAGATGAACTACATACAGGCAGCAATTACAGAGTCAATGCGATTGTACCCACCTGTTCCAACAGATCCCAAGACTGCGCAGGCCGATGATCACTTCCCGGATGGAACGTTTATCCGGAAAGGAGACAGAGTGGTGTACCATCCATACGCTATGGGGAGGATGGAAACTTTGTGGGGAAAGGACTGCTTGGACTTCAAGCCAGAGAGGTGGTTGCAAGATGGAAAGTTTGTGCAGGAAAGTTCGTTCAAATTTGCAGTGTTTCAAGCTGGTGCTCGTATGTGTCTGGGCAAGGAGATGGCTTACATACAAATGAAATACATAATAGCGTCCATTTTCAATAGTCCATTCAGGCTAAAAGTGGTTCCAAATCAAGTAATCCAGCACGATCTGTCATTGACGTTAAAAATGAAACATGGCTTGAAGGTCATTGTGGAGAAGACGTAAATTTGATCTCATAGGTAAGCAACTTAGACTAGGTTATAGGTCAATGATCTTTCTCGACACCTTTAGCTTCGCTAGCTAGCTTCTGTTCATCAATTCCCAGTTGACAGACATTGTAAAGAGAAGTACTAAACAACAAATTAGAACAAAATTAGCAACGAGGAACCTTTTCTCTTTTTTCTTACTTTGCAGATTTTGTTCATTTTATTGTATCAAATTGTGAAATACTTATTACCAAATGAAAGATTATGGTGATTTTTTCTGTTCTTCAATACAGATTTCTGAATTACTTAAAGGATTGTCTTTGTTACTTTCTAAAGCATTGGGTCGAATTGGACATGTCTAACGAAAATTTGTGAATTTTATAAGATTGGAATAATAAAATTAATTCTATGTTATCAAGAAATAAAATAAAATAAAATAAAATCATGAATATAAAAAAAATGACTTACACATGGTAATGAGGTTTGCGCCTTATATCATGGACTACTATTATCATACCCAATTGACTTTACACCAAATCTCTACCCACCTCAGATAAAAGTCAAATAGATATTGGGAATGTACATATACAGCATCCATGTTTAAATTGTATCTAAAATTATTTCCCAAAAACCAATATCAATAATCCATCTACTTATACCGAAAGTAACAGTGTAGAGTAGACTCTCATATAAATATAAATTTAAGAGTCTACTCTACACTTGGAAAAAACTTACATAATCTCAATAAACATTTTACTATTATTGTTTAGGAGTTACTATGGCTTTTTGTTCAAAGAAGGAGACAAAATTTTGGGTACATGTTGTTTTACTAAGAGCACTAGCCTCCTTTCAAGAAAATCAATCTTATTGATGTGTAATGTTCCATGTATATATCTCTATATTTGCTTTAAAAATTGCTAAGTACGGATACTTTTTCACTTTTTTATCTTTTATTAAAATTCACTACAAACTGCAATAATACATGTCAAGTTGATAATCAGATACATCCAACTCAGCTTGGCTACGTGTTCTTGCGAGACACCAGAAGGTGTTGATGTAGGTGTCGTTAAATATATGTCATCATCATACAACATAACCGTCACGGAGAAAAGGCGATAGCGTAGGAGAACAAGAGGATGGGAAGACCCCATCGAGCCGTGCAAGGATAAGGCATAAAAAGTAAAATGAGAGAAAAAGGCGACCGCGTAGGATAACAAGGATACTACATTTCTTCTTGAATATAGATTGATTAGTATAGAGAAGATTGTATACACACTAGGATTTAGTATACTAGGAAATTAGTATAGAGAAGATTGTAATTAATCCTCATGCAATACCGAACAGACTGACTGTAGGCCATCTCTTTAAAATGACAGTAGGCAAAGCATATGCCCTGAGTCCTGACACTGCGCGAGAACCCTGCACTTTCCTAGAGGCTAATACCTACCGAGGATATCTGTATAGATGCAACTCCGTCAAGAGACTCTCGCTTAGGCTTCAAAAGACACACCGCATGGGGTCTCAAATATAGCATTTATGGGTACCCGTAATATTCCATCAAAGTTTTTAGGGGTAATGGGTATAACTTGTATGGACAGTAAAACCCAGGATCAAAAAGTGCTTTACTTGTACCCTAGTGCGACCCATAAAAATTATATGGGGATTTGAAATCTTAACCCATGGAGTTATCCAGTGAGACCCATATAAGTTATGTGAGGATTTGAAATCATGACCCATAGAGTTACTTTGGAGTGTGCGTTTCTCACAACTATCCATAAAAATTAATTTCACATTGTTGCCTGATTTTGAATTGATCTTGCAGCCTGATTTTGAACTTAATTCCTGCCCATGATATTCATTAAGAAGAGAGCTAAAGCTAATCCAACTTGCAAACCTAACGTCACCAACACACTTGCTTTGGTTCACAACGCATCTCCTTTCTTGTGATCCCTTGCGAGCTCCCCCATTCTAGTGTTCCTTGCAAGTTCTCCTTGCTCTTTGCTCCTCTTCTTGATATTGCATGTGTGAGTGAAAGTGCAATTTAGATTGTGGAATCCGAGCTCTCTTACTCCTTACTCTCAACTCTGAAATACCTTGCAATTTGTGACTTGTAATAAGTTTAATAAAAAAGCATTATAGTTGGATCCAAGCCATCAAGGATGTCGCACAAGTGCTCACATTATTATGCTCCAATAGATTGCAAAATTAATCTGGTTGACATTGCGTGCGGAAATATAGAATGGCCATCTCGAGGAGAGGCTTGAATGAAATGAATGGAGCTCAGACGACAAAGAAGATTATATTGGGGTACTCACAAGAAGGTGGAATCATACCTTGGAATCCCATTATATGCAATATAGAATGTAGTGTACACAAAGCAGTGAGTTTGTATTCAAATATTTTTTAGGATTGGATGCTCGGGCATTTAGACAACTTACTAAAATGGATTTTTTATCATTCCAAGCTTTAGTAAATGTTGTATAAAGTATTAAGAAATGCATTTATGCACCAAGTAGCCTTTGAGTACCATGGAGAGAACCAAGAAAAAACAAGAAATTATGTAATGCAAAATTTTTTGGCCCATATGAGGTCCCGCACAATGTAATATTTATATGACTTCCATATCCATGGAATATTTGTATGGACTCTGAGTATTTTTTGATTCAACCAAACACTTTGTTTTATGTTTATATACTATGAGTGATTTGATTCACTTGGAATACTCTTTCAATGTACTTTGAGTGGTTTCCACCAACTCTTTTGTTTATGTACTTTGAATGAGTTCAATTCACTTGGAATACTCTATCTTGAGTACTCTCTTTGAATGAAATATTGCACTTGTGCTTGGTTAAATTGCATAATAATTGTATTAATTTGGCATGGTGAACCTAATGTGGTTGCACGGTATGCGTGGGTTTGTGCAATATGCATGGTATGCATGGGTTGTGTGTGATTGCATGGGATGCATGGGCATTTGCAAAGGTAAACCATTGTGGTCATGCATTTGCAAAGGTGGTGCCCGAGTATTTGGGAAGAGAAGGTGAGTATTTTGGGTTGTGTGGTTGCACAGGTGTGCATTTGAAGATTGTGCATGTTTTGGGAAGAGAAGGTGAGTATTTTGGGAGGTGTGGTTGCCCAGGTGTGCATTTGAAGGTTGTGTGTGAGTATTTCAAGAAGAGAAGGTGAGTATTTTGGGTGGTGCATTGATGAAAGTTGTGCATGAGTATTGTTGGAGGAGAAGGACAGTATTTTGGGCAGAGTTGTATGTATGTGTGGGCATTTGTAAAGGTAAACTAATGTGGTTGTGCAAGGTGTGCTGTGTGCATGTGCATTTGCAAAGGTAAGCAAGGAGGGAGGAAATTTGGGAATCTATGAATTCTAGAGCAACACAAATCAGATGTCTATAGGAAGAGCATATCAAATGTCTAGAGGAAGAGCATAGATGAATGGTAGGATTGGAAACAAATGGGTGTTGTGTCATTGGTGGTTGAAGGGTTGCAAAGAATTTAGTGGCACTCATGTACACCAATAGAAAAGAGGAATAGCTAGGTGAGATGAAGGACATAAAGCAATTTGCAACACCCATGGGGAGAGAGTGCAAGAAATCGAGAGAGGAGAGTGTTTCATACAAAAAGCCTCAAGGTAGAAGGCATTCAACACGAGTGTGAATTGGGAAAGTGAGGAGAGGAGAACTAAGAGTGTAGGTACACAAATTGGAGAGAGTGCAGGTGCAAAAGGGAAAGAGAGGAAAGTTTAGTCAAGAGTGCAAGTGAAAGAATCAAGAAAGAGATGGGAGGACAAAATTTTGGGACACATTCAACTTGGAACACATTTGTAGCGAGAGAGAGGCCCGTGTGGATCAAGAAAGAGAGGAGAACTAGGGAGAAGAGAGGACATAAGAGAATTTTGAGATAGAGCTTTCTCATACATGATACATTCACATCAAGAGAGAGGCCTTTTCAAATCAAGAAAGAGAGGAGAACTGGGGAGAAGAGAGGATTTTGGGATAGAGCATCCACAAGAGAGAGTGCCGATGCAAGAGAGTAGAGGGAAAAAGAGGAGAGAAGACTAATAATTTTGAGAGTTTCAAGGGGTAATTTTGAGTTTCATGTAGAGCAAGAGCAAGATGGACTAAAAGAAGACTTCCAATTTTGAGGAGCAATTTTGAGTTTCATGCAGAGCAAGAGTAAGAGAGACAAAGCAAGACGGACTGAAATTGAAATTTAAGAGCAAGACAAATGAGATGGAAATTGAGGAGTACTAGAGAGATGTTGAAATTCAACACATGGAGGAGACCTCCAAAGCAACCTGGTTGATCAGGTTTCATATGGTTGTTGATTACATGCCATACATGAAGTGGTGTTAGTTGGATAAAAATCAAATCCAAGAAGCTGCAAATTCAGTTTGAGAAATAGACTTGGATGCATTGGGATTGAAAATCACCCTTGCCATTGAATATACAAAGCCTCATGTAAGTTGATAATATATTTCTATTTATTTGCAAACTATTGGTGTTTGCTTGCACAACCCACGCAGATGTAGTTTGCATGGTGTGCCTTGGTTTGTGTGGCTTGAGTTCGTTTGCATGGCCATCATGCCTAGTTTGCAGGTCAGTAAGGCTTTGTTTGCACAACTTCATGGGTTTTTGTGTGAGTTTTTAATATTTTGTATGATTATTTGATTACATGTTTACAAGGATCATTGTGCATGGATTTTGCACGCACTTGGGAGAAGGACACTCATAAAGGGATAGTCTATAGTAGAGATTTTGTTCTCACCACATCTCTCATTCATAAAGCACTTTGTTTGCTACTAGCTACTATCAAGAGGAGGAAGACAATGCCGTAGAGCATGGTAGAATGAGAGATAGGACAGCTAGGAGATATCTAGGTAGGCAATGTGTATATCCAACATTAAGACAAATTTTCCAGCTCTTGTGTTCACTACTTATTCTGGCATGGCAACCTAGAGTTGTGCATGGGAACATCATTCTCATAGTGAAGAGTAAGATGGCACAATCTACGCTAGTGGACTATGATTGGGCCGAGCTTATGTTGTTAGCTATTGAGGTAGAGCCTGTTGTAGTCCAATGGCAGCTTGGGCACCCAAATGGAGCCGCTTTTATGTGACCTATGTGGGACAGGTTCTCACACATTTATTCATGGAGAGTGGATTTCTTGGAGAGGATGAGATTGTATATAGCATTGGAGGTGTAGAGGAGGAGGTTTATATTCATGAGAGGGTAGAGGAGGTAGAGCTTGCACATGATGAGTAGCATGGTGAATGAGAGTTTAGTTTTAGTTAAGTGCACCTCTAAGTATAGTTTAGCTAACCCTATGCACCTGTTTGTAAATTTTTGAAATTTATATACATTGTTTTGTTATTGCAAACTCTTGGATAGATAGCCCTTCTTTTTTATTCATGGTTTTGCTTGTTGGATTGAGATGGTATGAATAATTGTGTTCATGTGCATCTCATGATGTTAGACAGTTCCGTCCTCATGAGCACCTTGATGATCACGCTCCTCATGATCCTCATGCATCTCAAAATGTTGGTGTACTCGAACCTAGTACCCAAGAGCATGATGATCATCCATATAGTCTAGAGAGAGAGTTGAGCCGCCTCCATTTCCATCACTATCAAGTATCCTTGGAGAGGAGCACATGTCCACTGTAGTTGAGAGTGAGCTAGACTCTCATGAGAGGAGACTAGAGAGAGAGAGAGAGAGAGAGAGAGAGAGAGAGAGAGAGAGAGAGAGAGAGAGAGAGAGAGAGAGAGAGAGAGAGAGAGAGAGAGAGAGAGAGAGAGAGAGAGAGAGAGAGAGAAGACTAGCAGATTAGGAGATGCATCTATGTATTGAGGAGATTACTACAAGAAAGTGGTTAGTAGAGTTAGTTAGAGTTATTAGGGAGAGAGAGAGTATGATGTGAGAGCTTGAGTGGAGAGACTCATTGAGTTGGAAGGACTCTTAAGGATAGCAAGGAGAGAGCAAAGGGATACAAAGTTCAAGAGATATGGTATATGAGAAAGTTTTCTATTACTATAGAACTATTGGAGAAGACCATGAGAGAAGTACATGAGGTGAGTGCTCAGCTAGATACTCTTAGGGTAGCATATGAGGATGCTTGCCAGGAGGCTATAGAGTGGTTAGAGGTAGATATGTTACATTATCCTTGGGGGTTTCTTCCAAAGGAGGTAGAGACTCAAACAAATCATGGTGTTGACTCCTATGGTGTGGTAAGGGCATAGAGAGATACTAGTTCACTTGATACGAGGACTCAAACCCAAAACAAGGCTTTGTTTACACATATGGGGACTCAGACCCATAGTCCATTTAGAGATCCTACTATAGAGAGAGCCCCTCCTACACCACCACCACCACACACACCAATCCTACATCACCTTATACTACATGTTCTTCATCCAAAGTGCATCATACTAGAAAGATTGCTACTCTGTCATATTGGAGAGCACACCAAAAGAGCACTTCTACTAATAGGGCAGAAGCCAAAATAGGCTTGAACTTTGGAGGCAATTTTGAAGGCCTAAACAGATGAATCAGGCCTCAAAATGTGCAAATTCCCCCTCCAAAGGAAAAACAGCTGGCCTTCCCTCCTCCCTGGTTTGTCTTGCCGAGAGCTTTCCAACGATACCTCACCCACATGATTCTAAGATTCCTACAAGAATACTCTCTGATTAAAGCCTATTTGACCAACCAGATGGGACCAAGACTGACATGTCGCCCATCCGAGCAAGTAATCTAAGGGTGGAGCTTGCTGATAGGTCACCTATCCATGTACCTAATCCTAAGGTCGAGCTTCCTTGGAGGAGACACTCTTTGGCTATATAATAAAGAGAAGGTGCTCTTTTGGGGCATCAGAGGATTGAGTGTGAAATTTGTGTTTCTCTCTTGTATCTCTCTTGAAGAGTTCTCTTGTCCTTGGAGTATTACACATATCAAGGAAGTTACCCTTGACATTCTGAACAAGCAAGTCAATGTGAGGAAGGGTTCTAGGAACAATGGAGTATTGAGTGTACCACTGGATAGAAAAACCAAGTAGACAACATATTTTGGATTATGATGGGCTTTCATTTTTTGGGAAGAGATGTGTGCAGTCAACAACGACGTCAAGGTGAAAGAACCTTTGGCCTGAAAACTTACCTTTGGGGTGAAATAAACCTACATGCAAGGACTAGTTGTTGGGGTAAGAGAGGCTTTTCAAGAGGAAGAGGCCTTTTGCGTGGCATGAGCCACCACTAGCAAGAGCTTATTAGATTAGAAATTTTCTGAGAGTGGTTGTTGATTTCTCTTTTTGTAGCATGCAACATTGGGCGTCTCTAATTTATTCTATAATTTATTCATGCTTGTTTAATCTCTTGCGCAAAAACCAAGAGATTAGACAAGCATGAATAAATTACATGTGACATTGTGACACTCTATTCTCATTTCTAGTTATCTCTAATACATATCCTTGATGGAATAGGTTGTTCCCTCTTACCAATTGTATTATTAGTAAGTCAATACTAGGTTGTCACACAAAGATCATTGGATATCATGACCAAAGATCTCCTCATTTGATACATATATTTTATATTTTTTTTTGCTATCTCCTCTTGGTGCATAGCAGATGCTTATACTGGAAGACAAGATTTAACTGCACTTTCTTCTTTCTATTAGGATAAGGTTAGGATGGACGATGGTACTTCTTTTCAGTTGTAGGATAGCCGCATTCAGCGGTTGAACTTGAAAATAGGACAAACAAATGGCTCATGGTCAAGCGACTACTAAAGCCCTTATAATGGCCATGTGTAGAAATAAGAGTTTTTAACGTACTTAACGAGGAGAATACATCGAACCAACTTTGGACAAGAATCAACGAGTCATGATAACATCTCCTTTTGTCTCATTTGACTAACAAGGACATTATTTATTTCCAGGAATCAACTTTCGTATCGTCTCAGCCTAAAACAAATGTAATCTTTTCCGGACAATTCTCTTGTATGATAAAGTCTGACATATGCCATAAAAACTACTAAAAGAGAAACAAATACAACAACATGATTCTTCCGATTTTACAAGCACATAAAGAAATGTTTTAGACAAAGAATTGTACGTCCTACTTTCTTGACGTTTATCGTATAGAACGGGATATAACAATACCTCGAGAGCGGTGTCATGGAGCTTCAGAATATTGTACAACATATCATTATCAACAAATCGAATCATACTAGACAAAAACTCTCTCTTAGATTTAAAGCGTGGATTAATTTGATTCTGCATAGGTTCCCTATTCAGTATATCCTCACCTTGTTTCAGAAAAGGTTTTCTTATACGCCTCATGTTAAGTAAAGTATGGGTTCTATTTAGTTACTAAGAGACGGTTAAAGCAATTGACTTCGCAAAAAAGTCGATGAACACCTGTAGAATTTAAGAGAATAATCATACTGGATTCATTTACTATTACTTCCAAGAATTTTAAACTGAATAAATTATAACTATATTTTAATTCATCATTTTATATTTTTCCCTAAAAAATAGCTTTTTGAAATCTATGGGTCCATGCTGAATTCCAGAAGTCATTGATACTAATTTTATAGAATATTCATAATTTTCATTTTTATGACATTAATATGGATATCAATAAAATTTCCTATAGTGCACAATAGGAAAAATTGGATCAAAGTGCAAGAAATCCTCTATCCATTGAGGGAAAGGCAAAGGCCTTAAGTCTAGAACTACAAAAGAACAATAGATTATCTTGCATGGATTTTAATGGTCAAGTGAAAAATGACCAAATAGTATACCCAAAAATGAAAAGAAAAAGTAATACAAGGCACAAAGAGTGCAAAAGGGAAAATGAGCATCAGGCCAAATAAAGTAATACTAATTCCTTATGGTGAACAACGACTCGAAAGCAAACAAGGTCAAGTGAAAAATTGGCCAAATCGTATACCCAAAATGGAAAAGAAAAAATAATACAAGACACAAAAAGTTCAAAGGGAAAATGATCATGAGGCCAAAAAATATATACTAATTCTTATGCTAAACAATGAATCGAAAACAAAACAAGGGGAAAGAAATAAAGTAAACTAGTGTCAAAGTGAGTAATATAAATCCTCCGATGGTATATCTGGTAAATGGGTAGAGAAGTTCTTAGACATGATAAGAACTCCTGTTGTCGTGACCCATCTATAAATAAACAATGCTTGAAAGTGCAATATAATGATATATATTCTCTATCTAAAATATGAGGTGAAAATGGTTGGACAGAGCTTCTCTACTTTGAGGAACTTCGTGTTATCTCTCGAAGAACTGTATAATGGAATATACAACTGCACTGAAATCCATATAGTAAAAATTATAAAAATAACCGCCCGGTGGCCCGGTGGTCAACTAGAAATCACGTTAGATATCACAAGAGGTCTATATGAATTTGAACTATTTTTGTTTCTTGTTACTTTTACAAGCACATAGGCTTCACTAGGAATGGTTTATGTAGAGTAAACAGTTATGAATCTCGGGGATTAGTATATAACCATCCGAGATAGTTAAGCTAGCATTAGAGTAAAACTTTAGACAATATTAACTAGTCAGTTTGCACCTAAGGCAAAGAGGGCCCCTTATGGGCGGCTGCTTTTCGTCTTCAAAGCCTGTTATATGTAGCCACCTTATGAAATACACGGATCATCAATATTTATTATAACTTGGTAGAAAACTAAAATGAGAATGATAATAAAACTGTGAAACTGAATATGTGTATTTGGATCCACCTCATTCTTCGTATGAATCTTCCTGATAGACTCTAAGAAATAAGAGAAAGCAAAAAATGCTGATTTATTGGCATTCTTTACAGATGAACCAGAATAGATAATGATATTCGAATCAAACAGAGATATGATTTAATTTTCTTTTATTATATGAAGCCTAATACGAGATGATGAGTTCTTCTAACAGAAGGTGCTTCTAGGTATAACGAACTATGTCATATGGAAAAGAGAATGACTCAAACTTGAATCAAACGGGGATTGCATGTTAACATAACATATTCATGAGAAGGAAGGGAGAGATGTCAATCAATCCCCTCAATCGGAAGCACTGGACTGGAGCAGGGCTCTTGTACATGAATTCTGTCTGCCTGCAACATTCCCTTTATTGGTCTCTCCGTCTGTCGAGAGTTCCCTTCTACAACGTCCATGCACCGCCGTGGACCAGTTAGAATGGTCTGAGGCAACTGATCGTGAAGGTACAGGATCTCTCTATTGTGTTATGAAATCTAAGAAGCATTTTATGTTGGAATGAGAATCGAGATTACTCAGCCTTTAGAACCCATTGAGTTTTGGACCATTTTGGCCTGGCTCGCCAACATTTGTGTGTCTATCGAGGTTTTCGCATTGTGAAAAGTGCTATCCTTCCTTAGCTTGGTACTCTACTCCTGTCCTCTCGAAGACCGGACCTTAAACGTTCCTTTCCATGCTACACCTATGGCTCGGATATCGATCAACTCTATGTGACCTGTGCGATAGGAACCATATCTGATCCAAGCTTCCATGTTGGAAACATATACCAGGGCTGTCCCTTCACTCATCCATCTATTGAAGTAGCTGTGGAATGTAGATCTGCTGCATGCCTACCATCTTCCTGAGGATACTCTCTATACTCACTTGTAACTTCTCCGAGATACAGTTCGAGGTTTTCCAATGCCTTGTGAGTGTGGTGTTCATGCCCAGTTCCTTTCTGATTCTCGTGGGAAGTATTCTCTACATTCGGCACCGCAAGGTATGACCGAGCGCACGGGCGCACTAACTTCAGAAGTCCACGCGATTGCCCGATCATTGGCTGTCAGATGGAGCTGACTACAAACTTGGATCGTTTTTATGGCTGGATAACGAAGTATGTGAAGAGGGATCCGACGAATACCGTACGAATCGTCAGGCCGTTGACATCGCAGAGTGTGATTTGCACTGCCAAGCCAGCGAATGTCGAACACATGCTGAAAACGCATTTGGAACTATCCAAGAGGAGAAACACTCCTGCACGGTTCTGAGGCCGCTTTTGGGCGATGGCATCTTCAATGCTGATGATGAAATTTGGAAGTCTCAGCGCAAAATAGCCAGTTTTGAATTCAGCACCAGAATTTTAAGGGACTTCGTGTTGGAGATAGTGCACACTGAGACTCATCAACACCTTCTGCCACTGCTTCAGAGAGCAACTTCTGAGGGGAGTGTTCTCGATATTCAAGACGTGTTATGCGCTTTGCGTATGACACCTTATGTGTGCTGGGTTTTGGCGTCGACAGTGCATGTTTGGATATCTCTCTCCCGACGGTTGACTTTGCTGACGCTATCGATATAATTACTAATTTGACTTTCTTCCGGCTGCTGATTCCACCAACGTTCGTCGTGTTCTTGCCTGTGCTGAGATTCTTTCTTGGAGGATATAATACGGGTTTAACAGAAGCTCTGCAGATAGTCGACAAGGTTGCTCTCTCTGAAATAAGCAAACGACGAAGGAACTACAAGAACTACAGTCTAAGGTTTATAAGAAATCTAAGCCGGAGGCCAGGAAGCACGAATCGGATAGGAAATTTTCAAAGGGTCATAGTGATTTGCTGCATGATTCATTCAGCTCGATGCAGAAAGGAACTCAAGGCAACCAGGGTATAAGAAACAGTCGGGGGAAGAGCCGGCTGATGAACAAGGGATATCGGAGCTGTCAGACAAGTACATTAGAGACATGCTAATTAATTTTGTGCTTGCTGGAGAATACACCTCATCTGCATCCCTCACTTGGTTTCTGCGGCTGCTCTTCCAAACGTTCTGAGGTAGAGGAGATGATCAGAGCTGAGGTAGCAAAGCATTGTACAGGCACAAAATGAATCCTTTCAAGGAGAGGGGGTACATCAAAGCGATCTGATAAGTCAATTTTGACCAGTGGAGACAGATGATCTACATGCAGGCAGCAATTAAACAGTCAATGCGATTTTACCCAACTGTTCCAACAGATACCAAGACTGCTCAGGCCGATGATCATTTCCCAGATGGAACGTTCATCCGGAGAGTAGACAGAGTGGTGTACCATCCATACGCTATGCCGAGGATGGAAACTTGGTGGGAAAGAAAGTTTGATGGAAAGCTTGTGGTTGCAAGGTGGAAAGTTTGTGCACGAAACTGCGTTCACATTTTATGGTTTAAGGTTGCATTGTTTCAAGGTGGTGCTCGTGTTTGTCTGCGCAAGGAGATAGCTTACATACAAATGAAATACATAATAGTCCATTTTCACAGTCCACTCAGGCTAAAAGCGGTTGCCAATCCAGCACGATCTGTTATTGACGTTAACAATGAATCACGTGAAGGGCACTGTGGAGACGACGAAAATTTGATCTCAAAGTTAAGCAACGAAGTCTAGATTATAGATCAATGATCTCCACACCTTTAGCTTCGCTAGCTTGCTTATGTCCATCGATTCCCAATTGACATAGTCTACTTTTCATATTCACTTTGATTTCTTATCTTCCAAATTCCAAAGCTTATATAAGAAATGGAAGAATACACAAGGATATGATGCAAAGAACTCAAAGAAGTATCAACTCGAGGAATTGGAATTGGAGGAAGCAAGGGAAGTTGTTATTGTTCAAGTGGAACAAGCCCAAAAGAAACAGAACTATGACAAGAGGCAAAGCAAGAAGAAGTAGAGTCCTTGAAGGAAGGTGAGCGGATAATGTTATTTGATTCAAAAGGGTGCACTTTTGAATCAAATAACTTTTTTCTTATGTAATTTGGTCCTTTCATAGTGGGAAAGGTGCATGGTAATCACACCTATGGTCTGAAGGACTTTGGAGGAAGACATTTTGATAGGATTAACCATGATAAATTGAATGTGTATCATACAAAGTAGAGTGACCTTCACTCCAAGGACGAAGTGAAATTTTAATCTCAAGATAAATGTAACATGGTGTATGTATGCTCTATTGGATTTTTAGTTTAGTATTGCAAATAACTGAAAAGTGGTGGTTATATGAAGTTTAACCAAGCTTCTACATTAGCAATGATTTGCTAATGCTAGTCATAGCCAATATAGATGTGACTATATTTTAGAGGAAGTTGAAAGAGTGAGCATCATTATTTTGGATTGGACTCAATACAAGATTCTAGTGTATTTATTTTATATTATTCTTAGATGATTTGTTTTGAGAAAAGAGTTGAAAACTATTGGACCCACAAGCCTTTTTGATATATATTTTTCTATAGTCCAAGGATATCCCATGTGAAAGAATCTTTGACTAAGTTTTTATGTCAAGATAAGACCAGAAACGTATGAAAATATTCTTATGACTTTGGATATTCCTTTTGACTTCTGACTTAAGATGACTTTTGCATAATAAATTGAATTACTTTAGTGATTATAACTTGTGTGAGTAAACATTTCACAAGTATATAAACCAAGGCTTGAAATGTACTCATCATCCTTTAATTTATAACTATCTCTCTCTCATTGAGTTCTTTAGTGACCAATAGCTTGTGTCTTGGAGATGCTTTGGAGTTTTAGCATTGGAAGAGTGTGATGGAGGTTTTTTCTTTGCATTCTTAGTCTATAATTCACTACCTTAATAGAAATCAAAGGTTCATCTTGAGTGAAAGACGAGTTGTCTCACATACCAATATTATATCTTTGTTTTAGCCACCTCACATTTCTCCAATCTCTAGTCTGGTCAATATTATATCTTTTTCTATTACTTCTTTATGGCATCAATGGCTAGGGCACATCAGCAAATATTATGTGAAACTCTTACAACACAAAGATTTGGTTGCTAGGATGGATCAAATCTATCCTAATTTGTTTTCTATTTGCTCACCTTGTCTTCATTGCAAAAAAACTTGAACTCCCTTACCTCAAGACAGAGTTACTAGAACCATTGTTACATTGGCTCTCATTGACTCTAATGTTTGTGGCCCTATATCTTCCATTAGTATATTGGTCATAGATAATTTGTAATCTTTATTGATAATTATAACAATTGCACACTTTCTTGTATCTATTTAAGTTCAAAGATGAAGTATCTACTTCCTTTCAAGAATATACCACCTATGTCAGCACTCCATACTCTCCTTAGCAGAATAGTACCGTTGAGAGAGAGAACATAACATTGGTAGAAGGAATCTGCTTTACTTTATTTGAGTTTGGACTTCCCCAGCCTTATTGGGAAGAGACATTGTAAACTACAAACTTTTTGCAGAATCAAAGTCCTACCAAGGTTGTCTCTCCTCACTCTACATCATTCTAGTTTTGAATTTGGTCATAAGTTTAATCTATCTCTACTTTAAATTTTTGGGTGTATGTTACACGTTTAGCAGATCTAAACTTGATTCTAGGTCTTATAAGTGTATTTTCCTAGGTTATGATCCAAAAAGTAAAACTTATAGTTATACTAGATTTCTCATAACTGCATATTTGTGCAAAGAGATGTAAAGTTTCTAGAGTATTAATCAGCTATGGACCCAAGGAGTTTACTAGCACTCAGGATGTCCAGTTATATTTTATCTGAAACCCAAAAAAATTATTCCATCTCCTTTTCCCAATTTATGTCAATCAACTCTTTTCAAAAAATTTACAACTCTAAGATTAAGCTAGACTAGTTGTTTGTAGATTCTCTCTAAGTTCCAAGTATTTATTACATAAAAAATTATTCTCATGTTGTCAAAATGGCAACAATTCAAATGTTGCTTGCTTCCTCAGCTCAAATGATTTGGAATTACATGTGAACAATACAAGGATACTGTAGCATATCATTTAGCAATGGGGAATTTAATGTGGGATATAGTTAGCACTAGGTCTGATCTACATTATGCTATTATTTTAGTAAATTAGTTGCTAATTATATGGCAAACCTTGATGCCAACCACTAGAAAGCTGTCAGGAATAATTTTCATTACATTCAAGGGACACTTTCTCAATGCCTAATTTCTAGTAGGTCAAGCATTCCAACTCATGGATAATCAGACTCAATTTGTGAAGCAGATCACGACACAAGAAGATCCACCAGAGGATATTGCTTTATTTTGTCTAATGCGGCCATAAGTTGGTCAAGCGAACAATAGACTTCTATTTTTTGTCCAGCAATGAAGCTGAATATATGGCCTTGTCAAACATGCAGCTCATGCAGCTTCTAGGTAACTTGGGCTTTCTTGAAGAAACAGCTAAGCTTTACTGCGACAGCAAACAACACTGGATTGAACCGTGGAGCAGAACTTGTCACACCAACAAAGTAGCATGAGAGGATTAAGTGCATAGATATTAGATTTCATCAAATTAGAGGACGAATTGAAGAAAAACAGATTTCTGTTCATGTGTTGAGAGCAAAGACAATATTACTAACATGTTGACGAGAGAATTGCATGATGAATGACTCATACATTAGGACTTATGGATGAAAGATAATTACAAAATGTCCATTAAGAGGGATTGTTAGATTAGTGGAATGTTTGTACTCAGTCATGTCTGATTGACATGACTGTTGATCTTCAGGAGTCACGTCAATCCGACAGGACTGTTGATCTTCTGGACCTTGCCTATGTACCTTTTTAGAGTATATAGAGGTCATTAGACACTAATTTTACATTCTTATATCATTTTCTCACAATAAGTTCAGCTTGTTGTCATCGATCAACATTTTGAATACAACTCCTTCGTTGTTGCTGTAAGAGCTGTGTAGATACTGTGCTTATCCGCTACAGAGTACCACCAAGAGTCTAACTCATCTTCAATGTAATAAGAATGTATCATATACGCTATTGTGAGCATCCACTCGTGTTGTGCCACGTACAGATGGTGTAGAGTGCTTGAACGAACAGTTTAGGATCAATTTTAGTCTAGGTTCCCCTTCAAGTACTTCTACAGTTGTTGTACCAGCACGATGGAATGAACTGTGCACTATCTGAGTTCTCGGTTGTCCAATTGACTGATGCTATGATGCCTACAGCTTCGCCAGGACATACTTGAGACTCTGATTCTTCTAATCATCGCTAAGTCTCTCAAAATAGTAACGAGATTGCCTCGCACAACGCTTCTTCACAAAGGAATGCAGGGGAGCATGTCCTGCCAACTCATTACTAGACATACTGATTATTATACTAGTTTAGCATTCTTTAAGGTTATTTTACACCTAGTCTCACTTGCAAGTACTCGTTGTTGTTACGTGCAAAGATGGCAAGCTTTGATATGACTAAGCTAAGGACTCAGCTTGAAGACATTGGTGTCCAACTCAGCTGGAGCCTATGCCAGAATTTCATAGCAAGTCTGGTGCAGGAGCTACCAGGACTTGATGAGCACATGGATACCATAAATCGTGTAGCACAAGAAACCTTTCAGTCAGCTTACCTTTCGATCAACGTAGGATCTGCTTCTAAACCTGTTAGAAGCGGTGCAGAGACATGTCAGTGGATTCTTCAAAGGGGTGCGAATAAGGGCAAGAAATGTGCCCTTCGAGCACCTGCTAACTCTGAATGCTGCAAGAGACACATGAATATGATTCTAAAGTCAAACCAGGACCAAGGCGGAACTAAGCAAAGACAAGTAGACACCTTTCGTGACTTTATCGATGCACAGAAACAGCAGATGAGGTCCCCTGGTAAGGCCATGGTGCGACATATTGGAACATGTCGGGAGTACACGTAGACCTGCATACCAAACTCATATCGAAGAGTTTGGAAACAAGCTAGTGGCTGTTGGTCACTTCTATGAAGATAATAGGCAGACAGTATCGAAAGGGGACATAAGACTGTGCGAATTAAACAGGTGGGAATACATGTTGAAAGAATAAAAACACTTCTTTTTATAAGCTTTTCTTTACCAGAAGCGATGCCAGCTCCTGTGCTTGGCCTTGTGTTATGAATCTCCCACTGTTCTTGGCATACAGGCTCATTATAATATCTTTTAGGAATTGGCTTTCTAGTGTGGAGTCTAGGGTTATCTGTCTTTCTTGCTTAGACAAGTTGGTAGATATGTACATTCTAAGTAATCTTGATGCTGAGGACAGTGATGAGTGGTCATTTTCTACTCTGATATCTGTAACATCTGCACCCTGTCGCTTTAAGATGCTCAGGAGTCTCTCGGCAGACACTGTAGTATCCATATGACTATCAAAGGTTTGCTCTCTTGATGCTTCTACAGTTCTTCTATCAAGGAACTTGTCGGGTGGCTTTGTGAAAAGAGTCTCAAAGGCAGAGCTGCTGAAATTGGTAAGAGTGCTGGTGTTACGCAGCTCTTTAGGAATCCGAGTACTAAAAGCATATTCCTGTTTACAGTCCGACAGAGAGGGGTAACCAGTGCGAGAGAAAGGGAGAAATGAGAGATAGAATATTATCAAATTTTTGAGAGTTCACCTAAGTACATTACATGAGTAAATAGTAGATTTTGTTTGTTTTTCAATTTTGATTAACATTGGTACCTAAATTGAAGGCTATGGAGAATAGAGTAGAAAATTATGATGACTTTTAGAGTGATTACTTCATCAGTCTCAGATTTTTTAGGGTTTAGAGTGATTACTTCACATTGAGAGTGATGGGTCAGGAATTTCCATTCTGAATCTTGGTATTTATATTTGAGTTTCATGGTAATTTAGTTTGAGAATTTTGAGATAGGAATTGAAAGTTATGAGAGTTTGTAGTTTTTTAAAATTTGGAGAGATAACATTTACTCATATGAGTTGGAATGCGGGGGTTGTAGTTTTGCAGATATGAGGAGATATGGAAAGGAACATCATGTGTTACAATCATTATTCTTGTGTTAGCCATGGCCACACTTCCCCATGTGGGATTGCCCAAGCAGCTCGAGATACACCATGCTTGGTGTGTCATCAACGCTTAACTTCGCAAGGGTAAAGACCCATGTGGGAAAGATGCACAAGAATTATGATTAGACCACTTAGGATGTTCATGTGAAGCAAGCGACCACATCGACTACAAATGACATTGGGGATTACTCATGCTTCTTTATCCCTTTGTTGACCGTTCCCAGAATACATATCGACTTATTGGAGTGGTTAACATCTCAAGTAGGTTGTATCTTAGGGTTATTTGAGACTAGTTTTCCATGTCCACATCTATTCCATAGGATACCCCATACACTCCATGAGGAGACTAGACAGGCTTTTAACTTACCACTTGATTGTTTGCCATGTGATCCCTTGGACGAGTTAGCATGGTTCTTATTCCTCTTACTCTCTTGATGCTGTCTTCATTATGCTAGAGAGGAACGTGTGGGATATAGAGAAGTGGCTAGAATTTGTCAATTTTGAGCATGGGATTAGGTTGCCTTATAGTGGGGGTCTATTTGGGTGGCACATTTTAGGATGCAAATTCTGCCACCAGATACCTCAGAGTCCACTCAATTATGATGATGTAGGACATTGGATCAGACGGGGGAGTTTAGTAGAGCAACACGAGTGCTACACCCTTTGGCCAGTCCCCTTTATGAGACTATCTCTTCCCTATGTTCGCTACATCCTATGGCAAGAGAGGGAGTACCATTAGAGGTCATAGATTATCAATTTGAGCAGCTTTTATGTCTTTGATAGATTGCTTTTTGCATAAGCATTTTGCATTTCCCCTCAACTCTCCTCAAGAGGCTTGTCAAGGATGGTATATGAGCATCTTAGAGATTTCTTTCAGGTAGATGATCCTTTTAGTGGATTTATCGAGCTATTTTAGATGGTTGTAGTAGTGGCAAAGGGAGATATTTCTATGTCAATTAGTGAGTTGTTAGGTGCTAGTCAACTTCTTGCAATGGAGAAGGACATAGGAGGCATTAAACTGATTGCTATTGGAGAGATCTTTTTATGTTTGGTTAGTTGTACTATTGTCTTTCAACATCTATCTCACTTCCAAGAGCATATCAATCCACATTAGTTTGGAGTAGCTACTCTTGGAGGTTGTGAGTGTATATCTTTAAGCATCAAGGCACTCCTTGATATCCATACAAAGTGGGTCATCCTATAGGTAGATGTTGAGAATGCTTTAATAGCACCTGTCTAGCATCCATCTTTAGAGAGCTTAGGGAGGCTGGTGGATCCTTGGCAAGTCTCATTCCTTTTGTACAATTGTTCTATGGCTCTCCTACTTCTCTTTATTGCTAGCATGTTTGGTCATAGGAGGGAGTGATCATCTTGGAGTAAATTGTCAATACACTATAGGAAGATCCTTTAAAGGGGACCTTTTTTTACCATAACTCACTTCAAAGCTCTCTTATCTACTATTTTGGCCATGCTAAGTTGTGTATTTCACTCTTTGGCAGACGATACACACATTGCAAGCCCTATAGATCAAATTAGGCAGGCCTTTGATCACTTGATTACCTAACTACATCTTTTAGGCTTGAGAGTCAAGGTGCAAAGTACACAATATGATCTCCTATAGGTATCTCTCCCCACCTTGCATTTCCAGAGGGATGTGTCACGTCTACATATGGACTACTTGTTCTTGGAGTGCCAATAGGATGGGATAATTTTGTCACATGCTTCTTAGACGTTGCCCTTGTAGAGGATAATCTCCATGTGGATGACCTTCCTCTACTAGGAGATCCACATGTGGCATTTGGTATACTCTTCTCTAGTATTTCATGTCAACTAACTTACCTTCTTTGCACGGTTCCCTCTTCCTTGACTTTCCTATCAAGTTTGAGAGCTTTTGATAGAAGGATTATGGGAGTCTTTGGTGATATCATCTGACCAAGGACAGACATTTGAGTGTGTGCCAGGGATTTGGCATGTACACAGACATCTCTACCAATCTTGTGAGGCCTATTGATGGAGGAGACAACACCTATTGCACTTTTGGGTAGTTGGGCTCTCTTGGCACTCTTACTTTCCACCATTTTGTGGTTGTTGATAGGCTAGTTTTGGAGACATATGTGGCCAAGGTGGAGGAGTGATCCTTTTCTCTCCATGTATTATTGCAGGAAATGAGAGATGGTCTATCCTCATGGGCATGAGAGGACCTTCCATCCTTTGCTTCATTATTGTCATATTGGACTAGAGCTTGTAGTCTTCCTTGATGGAGCAACAATGTCAACATACGCTACATTCTCTCTTAGTTGACTCATGCATTCCTTGGGCCACTAGAGCACATTTTTCTCTTGTTCCAGCAAGGATGCATGGTCTTGGATGCTCAATCATGCATTAGGGCATTCCGACTTGCACCAACTAATTTCTCCCCAAGTTCGGTCCACTCATCTACATCTTTGTTACTCACTTGTGAGTGTGGACCTACACTTGATGCAACAGCGGTGCATCTGACTCGGTGTCTTTTTGCAGGACAGAGGACAGCTACCCATGATGCCATGAGGGATATAGTGTTTGTTGTGGCATGAGAGAATGGATACCTTTCTTGGAGGGAACATTTGTATGCATTGTAGATGACACATGCCAAAGCAAGCTTATACTTGGTCCAAAATTATCAGGCGATAGTGGCCAACATTGTGGTTATAGATCATACTCGTGATGCAATTTTGGAGGGAGTGATTACTCATCCTCCTAGATGGGTGGAGAGCAGAGCAGCACATGCAAGATATCCAAGTATAGAGGTATGCAACAAGGTCATATTCTTGTTCCTCTAGCCTTGGAGACATATGGAGCGATTGACATGGCATTTGAGACATTTGTCAAGAATTGCACAAGATCTTATCATATTAGACGTCAAGGGGTACCATTCTCATTCTCATACTTTGTATCATACTTTAGACAATGTGTGTCCATTCCTCTATAAAGAGCATTGGTTGGTGCAATCCATAGGAGAGCAATCACACTAGGTGATGTTTCTTTGGATGCTCTAGTAATTTGTAGACCTTACTACTTACATAGCTTGGATATCTTAGGTGCGGTATGGCAGATTTCTCATATCAATATGATTGGCGCCTAGCCCCATTTTACCTCATTAGTCTCTCCCTTGTATGGCTTGATGTGGTCTTCCCATCCATCATGTGTTCTACGTGTACTCCTTTCTTCAAATGTTTACAGTATGGGACACACCATACTTGACATTTTCCTTAGATGAGGTCTTCTCCAGAGTATATGCATTTGCATCCTATACATCCAAGTCTTCAACCTTTTGTCACAAACATTGACGTGGGACTTGTAGAGATCCAGGTAATGCATATGCAGCTTTCCAAGTATACATGGGCGTCAGTACCACTGTCTTTCACTTGTCAAAGTGGGCGGGACATATATAAGCTGTTTAAAAATCAGTGATAGTAAGAAGGGAAAGAAAACTTAGTAATGTTCATCTTCTTATCACTAGAGACTCGTACATAGAAGATAACAAGCACTCACGACATAAATATGTTTTTGTTCTGTCTGTCTCTTCTCTCTAGCTTGAATGATATGCCTTCCATTTGTGTGATAATATCATCAACGTCTACTGGTTTCTTTGTCTGATTTAACACAATTGTGTTAGGGATGTGTATATACATATACACATGTACTCCTTATTGTCTCTTGTACCAAGAAATTCTATGATGCTCTTCTTGGACATCACAGTACATAAGAACGTACCCATTACGTCTATCAAAGCATACTCTTTGAACTACTATAATGAGCTTGTTAATGTCGAAAACTTTCAAACAAGAAGAAGCATAATACTGTTGTTGTAGAGTTGGCAAATCCTCTTAAATGCTCTATCTTTGTATTTATTACGGTTACTTTCTTCCCGTCTTCAAGTCTTCTTTCGAGTTCCTTGGCGTTTGTGTGAGAAGGTTCAATGCAGATAGTAGTGGCACAGTGACTCCACTTTGCTATATCCCTGCCAAAATAGATAATGTCAAGCCTTCGAGTACTGGAAGGACATCTTTTTTCTCTCTCTCTAGCTTCCTGATTCTTTCTACTGCTTCAATAGAGTTAGGATAAGCCTCTCTCTCTCTCTCTCTCTCTTACCTAAGTAAGCTACGTTTCCGTTAGAGTCTATTACAAACCCTGATACGGTATTATCCTTAGGAGTTCTACTCTCCGGTGATACCTTCAGTCCAGAGTTAACGTTATTTCCGTGACTATGCGCCATCAGAGCATCTTGACAGTAGAGAAGATCTATAGTCTCCTGAGGTTCCATCTCATAACTGGGTGAAATTATGACAGTGCATGAGTGTATATTATACCATCCTATCTTTCCTCTTGCATTTTTTCCACCAAACGTTTGATGGTACTAAGAGAATGTCAAAAGTCTTGAACATGAAGCGATTCTTAGCTACAGGAAGCCTTTCCTTGAGAGATCTATTGAGTAGTAGACATATCTGTGGTATAATCTTCACTCTTTAGTGGTTGAGTTGTAGTCGCTACTCCATTTTGTATAACAACGTCCAATACATGATACACGTTATTGCATGTATCATCCAATACCTCTAGTCCAAGCTCATAATGAGTTTTGTTGTCAAAAATCACCTTTGTAGCATCAACCCTGAAACCGTCATAGAGCTTGATGCTCCTCGTTTATGTCTTTGAGTACTTAGAGCTACTCCTCATTGTTCATGATGCTTTCTCTCAAGAGATAGTACGATCTCCGCATTGAACTTAGGAATCATCTTAAAGCATATCTTCTCTTTGATAAAGAAGTCTGAGTCGATCTTTGTGATTGTAACGGTACTGCTGCCTTTCAAAGAATATAGAGCTTCTTTTGTTACAGTTGTTTTCTTGACTTTTGAGACTCCCAAAACATCATCCTCTAATACATCTTTCAGTCTGATCTCTATCTCATACTCGTACTCATACTCCTTAGGAGACTTTGACTCCAGGTCCTAATTGGATTCTGTAAACTCTAATAGTAGTTCCGTTGCAACTTTGTCCATACACTGAGGATGAGCATCGTACTGAGCTATCCTGTCATATAATTCACTTATAGTACAATCATGGACACGTTCATCCCGACGTATCACTCTGTATTGGACACTAACTTTGTTGATAACCTGTGGAGAAAGGATGAATTCTATGAACTAAGAAGAATGAAGAGGTCCGAGCTCTATCCTCATCAAGAATTTGTAAAATTTCGTACGTCTCCAGAAACTCCTTATAGTAATCTGCTACTTTTTCACAATGTTGGATCAGGAAAAACATTCCATAGCGGTTCCCGAATCTCATAAACTGTACAAAGAAATAGCGTTCACACTTGTCAGAGCTAAGATCTCTGATACTAACTTCAAGGAGCAGATTTGCTAGTGGCCTAGTGGAGATGCAAAAAACTATGAAATAAAGAAATACATATATCTTTATGCCAATAAGCTAAAGAGACTAGACGATACTCAAATAATATCAAGCTTTAGCAACAAGATAATAGTCATGGATGAGATTTACAATCTTGAGCACTTAATCTCGGACTATGATGCAGAGACAGTATATGGTCAAATGTGGAGATCATCTTATCTTGTAAACAAACTGCAAGATACTACTGCTGAGTGCGACTCCTATAATAGACACAGCTGAAGAGCTGAAGACCTGCTTTTCGTACTTAGTCTGATACTTGATGAGCATCAGCAACTTGATACATCACTCTTCCCCACAGAGAATGAGTTTAGAAGGAGTACACAGGGGCAGATCTCATACTTGAAAAGTAGTGATCGTATGACAATCATCATGGAGGAAGGAGTTACTCGCAAATGATGCTATAAGATCAAGTTGTACCGTCTTGTATGAAAGGGTACCAACTAGCGGCCTATAAAATGATAGATCTGATCATCTTGCTCAGTGTGTACAGAAACTCTATACAATGTTCTTTGATGACACTTTGGGATGGAAGATATCGTGCAGGAGCTTTAGTCTAAAAAGTCTAAAGTCATAAAAATTGCAGAAGTAGACAAGTTGAGATATAGGTTTGCTCTTGGAGTTGTAGAACACCTGAATAGAAATAAATATAGATCTGTACTCATGTAAGTATCCAACTATGTGAACTATGTAGAAAGTAGTGATAATATGCTAACATTAGTTTTATATGAAGACGTGAAAGGAAGTGGACGAATTATGATGGCTTGCATGTTTGTACCCCTTCGACAAAGCTGTACAATGGCGAAAATCTAGATGAGATGGATAATGCTTTATGTTACATTATACACGGGAGATACCGTTGCTTGTCCTAATACGGATAAAAGTAAAAGGTTAGACGGATTTAGATCTCCAAAGAATAGATATAGAGAATACGTCAAAGTCTCACTTGGAAGCAAAATTATTGGAGAGAGAGTACGTCTGGCTAACGTGAGACAAGTTCATATCGTCACTCCTCATCATTATATCTCAGCAATAGTATAAGCGGAGGGTTTAGGGCTTAGGGTTTATGTCTAAACTAAACTTTTACCTCCTACCAAATATACCATTCACGCCTATATCATACTTATATCATACCGTTCAATCACACCTAAATGAAGTTTAGCTCCATTTGATGGGTCTTCCTTTCCTTCTTGTTATCCTAGACGGTCGCCTTTTTCTCCGTTCACACTTATATCACATTATTCAGCAGATCAACAACAGATTATGTTGTTGCTTTCCCCTCGCTAGTTCAGCACTAGATTACTTTGTGATTTTCTGCCTCGCTGGGATTTGGGCCCTATTTCTGCTTTGGTGTGTCGCTTTTTGGTTCGTTGACTCTTAGTCTTATCTTCATTATCCACTTCTTGGTGCCTTGTATCTTTTTCTTTTTCTTTTTCTTTTTTCTTCTGTATATTATATTTGTCCTCTTGGCGGTGTTGTAGGAACTGAATCATTGCACACAAGTAATTGGAAGACAACAAGACTCAAGGTATGCAATGCAGAATGGTTACTAGAAGGTTATACCCAATACTATATAGAGTGGCATTGTTCAGAACGCATGGGATGCTATATGGAGCATGACCTCACAAAAGGAATACGACTAATTGGAAGAGCTACAATTAAGCATCCTCATATTCATGAATGGAAGAACAAAATGAGCATCGGCCACTTCCGTGAACGACGAGAGGACTATGAAGCATTGCCTCACAATGAAAAGAAGTTATTCATGCAAAATAGCAAGTACAATGCTAAATATGATAAACGGAAGAGTTCCATTAGTAGATTGTCAAAAGCTAGAGATTGTTCGTCTCCACATGAGAGCTAGAGAAAGCTAATGGAAATGGGTATTCCTTTTGTACCGACAAGTGTTGCAGCAAAGAGATTTCACGAGCTTAGAGAAGAGAGCAAAAGAAGGAGGCGATGACACAGACAAGAATTCTTTGATCCATCAGAACATTCTCACTATGAAACCGATACCATAAAGAAGGCTATATATGTACACAAGAACTCGAACTCTTGAGATGATAAAATGCTCGAAAGACTTAATGAGGGGCTAAGAGTCAAGAAGTCTACATTCAGTAATAACCTAGTAATAAAGGACAAGGACACTCCATATGAAGGAGGGGTTGATGAATATAATTTGACTGTTCCAATGGATCTGTTATTAGAGATTACTTTCCGAGATTTATCGAATGTCTTACGCCTAAATCTGAGAAATACGAGATGTGGAACAATAGACATTAAGATAATCTGCAGAAAACAGAACACTTGGGTGTTGTATGAAGCTGGATTCAGCATGGCGCCAAGACCGAAGCGTTCTGAGACCCCAGACCATAGCATAGAAAAGTTTAAACAGTCTTCGTCTTACTTTGGGGAATACGAAGAGAAAGCTTTGAAGATAGAAATCAAGGAGACACATGACATGAGCAAGATATTGAGTGTTTAGAATTATCGGTTCATACAAATGTTGAACACCTTGAGCTAGAGGCTTTTGATCACGATAGGATACTGACGTTTATGCCCACAAGACGCCCAGACCTAAGTGATCATCAAAGAAGGTTCTTAATAATGTACATGTTACAATGGTGCATTTCAGTTGCAAAATTTATGGCAATTTATGGGTAGAGGAGGTCTACCCGTAAATAATTTTACAGGTGAATCCAAAAGTGCAGATTTTGCTAAAATGTCTTACTCGTTTTTTGGGTGCTGTATTTAGATTCAGAGAAAATTAGGGGAGAGTTATAGATAGGAACTCATTTAAATTTCAATCGTATAAAAGAGTGAAAAATTGCTGCATGTTATTGTAGGTAATATGGGCTGACATTTAATTTGTAATGTAGATACTATGGGTTGACACTTGAAAGATAATGGTATGCTGCCTTGGATTCTCAAATTTTGAGTTTTGAATGCCCCGAAGCTCTTCCCTTCCTCCCATGGCATTCAAAGATCTTCAGCACACGCGGCACATTTCCCTCTTGCACCAATCTCGCAAATGGGAAATTTCCTTCTTGTAAACAGCCTCGACAGAGTCTAAATTTTGAATCTGTCAAAGCTCTTCCTTTCCTCCCCATGGCTTTCAAAAATTGTTCACCTCTTGCCATCTAAATTCAATGATGTTCCGCCTGGGAGAGGCACACAAACAGAAGATGAAATTTAGTGCACGGAGTGAAAGAAGCTAAGTGATTATTCGCAAATGATGAAGATTGATACTAGTTTAGGGAAACCTTCATTGCCAATGTTTGGATTTGTGAAGGAGGTAATAGATATCCAAGAAAGGATCAATCAAGCAAAGATTGAAGCCATAAGGATAGCTTAGATGGAGGAAATTAAAGATTGAAGTCACAAGGATAGCATTGGTGGAGGAAATTGAAGCTCACAAATAGCAAAGCTAGAGAAAATTAGAGCTTAAGAGGAATTAGAGTTTATGTTAATGACAAAGAAAGAATAGGTCCAAAACGGAAAAACCTGAATTCAGAGAGAGCAGAGCAAAATCTAAATGCTTTCATGCTTTGGTTTTAGAGATTTCATGCAATGTTTTTAAAAGAGGAAAGCAAAATCAAAGTCACTTTCAAATAGTGTTTTTTGAATTTTTTAGTGCAAAAAAGAGCACTGCAAGAGACCAAAAGTTACATCCATGCATTGAGATTGATTCTATAGATAGTAATTATTTGAAAAATATAAACTATATATTGATAATAAAGAATGTTCTTGTTTGGTCTACTAATTTTCAAGATACACTTGAATCTTAGTGTTGGTAATGCCAGATCCAAGCCAGGTTGTAGGGGTGGTTGCAAGAAGGTAAGGAGCACAAAGGGGAGTTGCATGAAGGTAAGGAGCACTAAAGGAGTTCAAGGGGGTTTTGCAAGAAAAAATAGGAGCACCAAGGGGGTTTAAAAGGGATCTCTTAGGAATCACTAGGTTCCTTAACTTAAATTTTGATCCATAACCATAGACTTAGAAGAGTACCTTGCATTCAGTTTGATACCATAAAGATTGATAGAATGCTAATAATTTTATATCCAATGTAATTTAATCTTCATATTTTTTTTGGAAACAATTCAGTTTGATATGGTGCTAATAGTTTTATGTCCAATTTAATTGAATCTTCTTCTTTTCTTGTACTTAAACATTAGAATATATTTTAAAATTATATGTACATAAGAAGCAAATTTTCATGTATTTGTCATAGAGAGAGAAGAGGGACTTTTTTGTGTGAAGATTAGGTGCAAGACAGACTCCATTACAAGAGTTGCTGTGCGGGAGAAAAATGCCTATGGGCTGGACTAAGTGTTGGTTGGCATGTTGTTCTATAACACCCATTTGTGCATGTATGTGATATTATGATATTTAGCTTGGTATCACAAATACTTGAGAGATATTATTTATATAGAGATAAAGGATGGTTTTACATTAGTCATGATTAGCTAAAGTTAGTCATAGCTAAGATAATGGGGACTTTAGTTAAGAAGAGGAAGTGGAAAAGATGAGAACCACTATTTTGGATTCTAGTGTGTTGACTTGGTATTATTCCTAGGTCTTTTGCTTGGAGGAAAGAGTTGAGAACTCTTGGGCCCGCAAGCCTTTTTGTTTTGGATTCTTTTATAGTCCAAGGATAGCCCATGTGAAGAAATCCTTGACTTAGTGGTTGGGTCAAGATAAGATCACATGCTTAGTGGAATATGCCCATGTGGATGGATATTCCTGGATACTTTTTGACTTTACTTGACTCTTAGCCTAGTAACTTGAGTTACTTTGTTAAATAATACCTTGAGTGTGTAACTATTTCACAAGTATATAAGCAAGGGGTGAGGAGGTACTAATCATCCTTTCATTTACAACTATCTCTCTCTTAGTGAGTTCTCTAGTGAGTAATGTCTTGAGTCTTGGAGTGTTAGCCTTGGAGGAGTATGATGGAGTTGGGGTTGTTAAGTTGCCTTCTTAGTCCATGGTGTGCTACCATACTAGCCATCAGAGGTTCATCCTCAGTGAGAGACAGGCCGGCTCACAATTCATGGGAGCCAAGACTATGTCTATGTATTGCAATTAGGAAGTAGTAATTAAGACTCTAGCAGCATATTGATATGTAGGTTATGTGCATTTAGAGGAAAAGATATATAAGGGAGGAGAGCTAATTAGCAATTAGTGCACAAGCTACCAAGGAGGCAGTAGCAACATTTAGTATAGTGATAAGAGTAGGAAAAGAACATTCTTGTAGGTTTAGGATCCAATATTTAAGGAGGATTGCTCCCCTGGTGAGGTAAATCTTCAATTCTAGCATTGATAGCTAAGGATTCCTTGAGAACTAGGCATTTGTAGATTAAGGATAACTTACCATCTTCAAAAGACTAACTAGTGCAATATGGGAATTGGATCCTCTCCTTCTATAGGATTTTATTGTGACATTTGAGCCTAAAGGTCAATGCAACATGAAAATTGTGCATTGTATAAAATTGTGCATTCCTTTCCTAACTTAGTGTAAAAGGAATGAATGGTAAATTGCAATGTCTTGGATTGCTTGTTGTCTTCATTGTTAAATTAGTGATCCTAGTTAAATTAATGCTCTTAGTTAAATTAGTGTAAATTAGTGTTAAATTGTTTGTCACATTCATCCGTTGACTAGTCGATGGTACTAGGAATCTATTTGTAGATGTGTTGATTAGTCTTTTTGAGTGACATACCTCAGAGGCCAAAGGGTTTGAAAGGGTGATAGACCTTTGAACCATCCTCAAAGGTCCTTGGGTAACTGTCTACGGGAGATCTCAACCCCTTAGTGGAAATAAAATTAGTTATTGGAACTCCAACAATATTTCCTTGAGCTGCATAAATGGCTGCCCATGCAAGGGCTGTATGATCACCTTCTTTGCTCTTGCAGCTCCTCACATTTCCATTACGGGATTGGATAACCTAGCCAACAATCAGGTCCAAAAACAGCAACTTCATAACTTCAAGGTGAGGATTTGTTGTAGATTAATGCATACTTAATACATTAGTAGCCTCCAAAATCTCATTATATTTCTGAACTTAAGTGCAAACTTTGATTCCTTGATGTGCAGAACTCATTTGTACTCTATATGAAGAAATAAGGTTTTTGCTTACAAGTAGAAACAATAAGAGATCTTGGAGACTTGTGTGGACTACCAAATTTAGAAGATGATGATGGTACTAAGAAAGGTAATGAAAGAGGAATTGCTAGAGTTGTTGTGTTTTTCAGAAGAGATGACTCATATAAATTGGGAGAGGGAATAGGGATAAAAAAATTCTGAATCATAGATTACATCCAATTGAACATCTTTAGTATCAACATATTTCATGTACTTACAAGCACAAGGACTACTCTAGAAACTATCCATCTTTTGAGAAAAATAAACAGTTATCAAACATCTATCTTTACTATCTTGGTCATAAATTGGGGTATTGGAGCATCTTGGGTTGGTTGAGTTGATTCTCCCATAAGCTAAAAATTATGCAATATGGAGTAGGATGCAATTAGATTCATAGATCATCATAAAAAAAATTATAATTCATATTTAAATGAATCAATCTACGTGATTTACTTAATTGAATACTCAATAAATATTTTTTTGAGCAAAGGAACATATAGAATATCTTTTAAAATGTGAGTTCCTTGAACAAGCAAGCTTAATAGAAGTGGCCTCATGGCCTAGAATATCAAGTTTGGAACCATCAACAAAATAAAATTGTAGAGGTTGTAAGTATTCCTCACAAACCAAGAAGCATGTTTGTTGATAGGTTATATGTTGAGATGTCATGTGGTCATATACAAAATGATCAATATACCACTGATGATCTTGAGTGATAGAAGAGAGAACATTAAAATTATATGAAAAAAGCTAAGCTATGGTAGAGTTAGATTGATGTTGATCATTGGTTCCTTTCTCCCTTGCATTGACAATATGCTTGCAACAATTCTTTATGTGATGTCTCTTCTTTGAAGAGTAATGAAAAATGAAGGAAGGCTATGAAAAATTGCCTACAAAAGGTTTGGAGAAAGAATCTTAACCAAAGAAATAATTCTGACCCAAAGGGTATGTTGAAAGAATTTTGACTAAGTAAATCATGAAAAAATCTATTCTTTCCTTTTCCTTTGTTATTGGAAGAAGATGTAGAATCTAATGTGATTGCTATAGTTATTTTCTTCCCTAAAAAAAATTCATGTTTCATATTATTTTCTTCTCAAAGAAAGAGAGCAATGACATCAAAGGGATTTAATGTCTTTTGGTTGCACAATGACTGCAAAAAATTCTTGTAGTTAGATTACAAAATGCTTGTAGTTAGGCATTCAACTCATCAAAAGAAGCTTAGTTTACTGATCATTGACAAGATTAATGGCAATAGCTAATTGGATGAGAAGTCCACCAAATTTTAATATATGTTTAGCAACAATATCACCTTCATGCATCTTCATAGTGCTAATGTATCAAGTCAATATATGATTGTGACATCATCTATAGCTTCATATATAATAGTCAAATCCTTCACAACTTCACTTGCTAATGTATATAGGCTGACTTCACTTGCTAACGTATATAAGTTGATTTCACTAACATATTTAGGAGTTATTGCTGAATTGATAGCTTCAAGAGCAACAATGTTCAGGTTCTCATTCAGGTTGATCTGCTACCAAAGTGGGCTTGACTTCAATATTATCAATTATGGTGAAAAACAAAAATGCTTTGAACTTAAGAGAGAAAATCTTTCCAAAAGTGGGAAGAAATTTCCATGAATTTTTTACAAAATGGGATTCAATCAAATGAGAGAAGTAAATTTCCATAAAAATTTATAAAAAATAGAATCAATCAAACGAGAGGAGGAGGAGCAACAGTAGTAGTAGCATTAACAGCCATAATGAGGAAAGAGAAATCAAAGATTTCATAAGAACCGAAAGCTTTGTTCACTAAAGATAGTGGAGACATTCTCTCCCAAAACTAGAGCAATAGAGGATAGTGCAGAAAGGATCTTGCAAAATCTTTAGAGGAGAAAAGAATCACTCTTCAAAGAAAAAACGACAAATTCTTACTTTCCGGATATATTTATGTGCAAGAAAATGAAATCTCTCAAAACTTTGAAATTTTGTATACAAGGTGTATCCTAGCAATTAACTTCAGAGCTATGATATCATGTGAGGAAATGAAATAGACTGGAGATTAATCTCTAATTACCCGTGAATCGGGATAACACAGGTACATAGGCAAGCTCCATAAGCTCAAGAGCTATACCTGATTGACATGACTGATTGTATGTACGTGTTAGAACACCGACATGGCTGTTACATGACTATTGCATGATTCTTCACTAACCTATGTCACTTAGATAAACTGAGAGTTTAATGGAAGAGTATTTTTATGTGCTCCTGTACAAATGTTCCATTATGTATCATACTAATCTAACTGAATGAACAACCAGTGTGGATACTACAAGAGAGTCAGCATAAGATCGATGTGAGATATGAGAATGGGATAGTTCAGTTTGTTGGTGGTCTTATTGCTGCATGTCAGCAGAACTATAATGTCACTGGTGGTCGTATAGCTCCTGGAGAAATGTACGGAATACATGTCAAAAGCAATGAACTGTCGGTTATAACTGCAAAGTTTAGTGAGGAGTATGTACTTTCTCTCTTTGGAGGGCTACCTCAACGGCGTCTAGATGTGCTGAAGTACCGAGAAGAAAGAGGGCTAAGACTATCACAACCTTAAAAAAGATGAAAAGGTAGAAGTATGCCTAATGAGCGAAATGAAGAAGGATGCATTGTCTATCACCACAGCTTCTTCAATTGAGTGCTGTAAGGATGATCAGTCCTGGCTCTCTCAACAGACTAGAGATGGTATCAAGGATGATCATAGTACTCTTTTAATCTCCGTTTAGAGAATAAGAGAATCGTATGTCATGACCATAAGCTAGCGTACTATCTTTTTACTGCAAGAGGCTCTAGTAGGATGTACACCATTTTTACTCGACTAGGCAAAATGTTATAGCATTGCTATGCCAACGCCAAGCTATGTCACCATCTTAAAGAGCTTGTTATATGCTTCATCATCAAGTTTTAGAAATTGTCTATTGCTGAAGCACATTTTTTTGATAAAGACGCTCTTTGCTTCTAATTGGCAAAATGTATTTTTTGCCTTTTCCCAATGCAGAGCGTTGCTTTGCTTTTTATTAAGCCTTGAACAACTTGCCCCTACCCTTTCTTTTATGGCAAAGGCAATATGAACCAGAACGCGCACATAGAGGACATGCAAAATTTACTAAAAAGTGGTTTCTCTGGACTCTTTAAATATAACTTCTATCCTATATTATATAACCTATCCAATGTAACTTGTCCAAAACTTCACATTTTCTCTAAGAGTATATTCTTTTTTCTATGGTTTATTCTCTTTAATTAGTTTACTATTATAGAAAATTTATGAACACTTTAAGTTATATCATAAAGGAAAAAGTATGAAAACATCGTTGTTCCTTTCTATGTTTACTATTTTTTTTCTCCTAATAGAATAGAATACATGTAAAATACGCTTCTTCTTCCAATCGTCCGGAGCATGCGGTCGTACCTCCTGCGAAGCGTAGGATATGCAAAGCGTAAGTTCTCCTTGAGTGCAAGGTTTGCAGTCAAAATGAAATGAAATTGCGTAATCTCTAAATCACATGCAAAGCTATTAGTTTAGTTGCATGCATCCTACTTCCAATTTAGAGTCCTATATATAATTTCATTCAATTTTATATATATATATATATATATATATATATATATATATATATATATATATATATATATATAGGAAGTTAGACTGATTTTACAATCAATCATATAGTTTCACTGAATTTTTCCTAAAAATAAAAATATAGGTCTAAGAGGGTGAAAGTGAAAGAATAATTAGGGAGGATGAGGTAAATGATTAAACAATTTCTAAATAAGCCTCATGGGATTGATAGGGTTAAGTGATAATTAGGATATGTACAAAAGTTCCTCTATGTAATATAGCTATGGAGTTCCTTATTTAGTGGGCTTTATTTACCCACATATAATTTATAACATAGATAGATAGGTCAAAAGCAATATCTATGTCAAAGAAAAGAAATCTTAATGTATGTCTATATTGATTTTATTTGATAATAATATCATATTTAAAGATCAAAATCTATGGGTTTATTTGGATATGTACCATAGCATATGTGAAATAAAATAATATAAAAAGCATTTGATTCAAAGGTTCCAAATTACTCATTCAAACACATTTGATTAATGTAGTACAATCAAATGCCACAAAGAAGATAACATGATGTGCATGGTGGTTTTCTTAAAACCTATGAGATTAGCTATGAGATTTGTACATTAGTCATTGTAAATAACTCAAGAACTAAAGGATTTGTTACTGTAGTGCAGTTGTATTGTAGAATACATTCCAAGGTTATCAGATTAATAGGTTACTGTTTGCATCGGGTAGATGTTTGAAAGGACAGGAAGATAATTAATCTAATACTCCCTAGATTGGAGACATATTTCGAAGATTCAAAAACAATTTATGGGGAACATGCTAGTAAAGTATCAACTTCCTGGACGCTATACACTCAAAACTATTAAAACGGTAGACATATACCTTCACTAGATGTGGGGACAAATTTTAGGTCCTTGCTCAAGTCAACAACCTATTTTCAACACGCTTGAAATTTGTATCGTAAGAGTTTTTGGTCCACAATCGCCATGCAGAAATGAATGTTGATTGCCCATGATACACTCCAGTACACCCGTTTATCTCATATCACTCCCGTATGGTGGAAACACCGGAGAAAGGGATGGAGGTATTTTGAACAAATTCTTCATCTAAGGCTTTTGTTAAATGTTGACTTGTAGCGTGTGATAACGAATTCAAATGATTTATTTATTGAGAATGTTCCACCAACAGATACTGGAAAATGCAAACAAACAGTTTGGTTTAGTGTAATGGAGTTACATAAGATACGATCCAAAACACAACCACATCAAATATGGAAGTGTTACAGGCTGAAGGGTCTGTTCAAGTGGAACAAAACCTTCTGACTTGAGAGTAGCCGTTGGGAATTCAAGGTCCTGAGTGTTACAATGTAATAAGTACCGAGTGCTAACAAGTTTATCTACACATCCACTAGGATCGAATGAACTTTATAAATTCTCCTGAAACACCATGCGGGACAAGAGTAAAGAGATGATATTCATAAAATGCTTCACCTCGACCAATCTGATGCACCAACCATGAGACTTCAAACCACCAAACTCAGCCTTCGAATGAAGAAATCGCTTTACAGGAGGGAACTTCATAGAGAAGGCAGATAAAGCAAGAACATCTGTTACAGCCGACGGCAGGTGAAACTGAAGGTTTTGTAACCTAATGATTGCAAAACCTTCAGTCAAACCTGACTAGCTAGGAGGCTGAACCTATGAAAACGAACGATGACGACGGAGCATTGTGCTTAAGAGACGTAATTACTAAATTCTCTTGAAGCCTGACGAGTTAACATGCAAATACAATCACACTCCCCAATTCTGCAGAAAGCACACATTCTTAAGTAATATTAAATCTATAAATTTGTTATCTCTCTACCTCCAGGGAACAGCATTAGACACTACCTTTCAACTGTCCTTTTTAGAGTAAAAGTAAAGGGAAGTCTTATTGCCAACTACTGCAGAGTCCTGAAGATAATGTAAGGCATCTGAGTCCAAGGCCAAAGCCCGTAGATGACCATGGATGAGGTTTGACCAGATTGCCCCTTTTATGTTGCACTTAAACCTTCTCTATCTTCCCTGTCACCTATAGCTTCAGATAACAGGGGGCTAGAATGTGCTTTGAAGGCTTCGTTAACTGGGTGAGAGATGCTGATTTAGTTGGAAGAACTGACCGTCAGGACCATGAAACAATTAGTTCTCGTACTCTGCACACTCACTAGGAAGAAAGAGGTGTCCCAGGCACAGAAACGCCGTGTTCTGCAACGTGACACAAGTACTCACATAAACAAATCGTCAAACAGTTCTGGGCCTTGCACTTTTCTGGGCACTCAACACGTTAACTGCCAACTTGGATGTCAGCAATCAGGTTAGTGGTTAATGAGGAGGAACGAAATCGTAAACCCAACCTTGAAAAAATGGAACATAAGAAGGAGAGTGGATAAGGACACGCTGTAGTTAGGATTCAGAATGTTGTTGCAATTCAAGGCTATTCTCAAGGCATCAGATCCGCCAAAATCTCAATAGGAGAAGCTTACTCAATTTAAAGCTCATTTTAAGCGTGGGAGCCATGTTTGCAGTGGCTCCACGACTTGAAAACCGTTCCCTCCTAAAAAATGGATAACAATATATGCTAAACTCAAGGTTGTGTACAAGAGCAGGTACACCTTATGTACCAGCTGCGACTCGTTTGTACCTAACTATTGGAAGTGGATCGTAAGAACTCATCTTTCAAAAAGCATCACCATTTCACAATGGCTTGTATGTGGAAACAAGTCGACAGCCATAGCCTTCACGGGATTATATGGAGTTGATGGAGGCATTTTCTTGACCCGGTTACGTGCTTGGCCGACATTGCTCAGACCCTTCCAATTACCACTTCCTTGCCAGCCTCTGCCCTTGTCAGAACTGTTTTCACGGCTTAGAGGAGTGCAAAGCTCCACTGCATTAGCTAACAAGCTCTGGGGATTGCAAGATATGTACCTGATGATAATCAAGGAGACAGGCAATCAGCACATGACAGGATAGTAACTTAACAAGAATCGGGTAAGTTCTTCCTACTCAATTAATTTCAAGGTGGCGGTAGTGCTTGATTACTTACACCAGGCGTCGCAACTGCGTATGAAGTCGAAGTGTCTTCAAAACCTGGAAACAGCGGGAACAAGAAAACAACAAACTCGATTCAGCAACAGGTCTTGAAGTGCTGCCTTCAAGCTAAAAGTAACTAGTAGACAAGACTTGTAGTCATTGCATACTTTGTACAGTCTAGGAAGATGTCTGATCTCACCACAGGATGAAGACCAACTCGTGGAGGATCAACGATTGCCACGATATTCTTGAATCGCTTTTTGTCACTTATATCATTTACTTCAGTCTCCTCTTCACCAGCGTCTGCTTCTTCTTCTTCTTCTCTGGACGTTATGTACTCCTTCAGCAAATCCTCCATGCAATCTTCTGCCTGGACCATCAAATCAACAGGAAATGCAAAAGTTAACATCAGCCGTCATGAAGCAGACCTGAGTCTGCTACAACGGAAAGAAGTCCTCTCAAGAAGTTGTTATCGATCATTGTAATGTGTCCCTACATCGAAAATCCACTTGTTAGCGTTATTTCCATGCCGGTAAAAACAAATTGATATTAAAGAGTAGATTATGAGCCACCCGCATCTCTTTAGACAAACTTGTGCAGCTATTACTCCAACTAACATCCGGAATGTATTCGATCACTTCTATCTGCTATCTTCTCGGTTGACAAGTTGATAGTCAATGAGAGCAGGAGCACAAAGACCAACCTTGCTGGCAACAAACCGGCAGTTCGTCATGTTGTTTATTTCGGCATTCTTGTTAGCATCAGCTACTGCCGATTCATTCATCTCGATTCCCACCACCTATCCATGAATTGACAAAATAAGTTTAAGACGGTCGTAAGCAACCTGAAATTCTCTTTTGATAATAGTATACGCGGGGCGAGAGAAGGATACAAAAGTTTAGCAGAGGTATGTCAAAATTTGTGCCAATCTACATTGATCGAAATAAGTCATTCGTGTAAAACAAATTACAAACCAAAGATAGGTCTTCCTGGAATCTTCTTCGAGAGGTTCCTTAAAGATAAACACATCGGAATAATTTACGAGTAAATGACCTACCATTCCAACCCGATGGGCCAAGGTCAAACCAATGGTTCCAGTACCACAACATACATCGAAAAGTAGAGTGTCTGGTGTCAATTCAGCCCAGTCCCCTGCTAGCGAGTAAAGTCTTTCGGCAGCCAGGGTATTCACCTGAAAAGATAATGCGACTGTCTAACTTGATTAGAATTGATTAGCTAACAACTGTCTACCTTCCCCGAACGATACTTCAGAAGATTACGAAGAACATAACTCGATAGCAGTGAGAACCAGGAGGACGGAGAAGAGGATATCAACCTGGAAGAATGCTGTAGGGGAAATGCGAAATTTTAAATTGCTGAGATGATCGTGAATGTAATCAACTGGTTTTTGTCCTTCAGAATGCACCCTTGGGATAGTAAGTGAGTGCAATGGTGCATTGGCAGGTGCAGCATTTGATACGCCAGTATGATCCTGTAATGAAGCTCAAGCGCATATGTACGATTTAAAACCTTCACACTCCATAAAAACATTCTCAGCCCAAACCCAGCTCCAGCATCAGAATGTCAACCAGGTATGTCCTCCTTTAGAAGCGAAGTTCAGCTTCTTAACGTAGTGATGTCACTCATAACATACACCTGAGAACCAGCAAGAGAAAAGACCCTAGTTATCTCAAAGGAACCCACCTGAACAAGCAATGCAGTGAGAGGAAGAGGAGGGACAGCAGAAGATGCCGCTAGCGACAGCTGATCAGCCATTTGCTTGTACTCCCTATTCCTCGTTTTCTCCTCCACATGGAGTGGACACACCTGCACAGAAGTGATGCTGGATCAGTGATACTGACTCAATTGGAAGAGATTTCGGGGAAGATTCTACTAACACAAGAGAAGAAACTCAAGAGAAACACAAGACTTCATCCCTCAATACTCCAATTCCCCAAATGAGCACCTTGTCTTTATTATATATCAAATAGGATCCACTCAAAGGGAGTTACACCCTTGGATCAAATACATGGATTGGTAACATGTCAGTGAGCTCCACTTTTAAATTAGCTATATAGATTAGTCAATCCTTGTCCTATTTGGTTGGTCAAACAAGTTTTAACAGAGGCAATCTTTGGGGATCTTCTTATAGGAAGCTCAGAACAATATGGGTGAGGTACTGTGGTACCCACATTTTTTGGTTTTGTTATATTTTCAAGAAGAAATGTACCATCAAAGTCGGATTGAACCCGAATGGCAACAAAAGAAGAAGAATTGTGTCTTTGGGTCAAACCCAAAGTAATTTACTTCATGTCAGAAAGCAAGTCAAGGGCAATGCAAAAATGCTGACCTGCACCACAAGCATCACTTCTGTGATTGGAGCGACATCACCTGGAGTATCTCCAGCAGCAGCTCGACCTTCTCGAACCTGAAACGCGGCCGTTCTTCCATTAATTTGGGAGCCTTCAAAAGAAGATTCAGAACTGACCTACAATCAT
Organism: Lunularia cruciata; assembly: GCA_948567375.1. Taxonomy (NCBI): domain Eukaryota; kingdom Viridiplantae; phylum Streptophyta; class Marchantiopsida; order Lunulariales; family Lunulariaceae; genus Lunularia; species Lunularia cruciata. The sequence goes on from OX419758.1 coordinate 13,881,925, forward strand.
TATAAGGTGCAAAATTTTTGTCCCAGAAGCGACTTGAGTAACATTCAAAGCTAAAATTAAATAAAACAAATGGAAACACTCACAGTGAGCATCCGCCAAAATCCCTTGTTGTTCGTCTTATTCCAAACAGACAACTCTGAGCCCTGGACGAACTTTTGGAACGCCGCAGCATATGATCGTGCAATATTAGAAACGTTCCGACAATCAGTTGGCTCTGCCACAGCAAGTATACCCTCCCTGTCCGAGACCAAATAAATCGATTCGCGTTAACAGTAACTCTGTTAGGACTCCGAACCTAAACTTGGTGAAAACTTATACAAAATTCGTCACTCCCGATTAATACTCAAACTCCAGACGAACTCCATTGATCCAAAAAAACTTTTTGGGGTGTGTTACCAGACCTGAAGGAGCCTAGTTGAAAGCCTACAGCCCTCGTCCCATCAACTGCGCAACCGATACTGAACTCACACTTGTTGCGATATCCATCTACAACTGGTGATGCTAGGACTCCTTCCAGGGCACATGGGAGTCCCCCTGTCGAACAGTTTCCAATTAGATACTCATACTTAGTCAATGTACGTGCCAACAACCACATCATCATGTCTTAAGTTTCAAGTCCCTATATAGTAGAACATACTCTAGCAATCTCTAGCAAGCAGAGTTCTAGGTCAAAAAGGTACGACATATTCATGGCAGAAAAAGTACACTCGACAATAACAGTTACCGGGTTATGAGGATGACCATACACCCTTAACGCATATTACGACCATGAACCCCCGCTCTAGCTGGAGGGTGCTTTTATTAAAAAGATAGCAGAAGGAGGAAAAGCCAGGCGTACCTCAAGAGAGAAGGTAATTGTATCATGCGTAGATAAAATGGAGAGAGAAAAGGAAGGAGTTTTAAGCAAGAGCCGTAAAGGCGTTGCAATTGTCTTCAAATGCTTAGGGAAACAAATACACGTACGTTCCTATGAGCAAAAGTAAAGCTGTTGTCGTGCCATTTCCTAGGGAAAGTCCTTTCGCATCTTACCATTATCTCTAGCAGCAACCAGCCAATCGGGCATCAATACCCCTGCTGGTATTCCCTTGCGGGTATTGCGTGCCTGCATCAAGGGTCAAGGTCAGCCTAGACTTTCGATAAGAAGGCAAGAACTAAGAGGCATGAGCAACCAGAGTACACAGTCAATTCCAGAACTAGCTTGCATTGCTCTTTATTGGAAAAATCGCGACGTTCAACCACAAGCTCCGAGGAACGTACTAGTCGCTTGAGAACTTGTGTTATATCCTCTCTCTTCATGTTGAGCTGTTCCTCGTAAGTCAAGTGCCCGAGAGGAGTCACGGCATCACAGACGTTTTTAACTCGGGTCGTAGCCACTTGTCCTTCAACACCGTCTCCGTCAGCCATGTCACCATCGTTGCTAGGCTCATTTTTCGATTCGGTGTTCCTTTCCCACGCACGGGGGCGGACATCCGCAACTTGTATAGTCTTATTACCAAGCTTTTTGCCCTCCAGTATCTGCTCCAGCCCAGTCCACATGAGGCAACCAGTCGAGCTACTTGTGATTCGATCTCAGTTCCAACCAAGAGGTAAGGGAATGGCCAACCAAAGAATTTTGAAGTTTGAACATAGTCGCAAGCGCATCAGCTCTCTTGGCAAAGACAGTTTTCTCTTGGAGGAGTACATTGATGTTCCGACCGGAGAATTCAGTCCGAGTAGGAACAAACGCATAAGCTTAAATTATTCGTACGTAGAGCTCTCTTAAAACGCAATGTTTCCAATTTTCTGTTTTATTGGACTAAATCCCAAGTTCGGACTCCAGAACAGAGTATCAACATGGAATAAGGAATATGGATAAAGGTTTTCATTAGCAGCTTCAGCTACGGTATTTTGAAGTTCAGTGCTTTCAGTGATAGCGCGGTGCATTCCAGCGATCATCAAAGCAAATGAACTCTAAGCAACCATGTACTTAGAGAACCGTCAGATTCTCAACGCGACTGCTAACGAAATACGTACCGAAATGGCCTCATCCACTTGTTCTTGAAACTGAAACCCGACAAACGCTGTATTTACTCCTCTCCTCTTTTTGGCGGTGAGGAAAGCGACTTTCTGCATTTAGAAACAGCAGGCTGTCAAATCCTGGCTTATTCTCAAGTGTAAGGCGGAGTGACTCGACATACTCACCGATATGAAAGGCATTAACCCACAGGCATCATAATGATCTAAAAACCAGTAGCAGAAAGCAAAATGTTAATCACTAAAGCCCGTGTTACAATCCGAAGAGAAAATTCCAGAGAAAAATTTGAATTCAAAACTTCAAAAGCAGATCTATATTTTCAATGGACTTTTTAAGAGGGGAATGATATTAAGAAAATAAAGCGAAGAGGGGTTTTATAAAGAGTAATATTATCTGCCTGCGAATTCCTGGACATTAGACAGTCCAATCTCCATATCAATTTCACGGACTTAGGGTTTAACCAATTGCCAACCAATGGAAGCAGATGCCTAACTCGGAAACACGAGAGGTTGTAGTTCGAACCTAATTATTAGAGAGACAAACTGAGAATGAAGAAACGCGGGTTTATAGAAGAGGAGTTTCAGATATTACCGAGTCAGTCAAGAATTTCCTAAATTCGTCTTGTGTCCACCTTAGCGGCACGTGAATTATACATTTGTTGAACGAAGCACCAGCGGCATCATCTTCAGCTGATTCCTCTTCCATGGAAGTTGGAGCAATCAGTTTGACTGCCTTAGGAGCGGGAGGAGCGTCCCTCAGAAGACTCTTGGCACGGTCAGAAGTGGGATCCCAGGTGCCATCAGGCCTAGGCTTCAGCTCATCTTCGCCATGGGCGTACCTACATGCATCCCCATGTCTGCAGCTCCCCTTGCGAAAGTAAGAACAAAGACTTGTTTTCGTGCGAGGAACATTTGCTACTTCGCCAGATAAATCTGCTGCCAAGGCGTTACTCGAACTCTTGACCTCTCCTGTTTTCAGCTGCTTGGCAGGCGGCTCTTCTTCATCTATGGGTCGAGGATGAGCAATATCAATCGGCTCCATAACCTTGCCTCCTTCCAGCACCGTCTTTTTATTCTCGCGACTCTTCCCCATCATACCAGGTATGGACTATGCAGCTGCCTACTACAACTGCATACAGACAGTTGAAACGGTCCCGGGCAAGCAAGTGATCTTATTCCACGGCAGATTCGTGAAGCCCCTCCCCAGTGTCTATGATACTCTCACCTAAGACAGGTACGCTGTCTATTGAAACTCGGCGGCAGCGAGAATCTCAAAATTTCAAATACCTCAACCCCCAAACGGAGTCCACATTTCGAGATTTCGTAAACCCCTACCCGAGGGTGAAAATGCGCCGTTTCTCTCGTTCAACTCCAGCCTAATCTCCCGCTATCTATGATATCTTCTTCTACAGTAACCTTCCGCGGTCGACGCGATTAGTAGCGGGGACAACACATACACATTTCCTAGGCTTTGAACCTGTACACGTCCTCAATACGGTGGGAATTTCCTAAATTTCGGCTCCCGAGGGATGTCGTTGCAGCGACGGTTCATATTCCGAAACGTGTTCTAGAGCTACAGCGGCTCCGCATTCATCTCGCGATGATGGTTTGGGCTGAAGAGCGATGTGGATTGTTTGTTTGATGTATGTGTCGTAATGATGTGCTTTACAGCTTTGAGCTGTGCTACTTCCAAGGCTTAGTACATTGGGGTGCACATTCACTATTCGAACTGTTTCGTGCGCAATATTCATTTCGTCGGTATACTAGAGTACTTGAAGTTGGTTGGGCCTGAATTCAAACTGGTACTTGTTCAACGATCGCGATACAAAATTTACCAAATATGGCTTGGTATGTTTCCTGTCGTTCGGATATATGCCTCTTGTTTTGATGTCACTGTTCATATGAACGATCGGCCAGTGGTTTATCGGCAGACTGAATTCGTCCTTTCTGGGAGAAACAATGATCCTCAGTTTAGGGCACACGTTTGCAATAATACTATGCAAACACTCCTTGAACGCTTCGTTGAGCGAAAGGGCGAGTGTACCCTAAAATAAGTCATCGTTACGGAGTTTATCGACGTAAGTACACGAGGAGGGTACATGAGATACAATTCCATTCGAAAGACGGGCTTCTCTTCTGGCTATTTTATCGACAATCACATGCCGGATCCCAAAAGTCAGTCCTCAGTAACAGCCTCCAACAGTAACACGATCTACAGGAACGGACAATCTCTTTACTGCATAGATTGCTAACGACCCACAAGTGGCCGTTCACAATACTCTGCGACAAACAACCTGGTACAGAGATTCCTCTACGTGGACCACGATGTCAGTAACTAGGGGGGATATTGCTCAAAACTGGCTACTGAAAAACAGTGATATGAATGACAGAGCGAAGATATAATGGAAACCGCTTACAAGGTTTATCTAATGTACGGCCGCAGTTGTAATCTAAGTGTTCGAAGTTACAGATTCAGTGTCGATAGCAACATATTGTATGTCTCAATATGTTTCCTGCTTCACTCTTACAATCGGTTCTACACATTACCTCGAGACTAAAGGCTCCCAGAGATAATCCGCTCGAGTGCTACTAAAAACATTCCCCGCGGTGAGCAGTAAAACGGGAAACATGACGCACGTGCTTCAACCAAAACTTAAAGAAAGAGCATTGCAAGAAAGAACTTCCACCTTCGTATCCAACCCAACGATATACTTCCATAAATTCCGCAGCCAAACGAGAATCAGTTGATCAGCATGAGCTGATGTGAAGAGCTCTATGACCTGTTATGATAACCTCAATTGAGAATTCGTCTTCAAACAGGTAAAATTTCACTGTCCTGTATGCCTACTGATTTACAGACTCCCTGTGTAATTGAACTGCGGGGCTCCTAATTGAGATTAGAAAAGCTGATTTCCAGACAATCTAGGCAGTCAGAATGACGGCACCACCAGCTTCCTTGATCTTCTTCTCGGCGAGCTTGGAGAAAAACTTGGCCTTGACGACCATAGGTTGAGTGGGAAGACCACCCTTTCCAAGTACCTTGAAGTATCCGTGCTGAGTTACATCCAACAATGGAGCTGCTGAATCCCCGCTGGCTTTCTCCCTGATGGCTTCCGGCACCAAGGACCACAACTTAACCACGTTCACAATCGGGCAGTGGAATTTGTTCATTGTCTTGTGGAAATACCTCATACCGACCTTTCCGAAGTATCCAGGATGCCACTTGTCGAACAAAATTCGGTGGTGGTGCATACCTCCGGCATTACCACGACCTCCAGGATGCTTCCGGTGCTTGCCGACTCGTCCATGTCCAGCGCTCACATGTCCTCTCTTCTTACGATTCTTTTTCAGTCGCGTTGTCATCTCGACTCCTGGAAATCACGACCCTCAGAGACCTCCGATACAGGTCGCACGCAACTACAGAGAAAAAGAACGAGAGCAGATTGACGAGCGCTCTCTTGACCGGAGCCCGTACCCTCAGCTTTAGGGTTAGGGTTTGGGGAGATCCTGTTTTCCCACATATCAAAAGTGCTCAATTGGTCGAACATCTCAACAGTGCAGGAGCTCTAGACCCGTTCTCCGACGGCAGTTGGTGCTGATACAACGGAGACGTCAAGAAAGGAACGGCAACAGAGGTTCATCTTCCGCCCTCTTCGTTCTGCCGTCCACTACGACACGAGTTACGCGACCTCAATTGCGTGATACCAATAAGATACTCACGGACGGCCGTCTGCAGAACAGACCGTCCATTAGATTGTGCGTATTTAAAACTCGTTGATATATTTTTGAGAGGTTGTGGTGAAAACTCACATTGTCAATCGGGAAATATTGCTCACGGCTTGACGCGGAAGATACACTAATTGATAGTAACAGCCGTGCTCGTACAGTTTCGTGTGGTGTTCATTCCATCAAGCTGCGCCGATGTTGATTGGTAGTGGCAAACAAGGCCCAGCACTGTAGTTAGACTATGCACTATTAAGTCACCAAAATATCAAAGTATCAACGTCACCTTCACTGTACGAGGGGCTACACAACCAGAAGAGATCTGAAACTCTCGTTGGTAGAAGTAGAAATCATCAAAACTCCCGTTAGAGGACTCATTGCAGCCGTGTCAAGCTGCGGCACAAAACGCTAGTTTTTGAGTACCGTACTTCTTATTGCTTTGTCTCGTGTTTAAGGTGCACAACCGTTTCTTACATCTCCTCTGATAAACCGTGTCTAACGAGCAGTAAACGGAATGTGGAGTCTCTTGATGTAAACCTCGTGTCCAGGATATCGCAAAGAACTTGACTGCTTTTCAGTAGCAATGCATAAATGTGCTTGGAACAAGTGATTCATCAGATCAAACACCGGTTTCAACATTTCTTGTAATATACAAATGTCAGATGGGGTGTATCGATTAATCAAGTTGTGTGTTCTAAGGGGTGCTTGAAGCCCTAGAGAGAATACCACTTGAAGGAGGATTCCGCTCCTTACCACCCAGCTTTATTCAATATATCTCTGAAAGTTTAAGCTACCTATGCGCTCCAGTACTAGTTGCTTACAAGGTATGCTACATTGGTTTTGTAGTGGCATCTACAACGCGTTGTGTTCCGAACGTTCTGAGTGAACGTTTGTATTTACCTATTATACTTTTACGACCCCTTTTTGTTTGGAGATGAGAAACGGTGGAACGTTACTACTCTTCTCGTTGACTAGTGTTTCTACTAATGCAAGCCCCTCCTATGAGGTGGAGTTGACTGCACACAAAACTCGTTTGAATCATCGTCGTCATCATCCTCGCTATCCCCACTTACCCAGTTGCGGAGGTTTTTAGACACCGTAGTTGATTGATGTGGTAATCCGGGCTGTCCACCTTCACAGATCAGAACAGGGCAACTCAGAAAAGTCAAATGTAGTGACATAGAACAACAGCAGAAGGGGTGCAAGTATATTACTTTCCCACAACTGTACATGTAAAATGGCCGAGATAGTGACCTGTTGTCGAAGCTGGTGCCTGCTGAGCTGCAGTAGCTCTTTGTTCCAGAATGTCCCTCGTTGTCTGCTCTAAAGGTGTCTTGGCTGCATTATCAGAGCTGAACTGATGCACAGTCTGGCCTCGTAACATCTGTCTCTCGTTCAAATTGTTCTCCGCTTGAACTGAGACTCTGTTCTCATTGTCTTGAGGAATTGCCCTCGTTTCTGGTGTTGAATTTCCAGAGGCTTGATTTGGTTGCTGCCTCTGATATCTGAGAGGAATCTCCTCACTAGCATCCGTACTGTTGCCCTGCTCTACTGACTCTGCGTGGACTGCTCTTCTCCTACCTTGATCCACCCTTTCTCCACTACCTGCGGCACAATAGACATAGCTTGTTTTCTATTACATTTGTTGGACAACAGATACTTCAGGAGTTCAGGACAATGAAATGCACTTGAAAGAAGTATTATAACGACACCTTCGAGGATCTCCAATATTGGTGAGCTTCAGAATCACACACCTGTAAGCTCGGACCAAATTACCGTGTGATCTGAATCCGGCAGAGATCCTGGAGTGGAAGCTCTGCTCCTATTGTTCCTTCTCTGAGCTTGAGAAGCTGTCAGATTACGGGCAGCAGCCTGTTGAGTGCCATTAGCAGGTTGGTCTTCTGTGGAACCATCTGTTGTTCGTATCTGTGAGCCCTGAACGGTGGCCAAGACCAAAGTGGCATCGAAATCGGCATGAGCTGCATCATCTAGACCAAACCTTGGAGCCACCAGGACCGGGCTGCAAACAGAAGTTTCTTTGTTAGCACAACGATAACTGGAAACTGAAACATGATAAAGAAGAGAAATTAAGGTTGCCTTTATATTGCAATGACCGTCAAACATCAGGGAATGATAGAGGTTAGTGGAGAACTTACTGGCCCGCCTTCTCAAAGAACAGGTGCATGTCAGCTTCAGATCCCTCACAGAAAATAAGGAAAGCCTGCACGAAAATTGCAATATTTCAGCCTGCTTCTTGAGACGTTGGCATTGCGCTTTCAGCTCATTGCCATTTACATAACAGTGCCTACCCTCGGATCCAAGATAGCAAATCGAATTCCAAAAAGTGCGGATCACTTTGATGACTTGCCAGTAAAGAGTACTGTGAAGTACCTTGAGCTCCTTCATACTAAATGTTACATCAACTGCATCCCCGAAATGGGAGTACTCTTTTAATTCCTCCGCTGGATCGATCCATAATTGTGTGTGCAATGTATCTTCAGTGCCATCTGTAAAACAATATATGTTTCAAACTTCGCATCATCAGATGCAACTTGTGATCGTTTCTACCCAGGACGTAGAAACACCGAGACGTTCCCAATAAGTAGAACATCATATACTGAAAGACCAGCAGAGAAAGTTAAATAGTTGCTGTACCCTTTACTGTGTCGAAATAGCTTCTAAGCTCCACGGCTTTAGCTTCTGGTGTCTCAGAGCCATTTGGAGTAGACACAGGCTCTGTAGCTATTAACGTGATTTCGGAGAGTGATGATTGGAAGTTATTCAGCAGCCGATTAAGGTCTCTGGGCTTCACAACTAGATGGCTTGAGAGAGATTCCCTCGGAACAACAACATCCTGCATATCGTCTTCCGCATTACATGAAATCCAATAAGTCTTCCTCATACCTGTGCAGAGAGCCAACATTTCGTAATTGTGGTCCTAGTACGAAATATCTCGTACCGAAACAAAACAGACTCAATTTTCAGTCGAAATAAATAGCAGCTATCAGAAATAGAAATTTACCAATGAGCATTTCATGTTCTGACCTAACTAATGACATCAACAACAGCAGAGATCAGCGGCTTTGGCCCCATACCGTTGTGGCATTCTAGTGTCCACTGCAGTTTATTTGCGTCTTGGTTGGCCAAGCTTACAGCCAACCTGTCTATGTTCCCAGGAGGCGTTCGAAATACTGTACAAACAGACTTTAAAGCATCCACGCAATCCTCAGGGAAAGAATTTCAGTACCCTCTAAAGCGCGCTCAACTGTCAGGCTAAATACATGTGAAACAAAGACTTATAACGGAGTGCTGGTTGCATAAGTTATGTAGCAAGTGAATTTCAGGGAAGAAGTAAGTAGCTAATGAAAACTCCTCACCTTGAGCAAGACGCTGCATTGCATCACTGGCTCTGAGAGAGAGTACGCATCAAAAAATTGCGGCTTGAACGTGATGGACAAGAAAGACGACCGGGACGAATTCAGGGTGCGAAAAGTGAGCTGTAGGAGCACGAAGGCATGACATATCAGCAGAAGAGAACTGCACGAAACGAGATACTAAGAACATTTTTTGTAGTGCTACTGTATATAGACTGCTCAAAGTCTTCATCGGGGAGGTACTTTAGAAGAAGCTGCTGTTACCTTGTCGATTTGAGCGTCTATCAGCAACTCGCTGCCAATCTTCGACATACATATTATCGCCCGATTCAGGGTTTTGATCTGATTGCCACCCAAAACACACTCCATTTTCCCTCGGACGCCAGGATACTTAGTGGAAGAAGCTACAGACTTGTTTCAACCCTCAAGGACAGGATTGTATCGACAAACGCTCATGATTTAAACTTGTGAAATAGCACATTTGCACTCAGGGGATCTTTGCTGCTTCCGTTTCCTCACACCACATTTGGTACAATAAGTTCTCCAGGAGCTACTAAAATTAAGAGAAATGAAATTTGATCTTCTGCTCTGTTTCGAGATCCTTGAAAGTTCCACGTCTGAGTTGGAGTTAGTAAGGAACTCTCGCATCTGACTACTGATCAATCTCGTCCCTCATTGTCCAATCGGAGTTTTTATCGTACCAATGCAGAAGACAAAGGAAGCCGCTGCTTCCCTAGTCCGTACTAGTCCTGCCCTTCTCTTCGTTGCAAGATTCAGGAAAGAAAAGATTACGAACTTCATCGATGATCACATCATGTCTTCAGACAGGAAGCAGGTATCGCGCTACGGCTGAAGCAGCATTGGAACAAGCACACTTAATTTCCAGTGGTAAGAAAGTCAAGTCGATCTCGATTTCGCTGGAAAAGGAAATAAAATAAAATAGCGGAGCTGATTCATTCACTTCAGTAACGAGAGGCTCTGTACACCTTGCAATTAAGCACATTGCTGGGGAATCAACACACTCTCCAATTCAGGAAGTAGAGACATCGTCGATGTGGCATTTAGTTGCTGGTGGCGGGAAAGCCTACTCTTTCATAGTCTGTTGTTGACGCTTCTGTCATCACTTGAAGCTTATAAATGGGTTCTATCTAGATTCAAATGTACTTTTACTCCAGTTCCACGAGAGTCGTATCTCCACAAGAATCATAGTTAACACTTCAAAAATGCGTTAGAAAACTGACGCTTCCATGTTCACGATATGGGTAGCAATAGCAAAGAGTTGGTCTTCATAACAAAACGAATTTCTCGCAAATGAAGTTTCTATACTAACTCTTTTAAATCCTTAATGGTAGAAATTTTATTTTCGTGAAATATCTGATAATGTGAGATATATGCTTAAGATCTATTGTCTAACCGGTAATTTCTTAAGGTTCTTTTTTCAAATTGATAAATATTTTAAAAGAAAGCAATGACTAATAACTCTCTTGGTTTTTAAGAGATTTCATAATGGTCATAGAAAGTTAAAAGCATAACCACATGTCCTAGAATGAGTTATAATATCAAATAAAATGTTTTTTCATATGCATCAATAAATGTAATTTAGATACTTTTTCACTTCTACAATTCATTAAGGAAGTTAACATTTCCATATGATGAAAAATATCATATTTCTCATATTTAAATTTTTCCTTTTATGGGATACTCACTTCTCTAAATTAACACAATATATGATAAGAATATTGTGATTTCATCATTGCACTCAATTTTACACTCAAATACATTATATTAGCAATTAAATTTCTTTGGTTATAGTAAGTAGTAATAGTGGTACATTAATAAGATTGAACTCCAAGAAGTCTACCTTTGAGCTCGAGATGTGGATGGGTAACGGTATTTGCTTCCTCACTTAGCTCAATTTGGTTCAAACCTTGATGATGTGGATTTGCATATATCAAATTGTGTTGCTAGATATTGAGATATTTATATAAGCATTAAATCTATTTGGTAAGAAAATAATAAAGTTTGTTATTATAGAAAATTATAACTCTCATTAATTACAGTAATTACCCCCAAACTATTCCTTTTTCTTTTTCCTTTCCTTTTAAATATTCTACTTGACCTTGGGGGCTTATTTCTCATTCCTTCAAATCAAAGATGTGGTTATGAAAGATTTATCCTTGTTTTTGGTTTCCATTGGAGACTATATGTAAAAGATCAATGAGGGAAATAGGAGAAAGGACGTCATATTGAAAGGACTTCACATTGAAACTCTCAATTGAGGGAAACTCCAAATGCCTAGCATGAACTTAGGCCTTGGTATTTATAGGCCACTTATGTTCAAGGTCCTCAAGAAGGTTCCTTACCAAAGCCTCCTTTCTTGGAGTGCAAGCTAACCAAGACATTTACTTGTCGTGTGGATTAAGCTAGCCATCAACTTGCCATACAAGTTACTCAATCCTTTGAAGATTCTTAAAAGCTTCTCCCCCAAAACTTCCTAGATGCTTCTAGGGTATTCTACCAAGAAGCTTCCTAGATACTTCTAGAGTATTCATAGGTTATGCTAGTTTTGCTATATGAAGTTGATTCTACTAACTCGTTAGCTTCTACTAACTCTTTTGCTAACTCTATATTGTTACACTTGAGGAGTGATAAAAGTTGTTACATTTGCCCTTGGATTAGACACAAAAACTTATCTTTAAGTCAATTAAGACCTATGATATATTTTCTTGGTACTTTAGAGTCCTAATATGCAAAGTTTACTTATCTATGCATATTGTCATTAAATTAACATAGGTCTAGCTCATGTATCACTATGACTCATGGTTCTTGACATGTAAAAGACCAAAGAGAGAAATAGGAGAATGGAATACTAGATTGAAAGATCACATTGAGACACTTGAATGAAGGAAAATCCAAATACCTAGCATGAGCTTGGGCTTTGGTATTATAGGGTACATATAAGGTTCTTGAGAAGCTTCTCAAGAAGCTTTCTAAAAGTTATTTTCTCTGAATGCAAGCCAAGCTAACCGGGAAGCTTCTCAAGAAACTTCCCTCTAGAAGTCGTCTGCTTGGCATGCAAGATAAGCTAACCAAGAAGCTTCACAAGAAACTTTCTTCTAGAAAGCTACCTACTTGGCATGCAAGCTAAGCTGCTAGTAGTCACCACTTGGTATGCTTATTATCCAATACTTGGAAGGTACCAAGTAGCTTCCTAGATATCTCTACAATATTCTTATAATCTTGAGCTAATTTTGCATATTTGCTACTTTGTTAGTCTTGAATAACTTGTCAATAAACTCCATATTGTTATATATTCCCTCACTGCTAGTTGGTGACGTCCTTGTCATCATAGAAGCTTCAAACTCTTGGATAACTATTTGTGCATTCTGGAGATGAGAAAGAGGCTCCCAAGTCATCATGAAGGGGATACTTTTTCCAATGGACTTTGTACACAATATGTTGTTGGCAACCACTTTGAATGTGGCAATGTGCAAGGATACATTCAACTTCATACTCCTCATGATCATTGATAGAGATGTGGAGAGGAGAGGTTGGACATGAGAGGAAAAGGAAGGTGGATTGGAAACAAAGGATTTCAACTTGGAAACATGAAAGAATGGTTGGAATCGCATATGACAAGGCAAGGTAGGTCAATAAGCAACAAGAGAAATGATTTGGGTGACATCAAATAGTCCTATCCAATTAGGAGTAAGTTTGCAGACTTGGGTATCAAGTGGAAGAGGTAGGTTACTAGAAGAATGCATGACTTTATCACTGAGTTGAAAGGTGAGATCATGACAATGGTAGTCTGTGCACTGTTTTTGCCAATTTCAAGCAACAAGTAGATGAGACTTGGCTTGTTGTAGGGATTGGGATATTATGATCAAGAAGTTGGAAGTATGAGGGACATGAGATGGAGGAGGAGCAAGAAAGGAATTTGGAACAAGTGAATCTTAGCCAAAATTAAGGAAGAAAGGAGAGAATCTAATGTTGTATATTTGGAATAATTCCAAATAGATAAACTCAATAGTTGCAAGATATTCATCCCAATTGGTATGGTGAACATTGACGAAGGCACAAAACATATCCTCCAAAGTGTAATTTTCACATTCAATTTTTCCATCAGTTTGAGGATGATAGGTCATGGACAAAGTAAGCTTGGTGCCAAGTATTTGGAAGAGTGCTTGCCAAAATTTTCCTACAAATCAAGGATCATGGTTGGAGATGAGTACATGAGGCATCCTATAATACATGAAGATATTGTCAAAGTAGATGTGGGCCAATATTGGAACATCATCTATATCACAGGTTGGTGCCAAATAGATTTGCTTACTAAGCTTATCCACAAACACCACAATTGTTGTGTGACCTTGCTTTGTCTGGGACAAGGATATGATGAGATCTAAGTTCACATGTTCTCATCAAGTAGATGGGATAGGAAGTGGTTGATGGAGTCTACTTGGTTTTTGGTTGTTGGCCTTCTTGCTTTGGCAGCTCCTACAAGATTGGACAAACTCTCAAACATCTTGTGCCATGTTGGGCCACCACCATTGGCGTTGTAAGGTACCCAAGATCTTGTCCATACCCATGTGATCAACTATTGGTAAGTCATGTGCTTCTTGAAGGCACACAATTCGTAGATCACTCCTAGTTAGAACATAGATTTGGTTCTCATAAAATAGAAGGCCTTCCTTGAAGAAGAAGGTATTGTATTCCTTGTTGTGTCCTTGTGCCATCTGAAAGAAGAGGTCTTATTGTAAAGTTGTACTAAACTCAATTTGTACTTTTGAGGCAATTAAGATTATTGTAATTACTACCATAAGGAAGAGACTTCAAATTAGGTCATCTTAATAGGGCATTAGGGATGACATGGAATTGATCGGGTTTGTACTCAAGTTTGAGGTCAAACAATTATAGTTGTTTTTCCAATCAATGATGTTTACTCTTCATGTGCTCCAAATGTAATATTTGTAACAAGGGTTTGTGATCGATTTGCATGATCACTTGTTTTCCCAAGAGATAACACCTTGATACCTTGGTGACATATATCATTACTAGTTTTTCTTGATCTCAAGCAGAGTAATTCCTTGTTATGGTGTTTGATCGGTATAACACAAAGGCAATGGGATCTAACCCATTTGGAAATTCTACTATAACATGGCTCCAAAGGCAAAGCTAGAAGCATTGAAATCAACCACACAAGGTAGTTCAGGATCATATGGTTAAAGAATAGGTAAAGACAGCATATGTTTTAGCTTCTAGAATGCTTCTTCATGCTTGGTGGTCCTTGAAATCTTATGGTCTTTCCAAGAGGTTAGTCAATGGTGTAGTGTAATGTTCTAAGGATAGCAGAGAAATACAAAAGCAAAAACACAAGTTCACACTCAAATCCTCGATGCTCCAAAGGAGCACCTTCTCTTTATTATATAGCCAAAGAAGATCTCCTCCAAGGAATCTCCACCATAGGATTAGGTACATGGATAGGTGATATCTCAACAAGCTCCACCTTTAGATTACTTGCTTGGATGGGTGACATGTTGGTCTTGGTCCTATCTGGTTGGTCAAATAGGTTTTGATCAAAGGGAATCTTTTAGAGAATTCTCATGTAGGAATCTCAAAATCACAAGGGTGAGGTACCATTAGAAAGCTCTTGATAAGACAAACATGGGGGAGGGAATGCCAGCCTTACCTCCATTTGGGAGGGGGGAGGGGGGTGTTTGTACACATTTGAGGTCTAATTCATCCGTTTAGGCCTTCAAAATTGCCTTTAAAGATTTTAGGTATATTTTGATTCTTGCTCTATTAGTAAAAGTCCCCTTCTGGTGATAACTCTTTTTGATGTATTTTTTCCATCATGTGTAACATCCTTCCAGATGTTACCAAACCAAGTCTCACCTCTAGATCACATGTCAAGCTATTGGTTCTAAGGTTTTCAAATCTATTTTGATTTCTGCATTATTAGTAGAAGTACTCTTTTGGTGATACATCTATTTGATCTAGTTTGTCCATCATGTGTAACATCCCTCCAGGTGTTACTGCACTGAATTTCACATCTAGATCATATGTTTAGGTATTACATGTAGTCACATGAGCATAATAGTGGATGAGTTGTCAATAAAAACTTGTCAATCCATTAAATGCCCTCACTTATGTGGTATCTTTTAGGGTAGGCCAATCAATAATAGCCTTGATTTTCTCCTCTTCCATCTTGATCTCCTTTGATGATATCTTATGACCCAAGAATGTAATTTCCTTCTACCAAAAGGCACACTTTTACTTCTTGCAATAAAATTTCCATTGACATAGTCATCTTAGGACTTCTCAAACGTGATTAACTTGTTCTACCTCCATTTTGTTGCAAATTAAAACAACATCCAAAAACACCAACACATATTGATCCAATAGCCCATCCAATACCCGATGCATCTAATCTATGAAGACTACTAGAGCATTAGTGAGCCCCGAAAGGTAGAACTCTCTATTCAAAATGCCCATACCTTGTGCAAAAGGTAGTCTTTTGGTGAAGGCCAATAGATTGGTCTACTCACTAGAGTACTTCTTGGCAATAGCTCAATCTTGAAGGGCACACCATGATTGGAGGGTAATCCCTTTAGTAGATCATTTAGAAAAATATTTACAAACTCTTGAACTATTTGATCAACCATTGCTTGATGAAGCTTTTGGTTCTCTTTAGATTCACCATACGCAATTGGCTTGATCCACATTGCAAAAACAGACTTATCTTCCTCCAAAGCCTACTCTATGGCTACTTTATTGACAAACTTCCCATCTTGGGACTAACAAATCTTAGGTGTCTTACTCAAAGATGCCAAACAACCTATCTAATAATTCTTACCTTGGAGTTGTACTTGAATTTATTGTCTGGTCCAATCAAATTGAACCTTATGACATTCAAGCCAATGCAAACCTAGAATGACATCATAATGTAGAGGTGCCACTACAAACCTCATACACTCCAAATACTTATTCCCAATTTTGAATGTAAGAAGATGTGAGGAACAGAATGCAGAACCTTTTCTACCATTTGCCATCATCAATCTACTTCCAATTACTAGCTTGATAGGAATACTCAATTCCTTTGCTAATTGCATGGAGACATAATTCTTCCAAAATCAACTGAAATCCTACAACCACAATCAAATATCATACCTTGCAAGTGAAAAAAGTTTGTAAAGGTTGAGCCTTCAATCCTATAAGAACTAATCAAGTTCCCAATAGGTGATTCAAGTTCTCATATTGGGATTCCTTATTTCCTTGATCCTCACGCTCCACAAACTCCATTTGGACAATGTGTTAGGGCCATCCATTCTTGAATGGAGATTCAACAATGCAATGCTCAATTTGGTGACAATAAAAGCAATCATCATTTTTTTGCAATCTTTCTCTATCTATAGGGCCAAGTGGTTTTTATTGGATGGCATCAATTTTAATTCATTCTGGCTCCTCCACTAGTGTCTAGTGTGTGGGTAGGTTATGTGAAGATTGAGGTCAAGACCAAGTTACCTTAAATCAAAATGGGAATCAAAATGCTTAGCCAATTGCATGGCTTCTTCCAAGTATTTGGGCTCTTGTATGATCACTTCCAATTTGGTGAGTGACTTCAAGCCCCTCATAAATAGATCTAGAGCTTCACCTTCTAATATATCTAGAATTTGCATTATCATATTTTGGAATTGAATGATAAAACTTCTTATAGAACCAATTTGCTTCAATTCTACCAACCTATCTCATATAGCTCATATGGCGTTTATAGCTTGTAATTGCCCAATTATTGTGCTCTTGAATTCTTCCCATATCAATATTTTATAAAAATTTGTCATTCAACTCACTCCACTTGGAGTTGCCACCATAGTTTTGCCACTCCATCCAATTGGCTTGAAGCTAAGAAAATGTTTCTTAGTTCATCTTGAAATTTTTTAACTTCAAACTATACTCATAATCAATGTTATGCATATATACATTGCTGCACAACATACATCATTGTCAACATCATACACTATAGAAGCATAACTCACACATAAGTCATACATGAACTCTAAAGTGCCACAATTGCTCCCCTAGCTGGCGGTTAGGTCCCTCTAGCTCTAGATAGCCATCTACTCCAAGTATATGGTATGCCCTATGATGAGCAAAGATCAAGAGGCAGGGTACTATAGAGCCCTATTGTTAATCGCTTGTCTACAATCTATAACTATATAATGGATGAACTAGCTACAAGTCAAGTACATCTATGACATAACCATTATTCTTGAGGAACCACCATGAGGGAAGAAGTCATACATGCCATATGCCATCCTCTTAAACAACTATCATACACTAACATAGTAGTAGCTCCACTAGAAGAGACACCTCAAGCCTGCCCGTACAAGTGCCAAGCTTGGGTCCATAGTACCATCAATGTTTGGGAGGTGGCATGGCACACAATTATGCACATGATCCCTCCAAACAACACCATCACGTCCTTCCAACACCAAGACTCTAGATGGCAAAACCTCACGCACTCTCAAGATAGTGCGGCTTGTCAAAACATCAAGTGTTGTTGGTGTTGTTTATGGTAGATATACATAGTCCTTTGGATGAAATCGACGGATCAAGAGTCTATAACCTCCTACTCAAATAGTAGCATAGCGTAAGGTATCTCTATGCTAAGAAATTGCCAAGTTCTCAAAGGCCATCTACATCACTCTTTGAAGGATCTCTACCTGTTGAGAACATGCACTCATCCATACATCGGGATCATCCAAGCCCAAAAGTATAGTAGCGTATCGACAAATGGCTATAGGTAAATCAAGATCTTGTCCATAGAGTAAAAAGTAAGGATAGAAGGTTGGTAAGGTGGCTTGCTGGCTGAACCAATAGCCCATGGCCAACCAAGGTAACTGGAGATCCCATCTCTCCAATGACCTCTCTGCAAACCATACTTTTGCAATCCTCTCTTCATTGTCTGAACCACTCTCTTTGCTGAGCCATCTGCCTCAAGGTGATCTCAGGAGGTAGTACAATGATCAATCAAAGCCTTGTCACACAAGACCTAAAACTCCCCCAAGAACTCTATACCTTGATTAGTCAAACCTTTAATTGGTGCACCAAAATAACTGAGAACTTGATCCAAGAATGAGTAAGCCATCCCTTCATTGGACTTGTCAAGAAGTGCCACCAACTCAATTCACTTGGAGAAGTGCTCCATCACCACCAAAACATATTGATGATATCTCACAGTCAACAATAAAGGTCCAGCAAAGTCTAAACTCAAAAGGTAACCCAATCCCATGAGAGGTAATGGGTATAACTGTAGCATAAGAGCATTGAATGATGCTCTAACTTGATCACAAACCACACATCTGGCAATAAACCACTACACATTGGTCTGCATACCGCGCCACCAATAATGACTCTAGAGTAAGCTATATGTACGCTTTACTCCAAAATGTCTTAGCTCTTCATGAGCATGACAAACCAACGGTAGCCTTTGAGATGGAAGTGGTATTATTCTCACTCTACCATCCTCCCATACACGCAAAAGGTGACTACACTCCAATCTGAACCGTCTTGCTTGCTGAAGAACATGATCTCTTTCCTTGGTCTTGATTGTGCCACCCACAATACCAATGCAAAAATAGTCCATCACTAAGATATCATTACAAATGTCTTGTTGGACTATACCAATATCTTCACTCTCTAGATCTATGACCTCAATAACTCCTCCTATGTGCGCTAAGAGAGATACCACCAAAGTCTCAGAAAATATACAAAGAAAGGTAGATGCATGCCAACCTAGCACCATCTCCTCATCTGAGTTACCATGCCAATGTGCTCCGATCTGATCCTATTGGCAAGGACATGGGTTTCTACTCAACCCATTTGCATCACGGTTCACCACTTTAGGTCTATGAATAATTGTGAAATCATACTCTTATAAAATTAGAGCCCATCATGCAAGTTTCCTTGAAAGCTTGTTGAACTCCATCAACCATTTCAGTGGCTGATGATCAATGAAGAGAGTAAAGGGGTTACCAAATAGGTAACATTGGAAATGTGCTACTGCCCAAACTGTTGCCAAGCACTCTCTCTCATATGAACTATACTTCACCTCCTCTATATTGTTAGAGTGACTAGCATAGGCCACCATAAACTCTTTCCCCTCATCATCGTGTTGGATGAGCACTTCTCCAAGCCCCAACATACTCCAATCAATGTGAACATGAAATGGTCATCCTTTGATCGGTCTCCTCAAAATAAGAACAGATGTCAACCTTTCCTTGAGCTCTACAAAAGCTCTCTCTTGCTCATCTCCCCAACACAACTCTTGTGTAAGCTTGGTCAGCTTTGTCAAGGCCTTGGCAATGGCACTTAATCCTCTAACATAATGGTGATAGAAGTTTGCCAACTTAAGGAATGCTTGCACTTTTCTAACATCCGTAGGTCAAGGAATATATGCAATAGCTTCCACCTTGGTATGTTGAACACCAAGTCCTCCGGAGTAGATAGTGTGACCTAAATACTCAACTTTCTTGTGGAAGAACCTACACTTCCCAAGATGTAATTTGAGTCCATGAGATCTCAACCTCTCAAACACCTCCAATAACTATCTCTCATGCTCCTCCACAATAGGGTTATGGACCAAAATGTCATCAATATAACTTCGAGCAAAATCTAATCTAGCTAAGATCCTATTCATGACCCTCTGGAACTCAGCAAGAGCATTCTTTAACCCAAATGGTAGGAACCTTCATTGATATAACACATCCTTGCCGTGAGGATTAATAGCCTAAAATGATGTCTTGGACTTATCCTCCTCCCTAATCGGCAATTGATGATATCTTGCTCAAAGATCCAAAGTATTGAAGATCTTTGCATGCCCAATTGCATCAAAGATTTCTTTTGGTGTAGGCATAGCATGGTATGCCGATCAGCCCTAGTCTAATTTTGATAGGATGGTAATCTCTACACATCCACCTATCTGTGTAGTTGCAATGCATATCTTTCTTGACTGGCATTATTGTAGCTGATGCATACTCTCTATGTGAAATCTCCACCAAACCAACCTCAAAAGGTCTCTACCCCAACTTTAAATCAATGTCCTTTCCATATCAATATATCAATAAGGACATTGGAAAATTGGTGTATCGCTGGTCAGATCAATCCAAATACCAAGTCCCTTTAGAACACCCAAATCTTTCATACTCAAGGCAAAACAACTTGTGTAGCTCTTCAAGAACCTCCAAACTCTCTATCTTTCCTCTCTTGTAAGCTTGGGTCCAAGATCTGGCTCCCAAGTATCCTTTGTAATTGTAGAAGAAAAGTAGAAGTAGAAGACATACTGATTAGATGCTACATTGGACCCTTGGGAGCAATAGTGTCCCAAGCACTAGAGGTCCCAAGCTCATTGTGAAAAACTCTCTCCATTATGGCTGCAAGCTCCATACATCCTCTAGCAGCATCCCAAGTAGACCAAGGGTGTAATCCAAGCAGCACACGCTTACCTAGATGGACTCCAAGTAGACTGTCATAAAGTAGAGGACATACTGATTAGATGCTACACTGGACCCTTGGGAGAAATAGTGTCCCAAGCACTAGAGGTCCCAAGCTCATTGTGAAAAACTCTCTTCACTATGGCTGCAAGCTCCATACATCCTCTAGCAACATCCCAAGTAGACCAAGGATGTAATCCAAGCAACACACGCTCATCTAGATGGACTCCAAGTAGACCACTCTCCCTAGTAGCTACTGGTTGTATCCCAAAAATACCATGTCCACTCGGTCCATCGCCCCCAGCATGTGCTTGAATCGTCTGAATAGGCACATGGCTCACAAGTATTCAAGTGGTGATGCCTATCTAGCACATCTTACATTGCTCTGTCAAGCCAAGGCTCACAATCTAGGTCAAACAGTTCAAGTCCATAGCTTGACCTAACACCTAATGCTTGGATGCCTTTAACATTGTTGAAATAATGGTAATATTAGTGCAAAAACCCACTCTCTCTTATTGGCATTGGGCTCCACCAATTGCTATAACTGTGAGTTCCAAACAAGTCCATGTCATCCCTCTCAAAAAGCATGAGAGCTTAGGAAACTCAAAAGTGTGGGAAAAGCAGCTCTAGGTTGTCCAACTAGGTTCATCGTTGCCATAGGTGACCTATCAGCCACTACCATCGTTTGAGACTGATGCCCAACATCCAAGATGTCATCAACAATGATGTAGTCTAGTCGTTAAATCCCATCATATAAATGTTGTAGAACCTCTTTGGGTAAGAGGTTCATCCACCAAAGACAAAGACAATGAGCCCATGATCCCACTCTGGCTGCAACTAACAACACAAAAAGTCCTATCCAAGAACGGACTTGATGTGTACTTGCCACCACTTTGGTATAGGAATCACCCATCCAAGGAACGTTCTCTAAAAGATAAGTTGGAGAAATGGATTGATGGACTTGGAGATATCATAGTACCCGTTACATCTCCCAAACACACCAGAATAGGGATCCTAAAGACCCAAACCTTGGCCAACACGTGTATGTCCCTTACATGGCCATCCCAAAATCACCAAATGAACAGGCCCATGTCTCTCCAAATCATGCACCCCCAATAAGGAAATGTTGGCTGGTAGGGCCTTCTTGTAATCCCTGACTGCTAACATTGGTAATAACTCAGGATACCAATAGGCCAAGTGTGTCACATGATGTAGAGAGACTTGCCTAGCAGTATCATCTCTCTCCACATACAAGTACCTCTATACTCGTATACTTGCCTATAGGACCGCAACTAATCCGATGCTAATCCCACCAAACAACTCCAATAGACATACTCACTGTAATAGATATTGCCAAGCAATGAGTGTGGTATCCAAAGGTGTTAAGGTAATCGACTCTGGAGGCTCATCCTCACACTCATCTCCTGGTGGTACAAAGGCTTCACTCCAAGCCTGTTGCACCAACTGATATGCATGTAGTTGCAATGCCTCCTTTGAACTCCACAATGGAACATCCAAGGTGGATGGAACAATCCCACTCCTACTCCAAATCCAAGTGATCTCCTCTAGTACTATAGTATCCTCTTCATGGGTGTTCCACTCCAATAAGTTACAAGGCCAAGTAATAACACCACTAAAAGCTAAAATTGATGCTACCATGGCCCTAAACTGTAGTGAGACAAGACTGCCACTATTGAAGCGTATGAGTAGACAACATACTCGTCTCTCCCATTGCTGCCAACTTGGTCTATAGGAGGCTGTCTAGGAGGTTGACTATTGCTCACCCAAAAATGAAGGTAAGGATCTAGCTTCACAAGGCCTTCCACTCGCTCCATAGGATCTGGGATATCCACCTTGTCTGTAAAAGACCAAATCTGAGGAGAGAAATAAGAGAATAGAAACTCACATGGGGACACTTGAATGAGGGAAAACTCCAAATGCCTAGCATGAGCTTTGGCTTTGGTATTTATAAGTAGCATACAAGGCCCTTGAGAAGCTTCTCAAGAAGCTTCCTTCTAGAAGCCGCCTACTTGGCATGCAAGCTAAGCTAGTTGGAAGCTTCTAGAAGCTACTTACTTGAGGTGCAAGCTAAGCTAGCCAAAAAGCTTCCCAAGAAGCTTCCTAGATACTTTTGGAATATTCTAGGCTACTTTGTCTTATCTGCTACTTTGTAAGCCTGACTAACTTCGTTGTTAAACTCCATATTGTTACATATTCCCCCATTGCTAGTTGGTGACGTCCTCGTTGCCAGTGAAGCTTTGAATTCCTAGATGGCCATTTGTGCATTCTGGAGGTGAGAAAGAGGTTCCCAAGTAGCATCATGAAGAGGATACCCTTTCCAAAGGACCTTGTACTCCATATGTTGGTGACGGCCTCGTTGAATATGGCGACGTGCAAGGATATGATCAACTTTGTACTCCTCATGATCATTGATAAGGACAAGAAGAGTAGGAGGTTGGACTCAAGAGGAAAAGGAAGAGGGGTTAGGAACAAAGAGTTTCAACTTGGAAACATGAAAGATAGGATGGATACGCATGTCACAAGGCAAGGCAAGTCGATAAGCAACATGAGAGACAATTTGGGTGATATCAAAGGGTCCTATCCAATTAGGGGCAAGTTTATGAACTTGGGTATCAAGTGAGAGAGGGAGGTTATTGGAGGATAGCATGACTTTATCACCAACTTCAAAGGTGAGATCACAACGATGGTGGTCCACATATTGTTTTTGGCGATTCTGAGCAACAAGGAGGTGAGACTT
Source organism: Lunularia cruciata (assembly GCA_948567375.1). Classification (NCBI taxonomy): domain Eukaryota; kingdom Viridiplantae; phylum Streptophyta; class Marchantiopsida; order Lunulariales; family Lunulariaceae; genus Lunularia; species Lunularia cruciata. Next base: position 13,905,285 of record OX419758.1, read on the forward strand.
GGCTTGTTGGAGAGATTGGGATATAGTGGTCAAGAATGTGGAAGTATGAGGAGCTTGAGATGGAGGGAGAGCAAGAAGAGAATCTAGAACAAGCGGATCTTGGCCAAAATCAAGAAAGAAAGGAGAGAATCTGGTGCTTGCCTGTTTGGAATTGTTGTAGGCAAATTCTATAACGGCAAGACATTCATCCCAATTGGTGTGGTGGACATTGACAAAGGCATGCAACATATCCTCCAATGTATGATTTTCATGTTTGGTTTGTCCATTAGTTTGAGGATGATAGGCCATGGACAAAGTAAGCTTGGTGTTGAGTATCTGAAAGAGTACTATCCAAAAATTCCCGGTAAATCAAGGATCACGGTCAGAGATGAGTACTCAAGGCATCCCATGATGCTTGAAGACATTGTTGAAGTAGATTTGTGCTAAAGTTGGAGCATCCACGGCATCACAGGTCGGTGCCAAGTGGATTTGCTTACTAAGCTTATCCACAAACACCACAATGGCGGTGTGTCCTTGTTTTGTCTTTGGCAAGGATGTGATGAGATCCAAGCTCACATGCTCCCAACAAGCTGATGGAATGGCAAGCGGTTGAAGTAGTCCACTTGGCTTCTAGTTGTTGGCCTTGTTACGTTGGTAGCTCTCACATAATCAGACAAATTCTCAAACATCTCGTGTCATGTTGGGCCACCACCATTGACATTGGAGGGTACCCAAGGTCTTGTCCACACCCATGTGACCAGAGATGGGTAAGTCATGGGCTTCTTGAAGGCGCATAAGTCAACGATCACCTTTGGCTAGAACATAGATCCGGTCCGCATGGAATAGAGGGCCCTTCTTTGAAGGAGAAGGTGTTGTACTCCTTGTCACTTGTTGTTAGATGACCATGTACCATTTGGAAGAAGGGATCTTGTTGTAGAGCTAACTGAAACTTGTTATGGATCTTAGGGTCAATTGACACTGTTGTAATTGCTGTCAAGATGAGAGGAAGAGACTTCAAATCAGGTCATCGTGATAGAGCATCAAGGATGACATAGAACCAACCTGGTTTGTATTCAAGTTTGATGTCAAACAATTAGAGTTGCTCTTCCCATCGATGATGTCGACTCTTCATGTGCTCCAAGTGTAAGGTCTGCAACAATGGCTTGTGATCAGTTCACATGATCACTTGTTTCCCCAAGAGATAATGCCTCCATACCTTGGTGGCATATACCATTGCAAGTTGTTCCTGATCTTGAGCAGAGTAATTTCTTTCAGTTGTATTTAGTCGGCGAGACACAAAGGCAATGGGATGTAGTCCATCTAGGAATTCCTGTTGCAACACAGCTCCAATTGCAAAGTTAGAAGCATCAAAATCAACCACACAAGGTAGTTGAGGACCATATGGTTGAAGAATGAGTCTTGACCATTCTTGAGTTGAAACACCATATGTTTCAACTTTTGGAATGCTTCTTCATGCTTGGTGTTCCATTGGAAGCTCGAGTTCTTTCCAAAGAGGTTAGTCAATGGTGCAACCACATGAGCGTAATAGTGGATGAACCGCCGGTAAAAACTGGCCAATCCATTGAATGCCCGTACTTCTGTAGCATCCTTCGGGGTAGGCCAATCAATAATGGCCTTGATCTTCTCTTCTTCCATCTTGATCCCCTCTGAGGAGATCTTATGACCCAAGAAGGTAACCTCCTTCTGCCAAAATGCACACTTCAACTTCTTGTAGTAAAATTTCCATTATCGTAGTTGTCTTATGACTTCTCGCACATGATTCACATGTTCTACCTCTATCTTGCTATGGATTAAGATATCATCCAAGAACACTACCATTGACCAATCCAATAGTCCATCCAACACCTGATGCATCTGATCCATGAAGACTATTGGAGCATTAGTGAATCCAAAAGGTAAAACTCTCCACTTGAAATGCCCATACCTTGTGCAAAAGGCAATCTTTTGCACATCCTCTCTATCAATCAGAATTTGCCAATAGCTGCTACAAAGATCCAACTTGGAAAAGTAATGTGCTCCACTTAGTTGATCAAGCAAGTCATCGATCCGAGGCAAGGGATATGCATTCTTCATGGTTTGCTTATTGAGCCCACGATAATCAATACAAAATTGAAGTCCTCCATCCTTCTTTGGAACAAATAGTACCGGTGCTCTCCAAGGAGAGGTACTATGTCATATGAAGTCCTTCTCCAACAACTCTGTAAGTGTTGTTTGCAACTCTTCCAACTCCTTTGGTGAGAGCCGATAGATCGGTCTACTCACTAGAGTACTCCTTGGCAATAACTTGATCTTGAAGGGCATACCTCAATCGGAGGGTAATCTCTTTGGCAGATCATCTGAAAACACATCCGCAAACTCTTGAACTATCCAATCAACCATTACTTTATGAGGCTCTCGGTCCTCCACAGATTGGTCTTGTGCAATCGGCTTGATCCACACCGCAAATACAGACTTATCTTCCTCTAAAGCTTGCTCTATGGCAGCTTTACTAACAAACTTCCCTTCTAGGGACTCATCTCTCTTCCAAGCCTGTTCCATGGTTGCCTTCTTGGCAAACTTCCCATCTTGGGACTCCACTTTCTTCAAGGTTTGCTCTATGGCTACCTTCTCAACAAACTTCCCATCTTGGGATTGACTATTCTTAGATGTCTTACTCAAAGGTGCCAGACAACCTAATCAGAAATTCCTACCTTGGTGTTGTACTTGAATTTGGCGTCGGGTCTAATCAAATTGAGCCTTATGACATTCAAGCCAAGGTAGACCCAGAATGATATCATAGTGTAGAGGTGCCACTACAAACCTCATACACTCCAAATACTCCTTCCCAATCTTGAAGGTAACAAGATACGAGGTGCGGAATGAAGAACCCTTTCTACCATCCGCCATCATCAAACTACTTCCAATCACTGGCTTGATAGGAATACCCAATTCCTTTACTACTTGCATAAACATCCAATTCTATGAACTTCCAGAATCAACCAAAATCATACAACCCCAATTAGATATCATACCTTGCAAGTGAAGCAAACTTGCATAGGCCGAGCCTTCAATCCCATTGGAACTAATCAAGCTCCCAATAGACAACTCAAATTCTCCTACTGGGATTCCTTGTTTCCTTGATCATTTTGCTCCACAACCTCCACTTGAGCAACTTGTCAAGGTCGTCCATTCTTGAGTGGACATTCAACAATGCGATGCCCCAATTGGCAACAATAAAAACAACCATCATTTTGTCACAGTTTCTCCCTATCTGCCGTGCCAAGTGGTCTTTGTTGAATTGCATCAATCTCCATTGGTGCTGGCTCCTCCACTTGTGTGTAGTGTATTGGTAGGCTTTGTGGAGGTCGAGGTCGAGACCAAGTTGTTACCACCAAGGAATCAAAACGTTTGGCCAACCGCATGGCTTCCTCCAAGTGTTGTGGCTCTTGCATGGTTACCTCTAATTTGGTTCTTGCCTTCAAGCCCCTCACAAATCGATCCAGAGATTCACCTTCCAATATATCTAGAATTTTTATGATGGTGTTTTGGAACTGCATGATGTAACTTCTTACAGAGCCAATCTGTTTCAACTCTACCAACTTATCCCATGCAGCTCGTGTGGCATTTATAGCTTGGAACCAACTAATTATTGCGCTCTTGAATTCTGCCCATGTCAAGATTGGTGTAACCATTTGTCTTTTGGCTCGCTCTACTCAGAATCTCCACCATAGCTTTGCTACTCCATCCAATTGGCTAGAAGCCAAGAGAATTTGTTTTTGTTTGTCTTGTAGATTGGTAGCTTCAAAATAACATTCACAATCAAACAAAAAATTCTCCACTGCACCTGGGAGATTCTTGCCTTCAAATACCTTGGGTTTAGGGAATCTGATCCGATCTTCTCCTTCTTGGATTGGTACTCTCTCCACTTGCTCTTGTCGTCAAAGATCTTTTTCATCCAACAATCGAGTAAGGTGCTCGATTTGTTGTTGCATAGCAAGGATAACATCAGGTATTGCTGCCATGGTTGCTCCTCTATCACACCACTCCCAATCTATCTAATTTATTAACACATAAAAACAACACATCCACTGTTCTCCATAAGTTACAACCGGAAGCACCAAGGGTTCCTCAGATATGGTGATCATATGCAAAAAATCTTGTCCAAAGTGCGAGGTGATGAACTGTGTGAAATGATGCTTGGGTAGTATTTGGATGAAAAAATCCCAATGGTTTGGTGGAAGTGGATTTGGTGGTCCATAAATTCCATGCATCCCATTCCTGATCTGATACCAATGTAAAAGACCCAATCCGAGGAGAGAAATAGGAGAATGGAAACTCACATTGGGACACTTGAATGAGGGAAAACTCCGAATGCCTAGCATGAGCTTTGGCTTTGGTATTTATAGGTAGCATACAAGGCGGCTCTTGAGAAGCTTCTCAAGAAGCTTCCTCAAGCCGCCTTCTTAGAGTGCAAGCCAAGTTAACTAGGAAGCTTCTCAAGAAGCTTCCTTCTAGAAGCCGCTTACTTGGCATGTAAGCTAAGCTAGTTGGAAGCTTCTAGAAGCTACTTACTTGAGGTGCAAGCTAAACTAGCAAGGAAGCTTCCCAAGAAGCTTCCTAGATACTTCTAGAATATTCTAGGCTACTTTGTCTTATGTGCTACTTCATAAGCCCGACTAACTTTGTTGCTAAACTCCATATTGTTACACTGTCCTCAAAAACCAACTAAGCATGGTGTACTTTATTGCACTCTAGAAGAAGTCACAAATGTGGATGAGGTCTCCCTACCAAATCCAAATGTCACCATTTTCTCCTCCACCATGTTTAGCTCTATATGCTTAGCCAAACCAAAGACCACCGCCAAAGTAGGTGGAGGAGCCTGTAACAGCGTAGCATCATGAACTCTACGTTGCAACTCCATGTCCAATATCCCATACCAAAATTGGACTGCTTGGGCCTCAATTTCTCCTTGAGTGAAACTGATCAGCCACCTCATGCAAGTGTATGCTTTGCATAAGCTTTCTCCAGCCTTTTGCTGGAATTCATGTAAGCTTCTCATCTTGTCAATCCGCACTCCTTGGTAGTTCTGCCTCAAAAACTCAAAGAACTCCATCATGGGGTTAAACCCGGGTACTACACCACCTCATGTAGCGGTACCTCCACTCATAGTAGCACTATCTCCAGCTAGTGCACCTCCACTAGCTCTACCAATGCTACTCAAGCTGGAACTTGTAGGTACAACTAATCTACCCCTGGCAACCGAGCCTAAAGTGATGGAGACACAATTTTGAGACCAATATTGTCTCCATAACTCAATCTCCTCCAAGTAAGCTCTCTTAAACTCATGGTAATCGATCATCCATCAGTGGACTCTCCAAATGCTAAACCCTTCCATGCCATGAAGGGTGTAAACAAAGTCGGGTTCCGCATCTACTACAGATCACACCAGCTATTAAACTCCTAGATGAAACCATCCAACTCAATGGTACCCACTATACTAGAGTAATGTTTAGGGCTTTGGAGGCCCCATAAATCTTGTCCATGTCCCACAACAATGGTGTGGACATGCCAAGTGCACTCTCAACTAGATCAACTCTTGTGTCTAACTCCAACTTGGAGTCAATCTCCTCTCTCATTGGGACCTAAGATACAAGATAATACCAAGCGCCACTCCAAATAAACCCATTGCATACTACAAAGTTATCTCCTCTGGAATTCCCAACAAACTCTAGTGTGACAAAGTAATTGCAAACTGCCAACTGCAAACCAGAACCACAAACTGCAAACACAAACCGCAAGTACCCCACCAAGTGCCAACACCGCCAACCAAGCACCATCAAGTGCCAATACTAACAGAATACTACCCACTAATGTAACTCTAACTAAGACAACTACATTAGGAGGAGGATGACTTGTAACCTACCATCAAAACACACACTCTCACGGTCTACATGTCATCACTTCCTACCTCATCGAAGAGGAACAAAGATAATCTGATTGGTCATCACTCCAGCTTCACTATCAAGAGCACACTAAAGCACCAATGCTCTTAATTCAAGGGATCTCACACAAACACGGTGCACAATAGGAAGTAGAGAATGGAGGGGGTCCAATCACAAGAATGCAAACCAAAAACACTCCATCTCATAAATCAACATGGAAATCACTCTGCCACCATTTGGCATTTGACATAATGAAAGTATGTATCTATTTCCTAAGCTATGAGGATCATCGAGAATGGGATCAAAGTTCTTCTCGCCAAAATTTGACATAAACCCTCCACAAAATCTGACATAAATCTTTAAAATTGGCTGACCACCAAATCCTCCGCTAACTCTTCACTTGCGCCAAATTAGAAAAATAGGTTTTGTCCATTCTCTAATTCATGAGGATTTGCTCCCAACTCCACCTTCAATTTCACTTTCTGAGCTCAACTCGCAACAAGTTGGTCTTGCTTTCACCTATTGAGTTCAAAATCACAACTATCGCTTGAAAATTACTTCTCTTTGGCTCCAAACTTTGCCAATACTTCCGTAGACAATCTCTCTTAGGGAAATCAGAACTACTCAATCAAGACACCCAATCCACCAAACTTGGAGATACCACCAACACTAGCCGTTCTTGCACCCAATTTCCCCCTAACTTACTTCTTTGATGTAATCAGTTCATTTACAACTCGAATCAACTCAAATCAGATCAATACTTGATTTGATCCTCAATAATTTGCCAACAATAGGGCATTGATTACAATCAAGCCACACCCACTCTAGCTAAGAGACTCCAAGTGACACTCACCGGCTTTTTGTCCACTCTAGCCACAAACTCAATGGCTCAACATCAAAGAAGTGAGCTCTCTGGAGCTGCACTTCCAAGGTATACTCTTGATTTTGACCTAGGTCTCATCCCAATAGTCCCATTGATGGCACACCCAACGGTGCAGCGGTGCAAGTGACGGTGAGGCCCACCATGAAGGTAGTACTTTGAACACAAAATCTTACCGTCAGAAAGTAGTCTATGAGTAACTACCAAAATGCCTCTACCTACTATCATTGGGACTCTAGTGTCCGAGCAATCTAGGTGTGACACTACAAATGGTATGACATCAAACCAAAAATTCTCCATTGCACCCAAGAGGTTCTTGCCTTCAAATACCTTGAGTTTTGGAAATTGGATTTGCTCTTTGCCTTCTTGAAATGGTGCTCTCTCTACATGCTCTTGTCGTTAATGATCTTGTTCTTCCAACAATCAAGTAAGGTGCTTGATTTATTGCTACATGGCAAGGATAACTTCATGCATTTCCGCCATGGCTACTACTCTATCAACTACCTATAATTTATCTACATTAACATGTAGATGCAACACATCTACCGCTCTCTATAAGTTACAATCAAAAGTACCAAAGGTTCATCAAACAAGGTGATTGCATTTAAAAAATTCTGCCCAAAGCATGAGATGATGAACTATGTGAAATGATTCTTGGGTAGTACATGGACAGAAAAAGCACAATGGTTTGGCAGAAATGGATTTGGTGGTCTATAAATTCCATCTATTCCATTCTTGCTCTAATGCCAATGTAAAAGACCGAGGAGAGAAATAGGAGTATGGAAGACCAAAGTGAAAAGATCACATTTGGACACTTGAATAAGGGAAACTCCAAATACTTAGCATGAGCTTAGGCTTTGGTATTTATAAGGAACATACAAGGCTCTTGAGAAGCTTCCTGAAATCCATTTTCTTAGAATGCAAGCCAAGCTAATGGTGAAGCTTCTCAAGAAGCTTCATTCTAGAAATCATCTACTTGGCATGCAAGCTAAGCTAGCCAAGAAGCTTCCCAAGAAACTTCCTACTATAAGTCACCAATTGGCATGCATATTATACAATACTTGGAAGGTACCAAGTAGTTTCCTAGATACTTCTAAAATATTCTTATAATCTTTGGCTAATTTGCCTATTTGTTATTTTGTTAGTCTCAACTAACTTGTTAGTAAATTCCATATTGTTACATGACCCATGGATCATTGTAATACCAATAGCTAGACATATTATCTAGAGATGAAAATTAGTTTGATAACATATGGAATGATGTTATATATGATAGACTAAGTAGATCAGATAGAGATGTCATCAGAAGAGTACTTTTAGTAATATAACAAGAGTAAAAAACAACATGGAAACTTCAAAACCAATTTTGGAAGCCTAAATGGATTAACTACACCTCAAAAATAGAATGATTGGTCCCATGGGAAAAAATATGGCCTTCTCTCCCTGCTATTTTTCTTGTCGAGAACTATACAATAGTACCTCACTCATGCAATTCTGAGCATGTACAAAAAGATTCTCTAAAGATTCCATCTGGTCAAACTTGTTGGACTAACAAGATAAAACAAGAATAGACCTGCCATCCATCCATACAACTAATCTAAGGGTGAAGCTTGTTGACATGTCACCAATCCATGTATTTGATCCAAGGGTGAAGCTTCCTTTGAAGGATCCTCTTTGTTATATAATAAAGACAAGGTGTTTCTTTGGGGCATCATCGTATTGAGTGTGAAGCTTTGTGTTTCTTCTCCTATGTTTCTCTTGGAAGTTCTCTCATTCTCGGAATACTATAATCATAGATCAGTCAAAATAATGCCATAGCTTACCATTAGGTTTAATGATAAGATCAAGGTCTAAGTATCATTCATGGGCTCTAATTATACCTTAGGTTAGTACATAGTCACTAATGCTAACCCTAAAGTCCTCCTTATATCTTTTGGTCAACTTTAAATATTTCCAATGTCAAGTTTTGATCCAAAGGCAAATTAAAAGGCACTCCTTGCTATATGTATATTCAAGACTTCATGGGACTCCTTTATTCTTTTGGTCTACAAAATGTAAACCTCAACCAAATTAGTAAGATCCAAGTTGTAGGATCTTTTACTATTTGGTTTAACAAAAACTTGGTCTTGTTTGAAAGCTCTTGTAAAGAGCATTCTAATAGTACCAAGACTGTTAAATTTGAACACCAAGACCTAGTATGAGTCTAAGTTTTGGGACACAAAGACCTAGTTTGAGTGCTAGCTGATACTTTCTCTATGTTTATACTTGTGTGCTTACAAGCATATTGGTTTAAGTAGGAGCTTATCAACAAGAGCTATTTAATGCTATGAAAATCTGGCCAAGCATTTGGGAGATCCAAAAACATGAAGCTAACCTCCACAACTAGAGGAGGTTCTCCTTTGGCCATAACATCAATTGTCATCACTATCTATATACTATGGCCATTTAGACACTTTCACTATTGTTGAAATCATCTAAATCATGGATTTCCAACAATCTTAAGATTATTGCAAACTCTGTTGTGCTTCAATAAATACATCCCTAGATATATAAAGACTCTTGTCTTTCATGTCTACTTGGACATGATCCAATTTGAGTTTGGAGACTCTGACTTTTAAGTTCTCATCTTAGATTGATCAATCTTTATATTACTAATAAGCTAATCTTTTTCTATTATGGCCAACTCTTCTTATGATTTTCAATGGATTTCGTGAAGAGGGACCTCATTTTAAAGATCTATGGGTATAAATGTGCAATAAGGTTTTAATTCTTGTAATCACAAACCATGTTCAAAACTGGCAAAATTGCTTACGTATTTAACATATAATACTTTAGGTATTTGAATTTTACTATTGAAATGTTGTAAAATCAATACGATAAGAAGAGCTTCAAGCACGTGGAAAAGCTACTAGCAAATTGTGGATACATGCATAAACAACTATACAACGCTTTGAACATCAACACATGAAAAAAAAACCATACATTGCATTAAACATCAATTCATAGAACCAAACCTCCCATAAGATGAATGATCTGCATTTTATCTTCACTTGACCATTAATGGAAATAGCATATGTGCCTTTGCGGCTGAAATAGAGTTCACCATCAACTATTGGTCTTGATACCAAGGGAACAAAGTTCTATCCATCAATCCCATACATCCCAAGAAACATTTTTGAGCAAATACATTTGAAATTTTCCTTCTCTCATCCCAATTTGGCAACTGCACTTCTTTCCCCATAAGAGATAAAAATAAGAAATAATATAGTTGGAATAACTCTCTCTCTATGAATCCAATTGTAGACCCTGCACTTTTACCCCATATATTTGACCTGAGTGTCACATATGCTCCATTACCAAGGTCACTAAATCGATCAAGGGCAAGGGCTACTTGGATTCATACCGAGGTTTGGTTCTTCTTGTATGTTGCTCTAAAAGCCTGGTAATCATTAATAAGATCTACCAAAACAAAAAGAGATCGTATATCCATGTGAGTAAGATGACTAAATGCCTTCGATTCAAGATTGCTAAAATTTTTGAACAAATTCTGATTTGCAAGGATAATAAACTCTCATTTTCCAAATATTGATTGCAATTTGTAAGTTTAAACTATTTCAACAAGAGCTCTATCATCTCAATGAAATCATCTAACCACTCACCTAAATCCATAGAGTTGTTTTCTTTCTCCAAGGTCCCCAATGATACACTTTTGGATATATCTACCTATTTTCTTGGTGAGTTGGTGATGAATACTAACTCAAGGCATTTTCCAATGTTCTAAATCACTTACTCTAAGTATCTTGGATGTTTACAAAAGCAACGACGAAAGAAAGAAAGCCCGGGACTCTAAACTGTCACAAAGAAACTCAAGACCATCACAAACAAAGCCCGGGGCTCACGAAGAAACTCTAGACCGTCATAAAGAAAGCCGGGAGCTCGTACAGAAACTCTAAATTGTGACAAAGAAACCAGTGGACTCTTGACTATCATGGCAAATTGGCAAAACGTGAAAATTCACAGATGTCCTTCGCACCCTTCACAATAAATGAAGAATGACCCAATGATACTCCCACTACCCACGATCTCAAAATTGACCTTTTGCTTGACAAAAGTGAAGGAAGTGTGGAAAGCGCAAGCGAGATCCAACAATTTTGCTCCAGATTTTGCTCGAGATCCAACAAGTTTGCTCAACGAACATGAATGGAACGCGAAATAACAATCAGAACGAATGTGAATGTCCGAGATCTCAAGAGAATATCTCAAGAGAATATAAACCTGTTAATGCATATCCACTACACTCCATGTTTGAAAATTGAATTAATGAACAATCTCCCGTGACCGTAAATTTCCTCATGTCACCCTTTTCAGATTCTACTACTTTTTATGGGATTCTATATATTGCCCGTAAACTTTAGGAATGTTCCTCTTGCCGATGCCCATAAAAGTTTTACGAACAGACTGTAAAGTCATTACGACTATTTACGATGACCCATCATATTAGTATATGAAACCGTCTATTGAGTTTCTTTTAGTTTATTCCTTATTACAGTACTGTATGTGGTGCCAATGAGCAACTAACTTCTTATGTGTGTTAGTTGGATGGATGGAACTCGTTACCCTTTCCACTCCACCCGTAGACCACATCTGCATTAGTTAATTGGATGGACGGATCTCGTAGTCTCTCACCACTCCTGTAAATAATCTTGTATTATTCTTTACTTTTTTACCGGTAACTTATAGATCTTATACTTATGATCATTGCACCCGTCTATAGAGAATCGTGTGTTACTAGCTGAGGCTGATGCACTCGGCTTCACTACTTAGTTTGACTGAATATGCCAAGGAAGTCCAATCGACGGTTTAGGGCACACGTTTGCAATAATACAGCTTAAAGATGCAAGCACTCCTTCGCTTCGTAGAGCGAAAAGGGAATACTAAGTCTTCGATATAAAGTTTATCGACGCAAGTGTACGAGAACAGAGGGTGCATGAGATAAAACTCGTTTCGGAAGACTGGCCTTTCATCTAGATATTCATCAATTTCACATGCGGGATACCGTACATTAGTCCTCAACGATTTTAGTAAAGCCTCCAATAGTGACAAAATGTGTAGGAGCAGGCAATCTCTTTACTGCGTAAATTTCTAACGGCCCAGAAGTGTCTATTCTCAATCCTCTGCGATAAACAACCTTGGACAGGTTCGTTTACAAGGACCAAGATGCCAGTAACTAGTGACAAGATATTGCTAAACTGGCTACTGAGAAACAGTGATATGAATGACAGAGCGAAGCTATAATGGAAAACGTTTCCTAGGTTTACCTAAGGTTCAGCTGGAGTTGTAATCTAAGCTTTCGAAGTTACAGATTCAGTGTCGATGGCGACATAAGGTACATATCAATAAATTTCCTGATTCGCTCTTACAAACGATTCTGCCCATTAACTCGAGACTAAAGGCCCTTAGTAGCTCGAGTGCTACTAAAACATTCCATGCGGTAGGCAGTAAAACGGGAAGCATAACGCATATGCTTCAACCACATATTACACGGATATATTGGTATACGAGAACGGAAGCCGTTATGGGAACGGGTTATCCAGAACTCATGAAGTGCAAATGAGCGATAAACAATATGTACATGATACTCAACACTAGGAATATGAAACCCCGAGGGTAGAATGCACGGAAGGTAAGCGACACGCAAGACTAGAGTAGTGAAATCCTGCAGTTAGAATGCATCGAAGTAACCTGCAGCAATGGCATAATCGAAATAAACATATTGAAACACCAGCATATCTATATGAGAAACATCATCGAATGAAACGCGAAATAACTGTCACGTGGAAACCGTTAGATAGCAACTCGCATAGTTGAGATGCAACCTGCAAAGAAACGGAGACAGTACTCCCACATAAGTAGAAAAATAAAGACCCCAGGAAGAAACGGACAGCTGAAAAGGATGGAGATGAACTGGTGGCAAGAGACAAGTAATAGTCGGTAAATATCGCGGGACATGGAAGAGCTGAGTCAGGAAACGAAAATCGGAGAAGGTGGATGAGACAGAGCACAGGAAGGATAAATCGCTCAGAGAACGAGGGAAGACAAGCAAAGCATCCAAGGACGTGGATATCGATATATCACAGCAAGCGCTATGGACGCCTGAGTCCAGAGAAGCCAAACAGCTGAGGGAAGCATTATACGGATATATACTGTGTTCGCGTACCCTCAGACCCACAAAGCACTTCGGACTTGAGCTTTCAGATAAATCTCTCAGACCCACAAAGCACTTCGGACTTGAGCTTTCAGACAAAGATTTATCCGCAGAGCCCTTGACTCAGTATAGCGTATATTGTCATAATGACACGATGCATCATGAAGCTCGGGGGCTGATCGTAACCTGCACTGGCGGGGGCAAAGAGATTACTGCATTACTTTGAAAGATCCCTCAGACTAAGGATGAAGGATAGGTCGACAGTAACCTCCAACGTTTCACCGATCAGGATCTGTGATCGGGAATTTGAGCTTTCAGAACAAACTTTGTCCGCAAAGTCAGTTGACTCAGTATAGCGTATATTGTCGTAATGACATGTGCCATCATCAAGCTCAAATTCGTCACCACAGCGAAACTCGATAACCGACAGTGCATAGCTGATCAATCATCCCACATCATAGCATTGCCCAACAATGGACACCTTACCAAGCAGCTTGAAAGGAGAATGTGGACACCACTTCCGGATGCAAGGAGTGCATCCCGTTTCTACCGCGTCATAAGGACCATAAACCATCAGCAGAAGTCGAAATCAAAACGGACTAGGTACAAAAGACGAAACCCATAAATGGGCGAAGGAGTCACGCGGCTCAACCGTACAAGAATTTCCGATCTGGACCTAGACCACTACAGGCCAATTCGAATCAATCAACAAACGTAATCGCCATAACCTGAACGCAAGCTCCTGCTAGTGCTAACTAAAAGAGAGACATTCAAGACTATAAACAACGAATTGCTGCCTCGTGGTACAAATTGTTTCCTCGTAAAGACTAAGCAAATTGACTATCAAGAGCATTGCAAGAAAGAACTTCCACCTTCGCATCCAATCGCACGATAAAATTCCATTAATTACGCAGGCAAACCAGAATCAGTTAATCAGCGTGAGCTGATGAGAAGAGATTTATGACCTGTTATGATAACCTCGATTGAGAATTTTTCTTCAAACAGGTAAAATTTCACTGTCCTGTATGCCTACTGATTTACAGACTCCCTGTGTAATTGAACTGCGGGGCTCCTAATTGAGATTAAAAATGCTGATTTCCAGACAATCTAGGCAGTCAGAATGACGGCACCACCAGCTTCCTTGATCTTCTTCTCGGCGAGCTTGGAGAAAAACTTGGCCTTGACGACCATAGGTTGAGTGGGAAGACCACCCTTTCCGAGAACCTTGAAGTATCCGTGCTGAGTTACATCCAACAATGGAGCTGCTGAATCACCGCTGGCTTTCTCCCTGATGGCTTCCGGCACCAAGGACCACAACTTATCCACATTCACAATCGGGCAGTGGAATTTGTTCATTGTCTTGTGGAAATACCTCATACCGACCTTTCCGAAGTATCCAGGATGCCACTTGTCGAACAAAATTCGGTGGTGGTGCATACCTCCGGCATTACCACGACCTCCAGGGTGCTTCCGGTGCTTGCCGACTCGTCCATGTCCAGCGCTCACATGTCCTCTCTTCTTACGATTCTTTTTCAGTCGCGTTGTCATCTTGACTCCTGGAAATCACGATCCTCAGAAACCTCCAATACTGATCGCAACGCTAGAGAGAAAGAAAGGGCTCAGAGTAACGAGCGCTCTCTTGGCCGGAATCCCTCCCCTCAGCTTTAGGGTTAGGGTTTGGGGAGATCCTGTTTCTTCCTCACAGATCACAAGTGGTCAATTGGTCGAACATCTTAACAGTGCAGGAGCTCGAGACCCGTTTTACGACGGCAGTTGGTGCTCATGCAACGGAGACGTCAAGAAAGGAACGGCAATAGAGGTTCATATTCCGCCCTCTTCGTTCTCCGTCCACTAGGACACGAGTTACGCTACCTCAATTGCGTGATATCAATAAGATACTCGCGGGCGGCCGTCTGCAGATCAGACCTAGATTCTAGATCCGTCCATTCAATTATGCGTATTTAAGAGTCATTGATATAGTTCTGAGAGGTTGGTTGTGGTGAAAACTTACATTCTCACTCTGGGAAATTCTGCTCACAACTTGACGCTGTAGAATGCTTCCAACTATGTTTATATTTTATTATTGATAGCGGATGTGAGTCACTTTATAACACATTCACGCTTTGGGTTTTTATAAGCGAAGAAGAACACTCCACCCGGCGAGTTTTCTCTCTCTACTTATCACATAGACATATCATTAGAAAATCTCTTCCACAGAATTCAAGAGTACACTATTCCCTCTTAGCTTCTTCGATGTTTCTTATTCAAATGCTTTTTCCCTATTGTGAATTCGAGCTCTATTTCTGTATTCTATTTATTGGTGCTTCTTCCCCTAGTGTGTCTTCAAGTATTTATATATTTAAATAGCCATGTCTGTGCAGTATCGTGTGGTATTCCTTTCATTCTATATCTTCCTTGGCCCGTTTGGGACTGTTGGGTTCATGCCTTTTCTTTGCCCTTCGCACTTGTTTGTACTCTGTATTCCTCTCCTTTTCCCTTCGGATACTATTTATATATTTAAGCAGCCACACTTGTACAGTTTCGTGTGATCTCCATCCATCAAGCTGCGTCGACGTTGATTGACAGTGGTAAACAAGGCCCAGCACTGTAGTTAGACTATGTACTGTTAAGTTATCAAAGTATCATCGACACCTTCGCTGTATGTGTGAACTGAAGGAATCTGAAACTCTCGTTGGTAGAAGTAGAAATCAAAAAGACTGTCGTAAGAGGTCTCCGTGCTGACGTGTCAAGTTGTGGTACTATTCACTATTTGTTGAGTATCGAACTTGATATTGCTTTGTCTCGTAATTAAGGCCGAGAAAGATAACCACGTAGAACACTAGAACAGATGAGGATGGGAAGAACCCATCAAACCTTACAAGGGAGAGACAAAAGCGACAAAAAATGGAGCTAGATCCCAATAAAGGATGAGAAGACCCCATCAAGATATTAAAGAGAGAGACAAAAGAGATAAAGTGGAGCTAGTCTCCAATAGTATTCATATGATAAATTTACCCTACAATACTTAAGATACCCCAACTATGGAAAGCAAAAGTCTATAAATTATTGGAGCATCCAAAGAAACATAGCCTAGTGTGATTGCTCTTTTATGTATTGCACCAGCCCAACGTTCTCTATAGAACAGCGGACACTTGTTGTCTAAAGAATATTACAGAGTAAGAGAGTGAAAGTGGTACCCTTGTCTCTACTATGATAAGCTTTCCTTGACAAATGTGTCTAATGCAATGTCCATTCCTCCATATAACTCCAAGGTTAGAAGAACAAAGAGATGACCTCACCACATACACCTATACTTGGAGACCTCACTAAGTTGCTGCTCCGCTCGCCACTCATCCAAGAAGATGGGTAATCATTCCCTCCAAAACTACATCATGCCTAGGGTCTGTAACCACAACATCCACCACTATCCCCTAATCATTTTGGATCAAGTATAAGTTTGCCTTACACATGTCATCTGCAAAACATACAAACGCTCCCTCTCAGTAAGTTATCCACTCTCTCATGCCATAACAAACACTACTTGTCTAAGGTGCAAACACTTTTAAGCACAAGGTTTAAGCAAACACTCTTGTTTAAGGTGCACAACCTCTTCTTGCATCTCCTCTGATTAAACGGTGTCTAACGAGCAGTAAACGGAATGTGGAGTCTCTTGATGTAAACCTCATGTAAACCTTGCAAAGAACTTCGCTGCTTTTCAGTAACAAGACATAAATGTGCTTGGAGGCAGTGATTCATCAGATCAAACACCAGTTTCAACATGTCTTGATATTGGGAGGGTTTTCCTCCTTACCAGCCAGCTTTATTCAAGATATCTCTGTGAAAGTTTAAGCTAGCTATGCACTCCAGTAGTTGTTGCTTACAAGGTATGCTACATTGGTTCTGTAGTGGCATCTACAATGCATTGTGTTACCGAACGTTCTGAGTAAACGTTTGCATTTATCTATCGTACTTTTACGACCTCTCCTTTTTTTGTTTGGAGATGAGAAACGCTGGACCGTTACTACTCTTCTCGTTGACTAGTGTTTCTACTAATGCAAGCCCCTCCTATGAGGTGGAGTTGACTGCACACAAAACTCCTTCAAATCATCGTCATCATCATACTCGCTATCCCCACTTACCCAGTTGCGGAGGGTTTTAGACACCGTAGTTGATTGAGGTGGTAACCCGGGCTGTCCACCTTCACAGATCAGAACAGGGTAACCCAGAAAAGTCAAATGTAGTGACATAGAACAACAGCAGAAGGGGTGCACGTATATTACTTTTCGACAACTGCACATGTAAAATGGCCGAGATACTGATCTGTTGTTGAAGCTGGTGCCTTCTGAGTTGCATTAGCTCTTTGTTCCAGAATGTCCCTTCGTTGTCTGCTCTAAAGATGTTTTAGCTGCATTATCAGAGCTGAACTGGTGCACAGTCTGGCTTCGTAACATCTATCTTTCGTTCAAATTGATCTCAGCTTGAACTGAGGCTCTGTTTTCATTGTCTTGAGGAATTGCCCTCGTTTCTGGTGTTGAATTTCCAGAACTTGATTTGCTTGCTGCTTCTGATATCTGAGAGGAATCTCCTCACCAGCAACCGTACTGTAGCCCTGCTCTGCTGACTCTGCATGGACTGGTCTTCTCCTACCTTGATCCACCCTTTCTCCACTACCTGCGGCAAAGTAGACATAGCTTGTTTTCTAATAGATTTATTGGACAAAAGATCTTCAGGAGTTCAGGACAATGAAATGCACTTGAAAGAAGCATTGTGACGACGCCTTTGAGGATCTCTACTGTTGGTGAGCTTCAGAACCACACACCTGTAAGCTCGGACCAAATTACTGTGATCTGAATCCGGCAGAGATCCTGGAGAGGAAGCTCTGCTCCTATTGTTCCTTTTCTGAGCTTGAGAAGTTGTCAGATTACGGGCAGCAGCCTGTTGAGTGCCATGAGCAGGTTGGTCTTCTATGGAACCATCTGCTGCTCGTAGCTGTGAGCCCTGGACGGTGGCTAAGACTAAAGTGGCATCGGAATCGGCATGAGCTGCATCATCTAGATCAAACCTTGGGGCCACCAGGACCGGGCGTTGCAATCAGAAGTTTCTTTGTGAGCACAACGAAAATGGAAACTGTAACATGATAAAGGAAACAAAATAAAGCTCGAATTTACATTCACTGACTGTCAAACATCAGGGAATGATATAAAGGTTATTGGCGAACTTACTGGCCAGCCTTCTCAAAGAACAGGTGCATGTCACCTTCAGATCCCTCACAGAAAACAAGGAGAGCCTGCACGAAAATTGAAATATATCAGCCTGCTTCTTGAGACGTTGGCATTTCGCTTTGAGCTCATTGCCATTTACATAACAGTGCCTCCTCTCGGGTCCATGATAGTAAATCAAATTCCAAAATGTGAGGATCACTTTGATGAACTTGCCAGTAAAGAGTAATATGAAGTACCTTTAGCTCCTTCATACGAAATGTTACATCAACTGCATCCCCGAAATGGGAGTACGCTTTTAATTGCTCCGCTGGATCGATCCACATTGTGTGTGCAATGTATCTTCAGTGCCATCTGTAAAACAATATATGTTTCAAACTTGGCATCATCGATGCAACTTGTGATCGTTTGAACCCAGGACGAGAAACACTGAGAAGTTTCAAGTAAGTAGAACATCATATACTGAAAGACCAGCAGAGAGAACTAAAATTGTTGCTGTACCCTTTACTGTGTCGAAATAGCTTCTAAGCTCCTCGACTTTAGCTTCTGGTGCCTTAAAGTCGTCTTCCGCATTCCGCATTACATGATATCCAATAAGTCTTCCCCGGTCAACCTACCTGTGCAGGGAGCCAACATTTAGTCCTAGTATGAAAGATCTCGTACCGAAACAAAACGGACTCAATTTTCAGTCGAAATAACTAGCAGCTGGATAGAAGTTCACCAAAGAGCAGATCACGTTCTGACCTACTAACATCTACAGATCAGCAGCGTTGGCCCATACCGGTGTGGCACTCAGTGTGCACTGCAGTTTATTTGCGTCTTCGTTGGCCAAGGTTACAACCAACCTGTCTACGTCCCAGGAGGAGTTCGAAATACTGTACAGACAGACTTTAAAGCATCCACATAATCGTCAGGAAAGAATTAAGTACCGTCTCCATAAATTGCGCTCAACTGTCAGGAAAGGCTACATACATGTGAAACAAACGACTCATAATGGAGTGCTGGTTGCATAAGTTGTGTAGCAAAACGAATTTCAGGGATAAAGTAAGTAGCTAACGAAATTTCCTCACCTTGAGCAAGACGCTGCATTGCATCACTGGCTCTGAGAGAGAGTGCGCATCAAAAAATTGCGGCTTGAACGTGATGGACAAGAAAGACGATCGGGGCGAATTCAGGGTGCGAAAGTGAGCTGTAGGAGCACGAAGTGAAGACATATCAGCAGAAGAGAACTGCACGAAACGAGATACTAAGAACATTTTCTGTAGTGCTATTTTATAAGACTGCTGACAATTTTCATCGGCGGAGGGTACTTCAGAAGAAGCTGCTGTTACCTTGTCGACTTGACCGTCTATCAGCAACTCGCTGCGAATCTTCGACATACATATTATCGCCTGATTCAGGGTTTTGATCTGATTGCCACTCAAAACACACTCCATTTTCCCTCGGACGCCAGGATACTTAGTGAAAGAAGCTAAAGACTTGTTTCAAGCGTCAAGGACAGGGTTGTATCGACAAACGCTCATGATTTAAATTTGTGAAATAGTACATTTGCACTATACACTCAGGAGATCGTTGATCTGCTTCCCTTGCCTCACATCACATTTGGTACAGTTCGTTCTCCAGGAGGCTACTAAAATTAAGAGACATGAAATTTGATCTTCTGCTCTGTTACCAGATCGTTGAAATTTCCACGTCTTAGTTTGAGTTTGTAAGGAGATCTGGCAGCTGACTAGTCATCAATCTCGTCCCTCATTGTCCAATCGAAGTTGTTATCTCACAAATGCAGACGACAGAGGAAGCCGCGGCTTCCGTAGCCCGTACTAGTCCTGCCCTTCTCTTCATCGCTAGATTCAGGAACGAAAAGATTTGCGAACTTCTTCGATGATTACATCATGTCCTAAGACAGGAAGCAGGTATCACGCTATGGATGAAACAGCATTGGAACGAGAACACTTAATTTCCAGTGGTTAAAAAGTGCAGTTGATCTCGACTTCGCTAGAAAAGGAAAACAATGGCAATAAAATGGCGGAGCTGATTCATACACTTCAGTATCGACAGGCTCTGTACAACTTGCAATTTAGCGCATTGACGAGGGATGAATCAACATACTCTCCAATTCAGGAAGTTTAGACATCGGCGGTGTGGCATTTAATTGCTGGTGGCGGGAAAGCCATCTCTGCCATAGTCTGGTTCTGTGCTTTTGACACTTATGTCAACTTGAAGAGTTATAAATGGGTTCTATCCAGATTCGAATGCACTTTTCTCGAATTCCGTAAGAGCCGTATCTCCACAAGACTCAAAGTTAACACTTCACAAATGCTTTAGAAAACTGAACTTCGATGATCACGATATGGGTGGCAATAGCAAAGAGTGTGCATAACAAAATGTATTTCTCGCAAATTAAGTTTCTATACTAACTCTTTAAATCTTTAGCGGAAGAGATTTTTATTTTCGTGGATATGTGATAATGTAAGAAATATGCTTAAGATAATTTATGTATTTAAACACTCGTCATTTCTCAAGGTTTATTTTTTTATTTATTTCCTAGATCTGAATTGATAATTATCCTAAAATAAAGCAATGAGTAATATCTCTCTGAGTTTTTAAGACCTTTTATAACGATCACAGAAAGTTAAAAGCATAAGCACATGTCCTAGAATGAGTTATTATATGAAATAAAAAAGCTCTTCACACACATCAATAAATGTAATTTAGATAATTTTTCACTTCAGAAGTCATTTCAAGAACAACCTCATACTTTTTAATTTAATTTTTTCCTTTCATACCGTACTCACTTCTCTAAAATGAACACAATGTACGTGAGAGCATAGTGCTTTTCATCATTACATTGAGTTTGCAATTAGAGATATTATTAGCAATTAAATTCGTGTGGGTATATATATAAATGATAATATTGGTACTATAAAAAGTTGCAACTCCAAGAAATCTTTCTTTAAACTCGCCCAACGTAGTTGCTCCCTCGTGTAGCTCAGTTTGGTTTAGACCGTAATGCTGTGGCTCAATATTTATAGAATTGTTAGGCTAGGTTAACTGAGATATTTGAATAATCAATAACTCCATTTGAAAAGCAAATAATGATATTTGTTATTATGGAAAAAGAGTATAACTCTTGCTAACTGTAATAGTTATCCTGTAACTATTGCTCCATCTCAAAGATCTGGACGTGAAGGATTTCTCCTCATTCCGGCTCCCATTGGAGACTAGTGGAGTGACAAATGATATTTAGGTAGACATATTATGAATGATTGTGACACCTAGATGTCATTTATTATCGATATATTATGAAGTGGTGTGAACTGTAATTTAATTGTAGATTGTTCTTACAATGGATCAATTTATAATATGACATAAAAATATTGATATGATTTTTCGATAATATTTGTCTTTGTTATAAAAGGCAAACCAAAATATATTATGAGATTCATTTTTAACATATATTTTTCATGCTTTCCTTTGCTAATATTTACTTAATTCTCACAAAAAATATAACCCAATCTTGAAGTTGATTTTATTTTACTTCAAAAATAATTTTCTTATAATTTTAATAAATTAATATACAAGAATGAGTTCAACAGCAACCACTATATTTCTCTAATAGAGAAACCAGCGAAGAACTTTTACTAAATCATCTGTAAATAAATTTAATTGAGAAAAAGACATATAAATTTTACTGACCATTTTTATAATCCCAAAACATGTACCATCAATTGATATCCTAAAACTTACCTGAACCTTACTCAAACTAGCTTAGCATATTTACATTTTTATCATTCTAAAAATTCTAGAACTTCATCGGTAAAGATGCCGTCTATCTTTCTTATAATATTTCTTTTGATTAATATAGAAAAATACTGTGCTAATTATGCAAATATATGTAATAATTCAGATTTATTGATATAGATGATATGTAGATCATTTTCTATTGATGAACTACAATTTTATTGATGTATAGGAAATACAGTTATAAGGGATTTTATAAACCAGATAATAATTATAGATTTTGATCGTTTAAATATTCTAAGTAATACAGAAGGAGAAGATTAGTATTCGAAAAATTATTCCCTCATATTTCAATGGTATTTAAGCATTTGGAATAATTTTAATAATGTCATCTTACTGTCAGTGTTATGTTGCTATCTTGATGATGTTTGATAAGCTTGATATCTAAAAGTCTAAGAATGTGGAGAGACTATGAGTAGTATATTTATATCCATATATGATTGAGGATTGATTGATTGATGATTTATATCCATATATTTAAGATTTTGATTACCAATCTTCCATCCTTGTCCGAGTGCTTGAGTTTAAAGTAGACACTTAAAAGAACCAATTCAAAGCTTATTATCACCCTTTCTTTTGCCTAGCTTCACAAGAAGTTGCTCTACTCCATTCCGTAGTAACCCAAACTAAGCTGGGGAGAATTGCTTGCTCCAAATCCATGCTTCTCTATTTTTCTTTTCTCGTTAATTCCCTCTGTATTGAATTGTTGGTTGAAGGTGATCCAATAGATCTTCAAAAAAGAGCGAGTAAGCTTTGGGTTTGAATATAAATTTTTGGTATCGGTTGATATGCACATGATCTGTTGATATTCTTAATTGAGACTGAAATTTCTGTTTTCAATATTTGAGAGTTTTTAACTTTTATACCAACTGACCATGAGAAACATATTGGAAGTCCCATTAGTTCTCTTGAAAACAGGTCACAAAACATAAAGTCGGAAATCGAGTGACATTTTCGAAGGTCAATATCTGCTGTTTTGAAAACCTGGCGAGCTATAATTATAATGCTGAAAACTACACTAAAGCTTAGTACACGTGTACATTGAAGCCTTACTTGTTACTAATTACCAGTGTATTCACCTTGCAAGTGCAACTTGGCAATGATTTAAGTTAGTCAAGGACTGGAATTTACAAAGATCTGTACATGAAGTTGATTGAGCATATTAGATGTACCAAGAAATCTGATATTCCTTATTGAAACCTGGATAAAATGGAGATAAAAAGCTTGATATCTATAGCCAGCAATGTCAACTAGCACTTGTACAAAATAGCCATGAATGAGTTATTTTGTTCATGAATACAATGTCAACGAGCACTTGCACAAAATAGCCATGAATGAGTTATTATGTTTCATGAATACCGTTAACCAGCTTTGCAAATGGAAAGGCTATTGAAAAATCTTTTCTTGAAGTTCAAGAACATCTGGGAATATCAGCATAAGTAGAGTTGGAACTGTTAAAGTGGATGATGGAAAACAAACGAGATGCATCCAAAAGAAGCACAAGTTGACAAATGGGGATCATTGTTGATATACCAAAGTGCTAGCCGACCCAATTCTCTTGGATATAGGGTAAACAATTCCTAATGTCCATTATATGAACAACACGAGAATAGAGTTATATAGGCAGTCATCAATGATCAATGGATTTATATTAAGGTTTACATTGAGACATGAAGTTACATTCTCTCTCCTCATCGACAAGCCCAAGACTTGTTCTTTGAGTTCGTTTCAAGTTCTTCTCACAAGTTCTTCCGTGATCCTGCTTGTGGCTTAAACTGGGAAGATAGATTGATCAACAATGTAAAGAATGTAGAGGCAACCAGAAGAAGGGCACAGATCCCAATTAAACTTAAGTTTGCAAAGTAAATCTGTTTGTATGTTCCATAGAAGGTGAGTACAGCTTATTTCAACTTTACAAATATCCAAGTTTGCACTGTCCAAATGCATCTAATGTGTCTTGGTAGATTGCTCTGATCAAACGTTCGAGATTATCTTAAAGATATATATATATAAAATCAACCTTGGATATGTTACGTTTACCATCCTAGCGATTATTCACAATAATAGGTAGAATGGTGTAGATTTTATATCTTGCCTACAGTGCACATGCTGTTGTATTGTAGTATGTTTAGTTGGGAAGGATGGTACATGGTCCTATAACCACCGATCATGAACTACCTCACTAGGATTCTTGACCGCATGACCAGCCAGATATTTGGTTGTTGATAGGCACTCAATGTCAATCAACAAAGACTTGAAGTTCCAGCGGTTGGGTCCTACACCTATGCACGGTAAATGAGCAAAAAGTCGAGGAGAACTCATAGTTAACTCGAGGTAATGAGGAAAGGTTGTTTCAAATCAAGTCCTAAATCGGGCCTGTGCTGAAATCCGAGCGATCTGTTCTTGAGATCGGTCTAGAACGAAATAAACACTCAATTCGCCTTCACTTGTTCTTGAGATCGGTCTAGAAAGAAATAAACGCTCAATTCTCCTTCAGTGTACCCACACACAGTTCAAGCAAGATATATCCACAATCTCTTCATCAACCAAGCGCAAGACTTGTTCTCCCCGTTCTTCTCACTAGTTCTTCCGAGGTACGGCGTGTGACTTGTGACGAGTCCAACCTCGAAGAAGACACAGCCTCGCGAGGATAAAAACGTCCTCCGATTTCTTTGTACTACTCCGAGTCGATAGGGGTTTCACTGCGCTCTTACCTATTCTATATGAATCCATATAATTTTGAATGGTTGAAATGGTAAAATTTGAGCGTGTCAGAAGGAGAATCATAATAGGTAAGGTCTATGCCTATTGCCAACTTTTTTGTCAATTTTTCACGTCCAATTTTCTTCAGTATATTCAAAATGTTTTATTTATTTCTTATTTTGATAATAATCCATCTCTATCAAGTGTAGTAAAGGTTTATCAAGTCTCATGAATTGTTTTCGACCTATAATCAACTTCAGAATTCCAAATCAAAATGCGAGACCTATGGGTACGTAACCATTCCGTAAGAGCTTGACGGGATATCTATAAAAATGGTCATAAAAATTGTTTTGGAATCTTCTTCCATGACTATAATAACTGGGTTTCTTCATTTCGTTAGTTTCCAAGATGCTTGGAAATTCTAGAGGATTTTTGTTTTTTAAGAAATTGACGCTTCAAATCAACCCATAGTTACCCGGTTCTACTACAACCCGCTACTGTTTCGTATCCAAGGATGGTACGGTTTTGCGTGTTGAATGATATTGAAGCCGCGTGGTCCAGCGTTTGTTCTCCAGTAGCAAAGTTGTTATCTGTTGCCTGTTCTGTTGTTCTTATCTGTTCTGTTGGCTGTTCTTATCTGTTGTGTTCTATGAGGTCGGCTTTCTTCTATTGTCTCATATATGCAGTCAATAAGTAACAAATAAATTGCTCTTTCAGTAATATTGCTCTTTTGGTAATATTGTGTTTACTACGCGGTCAGCCCTTTCTTCTCTTTTAGTAATATTGATAAACAGTAGTATGACCTGGCCCTTGTTGACTTGAGTACAAGGTTTACATGTAACTTGTCATTCAGAATAGGAGCTTTTGGCCGTTCTGCTCTGTAACAGGTGCAGAAACTTGAGGCTAACTCGACATTGGCTCCTACTTGAAGCTAGCTCTGTGATAGTGATTGTGTATACGTGTTGTAGATTCTGATTTGTGGGGCATGCGGACAGAGAAAGAGCCAGAGACAGTATTCAACATAGGCACTTTGATTTCTCGGTACGCAAGCTTGCACAAAGATTTAATAATTCTCCAATACTTGAAGTGGGTGTATGTTGAGGTACTTAACAGTACCTCATCATAGGCACTTTGATTTCTCGGTACGCAAGCTGGCACAAAGGTATAATAATTCTCCAATACTTGAAGTGGGCCTAGTTACCCCGCGTTGGCATTGAAATTCTTGACCAACTAGATTTGTTTCAGTAACTTTCACTGTAACACAAAGGAATGAATTTGATGTAATTCATTGCACTTTTGCAAATCGACCGACTCCTTGAATTATGGATATCCACCAACTCCTTGATTCGGGAACGGGCGGCCGAATTCCTTCGTCAATTTATCGACGAATCCTCGTGATACCGAGAGGCAGGGTAGGAAGAATTGCAAGAAGTGAGAAGGAAAACAAGAGAAACTAAATCTCCAAATTTCTTAGCCATAATGAACAAAAAGGTGTACGCGGAGCCTCGGGCGGGGCCTCTAACTCGTCGCGGACGGCAGATGACCCAGGATGATTGAACTGTATTCCGAGTTCCATGTTTATAAACACCATTTCGGCTCGGCTCTTTTCCTCACATTAATTCCTCTTTGACTTCTCCCTTTGTAAGACAGAGGAGAGAGAGAGGACAAGTTAGTGATCCTCAAATAGGGAATTCAGTTTAGCACCTTCGATTTCCTCATTGCAGCTCATTATAAATTTACCGAATGTTAAATCAGTCTTGCATATTCATCCAACTCCGGGAGAGATCATCTGGGAACTCACCCGAGAGATTTAACCAATTAAGTTCGAGTGAGCTCTCCAAATTTCTTAAACATTCAACTATTTCTTCCGAAGAACGCCATATTTCTGGGTACCTCATTCGGATGAACTCCCCGGATGACTTCCCCGAAATTTAACAATGATCTACGTTATCCAGGTAATGACCGTTATAGACAATTGCAATATCAATTTATACATAAGAACATTATCACTTTCAACTAGCACATTCGCTGCAGTTTAGACAATCAGCCGCCACGATCCATGTCCAACATTGGAATATTGTTAAGGCTTCGTATCAACTTGGGGCACCGGTAAGTCGAAGTCCCAATGTTCGGTACTGTTAAGTCTATCTCGCGAGAAAAAGCATAGGAAGATTAAACTTCGTTTCAGAAGGTTTTCCCCAGTAAATTCCTTTGTCTAGTGGGTGTCATGTGTGTAATCCAAATAAAAATTATTTGGCATTTCCAGGAAGTATTGTCTGAACAGTAGTTACACCCTGCACTCCATGTTGCAGAATCTTCTACCTGGACCCACGACGCACCTTCCCCTTTATCAGTTTGTGCACAAAAGTCGTAAAGTATCAATTTTTCCAAAATGCTGTCAAGCACATGCTCGGATTGTGGACATGATGTTCTAAAACCAATGCTTGGATTCTTGGCATGACAGTTTGTGAGATGCCATGAGGTCTACAGTAATTTAGAAGCGTCGCGTTCCGGAGTAAATTGGAAGTGTACAGCCACAGTAACCAGTTATGCTTTCCGCGAGTTTACAGTTGGTTTGGCATTGCGTATATATTCAAAGTCAGGAGATGTCCAGAGCTCGGGAACTTGTAAGAAACTTGTGCGAGAGTTGCTTGAACCTTAATTGAATAATATCTTTCCTTAACTGTCATAAAACGAATATTATATTAGTATATAGTGATAGCACATGTCCTAGAAAGAATCAGCAGTTCAATAATCAGAAGTTCTAAGAAAATAGTGGCTCCGTACCAATGATAATTGGTACAGCGGAGTTGCTATGAAGTAGGTCCATAGCAAGGTATGGCAGGGGCGATATCAAATGCTAAGTTTATAAGAGAGGAGGGACACGGCGTTTAAAACATGAAGGAGGGGAGGGCCCATCATCAAGCCTTACAAAGGGAGAGATAAAAAAGGTAAAATGGGGCTAAGTCCCAATAGAGTCTATATATGAGAAATATGCTGCAATGCATCACCTAAGATATTCGAGCCCAGGCAAGTCATAAGGCATACAAACAATTGCACCATCCAAAGAAACATCACCTAGTGTGATTGCACTCCTATGGATTGCACCATTGCCTTTTGTAGAGCAATGGACACGTGATGTCTAAGATATGCTATAAAGTCTGAGAGTGAGAGTGGTACCCCCTAGCGCCTAATATGATAAGCTCTCTCGCACTCCCTAACAAATGTGTCGAACACCATGTCTATCAAATGTGTCGAACACCGTGTCTATAGCTCCATATAACTCAAAGGCTATAGGAACAAAGAGATGAACTCAATGCATGCCCCTATACTTGGAGACCTTGAGACCTGCTATTGCCCATCTAGGGGGATGGATAATCACTCCCTCCGAAACTATATCCCACGTAGTGTACGTAACCACAACATCTGCTATTGTCATCTAATTATCTTGGACCAAGTATAAGTTTTCTCTAACACGTGTGATTTGTAAAGCATACGAACGCTCCTTCCAAGCCAAGTATCCACTCTCTCATGCCATAACAAACATGATGTCTTTAATAGCATCATGGGTAGCTATCCTTTATCGTCCAAAAGGACACCATGTCATATGGACCATTGCTACATCTAGTGTAGAATCACACTCACAAGTGAGTAAAGAAGATGTAGATGGGTGGACCAAACCTAGGCAAAAACTCATTGCTGTAAAGAAAGTAGTTGGTGTGAATTGGAATGCTCTAATGTATGGTCGAGCTGTGATGCAAGAGTCCGCACCCTTGCTAGAGCAAGAGTGAAGACGTGCTCTAGTAGCTTGAGGAATAGATGAGTCAACTAAGAGAGAATGTAACGTATGCTCACATTGTCACTCTATCAAGGAAGACTGTAAACCTCTAGTCCAATCTGAAGATAGTGAAGCAAAAGATGGAAAGTCCTTGTGTGCTAGTGGGCATAGACTATATGTCGTATGCCACAATAATATTTGGAGAGAAAAGGATCATTCCTCCACCTTTGTCACATAATCCTCCAACATTGGCCTATCAACAACCACAAAATGAGAGGAAAGTAGGGGTGCCAAGATAGCCCAAAAATGCTATAGGTGTCACTATGCGGATGAGGTAAGTCGATCAGCAAGCAATACTAGAGGAGAGTATATTAAATGCCACCCATGGATTCCTAGTAATGGAAGGTCATCCAACCATGGATTTCTTAGTAATGGAAGGTCATCTACATGGAGAACATCCTCTACAAGAGCAGCGTCTAAGAAGCATGTGGCAAAATCCTCAAATCCTATTGGCACTCCAAGAAAACATAGTCCATTTGTAAATGTGATGCACCCCTTTGGAAGCTCAAGGTGAGGATGGATACCTAAAGGGGACCATGCCATGCACTTTGACATTTTGACTCTCAAGCCTATTAGACATAGCTCGGTAAGTTTATAATGGAAAAGTTTGATGGAAAGTACAATTTTGGACTTTGGCAACTTATAGTACGGAACCTACTTGTCCATCATGGAATGGACAAAGCGCTAGGGAAAAGACATGATGAAAAAAGTGATGAAGAGATGGAGGATATAGATCTCATAACTATTAGCATTGTTTGGTTGAACCTTCGTGATGAGGTGCTATACAATGTTATGAATGAGGATTTTGTAACAAACTCATGGGCAAAACAAAAAAGTCTTTATATGACCAAGTCCTTGAAAAATTCTACTATATCTTAAACAAAAGTTGTATACTTTTTGGATGAAGGAAGTCTAGAGTATTATGGAGCACCCTAATGCTTTAAACAAAAATCATATGTGAGTTAATGCGTATAAAGGTGAAGTTAGAAGAGTACAATATATCTCTATTGCTATTGACTTCAATTTCTCTATGATATGAGCATCTGCTCACAACTCTTGTCCATAGGAGGATGTCATAAAATTTGAGTATGTCATTTCAGCATTATTGTCTAATGAGATGCAGAAAAGACCCAACCAAGAAAAATAAAATCCAGAGGCTTTATTTTTTGGATTAAGATATAGAGATCATATCAAGAATAAATCAAGATCCAAATCTAGAACTAGATACTCCAAAGGTATATGTGCTTGATTTAAGGAAAGGTTTTGCATTTCAAGAAGGATTGTAATCACAAGAGTCTTGAATCCAATAACGATAAAGGTGTAACACCAATAGTTAGACATATGATCTAGAGGTGAAGTTTGATTTGAAAACATCTAGAAGGAGTTTACACATGATGGAAAATATAGATTGGATAGAGGTATCACAAAAAAGTATTTCTACTAATATGGCAGAAACCAAAATAGACTTGAAAACTTTAGAACCAAGAGCTAGACATACGATCTAGAGGTGAGAATTGGTTTGGTAACATCTAGAAGGATGATACACATGATGGACTAAATAGATCATAAAAAAGTATCACCAAAATGGGACTTCTACTAAAAGAGCAAAAACCAAAATATGCATGAGAATTTTTAAGGTAATTTTGGAGGCTTAAACAAATGAATTAGGCCTAAAAAATGTGCAGATTCCCCCATTGGAAAGGAAAGGCTAGCCTTCACTCCTTCACCGTTTGTCTCATTGAGAGTTTTCTAATGGTACCTCACCCATGTGATTCTAAGATTCCTATAAGAAGATTCCCTAAAGATTCTTTTTGGTCAACATTGATTTGGCCAGCCAGATAGGATCAGATCCGACATGTCACCCATGCATGCATCTAATCTGATGGTGGAGATAAGTGACATCTCACCAATCTATGTATCTGATTCAAGGGTTATACTTCCGTTGAGTGTCTCTGCTTTGCTATATAATAAAGCCAAGGCGATCCTTTGGGGCATCCGAGTTTGAATGTGAAACTTGTGTTTTTCTTCTGTACTTCTATGTTATCCTTGGAAAATTACAAAAGGTCAGCTTTGAGATCAAGCAAGTATTGTTGAGTCCTCTAGATTAGTGGATAATTTTCTATGTGTTACCCAAGACAAAGATTATTTGAGGAGTCATGGAGTTTGGACTCAAGTTGCTCTTACCATATGTGTCCTAATAAGGAGTGGTTTCATTAGTGAAAACCATTCAATGGAAAATTTATAATAATGGGGAACACCATGGCTTGTAAGGCTATTGCCATTGGTATGATATGTATTAAGATGCTTGATGGTGTTGTGAGGTCTCTTGTTGATGTGTGGCATATTCTTGAGTTAAGGAAGAACTTGATATCACTTGGTACTTTGGACTCAAATGGTTGGATGTGGGGAGAAAAAGTTGGAACACTAAAGACATCAAAAGGAGCATTGGTTGTAATGAAAAGCAAGAAGATAGGAAAAAATTTTTGAGCTAGTTGGAGGTACCATTACAAGAGAATTGCCAACTACAACTTTTGAAAAAGAAAATCCCAAAGATCTCATTCACTTATGGGACCTAAGTTTGGGTCATATGGGTAAAAGAGTTCTAAGTAAATTATCCAAGAAACAACTTTTGAAGGCCCTTGAGAGTTGTAAGTTAAAATTTTGTGAACATTGTGTAATAGGAAAGCAACAAAAGGTGAGCTTTTCCACAAGAATCCATTGCACAAAGGGAAGTTTAGACTATATGTGTTTTGAGATTTGGGAGCCTACACCTATAGCTTCAAAATTTGGAGCATTATATTTTGTATCTTTGTTTGATGATTACTCTAGGAGAGCATGGGTCTACACCATGAAGCAAACATCATAAGTCTTCTCTATCTTTAGACAATGGAAGGTGATGATGGAGAAACAAACTAAAGAAAAGTGAAGTGTTTTAAATTTGATAATAGTGAAGAATGCAAATCTAGAGAGTAAGATACATATTGTAAGAGTGAAGGGATAATTCATCATGTTCCCATATCAGGTATACCTCAAAAAAATGGTATGGCCAAGCGGATAAATCATATACTCTTGGAGAAAGCAAGAAGTGTGTTGAGCAATGTTGGATTGAGATGAACTTTTGGGCAGAAGATGTAAATATGGTTTGTCATTTGATTAACATTTCTCCCTTTACTACTATTGAGTGTAAGACACCTATGGAAAATTGACAGGTCAGTATGTTGATTTTTTGGATGCATAGATTATGTTCACATGCTACAAGAACAAAGGACAAAGTTAGATCCCAAATCTAGAAAATATATATTCTTAAAATATGTGAAGGATACAAAAGGATATAGATTATGGGATTTAGAAAGGTGTTTCCTTGTTGTGAGTAAGGATAATTTTTTTACAAGAACAAAGGACAAAGTTAGATCCCAAATCTAGAAAATATATATTCTTAAAATATGTGAAGGATACAAAAGGATATAGATTATGGGATTTAGAAAGGTGTTTCCTTGTTGTGAGTAAGGATATTTTTTTTACGAGACTAGTATGATGGAGATTATTACTATATCAAAAGAAAAATGTTCTTGTTAGATGTTGTTAAGATAGAGTTTGAGATTGGAAGTGAAGACATCTCACCTCTTGTAGATCTACCGAGTGAACCATCAGAAGAGAAAAGTCCAAGAGTTAGACATCAACATAGGTATCCAAATAGGGATTGAGGCCTCCAAAGAGGTTTGATGATTCATTTGTAGCGTATGCTCTTCTTATGGAGAATGGTGAGCCTTTTTCATAAGAGGCAAATGCAAGATCAAGAGTGTCAAAGATGGCACTATGTAAAATAAGAGGAGATGAAGTCTTTAACAAAAAACTAAACTTAAAATATTTAAAAATTAACCTATGTGAAAGAAGGCAATTTTTTACATATGGATATTTTGAAGGAAGGAAGTGCTTCCAACAACAGGTGGATATTGATGCAAAGCAAGGCTTGTGAAAAAGGGTTATAGCCAAAAAGGAGGTTTTCACTTCAATGTGATTTTTTCACCAATGGCAATAATCTCTTTAATTTATGCATTGTTTGCAATGGTTGCATTTCATAACTTATAGTTGGAGAAACTAGATGTCATAGTTACATTCCTATATGGAGAATTAGAGGAGCAGATTTTCATGTATAAACATGAAAACAAAATTACAAAGGAATGATAACCTATTTTGCAGGTAACAAAAGTCTTTATGTGGACTAAAGCAAAGTCCAAGACTTTGGTACATGAAATTTGATATTTTATGGTGAAGCATGGATGTTATAGAAGTGAGTTATATTTTTGTATGTCTCAAAAATTTACATGGACCTAGAGTTTTTGCCTTAATTATCTTAGTACTATGTGTTGGTAATATATTGATTGTCATTGAGTATGTGGTTGAGGTGGAGAAATTGAAATAAAAACGTGGTAAGGAGTTTGATATGAAGGACTTGGATTCTTCAAAGAGTGTCCTTTGGGATTGAAAACCACCTGGACATGAGCAAGGGAAAATTGTGGATATCTCAAAGGAGGTATTTGGAAACATTACCTGCATGTTTTGGCATAGAGAATGCCAAACCAATGAGCACTGCAATGGCTAAGTTATTTCAAGATAACATTGGAGCAATGTCCATCAAATGAGGAGAGAAAATTAATTTCAAAAATTCTTTATGCTAGCACTATTGTGAATTTAATATATGTTATGGTCTACACTAGACCCGACATCTCATATTCTATGAGTATGGTGAGTCTATATATACCAAATCTAGTGAACCAACTTTGGGAAGTTGTGGAGTGGATATTCATTACTTAAAAGGGACTAGAAATATTGGCATTGTCTTTGATGTGGAGAAGGACCAAGAAAGAAGAATTACTCGGTGTATAGATTTGATTTTGCAAGAAATTTGGATAAGAGAAGGTCTGCAACAAGATTATTTTTACACTTGTTGGTCCAATAAGTTAGAAGTCTACTCTCCAATCTATTGTTGCTCTTTCTTCTACAAAGGCAGAATATATGACAACAACTAAGGCTACTCAAGAGGCAACACGGCTACAAAGATTAGCCAAGGATGCAATACTCCCTAATATGAAGTCCATACATTTTTGTGATAGCCATAGCTCTATTGACTTGGCCAAGAACCAAGTCAAAGCATATTGATATGAGACATCAAGTCAAAGCATATTGATATGAGACATCAAGTCAAAGCATATTGATATGAGACATCAAGTCAAAGCATATTGATATGAGACATCAAGTCAAAGCATATTGATATGAGACATTATGTTATCCCGGCAACTGCAAAAAATGGAGAGATTAATTTGCAAAAGATAGACATAGAGAGATAGAGATAGGTTAATGCTGTTGGTATGTTGACTAAACCTCTTATTATTGAGAAGTTCAAATTCATGATAACTTACTCAACGTCGGATGTTGCTCCTCGGGATAACAAAAGGTGGAGATTATTATGGTTAGCTTGCTATTAAAGTCTTGAAGACTAAGCCAGCAAAAAGCGAATGTCCCTGTTGCGAGACACGCACTAATGTAAATATACTCAGGCAGGCCTATACCAAAGTATTAAAATGACGAGACACCTTCAATGGTAAATATTCAGGAAGATCAGATTGATAAACTAACTGGATGAACTCTATATATCTGTGCTGTATTGCGGTTAATAAACTCTTGGGTGTGAGCTTGTTCCAGTGGTGGATGTAACTTCCGGGACGGGAAGTTACATCCACCAGTTAATGTCGTCTTTGATGTTTGATTCATGGGGTACGTGATATGTTATTGCGGCAGTATCTCAAGACTGATTTTTCAACCAAAAACTTGAAAGTTCTTCCATCGAATCTCCTGCTGTATAAAAATGGCAAGTTCTTTTAAATTTCTCTTAAGATGGAATCAATCTGCCCGGTGAAATCCAATGTATACCCTGAGCAGACTAGACTATAGGTCGTCTGAAATGTGAAGATTTCTTCTTCGCCACACGTTGTGTTGGGCTGCGGGCACCCGAAACTTCACCTGCGGAAGCAATGCTTCTAAGTTCTATTGAGAAGACCTTATTCAGAAGAATTGGTAAACTTGACTGTCCACAAGGTTCACCTTTCAGCAACTTGTGCTCTTCGATTTCCTGTCCATCAAGGGTCAGAGGTCATGCAGACTAGCTTATTGTGCAGGCCAATGAGTATTTCGCAGTACTTAAGGCTCGACGCCTCGTCTTTCGCCGATAGAAGCTTCAATTCTAGGTGAGGTTTCCTGATACCGTTTTCCAGTCAGTTTAGAGCAAGAATTTTGTGGTGGGTCGGTTGCATGGATCATTCACTAGTCAGTTGAGTGGAAAGGGCATGATCGAAAGCTATCATTTCTATAAGATTTCTCCCAGACCATATTCGCTGAATAGCCATTTGAGTGTTTCGCATACCTCTCGAATCTGCTCTCTTAATGTACGATTTGCTGGGTCTTATTACTTTCCGAATTCTTCAAAGTTCAGAACCATCAAGTCTGGAAGTCTTCAGCATCTGGCACTTGAGGTGGTGTCTCGCTGGTGCGCTGGAGGCTAGCTTTCCTCGCAAATTCATAAGCACCGGCATGGAATCGGAGTTCAGGCATTTCAGAAACTTCTGCAAGTTGAGTTTAGTCAAAAGAACCTAAGATGAGGTCGATTTTGCTAACAGAGGACAAACGGCGACCCCATACGGGACCTGAGACAAGCGGGACCTGAGACTTCGAAACGTAGTTCCCATCTCAGCTGGGTGTATTGACATCAACGGTGTGATCGGTAAAACTCCGTGTGTAATCAAGTCGATCTTACTCATTTCATTCTCTATTCCTCAGGCTCAATCTGTCATTAGTCTCATGGAAGTGAGCCGGCTGAGTTTCTATCGGTCCCAGACATATACGATGCCACAATCTGCAGGCAACTAAGACCTAGACTTGCGTTCTCCGATGAGATTGAGACTGAAGTACACGAGTGAAAATCCAAGGGACGAAGTCAATTAGATCAGTTCTATATTCGGGGTGCAGTGTGCACCCAATGGTGCACGATGTTGATAATTGAGAAAATGTAAATCAGGGGCAACGAGACTACTGTATTGGGCTAGGAGCGGGGGAGCAATGGCATGCAGAGCTGGAAAAGCTATGACAAGTTTTAGAGATGAGGTTGAAGAGCTCTTGTTGGAGGAGAAGTTTGTTCAGCCTTTACAAGAATCAGATGAGCTGGAACACCTTTTACAGCGGTTACAGGGGAATAGAGGACCTCCGGTGACAGACACATTTCAAACGTGGGAGAATCCCGCTTTCTTCAGGGATTTCGGTGTCGGCGGGAGGCGGAGGGCTTCTCAAAGAGTTCTGGAAGAATTTGGGAAGTGTAGGACGTTGGAGCGCGTGAAGTACAGGCATTTATCCTGCCTTAGTCCCTATGAAGTGTGTACTCTCTTCACCTCGTGGGGAAAAAATGCACCCATGTTGAAGCAATTTTCGTGGGATCCTGATGCAGGTTTGGACGACTACAGCTATTTTAAAGATCGTGTCTTTGAGAAGTTAAAAAGAGAGCGGCTACAAGAAGGATTGGAGAATATGTTTAGAACTTCTCCCTCTATAACAGGGGTGTTCATAAGCACAAATTTCGGACTACCTGGAGTATCTCGAGTGATTGCAGATGCGTTGGGCCGCAATTCCAGCCCCTCTCTAGAAACACTTGAGATTACAACGTTGGATAGCCGTACGGCCGTCGACGTCGCGAAAATCATTCTGTGCTGTTCCACGTTTCGGACATTGAAGATAGGCAAGATCGGCGAACTGACTGATTTCGCATTAGACGATTTGTACAATGCTTTTCTGCAACTAGCACAGCGGAGGGATCACGGAATAGAGGAGGAATCACAGAATTTACTCAAAGGTATAATCCAATTCACCTCAGGCGTAGAAGAATTCATACTTAAAGCATTCAAACAATGTACGCACCAATTAGAAATTGACTGGAAGAGTCAACACTTGGGAAGCCCAGATTCTCCCTGGTTCTTTCGTCATGCCATGAATTGGGAAGGGGTTGTTCGGCTCCAGGGGTCGCTAGTCCTAGATACTCTCGCAATCAACTATGTTGTACTTAGTGACCAATTTCTCTTAGCACTGGCACAGCTAAGTATAGGTAACATAAGATACTTCCAGCTCAAAGGGTTGCTCGTTCGGGGAACGAGTCCTCACTGGAGAGCAATAGGCACCAGTTTTTCAAAATCAGGCGAAGTACGAAGCTTTGTGCTGGACCTGGTGGGGCTAGAGCGAGCAGACAAGGCTACCATAAAAGGGTTGCGAGAAGGAATCAAAGCATTGCGTCAATCGTGGGATGGTGTAGAGCCGCGAAATTGCCCAGTAATTGTATCTGGGGAGTTCGAGTTCAACGAATCTGAGGGGTGCGTGGCGGATGAGGAGCTCTCTGACAGCGTAGCTGGCAGAGACGAACAAAGACCTCTAGTGTACGGCGGGCATGACTATTCTGGATTAGGAATGGTCCTAAGAGAACATTCACTGCTCGAATCACTTACTTTGAGAAATCCTATGTTGAGCGATTCAGGTTGCCAAGATGCTTTAGAAGGTTTGAGGCGCAATCGGTCCTTGAAGAACCTCACCGTAGTCAGTTCTAAATATCATACACGATCAGGTGGGAGTCTTAGGGATAAGCTACCTGGAACTACAGAATCTTCAGAAGGAAACTCTCGAGGCGGGTGGGGAAACCTGTTTCACTCTTTGCGGGAAAATGTATGTCTTCAACATTTAAGAATTAGTTTAGCGGAGGATGAGGAAGACCTAGATTGGGATGAGGAAGACCTAGATTGGGGTGAGGAAAACCTAGGTTGGGGTGAGCAAGACCTCCATCATTTGATGGAACTTCTTGAAGTCAATCTCACTTTAGAAACAATTGACATACACCCGAAGGGGGAAGGAAAGACTGCCATTATAGCGCAAGCCTTGAAGCGGAACAAGAAGAAAGCACACTATTTCCACGTCATGAAAGAGGCAAATTTTAGTTATGATGGAGCAAAGGCAGGGAGGATATTCCTTTGTGGAGACCCGTTAACCGGTAAGTCTTAGAGTTCAAATTTCACTTCCCGTGTTTATTACATTGAGGAGTCATATCTTATATATGGTTAGCTTGGAATGATAGGATATGTCTCACTCAAACAACGCACACAACGGTCACGGTCAAGTACTGTCAGTTGCAATTTCATACTTGTGTTGGAGATCAAAGCTAGCGCGTTAGGATCTTGTATACTATGCTTTCGCATCGAATGTTTACTTTTTAATTCTTATTGGTCTAATATCAGGAAAGACCACTTTCAAAGTATCCATGATGAGTACGCAGACAAAGCATAGCGGCTCAAAGTCGAGAAAGGTTGCAACTGTCGGAAGAAAGGGATTGAAATTTCCCCGGACGAAGGGTATAGAGGTCGAAATGCTCAGAGACGATGAGACAGGAACAATCTCCATATGGGACCTTGCAGGACAGCACATTTATCGAGCGCTTCAAGATGTGCTGTTTCCAAGAAGCATCCAGACATGCGCATTTATCTTCATGTTTCGTCCTTTCCAGCTCAATGGTCTACCAAGCAAAGATCCCAGTTACGACTTCTCTGAGCAACTGCGATATTG
Source organism: Lunularia cruciata (assembly GCA_948567375.1). NCBI lineage: Eukaryota > Viridiplantae > Streptophyta > Marchantiopsida > Lunulariales > Lunulariaceae > Lunularia > Lunularia cruciata. The sequence continues at coordinate 13,943,497 of OX419758.1, forward strand.
GCTTCGATTTATAGTGTCGAACATGACAACGGGCACACACGTCCAAAAGTGTGGGTCCTGGTCACGCACAAGGATAGGAAAGGCGGAGGGAAGGGTCCCGGGGGGAAGATTGGTGGCATTACTTTTCCCATAGAGCACATAGAGAAACAGATGAAGATGTTACGCACCGAGTATCAAGATGTTGTGGACCTCTGCCCAGGCGGCAAAACTTATCACGTCAACGCCAGAAACAAGGAGGATGTGAGAACCGTGACAACAGATGTTTTCCGTTGTATGGATGAAGTGTTACAGATGAAGACTCGTGACGTTCCTCGAGTTTGCTCCAACTTGATCTCCACTTTATCTCGTGAAGAAGCGATGGGGTCACCTGTGTGGAAATCTGAGGACTTTTACGAGTACTGCAGATCTCATGACATTACTCTGGGGGCTTACAATCTCAAAGATGTAAGAGGAAGAGAAGTTCTCCATGCTGTAGCTTTATATTTGCACGACTCTGGTTGTATCATCATCATCCCAAGTGCAGACTGTCTGAGAGATGATTCCTCGAAATGCTATCAACATGATCATCTCTTTGTGGTATGGCCGAATTGGCTTACGCAGAGGTTGATTGGTCAAATGATCAGCAAAGGGCACAAGTTGGGGAAGCAACAAAGAACAAACTCTCCTGTCCAGATCGACGACGATGGCTTTGCGAATATTGGCTACGTGCAAGAATTGATCGATGCGATCAATGCAATCTCGCCCAAGCGAACGCCTGTCCACTTTGATACCATCTTAAAAGTCTTGTCGGGCCTTGACTTATGCTACAAAGTGGAGCTGCAACATCGACAACAGAGGTACTTCCTACCTGCTTTTTTTCGCAGCAAAGAGGAGGATCGGATGGCTTGGACGGGGAGCTACAAGCTACAGTGGAATGATGTCCTAACAGCGGACGCTGACCTGTACTTTGGGTATAGACTTCATTGCCATGACAGCGATAGAACGTGTTTGAGCTGGGCCTTCTTCCAAAGATTTCAGGTACAATGCTCGAGTTCCGCAAGACTAAATTTTCTTCCATATCTGTGCCTGTCCACTTTTTTGTCTTTTATGGTTGCAGACTGTTGTCTTTGTGGCATGCTTGTATGTTACTGAACAGAGCTCATGCCATATGGATATCGAATGTCTTGATTAGGATGATTTCTGCAAACTGCTTTTTAACCGTCTACTGTTTAAATTATCACCGTTTCGCATTCAAATCCAATTTAGTGACTTCGTAAATCAATTGACATATATTGGATGCTCATATAACGATTTCAGATACATCTTCGTCATTTGTTGAAAGAGAAATTGGGAGTAGGAGATCATGACTACAAATTTTCAAGGAATTATTCGAAGATTCAAGTCGATGGCCATGAAGTGTTTATGGAGACTGATGGAAGATATTTGGGGAATCATGTTGACTTCATGATCAAGCGTTCAAAACACAAAACCCTTGCTGAGGCCAAATGCTTCATCAAGATACACTTCATAGAGCCACTGGAAGAGTTTGCTGCTTCACCGAGAGGTTGTCCAGGAGTGGTAGTCATACGGTCCATCTTACGGCAGGATTGCGTGAAAACGTTGACATCGTTTCAGCGTAGGGAGCATAAGGTGACAGTGAGAGAGGGTGAACTGAAAGCGAAATTGGTGGAGGATGTCATGAACAAGTTCAAAAGCAAGAAGAATGTGCTTGCAGACCTGGACTCTCTCTTCAACCTTGAGCATCATTGGCCTCCAATCACTTATGACGGAGAAGAGATCTTGAAAGACAAATTCGAATTGGTGAAAAACCTTTTAGACGAAGAGGATGTGCAAAATCTTCGAGCAAGGATCAAGAAGGAAGCACTTTCAAATCTCGGAGCGATCAGACAGGTGAATAACTGCACATCCTTGTACTAAGTTTAATCTCGACAGCTTCTCTTCTGTTTGGTCGTTATTTCAATGCCCTTTGTTGATAATTTGTTTCTATTTCAATGTCTGAAGAACATCACTTGGAGCATAGTACATTCATGGTCTTCAACTCACTAACCGGAGTTTCAAAGGGCGGATGATCTTGTCCATAGTACATGCATTGCGATCTAGTACAGTTACTCAATTCAATCGTTGTAACGGCCTATACTTAGGTACATAATATTCGCCATAATATGCCTGTCAGACAAATAAAAAGTCAGTGTAACTGGGACCATGCCCTAAACCAACAATCTGTTGAAGAGGTATACCATGTGCTGTTGCGATTCACGGCACTCGTTCTAACCTGTTTGGTGTTTTGTCTAATCCATATTCGCACTCTGTATTCACTTAATACGAGAAGAAGAAAGAGGTGCTACCAAGAATTAAGAGGACAGGTTATGTGTGTAGGTTGAGTCGTTTAAATATAGAGTTTAACGTAGCATGTAGTGCACTTATTAATCGTTACTCGTCCCATTTGTTCCAGCTAAACGACTCTGTGTATGAGTTGTACAAGCCCGAAGGCGAGCCTGACGTGAACATAGTGTTCTTCCACGACCTCCTAGTTGGTGAAAGTGAAAATGCCCCACATATATATACGCGGACAGCAAGAGAATCGTCAGAGAACCACATTCCGACGATTTGGCCGAGGACCTGGCTCCCTGAGGACTTCCCTACCGCAAGAATTTTGACAGTCTTGTTCGATTCTTCCATCTACGAAACTGCTCGGGCAGGAAGAATGGACATGCATATTGCAGGAGAAAATCTGATGTCCAATCTTCTGTTTGCTGATGTGGGAAAGTCAGCTTCGATTCCAGTGATATTAGTGGGCCATGGTTTTGGTGGATTGTTGATGAAACAGTTGTGTATTCACGCTAAGAAACTTGAAGGACGGAAGAGCCACGAAACTGCGGGGCTTTTCGTGAAGAGCATCCGAGGATTATACTTCTATTCGACTCCTCATCGTGGATTTAGTGTAGAAACCTCAGGTGATTGCACTAACCCCGGGACGAATTACAGTCCCATGATGCACTTCGTTAAGGAGTTATCAGCAGAGGCAGCCAGGCTTGAGGAAGACCTTACAGCACACGTTCAGGATCTCAAGTGGAGAGTTGGTGGACTAGGATCAATATTACCACTACCTTAGAGTTGGGTAAGATGCACACTATAACTATTCTGCATCAGCCAATCTATCTGATAATGCATGAGAACTATTATGACCATAATATGACCCATCTTAAGTATGACATATCTTTTAGTTTTCATATATTAAAAACTAGAATTAGTGATCATGTACTTGAACTCCTTGAGAACCATACGTTGTTCAGGGTCCCTTCAAGAATATACCTGTACCAGAAGGTTCATCACGATGTGGAAGCCATTTCATGATGATGAATGAAGATCACTCGTCAATATGCAAGCCCGTGGACAGGAAGTCAAGCACTTACATCCACCTGACAGTATTCATCCGGCAAATTCTGTTCAGCACAGCTGTGACCTAGGAACTGAGTTGAGTTTGATTTCGAAGGTTGCGCATGGTGGATTTGTCTACCAATATATTGTTTGGATTTCGAGCCTTCCGCAAGTCTTTTCGTTCGGGTAGAGAAAACTAATATCGGTGTTCCTACTTGCTTCATGTAAAGGAACTTGGAAATGATGGGGATTCCATGTAGAGATAACCCAATCTGCAACAATGGAGCATTTCAGGTATACAGCTCACTGCAGGAAACTTTTGAGCTGAACCTTGATTCACTGATTGCAGGTACCAAAGGATGGTTTGGTCTAGTAGTGTTCACACCTTCCTTCCACGAGTAATTGCATTTCCCATCCAACATGTTCATATCCACATTACATACCCGGAAAACGCTTATTATCTGTAGGCTGTAGACTTGAAGCCCACTTGCTCGAAACGGATTTTGGCTTCAAGATGTCTTCCAGCACTAGTACTATCAGAATGGAGTTTAGCTCAAAGCAATTAACCAAACTGTTTAGGGCGGGAATCAGACCAAAGGTCGCAAACATGCTCCCGAGAATTTCCGAAAACAGAAAATGAAACTATGTTGATTTCTGCAGGAGCAACAAAACCATGGCCAAAACTAGGTGGTCATCGAAGGTCTGAGGATTGTCGAGAATCCAGGATCAAAGAGTGTCAAAGGTCGACGTGTAAGACTGAGATGGTCGTTCCAGCGACAGAATAAAAGGTGAGGAATGGGTAACGATCCTAGATCGCTTCAATCGAGACGGGGATAGAACACGACGCCAGAATCCAGCACTCGAAGGCTACGACAGAGAGGAGCATGGGGGATCGCGGGTCGAGAAGCGAGGGAGGAAGAACGGACCCTGGGTGAATTTCGGTCAGAAGTTCGATGGGGCCGAGGATTGGTCTTCATCACGAGGAACGAAGAGGTCATCCAACATCACTGGCTCATGGTCTATCTAGAAGCATTTGTCTGGGTCTCCGGGACATAAAGATACCTGTGGTCAAACATTGACCTCTCTCACCCATGGAGCATGAAGCATCCGCTTCGGGAAGAAGGAATCATCGGGCGTGGAACCCAATGTGAAGGTGGCTCAGTTCTAGTTATCCTCTCACAGTTGCCAGAATCTAGGAGGAAGTTAACTTCTGCTTGGCAGATTTGAAGAAACTCGATGGGGACGGTTATTCTGTACAGAGGAGAGATGCTCGCACTCGTTTAAAGAAATACCCAATACGGGGGCGCTAGGGGCAAATTTAGGGCCAACCGTGTGTCGTCATGTGGTGATGAGTCTTGGAGTCATGATGATGATTGTTGCATGTGTTATTTCACTCGAAAGAAAATCTTGAAATGTAAGGCATGACGAAGGGAAGCGATAGAAAGCGAATTCTGTTAAGTGTAGTCCGGAAGTTTATCCCGCGAGATATATGGGGTATGTCATTCGTGAAAGCAGAAGGAATCGGTTTGTGATTCAACAATGGAAATAGACGGTTCGAGGAGTAATAAGAGTGAAGAACGAACCAGTGCGTTTCTTTCCCCATGACCGGTGGGCGTTAAAACTCACACCTTTCAAGTACATGTCAACTTAGACATCTCATCCATAGCAGACCAGTGGCTTCTCACACACATTCCAAAAGACATCCGTGGTCAACACCAGAGTGGGAAAACGTGGGATCAGCAGACTTAAGACGAGGACTTGAATGCAGAAAGTTAGTGCTATTGTAGTCGTTATCTACAAGTGCTTTAAGCATTAAAAGCAGAGTGTTTTGGATCAGGAGTTAAAAGGTACAGAGTAACACCTCCGAATAGTAATACCTCTTATTTTCATATAACATATCTCTCTCATTAGTGACCATAAGTCATGGAACATTTAATCTACAACCCATAAATTTATTCGATAGTGACATATCCATTTTTAATAAATCTATTGGTTGACATATGGCACTAAAATATAATAATATTCAATAGTGACATAAATTTTTTTTTGGTGGATATATGTCACTACAAAAAAATTAGTGCAGTGGTAGTGCTAAAAAGACTGGTTTTATAGTGCACATAGAAAGGAATTTTTAATAAATTCATTCAATAATCAAATACTGAAGAAATTTATTGGTTGATACATGTGACTGAAAAAATATAGTGATGTAGTGTAAATAGAGAAGATTTCTTGAATAAAATTTGGAATCAATTCGGTATAGATACCGTCTGCTTAATAAGGTTTCCCTCCTTCCACATTTAAGTCACATTTAGTCACGGTGATACATGCTACCAAGGATATCAATCAGGGATCCACTGAAGGATAAATAATGTCAATTAGAATAATTTTGTAGTGTAAAAAAGTAAAATTTTCCAAATAAAATTTGAAATCGATTTGGTATTGATACAGCATTTTGGTCACCGTCAGACAAGTTATCAGAAACTTCAATACTGCGTCCTCATAGGTGACTCCAAGTTGAATGAGGAATTCCAAACCTCTTACTTTATCTCCACGTCCGAACACTTATGCTTCATTGCATCGACTCATCTACGTAGATAATTGATATCGAGATAAAAATCAACACCAATCATTTATGCAGATAATTGGATATACGGATAGTATCCAACACTAATGTCCAAACAACCAAAAGGAAAAGTATATAACAAGGGAAGAATATGTGAAGAGCAAAGTTCACCAAAGTACTCAGTGCAGAACATTCAGAAAGACCCTTTTGAAGCACTCAAGAAACTGTGCCTGTACCTATAGTCGAAAACAAAAGCCTACACTCTTCCCTCACGTGAGTAACAACCTCCCAATAACATCTACCCCAAATGGCAATGACATTATTGAGAGGTTTTATTTAACTTGTTCTCCCATTTCCATGAAATAGCAAACATAGCATGCAGTTAGGTAGCACTTTGAGAGGGATCTTTCTTGTATATAATCAAGTAGTATGAGAAGGGTGCAGTAAGCTGTATCTTCACGTCAGTTGATCAATCCTCTAGAGCCATGTATAAACTTACAAATGAAAATGTAATAGTCTTCAGACTAATCGACTTGGTAAAGACAAAACCATCTAAAATTTCTCAAAAGGAGAAGAGAGTAAAACATTCTAATCAACTATGTGAAGATGAAAGTATAAATTGTAAGAGAACAAAACAGGGAAAAGGTCAAAAATTACGCCTATTTAGTTGAGAAATAGTGAATGTGAAAACTTCTTATGTAATAGCATCAACATTCTCATTTTCTTTATTTAACTTAAGAATAGATTAACGTTTGTATCAATATATCTAAACATATAGATCCCCTACACATTCATATAACCGGATCCATAATCAGACTCGCATTTATGGAATGGGAGTAAACTACAGGTACTCTCTGTTCTGGTCTCGATATCCAGTCTCTCATAAATATCCATCTCCAATCGTTTGAAAGACTTCTCACTTGCCACTGTGTAACGCACCACAGTAGTGATCAGTTACACGGTCCGCACAAGGGCAATATTGTGGCCGCTGTGATGGTTTGCTCGTGATTCTGCGTTCTACTGTGCAAAGATAAGCGAGGGTCGTCCAGGAAGTAAAACTATCAGACAAATTTGTCCGAATGGTGCCACGAACCAGGAGGACATCGGTACCACTTGGGAGGAGGCCTGACGCGCACTGATATATAGTCTTCCTCTCATACATTTGCAGAGTGCCATCGTTTAGTAACTTCGCTACTTTCACTTCAGTAATCTCCACAAATTTCGAAACAAACTAGTTACTGGTACTTTGACTGTTTGTGCTTTCTGCGTGTTTCAGCATTTTTCGATTTGCGATGACGCTCAGTACTGTAACCGTGATAATTTATATTTATTGACCCATGCTTACTTGCTACCTCAGATTCCCATAGTCCCCAGAAATTTTCTTGCTCCGCATTTTTTTAGTAGATCGATTTCGGCAATGACCACAAGCACCAAAGATCGAAGAACGATTAGATTACTCCTATCACTCCGGGTTAGGAGTTCTGTTGTCCGTTTCAAACTTGTCGCACGATAGGGTTGAATCGCACTTCTTGTCGCATGAACTTTGTGGATGATTCTCCAGGAGTTCGTTTCCACAAGCCCAACCTAGCACACTACCGTACACGAACGGATTATCGCGTGTTTGCACGTACTACAAGCGATCAATCTACATTTCAGAGATCTGGAATCCAAAATAGTGTACTCCCGATTCAAACAAGTGCTCCTTTCGTTGAGTAAGTACAGAGGGTCGACATATTCGAACAAGTATCGTGGCAAGTATCATACTGGCAGTCAAATCATGCTTGTTCAATATTTCTTTCACAGCACTCGCTCGATACACTCATTGTCACTGAGCAGGTAAAAGTAGTATAATTTTGCAATCGTTCAACGTAAAACTTCAACCAACAGCGAAAAAACATGCGGATACACAGGAAGACGGTACTAAACTTGGGAACTTTGCTGAGTTTGAAGTTTTGCTGCCCACAAGTAGCTCGTTCAGCTGTGTCAGGTAATAGCTAGCTAAGCAACCTGGAGCTTCAAGGTGGCTATCTGGTCATAATACTACATATATCAAACGTGTTTCACAGTATTGAAGGCTTGGACAGTTAAAGAGCACGTTTATCGGAAAATCTGTAAAGGAATGATATATATAAGTCGGAAGTAAATATTAGACGAGATCAGTGACTTCTGATCTATTCGCAGACCATATGATTCCTGGTCCACTCAAGTTCAGTCCCAGATGATGGTTCCCATTCTTTTGCCCCAACTGGTCTAGTTTATTGCTTTAACCCTAATCTACAAACTGGGTATGGCCAGCTTTACACCCGTCCGCTTACTGTTACAAAACATGTGTTTCAAAGCCTGGAGCTTGAAGGAGTCTCTTCAAAGAATAGAAGCCGGCCGAAAAATAATATCAACTTCCTTGAGAGCCATTCTGATGATACTCATGAAGGCAGTGACCAACTAACTTCACTTCTTGTTGTATTTCAGCGGTATCATCCTACTTCTAGCGGCATCTAAACCTTTGATGTAACGTTATTGCTCTAGTGCAACATGTCCCGGTGATGACCTAGAGGCTGCACTCCAGATCAAGCAGGCCGTATGTAACTTCGCCTTGTAATATGACAAATGAAGATCATGGCTTGATATACCAAAGTGCTAGCCGACCCGGTCTCTTGGATATAGGGCAAACAGTCCCAAATGTCCATTATATAGCCAGCAGGAAATTAGAGTTATATAGGCAAGTCATCGTTTGACTAATAATGATCAATGGATTTATATAAAGGTTTACATTGAGACATGAATATACATTCTCTTCATCGACCAAGCAGAAGACTTGTTCTTTGAGTTCTTTTCAGGTTCTTCTCACAAGTTCTTCCTTGATCCTGCTTGTGGCTTAAACTGGGAAGATAGATTGATCAACAATGCAAAGAATGTAGAGGCAACCAGAAAGAGCCACAGATCCCGTTTGCAAAGTAAATCTGTTTTTATGCTCCATAGAAGGTGAGTAGAGCTTATTTCAACTTTGCAAACGTCCAAGTTTCCGATGTCACAAATGCATCTTATGTGTCTTGGTAAATTTCTCTCATCAAACGTTAGGTATGATCCATAAAAAATTTAAAGATCTATGTAATCAACCTTGGAATTGGTAGGTCACCATTTCACATATTATTCACAATAATAGGTAGAATGGTGTAGATTTTATATCTTGCCTACACCACGTGCATTGTGGTATGTTTGGTTGGGAAAGATGTTATAAAGGATGGTACATGATCGTACAACCATTCATCATGAACTACATCACTAGGATTCCTGACCGCATGACCAGCCAGAGATTTGGTTGTTGAAAGGCACTCAATGTCAATCAACAAAGACTTGAAGTTCCAGCGGTTGGGTCCTACACCTATGCAAGGTAAATCAGCCAACGATGGAGGAGAACTCATTACTAACAGGAGGCGATAGGAAAGGTAGTTCCAAATCAAGCCGTGAATCGGGCCTGTGCTGAAATCCAAGCACTCCGAGCGATCTGTTCTTGAGACGGTCTAGAAAGAAATATACATTTAATTTCTCTTCACTGTACCTGCACAGTTCAAGCAAGATATATCCACAATCTCTTCATCAACCAAGTGCAAGACTTGTTCTCCACGTTCCTCTCACTAGTTCTTCCGAGGTTCGGCGTGTGACTTGTGACAAGTTCAACCTCGAAGAAGACACAGCCTCGCGAGGATGCAAACGTCCTCCCCATTTCTTTGTACTACTCCGAGTCGATAGAACTTTCACTGGCTCTTACCTATTCTATATGAATCCGTATAATTTTGAACGGTTGAAATGGTAATTTTGAGCGTGTCAGTAGGAGAATCAGAACAGGTGCGGTCTATGCCTATTGCCATGAATGCATGAATTTTTTTGTCAATTTTTTATGTCCAATTTTCTTCAGTATATTTGTAATGCAGAAACTAGAGGCTAACTCGACACTGGCTCCTTCTTGAAGCTAGCTCTGTGAATTGTGATTTTGTATACGTGTTGTAGATTCTGATTTGTGGGGCATGCGGACAGAGGAAAAGCCAGAGATAGACTTAACAGTACCTCAACGTAGGCACTTTGATTTCTCGGTACGCAAGCTGGCACAAAGACTTAATAATTCTCCAATACTTGAAGTGGGCATAGTCACCCCGCGTTGGCATTGAAATTCTTGACCAACTAGATTTTGTTTTTAGTAACTTTCACGGTAACACAAAGGAAGGAATTTTGTGTAATTCATTGCAGTTTTGCAAATCGACCGACTCCTTGAATAATGGATATCCACCGACTCCCCGTTTCGGGAATGGGCCGCCTGAATTGACGAATCCTCGTGATACCGAGAGGCAAGGTAGGAAGAATTGCAAGAGTGACAAGGAAAACAAGAGAAACTAAATCTCCAAATTTCTTAGCCATAATGAACAATAAGGTGTACGCGGAGCCTCGGGGCCACACTTCTTCAAGAAGACCCGTCTGGTTTCTAACCGGTCCTGCTACCACAGCTGGGTAAGCTGCGGAGACAGGTAAACACCATCGGAAGTGTCAGTCATCCCTTGACTCCAGGTCTCTTTATTCCCCTATAACTTCTTCTCGTCCCATTTTATCCATGACCTTCGATTTGCAGATACTTCGCCCTTGAGTTCTGCGCGTTTGCAATAGCGGACATCTCACAATTGTGTAACCACCCTCTAACTCGTCGCGGACGGCAGATGACCCAGGATGATTGATTTGTATTCCGGCTTCCTTGTTTATAAATACCATTTCGGCTCGGCTCCTTTCCTCACATTAATTCCTCTTTGACTTCTCCCTTTGTAAGACAGAGGAGAGAGAGAGGACAAATTAGTGATCCTTCATATAGGGAATTCAGTCTAGCACCTTCGATTTCCTTATTGCAGCTCATTTTAAATTACTGAATGGTAACTCAATCTTTCATATTCATCCAACTCCGGGAGAGATCATCTCGGAACTCACCCGAGAGATTTTACCAATTAAGTTCGAGTGAGCCCTCCAAATTTCTTAAACATTCAACTATTTCTTCCAAATTTCTGGGTACCTCATCCGGATGAACTCCCCGGATGACTTCCCCCAAAATTTATCAATGATCTACGTTATCCAGGTAATGAGTGTTATAGACAATTTCACACCTCAATTTATACACAAGAACATTATCACTTTCAACTAGCACATTCGCTGCAGTTTAGACAATCAGCCGCCACGATCCATGTCCAACATTGGAATATTGTTAAGGCTTCGTATCAACTTGGGGCACCGGCAAGTGGAAGTCCCAATGTTCGGGTACTGTTAAGTCTATCTCGCGAGAAAAAGCCTAAGAAGATTACACTTCGTTTCAGAAGGTTTTCCCGAGTAAACTCCTTTATCTAGTGGGTGTAATGTGTGCAATCCAAATAAAATTTGATCTCGCATTTCCAGGAAATATTCTCTGAACAGTAGTTACCCATGCACTCCATGTTGCAGAATCTTCTACCTGGACCCACGACGCACCTTCCCTTTTTATCAGTTTGTGCACAAAAGTCTTAAAGTATCATCTTTTCCAAAATGCTGTCAAGCTGATGCTCGGACTGTGGACTTGATGTGCTAAAATCAATGCTTGGATTCTTGACATGACAGTTTGTGAGATGCCATGAATTGTACAGTAGCTTAGAAGCGCGTCGCGTTCGGGAGTAAATTGGAAGTGTACAGCGACAGTAACCAGTTATGCTTTCCGCGAATTTACATTTGGTTTGGCATTGCGTATATATTCGGAGTCAAGAGATGTCCAGAGCTCGGGAACTTGTAAGAAACTTGTGCGAGAATTGCTTGAACCTTAATTGAATAATATCTTTTCCTAACTGTGAGAGCACGAATATTATATTAGTATATAGTGATTCCACATGTCCTAGAAAACTATACAAGTCAAAGGTAGCATAATTCGCGAAATGCGATTTCGTTTCCTTTCTTCTTCTATCCCTATTTTCCATGATGGGTACACCTGAACGCTAACAAGGACAAAAAGTTGACTGTTTCTCCTTTGCGTGTTGAACCATATGAAAGTTCATCATAGAAGTCCAGAACAAAGTACAGAAGCACGCGTTGTAAAAAAAAATTAGTGTGGAAATGAGAACAAAAACTTATTTATCTATATGGTTTTTTGGCAATTTTGAGGAAGATCAGACACAAGGGTATTCGAGAATTCTCTTTCTTTTAGTTTTAGTCATTTGGTATCGCATGGAGTTCTTAGACAACAGGATCAATGGACATTTGAAACTAGACTTTGATGTTGTACATACGAGGTCTAACTAGTAATAATCAACATATGTCATCAATTACTAATAATTGTCATTCTCCAACAAACTGATCTGTATCAACAACATTCTATCAAAATACCGGTACGTTAGCCGAATTTAATATGAATATTAGAATATGTATGTTTACCGTACTACATTCCATGTGATTTCGCACGTTAAGTTTAACCTCAAATGTACTATAAGGCTGTATTGTGGAAGTGCTGGGCTTAGTTCACGGAACCGGGTTCAAATTCACCAAAAATGATAAAAAGTATATATATGCAAGAAAGAGAGTCATGGATAATACAATAGAACCCACCTGGTTTTCTTGGACGAATCCTCCCATCCTCACTCTTCCATCACATCTCCACTTACAAGGGGGAAGACTTTTGTTATATTTCATAATCTGATAGGACTATTCTGAGATCCTATTAATCACATGACCCTTCCAACACTGTGCACTGGTCGCTGTAGCACCTAGCTTATCGCGCTTTAATTTCTGAAGCTCGCTGTGCATGACATTCAGTAATCAGAAGTTCTAAGAAAATAGTGGCACAGATTATAGGGAGAAGTCACACTGAACCTGCGGAGTCAAAATGTGAAAACTGTCGTGTTTGGTTTGCTATTAGAATTTTTACCGAGATAGCCAGAGCGAACGAACGTGACTGTTGAAACATCAAGGTGCCGGACAGGCATTTATCTAGATATATTCAGTCAGGACTATACCAAAGTATTAAAGTGATGAGACACCTTGAGTGGTAAATATTCCCAGGAAGTCGCGATATTAAATACTCAAAAGTCAAGGAAGATTATATATATATATACTCTGGTTAATAAAAAATTTGGTGGGAGCTTGTTTCAACGGTGGATGTAATTTATGGGATATGAAGTGAACCCTGTTAATTATTGTTCTCCTTGATGATTTATTAATGGGGTATGTGATATGCTTTTGCGGGAGTACTTCAGGACTAAATTTTGTACCGATTGGTATCAAAGCGGAGTTGCGATGAAGTGGGTCCATAGCGAAGTAATAGCGAGGGTGATATTTAATATCAAATGCTAAGTTTGTAGTGGAAAAGTTAGATGGAAAGTACAATTTTGGACTTTGGCAATTGAGGTACATAACCTACTTCTCCATCATGGGATGCATGCAGAGAGAGAGGAAAAGACCTGAGGAGCGAGAGGATACAGATCTCATAACTATTAGCACTATTAGCTTGAACCTTGTTGATGAAGTGCTATACAATGTTTATGAATGAGGACTCTACACCAAACTTGAGTGCCAAATTGGAGAGTCTCTATATGACCAAGTCTTTGACAAATCTTCTATATCTTAAACAAAAAATGTATATGTTGCGGATGAAAGGAAGGGTAGAGTATTATGAAGCACCTCAATGCTTTAAACAAAATCATTTGTGAGTTAATGAACATAAAGGTTAAGTTAGAAGAGGAGTTAGAAGTTATAAGGCTCTACTGCTGTTGACTTCACTTTCTCCATCATATGAGCATCTGGTCACAACTTGGTACTTCGGACTCTACTTCGGACTCAAATGGTTGGATGTGGGGAGAAAAAATGGAAAACTAAAGATATCAAAAGAAGCATTAGTTGAAATGAAGAGCAAGAAGATGTGGAATCTGTACGAGCTAGTTAGAAATACCACTACAAGGGGAGTGACAACTACAAAAAAATTTGTAAGAAAATCCCAAAGATCTCACTCACTTATGGCACCTACGTTTGGGTCATAGGGGTGAAAGAGTTCTAAGTGAATTCTCCATGCAACAACGTTTAAAGGGTCTTAAAAGTTGTAAGTTAAAATCTTCTGAGCATTGTGTAATAGGAAAGAAACACAAGGTGAGCTTTTCCACAAGAATCCATTGCACAAAGGGAATTTTAGACTATATGCATTTTTAGGTTTGGGACCCTACACCTATAGCTTCAAAATCTAGAGCATTATATTTTGTATTTTTGGTTGATGATTACTCTAGGAGAGTATGGGTCTGCACCATGAAGCAAACATCAGAAGTCTTGTCTATCTTTAGACAATGGAAAGTGATGATGGAGAAACAAACTAGAAGGAAAGTGAAGTGTTTAAAATCTGATACTAGTGGAGAATAAAAATCTAGAGAGTAAGATACATATTTTAAAGAGTGAAGGGATAATTCATCATGTTAACATATGGGGTACACCTCAAAAAAATGGTATGTCCAAGCTGATAAATCATACACTCTTGGAGAAAGCAAGAAGTATGTTAAGCGATGTTTGATTGGAGATGAGCTTATGGGCAGAAGATGTAAATTGGGCTTTTCATTTGGTAAACATTTCTGCCTCTATTGCTATTGAGTATAAGGCACCTATGGAAAACATGTTGATTGTTTGGATACATAGCCTATGTTCACATTTGACAAGAGAAAAGGACAAAGTTAGAACAAAGTTAGACCTCAAATCTAGAAAATATATATTCTTAAGATATGTGAAAGATACAAAAGGGTATAGATTATGGGATCTAAAAAGGTGTTTTCTTGTTGTGAGAAGGGATGTATTTTTTTATGAGACTAGTATGACGATGATTAATACTATATCAAAAGAAACAAAAAAAAAATTCTGTTAGATGTTAAGATTAGTTTGAGGTTGGAAGTGAAGACATATCACCTCTTGTAGATCTACCAGGTGAACCATCAGAAGAGCAAAGTCCAAGAGTTAGACATGAATGCAGGTATCCAAATAGGAATAGAGGCCTCCAAAGAGATTTGATGATTCATTTGTAGTTTATGCTCTTCTTACTGAGAATGGTGAGCCTTCTTCATACTAAGAGGCAAATGCAAGATCAAGAGTGTCAAAGGTGGCACTTTGCAATGGAAGAGGAGATGAAGTCTTTGGCCAAAAATGAAATTTGGAGATTCAATAAATTACCTATGTGAAAGAAGGAAATTGTTTGCATATGGATATTTTGGAGGAAGGATGGACTTCCAATGACAGGTGGAGATTGATACAAATCAAGGCTTGTAACAAAGGGTTGTAGAAAAAAAAGAGGTAGTGCTTTCAATGAGATTTTTTTGCCTGTGGTAAAAATCTTTTCAATTTTGCATTGTTTGCAATAGTTGCGTTGCATAACTTAAAGTTGGAGCAACAAGATGTTATAATTGCATTTCTACATGGGAATCAGATGAGGAAATTTACATGTATAATCATGAAAGTTTTATTGTATAAAAATATTTTCAATTTCTGCATTGTTTGCAATAGTTGCGTTGCATAACTTAAAGTTGGAGCAACTAGATGTTATAATTGCATGTTATAATTGCATTCCAATTTTCCATGTAGAAACATGGAAAATTGGAGGTGTAGATTTACGTGTATAAACATGAAAGTTTTATTTACTAACAATTGAGAACCTAGGTTGAAGGTTACAAAAGTCTTTATGTGGACTAAAGCAAAGTCCAAAACTTTGGTACTTGAAATTTGATGCTTTTATGTTGAAGCATAGATACAATAGAAGTGAGTCATATTGTTGTGTTTACCTCAAGAAGCTACATGGACCTAGAGTTTTGGTATATGGACCTTATATTCTTGGTACTATATGTGGATGATATGTTTCTTAGGATATGGTTGAGGTGGAGAATTGAAAGCACAACTTGGTAAGGAGTTTGATACAAAGGACTTGGGTTCTTCAAAGAAGAGTGTGCTTGGGATTGAAATCCACCTGGACAAGAGCAAAGGAAAGTTGTGGATATATCAAAGGAGATACTTCAAACAATGAGTTGCATGTTTTGGCATAGAGAATGCCAAATCATTGAGCACTCCAATAGCAAGTCATTTCAAGATATCATTGGAGCAATGTCTATCAAACGAGGATTGAAAATTAATTTCAAAAATTAATTTATGCTAGTGCTAATGGGAGTTTAATGTATGTTACGGTCTACACTAGACCAGATATCTCATATGCTATGAGTATGGTGACTCTATATATGGCAAATCCAAGGAACTATTTTTGGGAAGTTGTGAAGGGGATACGTCATTATTTGAAAGGGACTACAAATATTGACATTGTCTTTTATGTGGAGAAGTACCAAGAAGAAAGAACTACACTGTAGGTAGATTTTGATTTAGCGAGAGATTTGGATAAGAGAAGGCCTACAACAAGATTTAATTTTACACTTGTTGTTGGTCCAATAATTTGAAGTCTAGTCTCCAATCATAATTTCTCTTTCTACTAAAGACACATAATATATGACAACAACCAAAGCTACTAAAGAGGTAATATTGCTAAAAAAATTAGCTAAGGATGCAATATTCACTAATATGATATTCAGACTCTTTTTGTGATAACTAGAGCGCTATTCACTTGGCCAAGAATCAAGTATGTCATTCAAGGATAAAGCATGTGTCTCATGTTATCCTTGTCACTGTAACAAACGGAGAGATTAATGTGCAAAAGATATAGATCGAGGTTACAAAAGATATATTTAGATTAATTCGGCGATATGTTAACTAAACTTGTTCCTATTAACAAGTTCATGTATAATTTGCTCAACGTTGGATCTTGCTCTTCGAGGTAGCAAAAGGTGGAGATCGTTATATTTAGTTTGCTATTAGACTCTTGACAGAGTATTGAAGACTTAGACCGCCAAGAGCTAATGTCACAGTTGCGGGACGGGCACTAATCTAGATATACTCAGGCAGGTCTATGCCAAAGTATTAAAATGACGCGACACCTTGAATGGTAAATATTCAGGAAGACCAGATTGATTAATGAACTAACTTGATCTAACTTTTTTTACTTTTTTTTATTTACTTATTAATTTATGGTCAATAAACTGTTTGGTGTGGGTTTGTTCCGGTGGTTGATGTAGCTTCCGGGACGGGAAGTGGACCACGTTGTTTGACGTTATCTTTGATGTTTGATTAATGGGGTATGCTATCGCGGGAGTATCTCAAGACTGATTTTTCAACCAAAAGCTTGAAAGTTCTTCCATCGAATCTCGTGCTGTATAAAAATGGCAAGTTCTTTTAAATTTCTCTTAAGATGGAATCAATCTGCCCGGTAAAATCGAATGTATGCCCTGAGCGGACTACACTATAGGTCGTCTGAAATGCGAAGATTTCTTCCTCGCCACACGTTGTGTTGGGCTGCGGGCACCGAGAACTTCACCTGCAGAAGCAATGCTTCCAAGTTCTATCGCGAAGACCTTATTCAGAAGAATTGGTAAACTTGACTGTCCACAAGGTTCAACTTTCAGCAACCTGTGCTGTTCGATTTCCAGTCCATCAAAGGTCAGAGGTCATGTTGACTACCTTATTGTGCAGGCCAATGACTATTTCGCAGGACTTAAGGCTCGATGCCTCGTCTTTCGCCGATAGAAGCTTCAACTCTAGGTGAGGTTTCCTGATACAATTTTCCATCAGTTTAGAGCAAGAATTTTGTGCTGGGTCGGTTGCATAGATCATTCACTAGTCAGTTGAGTGGAAAGGGCATGATCGAAAGCTATCATTTCTACTAGATTTCTCCCAGATCATATTCGCTGAATAGCCATTTGAGTGTTTCGCATACCTTTCGAATCTGCTCTCTTAATGTACGATTTGCTGGATCTTGTTGCTTTCCGAATTCTTCAAAGTTCAGAGCCATCAAGTCTGGACGTTTTCAGCATCCGGCACTTAAGGTGATGTCTCGCTGATGCGCTAGAGGCTAGCTTTTCCTCACAAATTCATAAGCACCGGCATGGAATCGGAGTTCAGACATTTCAGGAACTCCTGCAAGTTAAGTTTAGTCAAAAGAACCTAAGATGAGGTCGATTTTGCTAGCAGTGGACAAGCGGCGACCCCATACGGGACCTGAAACAAGCGGGACCTGACACTACAAAATTTAGTTCCCATCTCAGCTGGGTGTATTGATATCAAAGGTGTGATCGGTAAAACTCCGTGTGTAATCAAGTCGATCTTACTCATTTCATTCTCTATTCCTCAGGCTCAATCTGTCATCAGTCTCATGGAAGTGAGCTGGCTGAGTTTCTATCGGTCCCAGACATATACGATGCCACAATCTGCACGCAACTAAGACCAAGACTTGCGTTCTCCAATGAGATTGTGCTTCTTACTGAAGTACACGAGTGAAAAATCCAAGTGACGAAGTCAACTAGATCAGTTCTATCGTCGGCGTGCAGTGAGGTGGAAAAGGTCTGGTGGAAGGAGATGTTTGGCCGCGGAATTGCCAAGTAATTGTATCTGGGGAGTTCGAGTTCGACCACGAATCTGAGGAGTACGAAGAGTATGAGGAGCTCTTTACCACCGTAGCTGGCAGAGACGAACAAACACCTCTAGTACACGGCGGGCATGACTATTCTGGATTAGGAATGATCCTAAGAGAACATTCACTGCTCGAATCACTTACTTTGAAAAATCCTATGTTCAGCGATTCAGGTTGCCAAGATGCTTTAGAAGGTTTGAGGGGCAATCGGTCCTTGAAGAACCTCACCGTAGTCAGTTCTAAATGTCATACGGGATCAGGTGGGAGTTCTAGTGAGACTGGAACTACAGAATCTTCGGAAGGAAACTCTCGAGGAGGGTGGGAAAACCTGTTTCACTCTTTGAGGGAAAATGTATGTCTTCAACATTTAACAATTAGTTTAGGTGAGGATGAGGAAGACCTTGATTGGGGTGAGCAAGATTTCCATCATTTGATGGAACTTCTTGAAGTCAATCTCACTTTAGAAACAATTCACATCGACCCGGTGGGGGAACGACAGACTGCCATTATAGCGCAAGCCTTGAAGCGGAACAAGAGGAAAGCACACTATTTCCACGTCATGAAAGAGGCAAATTTCAGTTTTGATGGAGCAAACGCAGGGAGGATATTCCTTTGTGGAGACACGTTAGCTGGTAAGTCTTAGAGTTCAAATTTCACTTCCCGTGTTTATTACACTGAGGAGTCATATCTTGTATACGGTTAGCTTTGAATGATAGGATATGTCTCACTCAAACAACGCACACAACGGTCACGGTCATGTACTGTAAGTTGCAATTTCACACTTGTGTTGTAGATCAAAGCTAGCGCATTAGGATCTTGTATACTATGCTTTCGAATCGAATGTTTACTTTTTAATTCTTATTGTTCTATCATCAGGAAAGACCGCTTTCAAAGTATCCATGATGAGTACGCAGACCAAGGTTGCAACTGTCGGAAGAAAGGGATTGAAATTTCCCCGGACAAATGGTATAGAGGTCGAAATGCTCAGAGACGACGAGACAGGAACAATCTCCATATGGGACCTTGCAGGACAGCAGATTTATCGAGCGCATCAAGATGTGCTGTTTCCAGGAAGCATCCAGCCATGCGCATTTATCTTCATGTTTCGTCCTTTCCAGCTCAATGGTGTACCCAGCACAGATCCCACTAACGAATTCTCTGAGCAACTGCGATACTGGCTTCGATTTATAGTGTCGAACATGACAACGGGGCACACACGTCCAAAAGTGTGGGTTCTGGTCACGCACAAGGATAGGAAAGGCGGAGGGAAGGGTCCCGGGAAGAAGATTGGTGGCATTACTTTTCCCATAGAGCGCATAGAGAAACGGGTGAAGATGTTACGCACCGAGTATCAAGATGTTGTGGACCTCTGCCCAGGCGGCAAAACTTATCATGTCAACGCCACCAACAAGAAGGATGTGAGAACCGTGACAACAGACGTTCTCCGTTGTATGGATGAAGTGTTACACAGGAAGACTCGTGACGTTCCTCGAGTTTGCTCCAACTTGATCTCCACTTTATCTCGTGAAAAGGCGATAATCATGGGGAAATCACCTGTGTGGAAATCTGAGGACTTCTACGAGTACTGCAGATATCATAAAATTACTCGGGGGGCTTCCAATCTCAAAGATGACAGAGGACGAGAAGTTCTCCATGCTGTAGCTTTATATTTGCACGACGCTGGTTGTATAACCATCATCCCAAATTCAAAGTGTGAGAGAGATGATTCCTCGAAGTGCTATCAACATGATCATCTCTTTGTGGTATGGCAGAGTTTGATTGGTCACATGATCAGCGAAGGGCACAAGTTGGGGAAGCAACAAAGAACAAACTCTCCTGTCCAGATCGAAGAGGATGGCTTTGCGAATGATGGCTACGTGCAGGCATTGACCGATGCGATCAATGCAATCTCGCCCGAGCGAATGCCTGTCCACTTTGATACCATCGTAGAAGTCTTGTCGGGCCTTGACTTATGCTACAAAGTGGAGGTGCAATGTCAACACCCTGCAACATCGACAACCTGCAATATCGACAGGTACTTCCTCCCCGCTTTCTTTCGCAACACAGAGGAGGATCGGATGGTTTGGACGAGGAACTACAAGCTCAAGTGGAATGGTGTCTCAAAAGAGGATGGATTGGACGGGGAGGTACAAGCTAAAGAGGATCCAAAGTACAGGTCAGCGGAGGCTGACCTGTACTTTGGATATAGACTTCATTGCCACGACAGCGATAGAACGTGTTTGAGCTGGGCCTTCTTCCAACGATTTCAGGTACAATGCTCGAGCTCCGCCAGACTAAATTTTCTTCCCATATCTGCGCCTGTCCACTTTTTTGTCTTTTATGGTTGCAGACTGTTGTCTTTGTGGCATGTTGTATGTTACTGAACAGAGCTCATGCCATATGGATATCGAATGTCTTGATTAGGATGATTTCTGCAAACTGCTTTTTAACCGTCTACTGTTTAAATTATCACCGTTTCGCATTCAAATCCAATTTAGTGACTTCGTAAATCAATTGACATATATTGGATGCTCATATAACGATTTCAGATACATCTTCGTCATTTGTTGAAAGAGAAATTGGGAGTAGGAGATCATGACTACAAATTTTCAAGGAATTATTCGAAGATTCAAGTCGATGGCCATGAAGTGTTTATGGAGACTGATGGAAGATATTTGGGGAATCATGTTGACTTCATGATCAAGCGTTCAAAACACAAAACCCTTGCTGAGGCCAAATGCTTCATCAAGATACACTTCATAGAGCCACTGGAAGAGTTTGCTGCTTCACCGAGAGGTTGTCCAGGAGTGGTAGTCATACGGTCCATCTTACGGCAGGATTGCGTGAAAACGTTGACATCGTTTCAGCGTAGGGAGCATAAGGTGACAGTGAGAGAGGGTGAACTGAAAGCGAAATTGGTGGAGGATGTCATGAACAAGTTCAAAAGCAAGAAGAATGTGCTTGCAGACCTGGACTCTCTCTTCAACCTTGAGCATCATTGGCCTCCAATCACTTATGACGGAGAAGAGATCTTGAAAGACAAATTCGAATTGGTGAAAAACCTTTTAGACGAAGAGGATGTGCAAAATCTTCGAGCAAGGATCAAGAAGGAAGCACTTTCAAATCTCGGAGCGATCAGACAGGTGAATAACTGCACATCCTTGTACTAAGTTTAATCTCGACAGCTTCTCTTCTGTTTGGTCGTTATTTCAATGCCCTTTGTTGATAATTTGTTTCTATTTCAATGTCTGAAGAACATCACTTGGAGCATAGTACATTCATGGTCTTCAACTCACTAACCGGAGTTTCAAAGTGCGGATGATCTTGTCCATAGTACATGCATTGCGATCTAGTACAGTTACTCAATTCAATCGTTGTAACGGCCTATACTTAGGTACATAATATTCGCCATAATATGCCTGTCAGACAAATAAAAAGTCAGTGTAACTGGACCATGCCCTAAACCAACAATCTGTTGAAGAGGTATACCATGTGCTGTTGCGATTCACGGCACTCGTTCTAACCTGTTTGGTGTTTTGTCTAATCCATATTCGCACTCTGTATTCACTTAATACGAGAAGAAGAAAGAGGTGCTACCAAGAATTAAGAGGACAGGTTATGTGTGTAGGTTGAGTCGTTTAAATATAGAGTTTAACGTAGTATGTAGTGCACTTATTAATCGTTACTCGTCCCATTTGTTCCAGCTAAACGACTCTGTGTATGAGTTGTACAAGCCCGAAGGCGAGCCTGACGTGAACATAGTGTTCTTCCACGACCTCCTAGTTGGTGAAAGTGAAAATGCCCCACATATATATACGCGGACAGCAAGAGAATCGTCAGAGAACCACATTCCGACGATTTGGCCGAGGACCTGGCTCCCTGAGGACTTCCCTACCGCAAGAATTTTGACAGTCTTGTTCGATTCTTCCATCTACGAAACTGCTCGGGCAGGAAGAATGGACATGCATATTGCAGGAGAAAATCTGATGTCCAATCTTCTGTTTGCTGATGTGGGAAAGTCAGCTTCGATTCCAGTGATATTAGTGGGCCATGGTTTTGGTGGATTGTTGATGAAACAGTTGTGTATTCACGCTAAGAAACTTGAAGGACGGAAGAGCCACGAAACTGCGGGGCTTTTCGTGAAGAGCATCCGAGGATTATACTTCTATTCGACTCCTCATCGTGGATTTAGTGTAGAAACCTCAGGTGATTGCACTAACCCCGGGACGAATTACAGTCCCAGGATGCACTTCGTTAAGGAGTTATCAGCAGAGGCAGCCAGGCTTGAGGAAGACCTTACAGCACACGTTCAGGATCTCAAGTGGAGAGTTGGTGGACTAGGATCAATATTACCACTACCTTAGAGTTGGGTAAGATGCACACTATAACTATTCTGCATCAGCCAATCTATCTGATAATGCATGAGAACTATTATGACCATAATATGACCCATCTTAAGTATGACATATCTTTTAGTTTTCATATATTAAAAACTAGAATTAGTGATCATGTACTTAAACTCCTTGAGAACCATACGTTGTTCAGGGTCCCTTCAAGAATATACCTGTACCAGAAGGTTCATCACGATGTGGAAGCCATTTCATGATGATGAATGAAGATCACTCGTCAATATGCAAGCCCGTGGACAGGAAGTCAAGCACTTACATCCACCTGACAGTATTCATCCGGCAAATTCTGTTCAGCACAGCTGTGACCTAGGAACTGAGTTGAGTTTGATTTCGAAGGTTGCGCATGGTGGATTTGTCTACCAATATATTGTTTGGATTTCGAGCCTTCCGCAAGTCTTTTCGTTCGGGTAGAGAAAACTAATATCGGTGTTCCTACTTGCTTCATGTAAAGGAACTTGGAAATGATGGGGATTCCATGTAGAGATAACCCAATCTGCAACAATGGAGCATTTCAGGTATACAGCTCACTGCAGGAAACTTTTGAGCTGAACCTTGATTCACTGATTGCAGGTACCAAAGGATGGTTTGGTCTAGTAGTGTTCACACCTTCCTTCCACGAGTAATTGCATTTCCCATCCAACATGTTCATATCCACATTACATACCCGGAAAACGCTTATTATCTGTAGGCTGTAGACTTGAAGCCCACTTGCTCGAAACGGATTTTGGCTTCAAGATGTCTTCCAGCACTAGTACTATCAGAATGGAGTTTAGCTCAAAGCAATTAACCAAACTGTTTAGGGCGGGAATCAGACCAAAGGTCGCAAACATGCTCCCGAGAATTTCCGAAAACAGAAAATGAAACTATGTTGATTTCTGCAGGAGCAACAAAACCATGGCCAAAACTAGGTGGTCATCGAAGGTCTGAGGATTGTCGAGAATCCAGGATCAAAGAGTGTCAAAGGTCGACGTGTAAGACTGAGATGGTCGTTCCAGCGACAGAATAAAAGGTGAGGAATGGGTAACGATCCTAGATCGCTTCAATCGAGACGGGGATAGAACACGACGCCAGAATCCAGCACTCGAAGGCTACGACAGAGAGGAGCATGGGGGATCGCGGGTCGAGAAGCGAGGGAGGAAGAACGGACCCTGGGTGAATTTCGGTCAGAAGTTCGATGGGGCCGAGGATTGGTCTTCATCACGAGGAACGAAGAGGTCATCCAACATCACTGGCTCATGGTCTATCTAGAAGCATTTGTCTGGGTCTCCGGGACATAAAGATACCTGTGGTCAAACATTGACCTCTCTCACCCATGGAGCATGAAGCATCCGCTTCGGGAAGAAGGAATCATCGGGCGTGGAACCCAATGTGAAGGTGGCTCAGTTCTAGTTATCCTCTCACAGTTGCCAGAATCTAGGAGGAAGTTAACTTCTGCTTGGCAGATTTGAAGAAACTCGATGGGGACGGTTATTCTGTACAGAGGAGAGATGCTCGCACTCGTTTAAAGAAATACCCAATACGGGGGCGCTAGGGGCAAATTTAGGGCCAACCGTGTGTCGTCATGTGGTGATGAGTCTTGGAGTCATGATGATGATTGTTGCATGTGTTATTTCACTCGAAAGAAAATCTTGAAATGTAAGGCATGACGAAGGGAAGCGATAGAAAGCGAATTCTGTTAAGTGTAGTCCGGAAGTTTATCCCGCGAGATATATGGGGTATGTCATTCGTGAAAGCAGAAGGAATCGGTTTGTGATTCAACAATGGAAATAGACGGTTCGAGGAGTAATAAGAGTGAAGAACGAACCAGTGCGTTTCTTTCCCCATGACCGGTGGGCGTTAAAACTCACACCTTTCAAGTACATGTCAACTTAGACATCTCATCCATAGCAGACCAGTGGCTTCTCACACACATTCCAAAAGACATCCGTGGTCAACACCAGAGTGGGAAAACGTGGGATCAGCAGACTTAAGACGAGGACTTGAATGCAGAAAGTTAGTGCTATTGTAGTCGTTATCTACAAGTGCTTTAAGCATTAAAAGCAGAGTGTTTTGGATCAGGAGTTAAAAGGTACAGAGTAACACCTCCGAATAGTAATACCTCTTATTTTCATATAACATATCTCTCTCATTAGTGACCATAAGTCATGGAACATTTAATCTACAACCCATAAATTTATTCGATAGTGACATATCCATTTTTAATAAATCTATTGGTTGACATATGGCACTAAAATATAATAATATTCAATAGTGACATAAATTTTTTTTTGGTGGATATATGTCACTACAAAAAAATTAGTGCAGTGGTAGTGCTAAAAAGACTGGTTTTATAGTGCACATAGAAAGGAATTTTTAATAAATTCATTCAATAATCAAATACTGAAGAAATTTATTGGTTGATACATGTGACTGAAAAAATATAGTGATGTAGTGTAAATAGAGAAGATTTCTTGAATAAAATTTGGAATCAATTCGGTATAGATACCGTCTGCTTAATAAGGTTTCCCTCCTTCCACATTTAAGTCACATTTAGTCACGGTGATACATGCTACCAAGGATATCAATCAGGGATCCACTGAAGGATAAATAATGTCAATTAGAATAATTTTGTAGTGTAAAAAAGTAAAATTTTCCAAATAAAATTTGAAATCGATTTGGTATTGATACAGCATTTTGGTCACCGTCAGACAAGTTATCAGAAACTTCAATACTGCGTCCTCATAGGTGACTCCAAGTTGAATGAGGAATTCCAAACCTCTTACTTTATCTCCACGTCCGAACACTTATGCTTCATTGCATCGACTCATCTACGTAGATAATTGATATCGAGATAAAAATCAACACCAATCATTTATGCAGATAATTGGATATACGGATAGTATCCAACACTAATGTCCAAACAACCAAAAGGAAAAGTATATAACAAGGGAAGAATATGTGAAGAGCAAAGTTCACCAAAGTACTCAGTGCAGAACATTCAGAAAGACCCTTTTGAAGCACTCAAGAAACTGTGCCTGTACCTATAGTCGAAAACAAAAGCCTACACTCTTCCCTCACGTGAGTAACAACCTCCCAATAACATCTACCCCAAATGGCAATGACATTATTGAGAGGTTTTATTTAACTTGTTCTCCCATTTCCATGAAATAGCAAACATAGCATGCAGTTAGGTAGCACTTTGAGAGGGATCTTTCTTGTATATAATCAAGTAGTATGAGAAGGGTGCAGTAAGCTGTATCTTCACGTCAGTTGATCAATCCTCTAGAGCCATGTATAAACTTACAAATGAAAATGTAATAGTCTTCAGACTAATCGACTTGGTAAAGACAAAACCATCTAAAATTTCTCAAAAGGAGAAGAGAGTAAAACATTCTAATCAACTATGTGAAGATGAAAGTATAAATTGTAAGAGAACAAAACAGGGAAAAGGTCAAAAATTACGCCTATTTAGTTGAGAAATAGTGAATGTGAAAACTTCTTATGTAATAGCATCAACATTCTCATTTTCTTTATTTAACTTAAGAATAGATTAACGTTTGTATCAATATATCTAAACATATAGATCCCCTACACATTCATATAACCGGATCCATAATCAGACTCGCATTTATGGAATGGGAGTAAACTACAGGTACTCTCTGTTCTGGTCTCGATATCCAGTCTCTCATAAATATCCATCTCCAATCGTTTGAAAGACTTCTCACTTGCCACTGTGTAACGCACCACAGTAGTGATCAGTTACACGGTCCGCACAAGGGCAATATTGTGGCCGCTGTGATGGTTTGCTCGTGATTCTGCGTTCTACTGTGCAAAGATAAGCGAGGGTCGTCCAGGAAGTAAAACTATCAGACAAATTTGTCCGAATGGTGCCACGAACCAGGAGGACATCGGTACCACTTGGGAGGAGGCCTGACGCGCACTGATATATAGTCTTCCTCTCATACATTTGCAGAGTGCCATCGTTTAGTAACTTCGCTACTTTCACTTCAGTAATCTCCACAAATTTCGAAACAAACTAGTTACTGGTACTTTGACTGTTTGTGCTTTCTGCGTGTTTCAGCATTTTTCGATTTGCGATGACGCTCAGTACTGTAACCGTGATAATTTATATTTATTGACCCATGCTTACTTGCTACCTCAGATTCCCATAGTCCCCAGAAATTTTCTTGCTCCGCATTTTTTTAGTAGATCGATTTCGGCAATGACCACAAGCACCAAAGATCGAAGAACGATTAGATTACTCCTATCACTCCGGGTTAGGAGTTCTGTTGTCCGTTTCAAACTTGTCGCACGATAGGGTTGAATCTCACTTCTTGTCGCATGAACTTTGTGGATGATTCTCCAGGAGTTCGTTTCCACAAGCCCAACCTAGCACACTACCGTACACGAACGGATTATCGCGTGTTTGCACGTACTACAAGCGATCAATCTACATTTCAGAGATCTGGAATCCAAAATAGTGTACTCCCGATTCAAACAAGTGCTCCTTTCGTTGAGTAAGTACAGAGGGTCGACATATTCGAACAAGTATCGTGGCAAGTATCATACTGGCAGTCAAATCATGCTCGTTCAATATTTCTTTCACAGCACTCGCTCGATACACTCATTGTCACTGAGCAGGTAAAAGTAGTATAATTTTGCAATCGTTCAACGTAAAACTTCAACCAACAGCGAAAAAACATGCGGATACACAGGAAGACGGTACTAAACTTGGGAACTTTGCTGAGTTTGAAGTTTTGCTGCCCACAAGTAGCTCGTTCAGCTGTGTCAGGTAATAGCTAGCTAAGCAACCTGGAGCTTCAAGGTGGCTATCTGGTCATAATACTACATATATCAAACGTGTTTCACAGTATTGAAGGCTTGGACAGTTAAAGAGCACGTTTATCGGAAAATCTGTAAAGGAATGATATATATAAGTCGGAAGTAAATATTAGACGAGATCAGTGACTTCTGATCTATTCGCAGACCATATGATTCCTGGTCCACTCAAGTTCAGTCCCAGATGATGGTTCCCATTCTTTTGCCCCAACTGGTCTAGTTTATTGCTTTAACCCTAATCTACAAACTGGGTATGGCCAGCTTTACACCCGTCCGCTTACTGTTACAAAACATGTGTTTCAAAGCCTGGAGCTTGAAGGAGTCTCTTCAAAGAATAGAAGCCGGCCGAAAAATAATATCAACTTCCTTGAGAGCCATTCTGATGATACTCATGAAGGCAGTGACCAACTAACTTCACTTCTTGTTGTATTTCAGCGGTATCATCCTACTTCTAGCGGCATCTAAACCTTTGATGTAACGTTATTGCTCTAGTGCAACATGTCCCGGTGATGACCTAGAGGCTGCACTCCAGATCAAGCAGGCCGTATGTAACTTCGCCTTGTAATATGACAAATGAAGATCATGGCTTGATATACCAAAGTGCTAGCCGACCCGGTCTCTTGGATATAGGGCAAACAGTCCCAAATGTCCATTATATAGCCAGCAGGAAATTAGAGTTATATAGGCAAGTCATCGTTTGACTAATAATGATCAATGGATTTATATAAAGGTTTACATTGAGACATGAATATACATTCTCTTCATCGACCAAGCAGAAGACTTGTTCTTTGAGTTCTTTTCAGGTTCTTCTCACAAGTTCTTCCTTGATCCTGCTTGTGGCTTAAACTGGGAAGATAGATTGATCAACAATGCAAAGAATGTAGAGGCAACCAGAAAGAGCCACAGATCCCGTTTGCAAAGTAAATCTGTTTTTATGCTCCATAGAAGGTGAGTAGAGCTTATTTCAACTTTGCAAACGTCCAAGTTTCCGATGTCACAAATGCATCTTATGTGTCTTGGTAAATTTCTCTCATCAAACGTTAGGTATGATCCATAAAAAATTTAAAGATCTATGTAATCAACCTTGGAATTGGTAGGTCACCATTTCACATATTATTCACAATAATAGGTAGAATGGTGTAGATTTTATATCTTGCCTACACCACGTGCATTGTGGTATGTTTGGTTGGGAAAGATGTTATAAAGGATGGTACATGATCGTACAACCATTCATCATGAACTACATCACTAGGATTCCTGACCGCATGACCAGCCAGAGATTTGGTTGTTGAAAGGCACTCAATGTCAATCAACAAAGACTTGAAGTTCCAGCGGTTGGGTCCTACACCTATGCAAGGTAAATCAGCCAACGATGGAGGAGAACTCATTACTAACAGGAGGCGATAGGAAAGGTAGTTCCAAATCAAGCCGTGAATCGGGCCTGTGCTGAAATCCAAGCACTCCGAGCGATCTGTTCTTGAGACGGTCTAGAAAGAAATATACATTTAATTTCTCTTCACTGTACCTGCACAGTTCAAGCAAGATATATCCACAATCTCTTCATCAACCAAGTGCAAGACTTGTTCTCCACGTTCCTCTCACTAGTTCTTCCGAGGTTCGGCGTGTGACTTGTGACAAGTTCAACCTCGAAGAAGACACAGCCTCGCGAGGATGCAAACGTCCTCCCCATTTCTTTGTACTACTCCGAGTCGATAGAACTTTCACTGGCTCTTACCTATTCTATATGAATCCGTATAATTTTGAACGGTTGAAATGGTAATTTTGAGCGTGTCAGTAGGAGAATCAGAACAGGTGCGGTCTATGCCTATTGCCATGAATGCATGAATTTTTTTGTCAATTTTTTATGTCCAATTTTCTTCAGTATATTTGTAATGCAGAAACTAGAGGCTAACTCGACACTGGCTCCTTCTTGAAGCTAGCTCTGTGAATTGTGATTTTGTATACGTGTTGTAGATTCTGATTTGTGGGGCATGCGGACAGAGGAAAAGCCAGAGATAGACTTAACAGTACCTCAACGTAGGCACTTTGATTTCTCGGTACGCAAGCTGGCACAAAGACTTAATAATTCTCCAATACTTGAAGTGGGCATAGTCACCCCGCGTTGGCATTGAAATTCTTGACCAACTAGATTTTGTTTTTAGTAACTTTCACGGTAACACAAAGGAAGGAATTTTGTGTAATTCATTGCAGTTTTGCAAATCGACCGACTCCTTGAATAATGGATATCCACCGACTCCCCGTTTCGGGAATGGGCCGCCTGAATTGACGAATCCTCGTGATACCGAGAGGCAAGGTAGGAAGAATTGCAAGAGTGACAAGGAAAACAAGAGAAACTAAATCTCCAAATTTCTTAGCCATAATGAACAATAAGGTGTACGCGGAGCCTCGGGGCCACACTTCTTCAAGAAGACCCGTCTGGTTTCTAACCGGTCCTGCTACCACAGCTGGGTAAGCTGCGGAGACAGGTAAACACCATCGGAAGTGTCAGTCATCCCTTGACTCCAGGTCTCTTTATTCCCCTATAACTTCTTCTCGTCCCATTTTATCCATGACCTTCGATTTGCAGATACTTCGCCCTTGAGTTCTGCGCGTTTGCAATAGCGGACATCTCACAATTGTGTAACCACCCTCTAACTCGTCGCGGACGGCAGATGACCCAGGATGATTGATTTGTATTCCGGCTTCCTTGTTTATAAATACCATTTCGGCTCGGCTCCTTTCCTCACATTAATTCCTCTTTGACTTCTCCCTTTGTAAGACAGAGGAGAGAGAGAGGACAAATTAGTGATCCTTCATATAGGGAATTCAGTCTAGCACCTTCGATTTCCTTATTGCAGCTCATTTTAAATTACTGAATGGTAACTCAATCTTTCATATTCATCCAACTCCGGGAGAGATCATCTCGGAACTCACCCGAGAGATTTTACCAATTAAGTTCGAGTGAGCCCTCCAAATTTCTTAAACATTCAACTATTTCTTCCAAATTTCTGGGTACCTCATCCGGATGAACTCCCCGGATGACTTCCCCCAAAATTTATCAATGATCTACGTTATCCAGGTAATGAGTGTTATAGACAATTTCACACCTCAATTTATACACAAGAACATTATCACTTTCAACTAGCACATTCGCTGCAGTTTAGACAATCAGCCGCCACGATCCATGTCCAACATTGGAATATTGTTAAGGCTTCGTATCAACTTGGGGCACCGGCAAGTGGAAGTCCCAATGTTCGGGTACTGTTAAGTCTATCTCGCGAGAAAAAGCCTAAGAAGATTACACTTCGTTTCAGAAGGTTTTCCCGAGTAAACTCCTTTATCTAGTGGGTGTCATGTGTGCAATCCAAATAAAATTTGATCTCGCATTTCCAGGAAATATTCTCTGAACAGTAGTTACCCATGCACTCCATGTTGCAGAATCTTCTACCTGGACCCACGACGCACCTTCCCTTTTTATCAGTTTGTGCACAAAAGTCTTAAAGTATCATCTTTTCCAAAATGCTGTCAAGCTGATGCTCGGACTGTGGACTTGATGTGCTAAAATCAATGCTTGGATTCTTGACATGACAGTTTGTGAGATGCCATGAATTGTACAGTAGCTTAGAAGCGCGTCGCGTTCGGGAGTAAATTGGAAGTGTACAGCGACAGTAACCAGTTATGCTTTCCGCGAATTTACATTTGGTTTGGCATTGCGTATATATTCGGAGTCAAGAGATGTCCAGAGCTCGGGAACTTGTAAGAAACTTGTGCGAGAATTGCTTGAACCTTAATTGAATAATATCTTTTCCTAACTGTGAGAGCACGAATATTATATTAGTATATAGTGATTCCACATGTCCTAGAAAACTATACAAGTCAAAGGTAGCATAATTCGCGAAATGCGATTTCGTTTCCTTTCTTCTTCTATCCCTATTTTCCATGATGGGTACACCTGAACGCTAACAAGGACAAAAAGTTGACTGTTTCTCCTTTGCGTGTTGAACCATATGAAAGTTCATCATAGAAGTCCAGAACAAAGTACAGAAGCACGCGTTGTAAAAAAAAATTAGTGTGGAAATGAGAACAAAAACTTATTTATCTATATGGTTTTTTGGCAATTTTGAGGAAGATCAGACACAAGGGTATTCGAGAATTCTCTTTCTTTTAGTTTTAGTCATTTGGTATCGCATGGAGTTCTTAGACAACAGGATCAATGGACATTTGAAACTAGACTTTGATGTTGTACATACGAGGTCTAACTAGTAATAATCAACATATGTCATCAATTACTAATAATTGTCATTCTCCAACAAACTGATCTGTATCAACAACATTCTATCAAAATACCGGTACGTTAGCCGAATTTAATATGAATATTAGAATATGTATGTTTACCGTACTACATTCCATGTGATTTCGCACGTTAAGTTTAACCTCAAATGTACTATAAGGCTGTATTGTGGAAGTGCTGGGCTTAGTTCACGGAACCGGGTTCAAATTCACCAAAAATGATAAAAAGTATATATATGCAAGAAAGAGAGTCATGGATAATACAATAGAACCCACCTGGTTTTCTTGGACGAATCCTCCCATCCTCACTCTTCCATCACATCTCCACTTACAAGGGGGAAGACTTTTGTTATATTTCATAATCTGATAGGACTATTCTGAGATCCTATTAATCACATGACCCTTCCAACACTGTGCACCGGTCGCTGTAGCACCTAGCTTATCGCGCTTTAATTTTTGAAGCTCGCTGTGCATGACATTCAGTAATCAGAAGTTCTAAGAAAATAGTGGCACAGATTATAGGGAAAAGTCACACGGAACCTGTGGAGTCAAAATGTGAAAACTGTCGTGTTTAGCCAGAGCGAACGAACGTGACTGTTGAAACATCAAGGTGCGGGACAGGCATTTATCTAGATATATTCAAGTCAGGACTATACCAAAGTATTAAAGTGATGAGACACCTTGAGTGGTAAATATTCCCAGGAAGTCGCGATATTAAATACTCAAAAGTTAAGGAAGATCATATATAGATATATGGTTAATCATTTTTTTGGTGGGAGCTTGTTTCAACGGAGGACGTAGTTTATGGGATAAGAAGTGAACCGTGTTAATTATTGTTATCCTTGATGATTTATTAATGGGGTAATGTGATATGCTTATGCGGGAGTATTTCAGGACTAAACTTTGTACCAATTGGTATCAAAGCGGAGTTGCTATGAAGTGGGTCTATAGCGAAGTAATAGCAAGGGTGATGTCCATATCAAATGCTAATTTTGTAGTGGAAAAGTTTGATGGAAAGTATAATTTTGGACTTTGGTAACTGAGGTACAGAACCTACTTCTCCATCATGGGATGCGTGCAGAGAATGCAAGGAAACACCTGAGGAGCTGGAGGATACAGATCTCATAACTATTAGCATTATTCGGTTGAACCTTGCTGATGAGGTGCTAAACAATGTTATGAAGGAGTACTCTAAACAAAACTTGTTGGCCAAAACGGAGAGTCTCTATATGACCAAGTCTTTGACAAATCTACTATATCTTAAACAAAAGTTGTATATGTTGCGGAGGAAAGGAAGGGTAGAGTCTTATAAAGCACCCCAATGCTTTCAACAAAATTATTTGTGAGTTAAAGGAACATAAAGGTTAAGTTAGAAGAGGAGGATAAGGCTCTGTTGCTGTTGACTTCACTTTCTCCATCATATGAGCATCTGGTCCCAGCTCTTCTATATGGGAAGAATGATATAAACTTTGAAGAGGTCACTTCAACATTATTGTCTAATGAGATGCAAAAAAGACCCAACCAATAAAATAAAAATCCAGAGGCTCTATGTGTCAGAGGAAGGACAAGAAATCTGATCAAGAATAAATCAAGATCCAAGTCTAGAACTAGAAGCTCCAAAGGTATGTGCTTTATTTGTGGAAAGGTTAGGCATTTCAAGAAGGATTATAATAGCAAGAGGCTTGAAATGCAATAAGGATAAAGGTCAGCTTTGAGATTAAATATCTCAAAGCTGTATTGTTGAGTCATCTGGATCAGTGGATAATGTTCTGCCCAAGACAAAGATCAATTTGAGGAGTCATGGAGTTTGGACTCAAGTTGCTCTTACCATATGTGTCCAAATAAGGAGTGGTTTCATTAGTACAAACCATTTAATGGAAAATCTATAATAATGGGGAACAACATGGCTTCTAAAGCTATTTTCAATGGTATAATACACATTAAGCTGTTTGATGGTGTTGTGAGGACTCTTGTTGATGTGTGGCATGTTATTGAGTTAAGGAAGAACTTGATATCACTTGGTACTTTGGACTCAAATGGTTGGATGTGGGAGCAAAAATGGAACACTAAGGATATCAAAAGAAGCATTCGTTGTAATGAAGAGCAAGAAGATAGGGAATCTGTACAAGATAGTTGGAGATACCATTACAAGGAGAGTGACAACTACAAATTTTTGAAAAAGAAAATCCGAAAGATCTCATTCACTTATCGCACCTACGTTTGGGTCATTGGGGGTGAAAGAGTTTCAAGTGAATTCTCCAAGCAATAACTTTTGAATGATCTTAAAATTTTCAAGTTAAAATTTTGTGAGCATTGTGTAATAGGAAGTTTTGGTCATTGGGGGTGAAAGAATTCTAAGTGAATTCTCCAAGCAACAACTTTGAAGGGTCTTAAAAGTTGTAAGTTAAAATTTTGTGAGCTTTTCCACAAGAATCCATTGCACAAAGGGAATTTTAGACTATATGCATTTTGAGGTTTGGGGCACTACACCTATAGCTTCAAAATCTGGAGCATTATATTTTGTATTTTTGGTTGATGATTACTCTAGGAGAGTATGGGTCTGCACCATGAAGCAAACATCAGAAGTCTTCTCTATATTTATAGAATGGAAGGTGATGATGGAGAAACAAACTAGAAGGAAAGTGAAGTGTTTAAAATCTGATCCTGGTGGAGAATACAAATCTAGAGAGTAAGATACCATTCTAAGATTGAAAGGATAATTCATCACCTTACAAGATGGGGAACACCTCAAAAAAATGGTATGGCCAAGCTGATAAATCATACACTCTTGGGAAAAAAGAGTGTATGATTTATCAGCACGGGAGAAAGCAAGAAGTATGTTAGGTCGCATTGGATTGGAGATGAGCTTTTGGGCAGAAGATGTAAATACTGCTTGTCATTTGGTAATCATTTGGGAAACATTTCTCCTTCTACCACTATTGAATGTAAGGCACCTATGGAAAAAATTGATAGTTCAGGATGTTGATTGTTTGGATTCATAGCTTATGTTCACATTTGACAAGGGCAAAGGACAAAGTTAGACCCCAAATCTAGAAAATATATATTCTTAAGATATGTGAAAGATACAAAAGGATATAGATTATGGAATCTAGAAAGGTGTTGCTTGTTGTGAGTAGGGATGTATCTTTTTATGAGACTAGTATGATGGTGATTAATACTATATCAAAAGAAACAGAAAACAAATTCTGCTAGATGTTGTTAAGATATAGTTTGAGGTTGGAAGTGAAGACATCTCACCTCTTGTAGATTTACCAAGTAAAACATCAAAAGGGCAAAGTACAATAGTAAAACATGAATGCAGGTATCCAAATAGGGATAGAGGCCTCCAAAGCGTTTTGATGATTCATTTATAGCTTAAGCTCTTCTTATGGAGAATGGTGAGCTTAGGAGGAGATTTATGTAAATTTCCTTCTTCATACTAAGGGGCAAATGCAAGATCAAGAGTGTCAAAGATGGCACTGTGCAATGGAAGAGGAGATGAAGTCTTTGGCCAAAAACCAAACTTGGAGATTTAAAAAGTTACCTATGTGAAAGAAGGCAATTGTTTGCATATGGATACTTTGGAGGAAGGATGGACTTCCAAAAACAGGTGGAGATTGATACAAATCAAGGCTTTTAACAAAGGGTTATAGCCAAAAAAGAGGTAGTGACTTCTATGGGATTTTTTTCACCAGTGGTAAAAATATTTTCAATTTTTGTATTGTTTGCAATAGTTGAGTTGCATAACTTAAAGTGGGAGCAACTATTGCATTTCTACATTGGAAATTGGAGGAGTAGATTTACATGTATAACCATGAAAGTTTTATTGTACAAAAATCTTTTCAATTTCTGCATTGTTTGCAATAGTTGGATTGCATAACTTAAAGTTAGAGCAACTAGATATTATAATTGTATTTCTACATGGGAAATCGGAGGAGGAGATTGACATGTATAAACATGAAAGTTTTATTTTACCAAGGAATGAGAACCTAGTTTGAAGGTTACAAAAGTCTTTATGTGAACTAAAGTAAAGTCCAAGACTTTGGTACTTAAAATTTGATGTTTTTATGTTGAAGCATAGATACAATACAAGTGAGTCATATTGTTGTGTGTACCTCAAGAAGCTACATGGACCTAGAGGTTTTGTACATGGATCTTAATTATCTTGGTACTATATGTGGATGATATGTTGATTGTCCTGGAGGATATGGTTAAGGTGGAGAAATTGAAAGCACAACTTGGTAAGGAGTTTGATACAAAGGACTTGGGTTTGTCAAAGAAGAGTGTGCTTGGGATTAAAATCCACCTGGACAAGAGCAAAGGAAATTTGTGGATATCTCCAAGTAGGTACTTCAAAGA
The DNA here is from genome assembly GCA_948567375.1 of Lunularia cruciata. Classification (NCBI taxonomy): domain Eukaryota; kingdom Viridiplantae; phylum Streptophyta; class Marchantiopsida; order Lunulariales; family Lunulariaceae; genus Lunularia; species Lunularia cruciata. The sequence goes on from OX419758.1 coordinate 13,979,834, forward strand.
AGTACTTGCATGTTTTGGCATGGATCAAATCATTGAGCACTCCAATGGCAAGTCATTTCAAGATATCATTGGAACAGTGTCTTTCAAATGAGGATTGAAAATTCATTTCAAAATTGTTTTTGCTAATTGGGGTTTAATGTATGTTATGGTCTACACTGGACTAGACATCTCATATGCTATGAGTATGGTGAGTGTATATATGGCAAATCTAGGGAACTATTTTTGGGAAGTTGTGAGGTGGATACTTCATTATTTGAAAGGGACTACAAATATTGATATTGTCTTTGATGAGGAGAATGACAAAGAAGAAAGAACCACATTGTATGTAGATTTTGATTTTGCAAGAGATTTGGATAAGAGAAGGTCTACAACAAGACTTATTTTTACGCTTGTTGTTGGTCAAATAAGTTAGAAGTCTACTCTCCAATCTATTGTTGCTCTTTCTACTACAGAGGCAGAATATATGACAACAACCAAAGCTACTAAAGAGGCAATATGGCTACAAAAATTGGCCAAGGATGCAATACTCCCTAATATGATGTCCATACTTTTCTGTGATAGCCAGAGCGCTAATCACTTGGCCAAGAATCAAGTATGTCATTCAAGGACAAAACCTATTGAGACATCATATTATCCTGGCGGAACTGCAACAAATGAAGAGATTAATTTGCAAAGGATATACATAGAAGTTCATGCGGTTGATTTGTTAACTAAACTTGTTCCAAGTTGTTAACAAGTTCATGTATAATTTGCTCAACATTGGATGTTACTCTTCGAGGTAGCAAAAGGTGAAGATTGTTATCTTTAGCTTGCTATTAGAGTCTTGACAGAGTATTGAAGACTAAAACAGCCAAGAGCAAATGTCACTGTTGCGCGGGACAGGCACTAATCTAGATATACTCAGGCAAGTCTATGCGAAAGTATTAAAATGACGAGACACCTTTGAATGGTAAATATTCAGGAAGATCAGATTGATGAACTAACTTGATCTAACTTTTTAGTTTTATTTTTATTTATATGCGGGTAATAAACTGTTGGGTGTGAGCTTTTTCCAGTGGTTGGTGTAGCTTCCGGGACGGAAGTGGACCACGATGTTTGACATTGTCTTTGATGTTTGATTAATGTAATATGTTATCGCAGGAGTATCTCAAGACTGATTTTTCAACCAACAACTTGAAAGTTCTTGCATCGAATCTCCTCCTGTATAAAAATCGCAAGTTCTTTTAAATTTCTCTTAAGATGGAATCAATCTGCCCGGTGAAATCGAATGTTTTCCCTGAGCGGACTAGACTATAGGTCGTCTGAAATGTGAAGATTTCTTCTTCGCCACACGTTGTGTTGGGCTGCGGACCCGAAAACTTCACCTGCAGAAGCAATGCTTCTAAGTTCTATGGCGAAGACCTTATTCAGAACAATTGGTAAACTTGACTGTCCACAAGGTTCAACTTTCAGCAACTTGTGCTCTTCGATTTCCAGTCCATCAAAGGTCAGAGGTCATGCTGACTACCTTATTGTGCTGGGCAATGACCATTTCGCAGTACTTAAGGCTCGATGCCTCGTCTTTCGCCGATAGAAGCTTCAACTCTAGGTGAGGTTCCTGATACCATTTTCCAGTCAGTTCAGAGCAAGAATTTTGTGCTGGGTCGGTTGCATAGATCATTCACTAGTCAGTTGAGTGGAAAGGGCATGATCGAAAGCTATCATTTCTACTAGATTTCTCCCAGATCATATTCGCTGAATAGCCATTTGAGTGTTTCGCGTACCTTTCGAATCTGCTCTCTTAATGTACGATTTGCTGGGTCTTGTTGCTTCCCGAATTCTTCAAAGTTCAGAGCCATCAAGTCTGGACGTTTTCAGCATCTGGCACTTAAGGTGATGTCTCGTTGATGCGCTGGAGGCTAGCTTTTCCTCGCAAATTCATAAGCACCGGCATGGAATCGGAGTTCAGACATTTTAGAAACTCCAGCAAGTTAAGTTTAGTCAAAAGAACCTAAGATGAGGCCGATTTTGCTAACAGTGGACAAGCGGTGACCCCATACGGGACCTGAGACAAGAGGGACCTGAGATTTCAAAATTTAGTTCCCATCTCAGCTGGGTGTATTGATATCAACGGTGTGATCGGTAAAACTCCGTGTGTAATCAAGTCGATCTTACTCATTTCATTCTCTATTTCTCAGGCTCAATCTGTCATCGGTCTCATGGAAGTGAGCCGGCTGAGTTTCTATCGGTTCCAGACATATACGATGCCACAATCTGCACGCAACTAAGACCAAGACTTGCGTTCTCCGATGAGATTGTGCTTCTTACTGAAGTACACGAGTGAAAATCAAGGGACGAAGTCAATTAGATCAGTTCAAGATTCGGAGTGCAGTGTGCACCCAATGGTGCACGACGTTGATAGTTGAGCAAATGTAAATCAGGGGCAACGAGACTACTGTATCGGAATAGGAGCGGGGGAGCAATGGCATGCGGAGTGGGAAAGGCTATGACAAGTTTTAGAAGGGTGGATAAGCTCTGGTTGGAGGAGAAGTTTTTTCAGCCTTCACAGGAATCCGATAAGCTGGAACAACTTGTACAGCGGTTTCAGGGGAATAGAGGACCTCCGGTGACAGACACATTCGTTTTTTTAACTGTTGCCGCTTTTCTCCGGCCGAGGCATTCTCAAAGAATTGTGGAAGAATTTGGGAAGTGTAGGACGTTGGAGAGCGTGAACTACAGCCATTTATCCTGCCTTAGTCCCTATGAAGTGTGTACTCTCTTCACCTCGTGGGGAAAAAATGCACCCATGTTGAAGCAATTTTCGTGGGATCCAGATCCTAATGCAGAAAAGTATGCCTTTTGGGCCGTTGAGGAGTCAGAAGAAGAGAGAAGAAGCCGACCACATAGAACACGTGAAGGATGGGTAGAAGAAGGATTGAAGAATATGTTTAGAACTTCTCCCTCTATAACAAGCGTGTTCATAGAAACAAATTCCAGAACACCTGAAGTAGTTCAAGTGATTGCAGATGCGTTGAGCCGCAATTCCAGCGCCTCTGTAGAAACACTTGAGATTACAACGTTGGATAGCCGTACGGCCGTCGACGTCGCGAAAATCATTCTGTGCTGTTCCATGTTTCGGACATTGAAGATAGGCAAGATCGGCGAACTGACTGGTTTTGCATTAGACGATTTGTCCAATGCTTTTCTGCAACGAGCACAGAGGAGGGTTCACAGAATAGAGGAGGGATCACAGAATATACTCAAAAGGATAATCCAATTCTCCTCAGGCGTAGAAGAATTCATACTTAGAAAATTCAAAGATTGTACGCACCTATTACAAATTGACTGGAAGAGTCAACACTCGACAAGCCCAGATTCTCCCAGGTTCTTGCGAAAACGTATTGAGGCCATGAATGGTGAAGGGATTATTCGGCTCCACGGGTCGCTAGTCCTAGATACTCTCGCAATCAAGTATGTTGTTCTTAGTGACGAATTTCTCTTGGCCCTGGCACAGCTAAGTACAGGTAACATAAGATACTTCCGGCTCAAAGGGTTGCTCGTTCGGGGAACGAGTCCTCCCTGGGAAGCAATAGGCACCAGTTTTTCAAAATCAGGCGAAGTACGAAGCTTTCTGGTGGACTTGGTGGGGCTAGAGCGAGCAGACAAGGCTACCATAAAAGGGTTGCGAGAACGAATCAAAGCATTGCGTCAATCGTGGGATGGTGTAGAGTCAGGAAAGTGCCCAGTAATTGTATCTGGGGAGTTCGAGTTCGACCACGAATCTGAGGGGTGCGGGGCGTATGACGACCTCTTTCACAGCGCAGCTGGCAGAGGCGAACAAAGACCTCTAGTATGCGGCGGGCATGACTATTCTGGATTAGGAATGGTCCTAGGAGAACATTCACTCCTCGAATCACTTACTTTGAAAAATCCTATGTTCAGCGATTCAGGTTGCCAAGATGCTTTAGAAGGTTTGAGGGGCAATCGGTCCTTGAAGAACCTCACCGTAGTCAGTTCTAAATGTCATACGGGATCAGGTGGGAGTCCTAGTGAGACTGGAACTACAGAATCTTCGGAAGGAAACTCTCGAGGAGGGTGGGGAAACCTGTTTCACTCTTTGAGGGAAAATATATGTCTTCAACATTTAACAATTAGTTTAGGGGAGGATGAGGAAGACCTCGATTGGGGTGAGCAAGACTTCCAGCATTTGATGGAACTTCTTGAAGTCAATCTCACTTTAGAAACAATTCACATCGACCCGGTGGGGGAAGGAAAGACTGCCATTATAGCGCAAGCCTTGAAGCGGAACAAGAGGAAAGCAGACTATTTCCACGTCATGAAAGAGGCAAATTTCAGTTTTGATGGAGCAAACGCAGGGAGGATATTCCTTTGTGGAGACACGTTAGCTGGTAAGTCTTAGAGTTCAAATTTCACTTCCCGTGTTTATTACATTGCGGAGTCATATCTTGCATATGGTTAGCTTTGAATGATAGGATATGTCTCACTCAAACAACGCACACAACGGTCACGGTCATGTACTGTAAGTTGCAATTTCACACTTGTGTTGTAGATCAAAGCTAGCGCATAGAAGGCTACCATAGAAGGGTTGCGAGAACTAATCAAAGCATTGCGTCAACCGAGGAATGGTGTAGAGCCGCGAAATTGCCAAGTAATTGTATCTGGGGAGTTCGAGTTCGAGTTCGACCACGAATCTGAGGAGTACGAAGAGTATAAGGAGCTCTTTACCACCGTAGCTGGCAGAGACGAACAAACACCTCTAGTACACGGCGGGCATGACTATTCTGGATTAGGAATGATCCTAAGAGAACATTCACTGCTCGAATCACTTACTTTGAAAAATCCTATGTTCAGCGATTCAGGTTGCCAAGATGCTTTAGAAGGTTTGAGGGGCAATCGGTCCTTGAAGAACCTCACCGTAGTCAGTTCTAAATGTCATACGGGATCAGGTGGGAGTTCTAGTGAGACTGGAACTACAGAATCTTCGGAAGGAAACTCTCGAGGAGGGTGGGAAAACCTGTTTCACTCTTAGAGGGAAAATGTATGTCTTCAACATTTAACAATTAGTTTAGGGGAGGATGAGGAAGACCTTGATTGGGGTGAGCAAGACTTCCATCATTTGATGGAACTTCTTGAAGTCAATCTCACTTTAGAAACAATTCACATCGACCCGGTGGGGGAACGACAGACTGCCATTATAGCGCAAGCCTTGAAGCGGAACAAGAGGAAAGCACACTATTTCCGCGTCATGAAAGAGGCAAATTTCAGTTTTGATGGAGCAAACGCAGGGAGGATATTCCTTTGTGGAGACACGTTAGCTGGTAAGTCTTAGAGTTCAAATTTCACTTCCCGTGTTTATTACACTGAGGAGTCATATCTTGTATACGGTTAGCTTTGAATGATAGGATATGTCTCACTCAAACAACGCACACAACGGTCACGGTCATGTACTGTAAGTTGCAATTTCACACTTGTGTTGTAGATGAAAGCTAGCGCATTAGGATCTTGTATACTATGCTTTCGAATCGAATGTTTACTTTTTAATTCTTATTGTTCTATCATCAGGAAAGACCGCTTTCAAAGTATCCATGATGAGTACGCAGACCAAGGTTGCAACTGTCGGAAGAAAGGGATTGAAATTTCCCCGGACAAATGGTATAGAGGTCGAAATGCTCAGAGACGACGAGACAGGAACAATCTCCATATGGGACCTTGCAGGACAGCAGATTTATCGAGCGCATCAAGATGTGCTGTTTCCAGGAAGCATCCAGACATGCGCATTTATCTTCATGTTTCGTCCTTTCCAGCTCAATGGTGTACCCAGCACAGATCCCACTAACGAATTCTCTGAGCAACTGCGATACTGGCTTCGATTTATAGTGTCGAACATGACAACGGGGCACACACGTCCAAAAGTGTGGGTCCTGGTCACGCACAAGGATAGGAAAGGCGGAGGGAAGGGTCCCGGGAAGAAGATTGGTGGCATTACTTTTCCCATAGAGCGCATAGAGAAACGGGTGAAGATGTTACGCACCGAGTATCAAGATGTTGTGGACCTCTGCCCAGGCGGCAAAACTTATCATGTCAACGCCACCAACAAGAAGGATGTGAGAACCGTGACAACAGACGTTCTCCGTTGTATGGATGAAGTGTTACACACGAAGACTCGTGACGTTCCTCGAGTTTGCTCCAACTTGATCTCCACTTTATCTCGTGAAAAGGCGATAATCATGGGGAAATCACCTGTGTGGAAATCTGAGGACTTCTACGAGTACTGCAGATATCATAAAATTACTCGGGGGGCTTCCAATCTCAAAGATGACAGAGGACGAGAAGTTCTCCATGCTGTAGCTTTATATTTGCACGACGCTGGTTGTATAACCATCATCCCAAATTCAAAGTGTGAGAGAGATGATTCCTCGAAGTGCTATCAACATGATCATCTCTTTGTGGTATGGCAGAGTTTGATTGGTCACATGATCAGCGAAGGGCACAAGTTGGGGAAGCAACAAAGAACAAACTCTCCTGTCCAGATCGAAGAGGATGGCTTTGCGAATGATGGCTACGTGCAGGCATTGACCGATGCGATCAATGCAATCTCGCCCGAGCGAATGCCTGTCCACTTTGATACCATCGTAGAAGTCTTGTCGGGCCTTGACTTATGCTACAAAGTGGAGGTGCAATGTCAACACCCTGCAACATCGACAACCTGCAATATCGACAGGTACTTCCTCCCCGCTTTCTTTCGCAACAAAGAGGAGGATCGGATGGTTTGGACGAGGAACTACAAGCTCAAGTGGAATGGTGTCCCAAAAGAGGATGGATTGGACGGGGAGGTACAAGCTAAAGTGGATCCAAAGTACAGGTCAGCGGAGGCTGACCTGTACTTTGGATATAGACTTCATTGCCACGACAGCGATAGAACGTGTTTGAGCTGGGCCTTCTTCCAACGATTTCAGGTACAATGCTCGAGCTCCGCCAGACTAAATTTTCTTCCCATATCTGCGCCTGTCCACTTTTTTGTCTTTTATGGTTGCAGACTGTTGTCTTTGTGGCATGTTGTATGTTACTGAATAGAGCTCATGTCATATGGATATCGAATGCCTTGATTAGGACGATATCTGCAAACTGCTTTTCAACCGTCTACTGTTTAAGTTATCACCGTTTCGCATTCAAATCCAATTTAGTCACTTCGTAAATCAATTGACATATATTGGATGCTCACATAACGATTTCAGATACATCTTCGTCATTTGTTGAAAGACAAATTGAGAGTAGGAGATGACGACTACAAATTTTCAAGGAATTATTCGAAGATTCAAGTCGATGGTCATGAAGTGTTTATGGAGACTGATGGAAGATATTTGGGGAACCATGTTGACTTCATGATCAAGCGTTCAAAACTCAAAACCCTTGCTGAGGCCAAATGCTTCATCAAGATACACTTCATAAAGCCACTGGAAGAGTTTGCTGCTTCACCGAGAGGCTGTCCAGGAGTGTTAGTCATACGGTCCATCTTACGGCGGGATTGCGTGGAAATGTTGACATCGTTTAAGTATAGGGAGCATAACGTGACCGTGAGAGAGGGTGAACTGAAAAAGAAATTGGTGGAGGATGCCATTAACAAGTTCAAAAGCAAGAAGAACGTGCTTGGAGACCAGGACACTCGCTTCAACCTTGGGCATCATTGGCCTGCAATCACTTGTGACGGAGAAGAGAACTTGCCAGACAAATTCGAATTGGTGGAAACCCTTTTAGACAAAGAGGATGTGGAAGATCTTCGAGAAAGAATCATGAAGGAAGAACTAAACTTTTAAATCTCGGAGATCGGTGAATAACTGCACATCCTTGTACTTAGTTTAATCTCGACAGCTTCTGTTCTGTTTCAATGCCCTTTGTTGATAATTTGTTCCTTATCTTAATATCTGTGAAGAGCATCACTTGGAGCATAGTACATTCATGGTCTTCAACTCTCTAACTGGAGTTTTAAAGTGCGGATGATCTTGTCAATAGTACATGCATTGCGATTTAATACAGTTACTCAATTCGATCGTTCTAACATATGCCGGTTATCAAGCTGTTGCGATTCACGACATTCGTTCTTACCTGTTTTGTCTTACCTGTTTTGTGTTTTCGCCCACTATATTCACTTAATACGAGAATAAGAAATAGGTGCTACCAAGAATTAAGAGCACAGGTTATGTAAGTAGTTTGAGTCGTTTAATATGGAGTTTAACTGAGTATGTAGAGCACTCATTAATCCTTACTCGTCCAATTTGTTCCAGGAAACGACTCTGTGTATGAGTAGTACAAGCCAGAAGAAAACGTTGAGGGCCGGAGGTAACGAGCCTAGATCGCTTCAATCGAGACGGGGATAGAACACGACGGCAGAATCCAGCACTCGAAGACGACGACAGAGAGTCATTGAGGATCGCGGGTCGAGAATCGAGGCAGGAAGAACGAACCCTGGGTGAATTTCGGTCAGAAGTTAGATGAAGAAATTCGATGGGGCCGAGGATTGGTCTTCATCACGAGGAACGAAGAGCTCATCCAACATCCCTGGCTCATGGTCTATCTCGAGGCATTTGTCCGGGTCTCCGGGACATAAAGACACCTGTGGTCAAACATTGACCTCTCTCACCCATGGAAGAAGGATTCATCGAGGGCGTGGAAACCAATGTGAAGGTGGCTCAGTTCTAGTTATCCTCTCACAGTTGCCAGAAGCTAGGAGGAAGTTAACTTCTGCTTGGGAGATTTGAAGAAAGTCGATGGGGACGATTATTCTCTACAGAGGAGAGATGCTCGCAAAGTTTAAAGAAATACCCAAAAAATTTGTTGGTGGATATATGTCACTACAAAAAAGTTAGTGCTGTGGTAGTGCTAACACGACTGGTTTCATAGTGTAAATAGAAAGGAAACAATAAATAAGTATTCAATCAGGAAATACTGAATAAATTTGTTGGATGATACATGCGACTGGAAAATAATATTGGTGTAGTGTAAATACAGAAGAATCAATTTGCAAACAATTTGGTATAGATATCGACTGCTTAATAAGGTTTCTCTCCTTCAACATTTAAGTCACATTTAGTCACCGTGATACATGCTACCAAGGATATCAATCAGGGATGCACTCAAGGATAATAAAAGAACAATGTCAATTACAATAGTTTTATAGTGTAAATAAGTAAGATTTTCCAAATAAAATTTGAAATCGATTTGGTATGGAGACAGCATTTTGGTCACCGTCAGACATGTTATCAGAAACTTCAATACTGCTTACTCATAGGTGACTCCAAGTTGAATGAGGAATTAAAAACCTCTTACTTTATCTCCACGTCTAAACACTTATGCTTCCTTGCATCAACTCATCTACGTAGATAATTGAATATCGAGATAAAAATCAACACCAATCATTTATGCAGATGATTGGATATAGAGATAGTATCCAACACTAATGTCCAAACAACCAAAAGGAAAAGTATATAACAAGGGAAGAATATGTGAAGAGCAAAGTTCACCAAAGTACTCAGTCCAGAACATTCAGAAAGACCCTTTTGAAGCACTCAAGAAACTGTGCCTGTACCTACAGTCGAAACAAAAGCCTACACTCTTCCCTCGCGTGAGTAACAACCTCCCAATGACTTCTACCCCGAATGGCAATGACAGTATTGAGAGGTTTTATTTACTTTGTTCTCCCATTCCCATGAAATAGCAAACCTAGCATGCAGTTAGGTAGCACTTTGAGAGGGATCTTTCTGGTATATAATCCAGTAGTATGAGGAGGTTTCAGTAAGCTGGATCTTCATGTCAGTTCATCGATCCTCTAGAGCCAAGTACAAACTTACAAAAGAAAATGTAATAGTTTTCAGACTAATCGACTTGGTAAAGCAAAATCATCTAAAATTTCTCAAAAAGAGAAGAGGGTAAACCATTCTAATCAACTATGTGAAGATGAAAGTATAAATTGTAAGAGAACAAAACAGGAAAAAGGTCCAAACATTACGCCTGTTTAGTTGAGAAATTATGAATGTGAAAAACTTCTTACGTATTAGTATCAACATTCTCATTGCTTTATTAACTTAATGATAGATTAACGTTTGTATCAATATATCTAACATATAGATCCCCTACACATTCATATAACCGGACCCATGATCAGACTCGCATTTATGGAATGGGAGTAAACTACAGGTACTCTCTGTTCTGGTCTCGATATCCAGTCTCTCATTGAATATCCATCTACAGTCGTTTGAAAGACTTTTCACTTGCCACTGAGTAACGCACTACAGTAGTGATCAATTACACGGTCCGCACAAGAGCAATATTGTCGCCGCTGTGATGGCGTGCTCGTGATTCTGCGTTCTACTGTGCAAAGATAAGCGAGGGTCGTCCAGGAAGTGAAACTATCAGACACATTTGTCCGGATGGTGCCACGAACCAGGAGGACATCGGTACCACTTGGGTAGAGAAGGCCTGACGCGCACCGATATATAGTCTTCCTCTCATACATTTGCAGAGTGCCATCGTTTAGTAACTTCGCTACTTTCACTTCAGTAATCTCCAAAATTTTCGAAACAAACTAATTACTGCTACTTCGACTGTTTGTGCTTTCTGCATGTTTCAGCATTTATCGATTTGCGATGACGCTCAGTATTGTAATCGTGATAGTTTATATTTATTGACCCATGCTAACTTGCTACCTCAGATTCCCATAGTACCCATAAATTTTCTTGCTCCGCATTTTGTTAGTAGATCGATTTCGGCAATGACCACAAGCACCAAAGATCGAAGAACGATTAGATTGCTCCTATCACTCCGGGTTAGGAGTTCTGTTGTCCGTTTCAAACTTGTCGCACGATAGGGTTGAATCTCACTTCTTGTCGCATGAACTTTGTCGATGATCCTCCAGGAGTTCGTTTCCACAAGCCCAATCTAGCACACTACTGTACACGAACGGATATCGCGTGTTTGCAGGTACTACAAGCGATCAATCTACATTTTAGATATCTGGAATCCAAAATAGTGTACTCCCGATTGAAACAAGTGCTCCTTTCGTTGAGTAAGTACAGAGGGTCGACATATTCGAACAAGTATCATGGCAAGTATCATACTGGCAGTCAAATCATGCTCGTTCAATAGTTCTTTGACAGCACTCGCTCGATACACTCATTGTCACTGAGCAGGTGAAATGAGTATAATTTTGTAATCGTTCAACATAAAACTTCAACCAAGAGCAAAAAAACATGCGGATATACAGGAAGACAGTACTAAACTAAGGAACTTTGCTGAGTTTGAAGTTTTGCTGCCCACAAGTAGCTCGTTCAGCTGTGTCAGGTAATAGCTAGCTAAGCAACCTGGAGCTTCAAGGTGGCTATCTGATCTAATACTACATATATCAAACGTGTTTCACAATATTGAAGGCTTGGACAGTTAAAGAGCAGGTTTATAGAGAATCTATAAAGGAATGATATATATAAGTCGGAAGTAAATATTAGACGAGATCAGTGACTTCTGATCTATTCGCAGACCATATGATTCCTGGTCCACTCAAGTTCAGTCCCAGATGATGGTTCCCATTCTTTTGCCCCAACTGGTCTAGTTTATTGCTTTAACCCTAATCTACAAACTGGGTATGGCCAGCTTTACACCCGTCCGCTTACCGTTACAAAACATGTGTTCCAAAGCCTGGAGCTTGAAGGAGTCTCTTCGAAGAATACAAGCCGGCCGAAAAATAATATCAACTTCCTTGAGAGCAATGCTGATGATACTCATAAAGGCAGTGACCAACTGACTTCACTTCTTGTTGTATTTCAGCGGTATCATCCTACTTCTAGCGGCATCTAAACCTTTGATGTAACGTTATTGCTCTAGTGCAACATGTCCCGGTGATGACCTAGTGGCTGCACTCCAGATCAAGCAGGCCGTATGTAACTTCGCCTTGTAATATGACAAATGAACATCATTGCTTGATATACCAAAGTGCTAGCCGACCCGGTCTCTTGGATATAGGGCAAACAGTTCCAAATGTCCATTATATAAACAACAGGAAATTAGAGTTATATAGGCAAGTCATCGTTTGACTAATAATGATCAATGGATTTATATAAAGGTTTACATTGAGACATGAATATACATTCTCTTCATCGACCAAGCACAAGACTTGATCTTTGAGTTCTTTTCAGGTTCTTCTCACAAGTTCTTCCATGATCCTGCATGTGGCTTAAACCGGGAAGAAAGATTGATCAACAATGCAAAGAATGTAGAGGCAACCAGAAAAAGCCACAGATCCCGTTTGCAAAGTGAATCTGTTTTTATGCTCCATAGAAGGTGAGTGGAGCTTATTTCAACTTTGCAAACGTCCAAGTTTCCAATGTCACAAATGTATCTGATGTGTCTTGGTAAATTGCTCTCATCAAATGTTAGGTATGATCCATATAAATATAAAGATCTATGTAATCAACCTTGGATTTGCTAGGTCACCATTTTACATATTATTCACAATAATAGGTAGAATGGTGTAGATTTTATATCTTGCCTACACCATGTGCATTATGGTATGTTTGGTTGGGAAAGATGTTATAAAGGATGGTACATGATCGTACAACCATTGATCATGAACTATATCATTAGGATTCCTGACCGCATGACCAGCCAGAGATTTGGTTGTTGAAAGGCACTCAATGTCAATCAACAAAGACTTGAAGTTCCAGCGGTTGGGTCCTACACCTATGCAAGGTAAATCAGCAAAAGATGGAGGAGAACTCATTACTAACAGGAGGCGATGGGGAAGGTAGTTCCAAATCAAGCCGTGAATCGGGCCTGTGCTGTAATCCAAGCACTCCAAGCGATCTGTTCTTGAGACGGCCTAGAAAGAAATAAACCTTCAATTTCTTTTCACTGTACCTGCACAGTTCAAGCAAGATATATCCACAATCTCTTCATCAACCAAGTCCAAGACTTGTTCTCCACGTTCCTCTCACTAGTTCTTCCGAGGTTCGGCGTGTGACTTGTGACAAGTCCAACCTCGAAGAAGACACAGCCTCGCGAGGATACAAACGTCCTCCCGATTCCTTTGTACTACTCCGAGTCGATAGGAGTTTCACTGGCTCTTCCCTATCCTATATGAATCCATATAATTTTGAACGGTTGAAATGGTAATTCTGAGCGTGTCAGTAGGAGAATCAGAACAGGCGAGGTCTATGCCTATTGCCATGAATGCATGAACTTTTTTGTCAATTTTTTATGTCCAATTTTCTTCAGTATATTTGTAATGTTTTATTTATTTCTTATTTTGATAGTAATCCATCTCTATCGAGTGTAGTAGAGGTTTATCAAGTCTCATGAATAGTTTTTGACCCTATAGTCAACTTCAGAATTCCGAATCAGAATGGGAGATCTATGGGTACACGTAACCATTCCGTAAGAGCTTGACAGGATTTCTATACAAATGCTCATAAAAATTGTTATGGAATCTTCTTCCATGAATATAATAATCGGGTTTCTTCATTTCATTAGATTTCCAACATGCCTGGGAATTCTAGAGGATTTTTTATTTTTTAAGAAATTAACGCTTCAGCTCAACCCATAGTTACCCGGTTCTACTAAAACCCGCTACTGTTTCGTATCAAAGGTTGGTAGGGTTTTGCGTGTATGATATTGAAGCCGCGTGGTCCAGCATTTTCTCTTCTCCAGTGTCCCTTATATCCCCGGTAGCAAAATTCTTATCTGTTGTCTCATATGCAGTCAATTAGTAACAAATAAATTGCTCTTTTAGTAATATTGATAAACAGTAGTATGACCTGGTCCTTGTTGACTTGAGTACAAGCTTTACATGTAACTTTTCATGCACAATAGCAGCTTATAGCCGTTCTGCTCTGTAACAGGTGCAGAAACCAGAGGCTAACTCGACACTGGCTCCTACTTGAAGCTAGCTCTGTGATTGTGATTTTGTATACGTGTTGTAGATTCTGATTTGTGGGGCATGCGGACAGAGGAAAAGCCAGAGATAGACTTAACTGTACCTCAACGTAGGCACTTTGATTTCTCGGTACGCAAGCTGGCACAAAGACTTAATAATTCTCCAATACTTGAAGTGGGCTTAGTCACCCCGCGTTGGCATTGAAATTCTTGACCAACTAGATTTCGTTTTCAGTAACTTTCACGGCAACGCAAAGGAAGGAATTTTGTGTAGTTCATTGCAGTTTTGCAAATCGACCGACTCCTTGAATAATGGATATCCACCGACTCCCTGGTTCGGGAATGGGCCGCCTGAATTGACGGATCCTCGTGATACCGAGAGGCAGGGTAGGAAGAATTGCAAGAGTGACAAGGAAAACAAGAGAAACTAAATCTCCAAATTTCTTAGCCATAATGAACAATAAGGTGTACGCGGAGCCTCGGGGCCACATTTCTTCAAGAAGGCCCGTCTGGTTTCTAACCGGTTCTGCTACCACAGCTGGATAAGCTGCGGAAACAGGTAAACACCATCGGAAGTGTCAGTCATTCCTTGACTCCAGGTCTCTTTATTCCCCTATAACTTCTTCTCGTCCCATTTTCTATCCATGACCTTCCATTGCAGATACTTCGCCCTTGAGTTCTGCGAGTTTGCAATAGCGGACATCTCACAATTGTGTAACCACCCTCTAACTCGTCGCGGACGGCAGATGACCCAGGATGATTGAATTTTATTCCGGCTTCCTTGTTCTAAATACCATTTCGGCTCGGCTCCTTTCCACACTTTAATTCCTCTTTGACTTCTCTCTTTTTAAGACAGAGGAGAGAGAGAGGAGAAATTAGTGATCCTCAAATAGGGAATTCAGTCCAGCACATTCGATTTCCTCATTGCAGCTCATTTTAAATTTACTGAATGTTAATCAATCTTTCATATTCATCCAACTCCGGGAGAGATCATCTGGGAACTCACCCAAGAGATTTAACCAATTAAGTTCGAGTGAGGTCTCCAAATTTCTTAAACATTCAACTATTGCTTCCGAAGAACGCAATAGTTGAATGTTTAAGAAACTTGGGTACCTCATCCGGATGAACTCCCCAGATGACTTCCCCCAAATTTAAGAATGATCTACGTTATCCAGATAATGACTGTTATAGACAATTGCATACCTCAATTTATAAGCATGAACATTATTACTTTCAACTAGCACATTCGCTGCAGTTTAGACAATCAGCCGCCACGATCCATGTCCAACATTCGAATATTGTTAAGGCTTCGTATCAACTTGGGGCACCGGTAAGTGGAAGTCCCAATGTTCAGGTACTGGTAAGTCTATCTCGCGAGAAAAGGCCTAAGAAGATTAAACTTCGTTTTAGAAGGTTTTCCCGAGTAAATTCCTTTGTCTAGTGGGTGTCATGTGTGCAATCCAAATAAAATTTATCTCGCATATTCCAGGAAGTATTCTCTGAACAGTAGTTACCCATTCGATTAGTGTTGCAGAATCTTCTACCTGGACCCACGACGCACATTCCCTTTTATCAGTTTGTGCACAAAAGTCTTAAAAGTATCAACTTTGCCAAAATGCTGTCAAGCTAATGCTCGGATTGTGGACATGATGTTCTAAAATCAATGCTTGGATTCTTGACATGACAATTTGTGGGATGCCATGAGTTTTACAGTAATTTAGAAGCGTCGCGTTCCGGAGTAAATTGGAAGTGTACAGCCACAGCAACCAGTTATGCTTTCCGCGAATTTACAGTTGGTTTTGCATTGCGTATATATTCAAAGTCAAGAGATGTCCAGAGCTCGGGAACTTGTAAGAAACTTGTGCGAGAATTGCTTGAACCTTAATTGAATAATATCTCTCCTTAACTGTCATAAAACGAATATTATATTAGTATATAGTGATACCACATGTCCTAGAAATAATCAGCAGTTCAATAATCAGAAGTTCTAAGAAAACAGTGGCTCCGTACCAATGATAATTGGTAGAGCGACGTTGCTATGAAGTAGATCCATAGCAAAGTAACGGCAGGCAGGGGCGATATCAATATCAAATGCTAAGTTTATAAGAGAAGAGGGACACCGCGTTGAAAACACGAAGGATGGGAAAGCCCCATCAAGCCTTACAAGAGAGAGACAAAAGAAGTCTATATAGAGTCTATAAGTCCCAATAGAGTCTACATGAGAAATCTGCCCTCTTGCACCTAAGATATTTGAGCTATACAAGTTGTACGGCCTACAAATAATTGTAACATCCAAAGAAACATCACTTAGTGTGATTGCACTCCTATGGATTGCACCACTGCACTTTGTAGAGTAATGGATATCTAAAATATGCTATAAAGTATGAGAGTGAGAGTGGTACCACTACAGCCTAACATGATAAGTTCTTGTGCATTCTCTGACAAATGTATCAAACATAGTGTCTATCACTCTGACAAATGTATCAAGCATAGTGTCTATCACTCCATATAACTCAAAGGCTATAGGAACAAAGAGGTGACCTCGATGCATGCCCCTATACTTGGAGACCTTGAGACCTGTTGCTGCTCTCGTTGCCCATCCAAGGGGATGGGTAATCACTCCCTCCAAAACTATATCCTATGTAGTGTATGTAACCACAACATGTGTTATTGTCACTTGATTGTCTTGGACCAAGTATAAGTTTACCCTTACACGTGTTGTCTCCAAAGCATATGAATGCTCCATCCAAGCCAAGTATCCAATCTCTCGTGCCATAGCAAACATTATGTCCCTAATGGCATCATGTGTAACTATCCTTTATCCTCCAAAATGACACCATGTCATATGGACCATTGTTGCATCTAGTGTAGAACCACATTCAAAAGTGAGTAATGAAGATGTAGATGTGTGGACAAAACCTAGGCAAAATCTCATCGCTATAGAGAAAGTAGTTAGTGTGAGTTGAAATGCCCTAATGCATGGTCGAGCTAGAATCCAAGAGTCTACACCCTTGCTAGAGCAAGAGCGAAGATGTGCTCTAGTAGCTTGAGGAATAGATGAGTCAAAAAAAAAAGAATGTAGTGTATGCTCAAATTGTTGCTCTATCAAGGAAGATTATAAACCTCTAGTCCAATCTGACAATAGTGAAGCAAAAGATGAAAATTCTTTGTGTGCATGTGTGCATAGACTATCTTCGTCTGCTATAATAACATTTGGAGAGAAAAGGATCTTTCCTCCATCTCTGTCACATTATTCTCCAAAATTGGCCTATCAACAACCACAAAATGAGAGGAAAGTAGGGGTGCCAAGAGAGCCCAAAAATGCTATAGGTGTCATTTCCTCCATAGATAGCAAACCAACCCCTCCACACAAGAGGGGTTGGCAGAGCCCGTATGTCTATGTGCAAAATCCAGTATCACATACTCAAATGTCTTTGGTTCAATAATATCACCAAAGACTCACATAATCCTCCTATCAAAAGCTCTTTGATGTGATAGGAAGGACAAGGAGGGGGGGACAAGGAGGGAGGAACTATGCATATGATGTAAGTTGGTCAACAAGCAATACTAGAGGAGAGTATACCAAATGTCACCCATGGATCTCCCAGTAATGGAAGGTCATCCACATGGAAAACATCCTCTATAAGAGGAGCGTCTAAGAAGCATGTGACAAAATCCTCAGATCCTATTGGCACTCCAAGAACACATAGTCCATTTATAAATGTGATGCACCCCTTTGGAAGCTCAAGGTGGGGAGAGATATATAAAGGGGACCATGCCATGCACTTTGACACTTTGACTCTCAAGCCTATTAGACATGGCTCAGTAAGTTTATAATGGAAAAGTTTCATGGAAAGTACAATTTTGGACTTTGGAAACTTAAAGTACGGAACCTACTTTTCCATCATGGAATGCATAGAGAACTAGGGAAAAGACATGATGATAAAAGTGATGAAGAGATGGAGGATATAGATCTCATAACTATTAGCATTTTTGGGTTGAACCTTCATGATGAGGTGTTATACAATGTTATGAATGAGTATTCTATAACAAACTTGTGGGCCAAACAAGAAAGTCTCTACATGACCAAGTCCTTGACAAATTTACTATATCTTAAACAAATGTTGTATATTTTTTGGATGAAGGAAGGATAGAGTATTATAGAGCACCCCAATGCTTTAAAAAAATCATATGTGAGTTAATGAGCATAAAGATGAAGTTAGAAGAGTGCAATATGGCTCTATTGCTATTGACTGCACTTTCTCTATCATATGAGCATCTGGTCACAACTCTTCTATATAGGAGGATGACATAAACTTTGAGTATGTAACTTCAACATTATTGTCTAATGAGATGTAGATAAGACCCAACCAAGAAAAATGAAATCCAAAGGCTTTATTTATCAAAGTAAGGACAAGATAAAGAGATTAGATCATGAATAAATCAAGATCTAAGTCTAGAACTCAATGCTCCAAAAGGTATGTGCTTGATTTAAGGAAAGTTTTGGCATTTCAAGAAGTACTAAAATAGCAAGAGGTTTGAATCCAATAAAGATAAAGGTATAATACCAATAGGTAAACATATGATCTAGAAGTGAAATTTGATTTGGTAATATCTGGAATGATATTCCACATGATGGAAAAAATAGATTAGATAGAGATATAACCAAAAAAATATTTCTATTAATAGTGCAAAAACCAAAATAGATGTGAAAACCTTAGAATCAATAATTAGACATATGATCTAGAGATGAGAATTGGTTTATAACATCATGAAAGATGAAACACATGATGAACTAAATATATCAAAAAGAATTATAAATAAAAAAGACCTCTACTAATAGAAAAATACCAAAATATATAATTAAAAAAATTAAGGTAATTTTGGAAGCTTAAATAAATGAATTAGACCTAAAAAATGTGCAAATTCCCCGTTGGAAAAGAAAGTCTAGCCTTTTTTCACTCCTTCTCTATTTGTCTCATTGAGAGCTTTCCAATTATACCTCACCCATACAAATCTAAGATTTCTATAAAAAAATTCTCTAAAGATTCTCTTTGGCTAACATTGGGTTGATCCGAAAGATCATATCTAACATGTCACCCATGCATGAATCTAATATGATGGTGGAGATCGGTGACATAATAATGAAATAGTTGAGAAATAATGAATGTGAAAACTTCTTATGTAATAGCATCAACATTCTCATTTTCTTTATTTAACTTAATGATAGATTAACGTTTGTATCAATATATCTAAACATATAGATCCCCTACACATTCATATAACCGGACCCATAATCAGACTCGCATTTATGGAATGGGAGTAAACTACAGGTACTCTCTTTTCTGATCTCGATATCCAGTCTCTCATTGAATATCCATCTCCAGTCGTTTGAAAGACTTCTCAATTGCCACTGAGTAACGCACTACAGTAGTGACCAATTACACGGTCCGCACAAGAGCAATATTGTGGCCGCTGTGATGGCTTGCACGTGATTCTCCGTTCTACTGTGCAAAGATAAGCGAGGGTCGTCCAGGAAGTGAAACTATCAGACACATTTGTCCGGATGGTGCCACGAACCAGGAGAACATCGGTACCACTTGGGTAGAGAAGGCCTGACGCGCACTGATATATAGTCTTCCTCTCATACATTTGCAGAGTGCCATCGTTTAGTAACTTCGCTACTTCGCTACTTTCACTTCAGTAATCTCCACAAATTTCGAAACAAACTAATTACTGCTACTTCGACTGTTTGCATTTTCTGCATGTTTCAGCAATTTTCGATTTGCGATGACGCTCAGTATTTAAATCGTGATAGTTTATATTTATTGACCCATGGTTACTTGCTACCTCAGATTCCCATAGTATCCATAAATTTTCTTGCTCCGCATTTTGTTAGTAGATCGATTTCGGCAATGACCACAAGCACCAAAGATCGAAGAACGATTAGATTATTCCTATCACTCCGGGTTAGGAGTTCTGTTGTCCGTTTCAAACTTATCGCACGATAGGTTGAATCTCACTTGTAGTCGCATGAACTTTGTCGATGATTCTCCAGGAGTTCGTTGCCACAAGCCCAATCTAGCACACTACTGTACACGAACGGATTATCGCGTGTTTGCAGGTACTACAAGCGTTAAATCTTGATTTTAGAGATCTGGAGTGCAAAATAGTGTACTCCCGATTGAAACAAGTGCTCCTTTCGTTGAGTGAGTACAGAGGGTCGACATATACGAACAAGTATCATGGCAAGTATCATACTGGCAGTCAAATCATGCTCGTTCAATATTTCTTTGACAGCACTCGCTCGATACACTCATTGTCACTGAGCAGGTAAAATGAGTATAATTTTGCAATCGTTCAACATAAAACTTCAACCAAGAGCGAAAAAACATGTGGATACACAGGAAGACAGTACTAAACTAAGGAACTTTGCTGAGTTTGAAGTTTTGCTGCCCACAAGCAGCTCGTTCAGCTGTGTCAGGTAATAGCTAGCTAAGCAACCTGGAGTTTCAAGGTGGCTGTCTGGTCATAATACAACATATATCAAACGTGTTTCACAATATGGAAGGCTTGGACAGTTAAAGAGCAGGTTTATAGAGAATCTATAAAGGAATGATATATACAAGTCGGAAGTAAATATCAGACGAGATCAGTGACTTCTGATCTTTTCGCAGACCATATGATTCCTGGTCCACTCAAGTTCAGTCCCAGATGATGGTTCCCATTCTTTTGCCCCAACTGGTCTAGTTTATTGCTTTAACCCTAATCTACAAACTGGGTATGACCAGCGTTACACCCGTCCGCTTACTATTACAAAACATGTGTTCCAAAGCCTGGAGCTTGAAGGAGGTCTCTTCAAAGAATACAAGCCGGCCGAAAAGTAATATTAACTTCCTTGAGAGCAATGCTGATGATACTCATTTAAGGCAGTGACCAACTTACGTGACTTCTTGTTGCATTTCAGCGGTATCATCCTACTTCTAGCGACGTCTAAAACATCTAAACCTTTGATGTAACTTTATTGCTCTAGTCCAACATGTCCCGGTGATGACCTAGTGGCTACATTCCCTACCAAGCAGGCCGTATGTAACTACGCCTTGTCATAAATCTTGCTCTGCATCAACCCCAACTACATACATAACTACCTGTGACCGAGGTTTTTGTTGCTGCTAAACTATTCTCATTTCAGTAGAAGAATAATTGGTGTAAACAGTCCACATCAAAGCCCTTGATTTTCTAAGAAGAACATTACTGCCTACTAATATCGACATCTAAATAAGTAGAGTTCATAGAGTTATCGCTGCTGCTGCTGCTGCTGTCGATAATCCCCTCTATGAGGGGAACCTGGGGGTGGCGCACCAAACCCAGAATGATTTGCTCGAGCATACTGTCCATCAATGTCCACGTACGAATTCGGTGGCTGCATTGTAGAACCACAGATTAGGTGGATTAGAAACAATGTAGATGAAGGGCTGCACAAAAAGCTCGGCAAATTGCGCAAGTATCTGCCAAGGGGGAGTGCTTTTAGCAGAATCAACCAACACATTCCAGTATGAGGTCTCTTCACCACTGTCATAGCACATTGCGTCAAAATACCTGTTGTATGTATTGCTGACCACCATAGTTGGCGGGAGCTTGTGGTAAGACTCCAGTATTCGGCATTCTGCAGGAGTCGAGCATATTGAGCACAAAATCAGAATATTTCCGCGTCATTGAAATGACGAAGCGAAGAGGTTACCATCCATATCGCCAGTCATAGAATGACAGGAATTGACATGCTTCAGCCGTTCCTCCTTGGTCCTTGATTCGACCAAGCAGCGGCACACACCCCGTACCAGTCAAGAATCAAGCCTGGAACTAGATGAATCGATTACTATATCTTACACCAGTATAAAACCACCGTCAACTGACAACTGAAGCTTTTGACTAGAGCAAAATGGTAGCATAAGCTTTTACGGAATATACCCATATTGTTGACCACGCCCACTACCCATGGATGGCCCACGGCCACCACCGTAGCCACCACCTTGTGGATAGCCAGCGCTTCCCCCTTGTACTCCATACGCTCCACCAGCTCTTCCGCCTTGACCACCTATACCAGGAGCTGCAGGATATCCTCCTTGTTGAGCGGGTACTCCGTAGGTCCCGGCAGGGCCACCTCTGTTGGAACCATAACCCCCACCTTGGTTGCTACCAGCAGGAGGTCGACCTTGATGTCGGCCTGGAGGACCTCCAGGTCCTCGAGCCCCACCACCGTAGTGATGACTTGGTCCAGAAGGAATCGCTGGAGGAGGACCATGGGAGGATTGATTTGGTGCTGATCTTGGACCATGTCCACCTTGAGCAACGGGGAGACGTTGGTGATGTGACTGTTGATGTTGCGTCTTTTGTCTCTTAGCCAGCTCTTCCTGTTGCTGTCTCTGCTGTTGTCTTTTTTTCTTGGTTTGAAACTCATGCGAAGCTTCGTACTTGGGAAGGCTGCAGATAAAAAAGATCAAATACTCATAATCTCCACATATTTCTACCTCGTCTGCACTGTGGGACACGTATCCCCCAAAGATAAAGACAATATTGATGCAGAGAGATCCTTTCGAAATACTCGACTACATCTCATGGACATGCAGAACTCCAGCTTTTATACATGTCTCACAATCAGAGCACAATACTTCAAAAGCAGGTGACAAAGAATAAGGAAGAACGACTGCACTTCAATCGATGATCGTATGAACTTTCCAATATCTTGTGTCGTGCTTCCTGATCTTTGTAGAGATAAAAGGCAACTTCAACCTAGAAAGTTACTCGTGTACTTCACTTAAATATATGGGTTGACTGCCTGGGCCTTGATATCAATTACCTGCTTGGTAGGCAAGGCAATGGATCCACCCAAAAATACTCTCCGTCAAGCGCATCTTTTGCTGTTATTCTCTGTAATAACAAAAAACAAGGAGGATTCCGAGTCATGAGAGCCAAAAGACATATTTCGGGCCACCTCAAGCTTGCTAGGAATATTACGTCTTACATTCATTCGGTACTTTGCTGGCAGGTCTACACAATTAACCTCAAGAATACCGCAAGATATTCTAGAGATGTATGTACGCTCGAAGATTGATTCTAACTACTAGTTGACGTTACCTGGCTGGGATCCAGTGTAAGCATACGCTCAAGAAGTTCAAGGGCATGCCGATCAAAGCTGTTCAGAAAAAGATGCAACAGGTCACTTCCGACAACAGTAAGGTTTGATCAGACGAAGTGAACGGTGGAGATGAGCCCAAGTTTAACAGTAAAAAGAGCAGATCAGAACGGCCCTCAAGGTGAGGATTCGTGAATGACAAATGCTTTCATAACAGCAAGCACAAGCTCACAGTATCCTTACTGTTTGAAGACATCTTTCACTCGTCGCTTCAAGGGTCTTTCCGGTTTAAACTGATGGTAATAAGGCAGCTTTGAGACTCCGGGCCATAATGTTTCGTCGGGTGAACCGCAAAGCTCAAATATCTTAGTCAGCTGTTCGATCTGTATCAGATTGTAAATGTGAATTGAGATATTTAGCGAGAGTCTGTAGAAGTTCCCATTACTACAAAAGCGGTAAATTAAACCAGAAAAGAACAAGAACCAGAACCTAACAGGACAGGCAATCCATAATAAATAAAATTGCCACCACCAAAACAGTAAGTTTCATGTACCAAAATACCTCGTTTCTCCCTGGTAATATGGGTTTTCCATGGAGAAGCTCCGCGAAGATACATCCCACTGACCACATATCCACTGCTGGAGTGTACCTTGTGGATCCCATTAGGAGCTCTGGAGGCCTTGCCACAATTTATGCGTTAAGTCAACTGTAAGTGACTCTCAAGTGATGACGCCCATGAGAGATATACAACTTATTACAACTTATCCGACCGCCTCTCCAAATCAGGAGAAGATGGACCGCCAAACAATGCTAAATCCCCAAGCAGTCTCCTCGACAGTTACTGAAAAGTAAGATGTCCTTCAAGACGTGTCCCAAAACTAACGCCTTCTTTCAATGAAAAATCTCAGTCGTATATACCTGTACCACAAGGTAATAACCCTGTTGGTCAGCGGCTGACCGTTGTTATCATTTGAGAACGACCGTGCGAGTCCAAAATCAGCAAGTTTCAGATTTCCGTTGTTGTCAATCAGAAGATTCGACCCTGCAAACACCTCGCCCAAAGTTCTCAAATATTAGTGCTTGATGTCATTTCTTTCTGGCACACTTCCTCCACAAATCTCACTCTAGCAGTACTCGACAAGGAAAATATCTTACCATAATGAAGCTGTTATGAAGTAAGAACATCTATCTAATATTTATCTCTCAATTTCTTTTTACTGACTCCAAACGACCGATATAAGGATATGAGGAAAGGCTTAGATTGTTATAGATGCAGTTACATAAAGTAAGTGGACTACTCTCATAGGAGTTGCTGATGTTTGACACGAGAGAATGAGCGTAGAAGCCCGTTATCTACCTTTTATATCCCGGTGAAGGACTTGGTTTATATGGCAGTAGTGAAGCCCTGTTAACAACTGCTTCATGTAGCACTGCAGCATCACAATCAGCATGTTCAATTAATAAGGGAAGCCTAGCTGAACAATGAAGCCCTACTGAGAATCAGAAACACAAACTTCGGAACAGACGATCAATTCACAGTCGGTTGCTGCTTGTAAATTGTTCTTTCATCTACAAAGACCAGAAAACCAATGTTTGCTCAGTGGTCGTAGAGAATTCTATTCATCGAGCACATCAAACATATTTACCTTGATTTGAGGCACGGTGAAGCGCATTCCTGGACGATCAGACAATCCGGTGAGATCGTGGTCCATATATTCAAACACCATATATATGCTCCCCTTGAACTTGTTGGTATCAACTGGGCATCAATGCATGTAAATGCGTTAATAATAACTTGATGTACAGCGTTTGCATCTAACAACGTCAATAGTCCAGCCTTAGGTGTTCTGATGCGGTCAAGGCCCTGTCCAATTCCTCAATATAACTCAATTCACCAAGGAATTTGGAATCAAGCCCATTCGGTGACAAATATACTAGTAGGACGCACAACGTCATCATTCAACCTAGAAAGCCTGTCTAGTTTGGCACTAGAGGAGTTTCACGGTAAAGATTCTGTTACTCACCAGGTTTTCCTTTATCCTCCGATTCAGGTCCTGGAATTATTATACACGCAGAGGGTCAGTCCAGCTAGCCAAAACACAGGAAGCAGGAATCCTACTCATAAACCTGAAGCCCTTGACTTTGTAATGACATGAGTAATTTGCTAACGCGGGTGGTAAGGATGCAAACCAAGAAAATCCGTTTCCTGCTTATCTCCCTTCGACGTTACAATTTCCTTCAGCTTGATGACGTTGGCATGTTGGAGTTTCTTCAGGATTTTGATCTCCCTGATAGCAGTGATCGGGAACTGCAACTTACGATGTTAGTAAAATCTTCAGATATTAAACGCAATGGGTAAATGCATGCATTCTCCACATGTCCGATTTGGTGGGAACACACACCACCACTACTCAAACGATATGTAAAGACCTGCGCGCGTTCCATAAGAGAGTAGTATAAAGTTTAGGGGTAACAGTGGCTCTGGAGCCCCATAGATAAAAATGGACCCAAAGAAGACCTTATCTCCTTTGGAGTACTGAAATATGCCCGATGCAAAGGTACTAGGCGAAGTTGAAACGTGAAGAGTACAGATGAATCGAAGCATCTCACCCCTTCTTTTTCATTGTCCATGCGAACTTTCTTCAGCGCTACTATCTCTCCAGTAGCCTTTTCCTTAGCCATATACACTTGCCTGCGATGGGAAGGTGTAATTGCTGGGCATATGAGCGCAGGTCACAGTTTACTTCAAAGACAATATATATAGGTATACGAGAACAGATGCCGTTCTGGGAACGGGTTACCCAGAACTCATGAGGTGCAAATGATCAATAAGCAAGATGTACATAATTGACAATGCTAGAATAGTGAGAAATCCATAAGGTAGAATGCATCAAATGTAACTTGAAGCAAAGGGCATAATTGAAACAAATTGAGAATAACATATGGCTAACAGACTAATAAACCACCATGAAATCGAGAACTGTATGCAAACAACAGCGAGAAATAGGTACCGCTACGTAAATGACTGCCAGTAAGCAGTGCATGAACGATAAAAATAAAAAACGTGGGATGGAGTCGGGTAGGAACACTGTATACACCAGAGGTCCCATGAATTAGCTGGGGAATGGGGGAGTGGAACAATACGAGAGCTATAGGATGGTGTGGCTGCAGAAACCTGTCGAAGTGTAACAGGGTAACGAGAGCGAAGCGAAAAAGGACAGGATATAAAGTATATCGCAACAAGCGCTATGGACGCTTGAGTCCTGAGACGCTAAACAGCAAAGGGGAAGCAGAAGACAATATATATGTTTTAATGTGCTAAACTCGTTATGAGAAGCCGACTTCGCACAAATGTTCAACTGACTTGACAAAACAAGACTCTGACATAATATATGTCTAACAAAAACTGGGGATGTGGGAGGTAGATACAGATAATAACTCTGGTACAAGCTCCTTAAGTCCTAAATGTCATAAGAATGCATCTTTGCTGCAGTTCGTCCCTTTAGATGTGCGCAAAAGCCCGGGTCTCTGACGGCTTGTGCAACTACGCATAACTCTACACGAGAGAATTGAAGTTTATAACGCATGAGTGCAGGGGCCCTTTCATGCCTGTGGTGAGACTGCATCAAAGACTCACTGGATCTAGCAAAATTTAGATAAGAGCATCACAGACATCAATTGCACCCTTAACTGACCCTCACATCAAGTTAGGAAATGTTGTAGTAAATGGAACTGAATCTGTGCTCCCAAGTATGATCCTAACATTACCCCAGTGATATTTTCAAACTTTGGACAAGGAGTGATCATCTCAAATAGTTCCTGACCAGCGTCAGCAGTACGCAGGTGAGCATTATACCCTAAGACATAACAGAAGTGTCTATATTTTGAATGGGAAATCGCGTTACCCAGGCTCGAAAACAGTCCATGTATTTTGTTCTGGCGGCTCGCCTTGCTATATGCAGGTTTTCACATTAAGAGCTACGCTTTTAGTAGATCCATTCCACGAATATATAACCAACAAAATAAGGACAAAGAAAGTCGACGTACCCATTAGTCCTCTCACCAATCTTACCACACTACTCTCACAGTTTTCTTTCAGCCCTTAAACCCCTAGATATTCCTGAATCCGCGACCATTCGTACTTCGGATAAAAGCGCATGGTGTTGAACTCAAATTCAAAATGCGACAAAAGATTTCTTTCTAGGATTACAGGACCTGACATCAAAAGAACAAGAAAAGCACACGTACCCGTAAGTGCCCTCACCAATCTGCTCAATCTTCTCGAAGCAATCCACACTTCGGGATCCCCAACTCGGCGTTTCATCCCAATTGAGTTGGCCCGGCCCTGCCACCGCCATCTCGTACGCCTTCCGCCACAGAAGATCAAATTCCTCGATTCGCAAACTCAAATTCTCACAATCAGAGCCCTAATCCTTCCCCGCCCGCTATGAAACTCCTAAAAATCTCTCGGAACCTCTCAACTGCTTCACACCAGATAAAATCCCCTCCTGTTACACAAGTGATCCACCATCTCCATCCAATATTTCTCACCCAAATTTCCAAACACGGTGCAATATCCAACAACTACATTCCGCAATCTCTGTCTAGAACTTCGAGAAATTCAAATTCCGTAAGTCGGTGTATTGGCACCGCAATATACAAAACCACGAAAATTCCAACAATAGCAAACCAAATGCGTCGAGCTCGCACGCAAATTCCACTGCAACCCGTCAAAATTAACAAGTATTTCGCGTATTTCCAAGATCCTGTGCTTCTCTGCCTTGGTGCTCGTCTGCTCTGCCTCTGAGGGCCCCAGTTTCATCCGGTCAACCCTAATGTCGGGTCACGTAACGTCCATTGCGGGGTTCGATCCCAGGACCTGAAGACTGGAGGACTCACTTACGGGACAACGATTACCTTCAAACTCTTTCCCTTCAAATTCTGGAGTCAAATCCTAACCATGGGAGTTTACGTTCTTTGTATGTGCTACCCTTTTGTCCCGAGTATCTTATCTAAAGCATATATTGAACAAGTTCCTTATTTCAAGTTGGATAAATTACCAATAGGATACGCATGTTTGCATGAGAGCTTAAAAATCTTACGAAAAGCGTATAGTACTTTGCCTAATAGCCCTATAAGTATTATGAAATCCAGCCAGGTCTTTTCAATATTATAAGGCTTATAAGACATATATATATCTGTTTACCGGACGTGGTATATCATACACATCTCAAAGGCTTTACCAATACAGGGAGATGGAATGCATCCATAGATTGATTAAGTGATTATATTGGAACGTGATTTATAGCTTCTTATTATTAAAAAGAACATGTTGATAAATAAAGTATAAAATATGGTAACCCTTATAGTCACTATAAGGCATCAGTTCCGTATTAGTACATAGATGTGTGTAATCTGTCCACATCTTCATCCTTTATATGGTATACTTAGAAGTGATAAATAAATTTATATTTAAAAGAGTTTAAAAGAGAAACGTAGAGAGTTTCCAGATTAACACTGAAGGCTTTGTCACCGATGACAAGCGAATCAAGGTATAGGTATAGGATCAGACGTCATTAGTCATATGTTTTCATATTTGGTAAAAATGTATTATACTTACTCAAGCGAACCATGAGTGAAAGCACGGTTAAAGGACCATGAAGACCAATTGCTACAATAGAAAATGTGATGGTATACGGAGTGAATGTACCGAACTAGAGATTATAGAGTTGTTAACTCTAACCGCCTACCGTACTACGAGACTGTACATTTTTTTAATATCATTCTATATAAATTCTGAACTAAAATCACCAATATACATAAATTACGTTAAATAAATTGGGGAAAATTATATTCATTGTTTGTCTCTTAATGAATGAATATGATTAATCAGATCATTTTTTATTTAAATATCATATTTATAATTTTTATCATAGTCCAAAATATTTTAACAACAATTCAAACATGTACTTGGTATCTTTAAAGGAAAGATCACATCTAGTATAATATCTCAAAAGATGCAGTAGAGGATATTTGACTTTGAGATTCCTCCTCTAATTGTTTTATCTTATTCACATTGACTTCCATGAAACAAAAATTAGAGACAGATATAGTTGAAGATAAACCAAATAGTGCACAAATTATAGAAGAAAATGCAGTAATTCATTGACTAAAAAAAGTGCAACAATATAATCAATAAAACGTAAGATAAATACATGGAAGAGGATAATAAAAATATTTAAATGAATCTATATGAAAGCTTTATATCGTCTTAAAATATCTAAATCCTCTATCTATACACACAGACTAGCATATTATTCCTCAAAATACCCATTTCTGACAATTTAGAAAATAAAATAAACATACATGTCTTAGCATGAATCAAAGCTTCTACTCCATATACACATATGTTTAAAGTATTTACTATATATATGCATGTCCAAGCTTAAATATATATATGCAGACAACCATTATTAATTTAATCATGTTTTCAGTTATTAAAAGTGGTGTGTAATATATACTTTTCAATCTTCAAATATACAATCTTATGAAGAAAGCACTTCGAATAAGTTGCAATGTTATTAATTGTATATTTATGAACTCAACTGAAGAAACTATGGAGTGATTGTTTCTGATTCTATAGTTACTGTAATTTCTAGTTAATTCAATTTCAACGAAATCCATTACTCCTATAATATATTGTATTTTATATTAAAGTTTTTTAATATTTCTTAAGTTTTTCAAAGACGTATAACTTTCATTTATCTCAAATTCAAACAAAACTGATTATTGGTTTGATATTATCTCTTATGATATTTCTTTATAAAATTTTAGGATCATATATCTCTAATCCATCTTCATTCAAAACAGAATTTGGTTCTCCTTGATATTTGACGTATCTATCCAATTGTGGGTATTTTTCTTAAAGTTATTATTATCTTTCATGAAAAATGTCAACAAAATTTAACACTATAGCTTTAATGTGATAATATATGAGATACAAAGATATATTTAAGACACATTGACCAGTTTTTGACTACATTTTTATTAGTGATAGATATTTTTTAACATAAATTTTTTAACAAGAAGTAAATTCTGAAATTTCTTCAAAAGAGAATTGCACACTTAGAGTAAAATGTTTGATTTATTTATCACCTTATATAGAAACTTCTAGGAGCATAAAACGACAAGGAACTATGTATTCTTGGATCATCCAATATTAGTCTCATTTGATATAACATAAAGACATTATATTGATGGAAATATAAAATCTTTTCCTGTTCCAAACAAAAACTATGCAAGATTATCTACTCATGTTTTCTCACCTCTTAACCTTATCCAATACAATACATTGCACATATTTGGTTATATGTTGTGCATATATACATCATTACACAATATGCATCATTGTCAACATCATACACTTTAGAAGCACAACTCACACATAATTCATACATGAATTCTATGGTGCCACAATAATTAGTTCACTCTTCCACTCAAATTGCACTCAAATTAGATCTGACCTGTATCCTCCACTCAACAATCTACCAACAATGGGACATTGATTACAATCAAGTCACATCCACTTAGCTAAGAGACTCTAAGTGATGCTCGCCAGCCTCTATCCAACATAACCAAGAATTGAAAGGCTCAACATCAAAGAAGTGAGCTCTTTGGAGTTTCACTCCAAAAGTATACTCCTTTGCTTGACCTAAGTCTCTAGCCCTAACGGCACCAATGAAGTTGCAAAAAATGCAAGTGATAGTAGTAGGTCCCACCATCAAGTAGTCCATGAGCAACTACCAAAATAACTATGAATACCAACTCTATCACCCCAGCATTTGAGCAAACTAGCTTTGGAACTAAAAATGTTGTGATAGTTGTTGTGCATATATACATTACTACACAACATACATTGTTGTCAACATCATATATTATAGAACCACAACTCACACATAAGTCATACATGAACTCTAAAGTGCCACAATTGCCCCCCTAGTTGGCATTAGGTCCCTTTAACTCCAGATAATCATCTACTCCAAGTATGTGATATGCTCTATGATGGGCTAAGATCAAGAGATCAGGTGCAACCGAGCCATTGTTAGTCGCTTGTCTGCAATCTATATCACATAAAAGGTGAACTAGCCATAGGTCATGTACATTTAGGACAAAACCACTATCCTTGAGGAACCTTCATGAGGGGAGGAGTCAAACACACCATATGACATCCTCTCAAATAGCCATCACACACCAACATAGTAGTAGTTCCATCAGAAGAACCACATAACATACACTGCAAGCCTACACATACAAGTGCCAAGCTTGGGACCATAGTGCCATCAATTTTGGGAGGTGGCATAGTGCACAATTGCTCATATGATCCTTCCAAACAACACTATCACATCCTTCCAACATGAGGGAAATCTGGAAAGCAAAACCTTGCGCACTCTCAAGATAATGCGGCTTGTAGTAACATCAAGTATTGTTAATGAAGTTTATTGTAGATATAAATATTTTACCTAGATGAAATCAATGGATCAAGGGTCTATAGTTTCATCTCCAAATAGTAACATAGTGTAAGGTATCCCTATGTTGAGCAATTGCTAAGTTCTCAAATGCCATCAGCATCACTCTTTGAAAGATCTCTACTTGTTGAGAACATGTGTTCACTCATACGTTTGGATCATCCAAGTCCAAAACTACAATAGCATCATGACAAATGGTTGTAGGTAAATTTAGATCTTGTCTATAGAGTAGAAAATAAGGAGAGAAGGATGCTAAGAAGAGTTTCCAATTGAACCAATAGCCCATAACTAAACAAGGTAACTAGAGATCCCAATCTCCCAAGTGACTTATGCAATCCTCTCTTCATTGTCTAAACCATTCTCTTTGCTAAGCCATTGACCTTAGAGTGATCTTGGGAGGTAGTACAATGATCAATCAAGGCCTTGTCACACAAGACCTAAAACTCCCCCAAGAACTATGTACCTTGATCAGCGAGGTCAAAACCTCAACTAGTGCACCAAAACGACTAAGAACCTGATCTATGAACAAGTATGTTGCCCCTTCATTGAACTTGTCAAGAAGTACAACCAACTCAATCCATTTAGAGAGGTGCTCTACCATAACTAAAACATATTGATGATGTCTCACAATCAATGATAAAGGTCCAACAAAGTCCAAGTTCTAACAATAACCCATAATAAGTAATGGTGGCGTATGAGCATTAAACTTGGCAAAAATCACACATCTAACAAAAAATAGCTATACGTTAGTTTTCATGTTGTGCCACCAATAATGACTTTGGAGTAACCTATATGTCCACTTACTCCAAAATGTCCTAGCTCCTCATGAGCATGAAGTACCAACTATAGTTTCTAAGATGGAAGTGGTATTGCTCACATTCTACTATCCTCCCATACACAAAGAAGTTGTTTGCCTTCCAATCTAAACTTCTTGGCTTGTTGAAAGACACAATCTCTCTCCTTAGTACCAATTGTGCCACCTACAACACAAGTGCAAAGATAATCCATCATCAAGACATCATTATGAATATCTTGTTGACCTATACAAATATTTCCACTTTTTAGATATATGACCTCAGCAACTCTCCCTCTATGTGATAATAAAGATAACATCAAGGCCTCAAAAGATGTAGATAGAAAGTTATATGCATGCCAACCTAGCACCATCTCCTCATTGGTCTTACCATGCCAATGTGCTTTGTTTTGATCTATTTGCTAGGACATGGGTTCATACTCAACCCATTTGCATCACTATTCACAACTCTAGGTCTATGAATAATTATGAGATCATACTCCTTTAAAATCAAAGCTCATCATGCAAGCTTCCTTGAAATCTTATCAAATTCCATCAACTACTTCAATGGTTGATGATCAATGATGAGAGTGAAGGGGTTACCAAATAGGTAACATTGGAAATATGCTACTGCCCATACTACCATCAAGCACTCTCTCATGTGAATATACTTTGCCTCTATTGAATTGTTGGAGCTATTAGCATAGGCTACCACAAACTCCTTCCTCTCATCATCTTATTGGGTGAGCACTTGTAACATGGAGTTTAGTGATGAAGTTAGTGAAGGCTAACAAAGTAGAAAATGTGCCAAATTAGCCTAGAATATTCTAGAAGTATCTAGGAAGCTACTTGGTACCCGCCCAAGTATTGGAAAAGTGCATGCCAAGTGGTAACTTCTAAGACAAAGCTTCTTGGGAAACTTCCTAGCTAGCTTAGCTTTCACCTCAAGTAGGTAGCTTCTAGAAAGAAGCTTCTAGAAGCTTCCAACTAGCTTAGCTGGCATGCCAAGTAGGCAGCTTCTACAAGAAATCTTCTTGAGAAGCTTCTCGGTTAACTTGGCTTGCATTCCAAGAAAACGATTCAAGGAAACTTCTTGAGAAGCTTCTTAAGAGCCTTGTACACTCCCTATAAATACCAAAGCCAAAGATCATGCTAGGCATTTGGAGTTTTCCACACTCAAGTGTCCCAATGTGATCTTCCATTCTCCTATTTCTCTCCTTGGTATTGGTCTTTTACATTGGTATCAAAGCAAGAATGGGATGAATGGAATTTATGGAATTTATGGACCACCAAATCCATTTTTGCCAAACCATTGGGATTCTGTGTTAGGGTATTACCCGAGCATCATTTCACGCAGTTCATCACCTCATGCTTTAGGCAAAAAATTTTGAATATGATCACCTTGTCCATGGAACCTTTGGTACTTCTAGTTGTAATTTATGAAGAACAGTGAACTTGTTACATCTATGTGTCAATAAATTAGATATTTTGGGAGAAGTGTGATAGAGTAGTAGCCATGTATAATATTTTGAGGAAAGAGAAACACAATAGAGAGAAAACATAAATTCCACACTCAAACTACGATGCCTTAAAGGAGCACCTCTCTTTATTATATAGCCAAAGAGGATCTTCTCCAAGGAAGCTACACCATAAGAGTAGGTACATGGATAGGTGACATTTCAACAAGCTCCACCCTTAGATTACTTGCTTGGATGGGTGACATGTCAGCCCGGATCCCATTTGGTTGGTCAAATAGGCTTTGACCAAAGGGAATATTTTAGGGAATCTTCCTATAAGTATCTCAAAATCACATGAGTGAGGTACCATTGGAAAGCTCTTGGCAAGAAAACCAAGAGGAAGGAAAGGTGAGCCTATCTTTTGTTGGGGGAGAGGGAGGTCTGCACATTTTTTAGGTCTAATTCATCCATTTAGGCCTTCAAAATTGCCTCTAAAGTTCAGTCCTATTTTGGCTTTTTCCTTATTAGTAGAAGTGCTCCTTTGGTGACACCTCTATTTGATCTACTTTCTATATCATGTGTAACATCTTTCCAAATGTCACCACCCCAAGTTTCACCTCTTAATCATATGCCTAAGCATTGATTCTAAAGTTTCCAAGCATGTTTTGGTTTTTGGCCTATTAGTGGAAGTACTCTTTTGGTGATACCTCTATCTGATCTACTAATTTCATCATGTATAACATCTTTCCATATGTTACCAAACCAAATTTCATTTCTAGATCATCTATCTAGCTATTGGTATTACACCATCGCAGCAATGCACAAGGTTATCATTATTATGTCGAGCACCTTACTTGATTGTTGGATGAACTAGACCATCAATGACAAGAGCACATAGAAAGAAAACCAATTTGAGAAGGAGAAGACCAAATCCAATTCCAAAACCCAAGGTATTTGAAAGCAAAAATCTTTTAGGTGTAGTGGAGAATTTTGTGTTTGACTACAAACATTATTTTGAAGCTACCAATCTTCAAGATGAATGGAAACAAATTCTCTTGGCTTCCAATCAATTGGATGGAGTAGCAAAGCTATGGTGGCAATTCCAAGTGGAGCAAGCTGAACGGCAATTTGTTGCACCAATCTTGACTTGGGTGGAATTCAAGAGTGCAATAATTGGTTGATACCAAGCTATAAATGTCACACGAGCTACACAAGATAGATTGGAAAAGTTGAAGCAAATTGGCTCTATAAGGAATTACCTCATGCAATTGTAGAACAACATCTTGCAAATTCCAGGGTGAAACTTTGGATCGATTTGTGAGTGGCTTGAAGTTACAAAACAAATTAGAAATAGTTATGTGAGAGCCACAACACTTAGAGGAAGCCATGCAGTTGGCCAAATGCTTTGATTCCTTTGTTGCAACAACTTGATCTCGACCTTGACCTCCACAAAACCTACCAATACACTACACACAAATAGAGGACTCGGCACCAATGGAGATCGATGTCATTCAACAGAGACCACTTGGCACCATAAATAGAGAAAATTGCAACAAATTGGTGGTTGTTTCTATTGTCTCCAACTTTAACATTGTATTGTTGAATCTCCATTCAAGAATGAGCAACCTCGACAAGTTGCTCAGATGGCATTTGTGGAGTAGAATGATTAAGGAAACGAGGAATCCTAATAGGAGATTTTAAGCTGCCTGTTGGGAACTTGATTAATTACAATGGGATCAAAGCAACAACCTATGCAAGTTTGATTCACTTGCAAGGTATGATATTTGATTATGGTTGTATGATTTTGGTTGATTTTGGAAGTTCAAAGAATTGCATGTCCATGCAATTAGCAAAAGAATTACATATTCTTATCAAGCCAATAATTGGAAGTAGATTGATGATGGTAGATGGTAGAAAGTGTTATGCATTTCATATCTCAGTCCTATTACATTTAGAATTGAGAAGGAGTATTTGGAGTGTATGAGGTTTGTAGTGGCACCTCTACACTATGATGTCATTCTAGGTTTGCCTTGGCTTGAACGTCATAAGGTTAAATTTGATTGAACCTGATGATAAATTCAAGTACAACACCAAGGTAGGAATTTTTGATAAGGTTGTCTAGCACCTTTGAGTAAGACACCTAAGAATAATCAATCTCAAGATGAGAAGTTTGTCAAGAAAGTAGCCATAGAGCAAGCTTTGAAAGATAAGTCCTAAGATATGAAGTTTGTCAAGAAAACAATCATAAAGTAAGCTTTGAAGGAAGATAAGTCCTAAGATAGAAAGTTTGTTAAGAAAGCAGCCATAAAGCAAGTTTTGGAGGAAGATAAGTCCTTAGATTGGAAATTTGTCAATGAAGCAACTAAAGAGCAAGCTTTGGAAGAAGATAAGTCTATTTTGTAGTGTGGATCAAGCAAATTGCACAAGGAGAATCTAAGGAGGGTCAAGAGTTGGATCAAATAGTTCAAGAGTTTGCGGATGTGTTTTTGGATGATCTACCAAAGGGATTATCCTTTGATACTTGTATGCCCTTCAAGATTGAGTTATTGCCAAGGAGTACTCTTGTGCTTAGACGAATTTATTGGCTCTCACCAAAGTAGTTGGAGGAGTTGCAAACAACACTTATGGAGTTGTTGGAGAAGGATTTAATACAATATAGTACATCTCCTTGGGGAGCACCGATACTATTTGTTCCAAAGAAGGATAGAGGACTTTGTTTCTGTATTGATTATAGGGGGCTCAATAAACAAACAATGAAGAATGCATATCTTTTATCTCAAATTGATGACTTGCTTGATCAATTGATTGGAGCACAATATTTCTCCAAGTTGGATCTTTGCAGTGACTATTGACAAATCCCCATTGATAGGAAGGATGCACGAAAGATACCTTTTGCACAAGGTATGGGGATTTTGAATAGAGAGTTTTACCTTTTGAGTTCACTAATGCTCTAGTAATCTTCATGGATCAAATGCATCAGGTATTGGATGGACTACTGGATCAGTATGTGGTGGTGTTCTTGTATGATATTTTAATCTATAGCAAGATGGAGGTAGAACAAACAAATCATGCGTGAGAAGTCCTAAGGTGACCACACAATAGAAGTTTTATTGCAAGAAGTCAAAGTGTACCTTTTGGGAGAAGGAAGTTACCTTCTTGGGTCACAAGATCTCATCAAGAGGGATCAAGATGGAAGAGGAGAAAATCAAAGCCATTATTGGTTGGCCTACTCCAAAGGATGCCATAGAGCTGCAAGAATGGATTGGCAAGTTTTTACCGATGGTTCATCTATTATTATGCACATGTGGCAGCATCATTGACCGACCTCTTGGGGGAAAACTCAAGCTTTCAATGGACCACCAAGCATGAAGAAGCATTCCAAAAGTTGAAACATATGGTGTTTTCAAGACTCATTCTTCAACCATATGATCTTCAACTACCTTGTGTGGTTGACTTTGATGCTTCTAACTTTGCCATTGGAGTTGTGTCGGACTAGGAATTCCTAAATCGGTTACATTCCATTGCCTTTGTGTCTCATCAATAAACACCAGGGAAAAGAATTACTCTATATGATATCAAGATTAACTAGCAATAGTATATGCCACCAAGGTATGGAGGCATTATCTCTTGGGGAAATAGTTGATCATGCAAATCAATCACAAACCCTTGTTGTAGACATTATATTTGGAACACATGAAGAGTTAACATCATCAATGGGAGGAGCAACTCTAATTGTTTGACATCAAACTTGGGTACAAACTTTGTCGGTTTCATGTCATCCTTGATGCACTATCATGATTGTAAAAGACCAAGACCAAGGAGAGAAATAGGAGAATAGAATATCACATTGGGACACTTGAATGTGGGTAAACTCCAAATGCATAGCATGAGCTTTGGCTCTTGTATTTATAAAGAGCATAAAAGGCCCTTGAGAAGCTTCCTTGA
Source organism: Lunularia cruciata (assembly GCA_948567375.1). Taxonomy (NCBI): domain Eukaryota; kingdom Viridiplantae; phylum Streptophyta; class Marchantiopsida; order Lunulariales; family Lunulariaceae; genus Lunularia; species Lunularia cruciata. The sequence continues at coordinate 14,017,604 of OX419758.1, forward strand.
GTCACTTTCTAGGAATGCAAGCCAAGTTAATTGGGAAGCTTCTCAAGAAGCTTCCTTCTTGAAGTAGTCTTCTTGGCGTGCAAGCTAAGTTGGTTAGAAGCTTCTAGAAGTTTCTTATAGAAACTACCTACTTGGGATGCAAGCTAAGCTAGTGGGAAACTTCCTAAGAAGCTTCTTGATACTTCAAGAATATTTTAGGCTAATTTGGCCTATTCACTACTTCATTAACCTTGACTAACTTTGTAGCTAACTCAATATTTTTACAATGATGATCTAATTTGAAGTCTTTTCCTCTCATCACGGTGGCAATTATGATAGTGTCAATTGACTCCAAGGTCCAAATTGAGTTTAGTACAGCTCTACAATAAGATCCCTTCTTTCAGATGGTATACAGTCATCTTGCAACATGCAACAAGGAATACAACACCTTCTCCTTCAAAGAAGGCCTTCTATTCCATGAAGACCAAATGTATGATCTAACCAAGGGTGATCTTTGACTTGTGTGTCTCCAAGAACCTCATGACTTACCAATCCCTAGTCATATGGGTGTGTACAAGACCTTGGGTACCCTCCAACACCAATGGTGGTGGCCTAACATAGCACAAGATGTTTGAGATTTTGTTTGATTGTGTGAGAGCTGCCAACTTAACAAGGAAAACAACCAAAAAACCAAGTGGACTCCTTCAACCACTCCTTATTCCATCAGCTCAATAGGAACACATGAGCTTGGATCTCATTACATCATTACCCAAGATAAAGCAAGTTCACATAACAATAGTGGTGTTTGTGGATGAGCTTAGTAAGCAAATCCATTTGGCATCAACCTTTGATACCATAGATGCTCCAACATTGGTGCAGATCCACTTTGTTATTGTCTTCAAGCATCATGGGATATCTCATGTACTCATTTTTTACTATGATCCTTGATTCAGTGGAAACTTTTGGCAAGCACCTTTCTAGATTCTCGACACCAAGCTTACTTTGTCCACGGCCTATCATCCTCAAATTGATAGACAAACTAAACATGAAAATTTCACCTTGGAGGATATGCTTCATACCCTTATCAACATTCACAATACTAATTGGGATGAATGTCTTGCAACTATGGATTTTGCATATAATAATTGCCAAATAGGCAATCCGGTGCTTGTAAAATAGGCAAGCATCAGATTTTCTCCTTTCTTCCTCAATTTTGGTCAAGATTCATTTGTTCCAGAATCTCTTCTTTCTCCTTTTCCATCTCATGTCCCTCATACTTCCACCTTCTTGATCACTATATCCCAATCCCTCCAACAAGCCAAATCTCATATCCTTGTTGCTCAAAATTATCAAAAACAATATGGAGACGACCATTGTTGTGATCTCACCTTTCAAGTTGGTGATAAGATCATGCTCTTGTCTAGTAACCTACCCCTCCCACTTGATACCCAAGTCCATAGACTTACTCTTAATTGGATAGGATCCTTTGATATCACCCAAATCATTTCTCTTGTTGCTTATTGACTTGCCTTGCCTTGTCATATGTGCATCCACCATGTCTTTCATATTTCCAAGTTGAAACCCTTTGTTCCTAATCTATGTTTTCCTCTCGTGCCAACCTCCTCCTCCTCCTCCTCCTCCCATTCCTATCAATGATTATGAAGAGTATGAAGTTGATTGGATCCTTATACGTCGCCATATTCAACAAGGTCGTCAACAACATACAAAGTACAAAGTCCTTTGGAAAGAGTATCCCCCTCATGATGCCACTTGGGGGAATTTGTAGAATTTATTGAATGCACAAATTACCATCTAGGAGTTTGAAGCTTCAATGGCAACAAAGACATCACCAACTAGCAATGGGGGAATATATAACAATATGGAGTTTAGCAACAAAGTTAGTCAAGGTTAAAAAAGTAGCAAATGGGCCAAATTAGTCTAGAATATTCTAGAAGTATCTAGGAAGCTACTTGGTACCTCCCAAGTATTGGATAACGTGCATGCCAAGTGGTAACTTCTAAGGGGAAGCTTCTTGGGAAACTTCCCGGCTAGCTTAGCTTGCACCTCAAGTAGGTAGCTTCTAGAAGGAAGCTTCCAACTACCTTAGCTTGCATGCCAAGTAGGCAACTTCTAGAAGGAAGCTTCCCCGGTTAACTTGGCTTGCATTCCAAGAAAGTAACTCTCAAGGAAACTTCCTGAGAAGCTTTTCAAGAGCCTTGTATGCTCCCTATAAATATCAAAGCTAAAGCTCATGGTAGGCATTTGGAGTTTCCCACACTCAAGTATCCCAATGCGATCTTCCATTCTCTTATTTCTCTCCTCGATCTTGATCTTTTACAACACTACTCCAAGCCCCAACATACTTCAATCAACATGAACATGGAATGGTCATCCTTTGATTGGTCTCTTGAGAATAGGAATAGATTTCAACCTCTCCTTGAGCTCTATAAAAGCCCTCTCTTGCTCATCTCCCAACACAACTGTTGTGTAAGCTTGGTCAACTTTATCAAAGGGTAAGATGTGAGTGGTTTTACAAGTATGGGGAGCTATGGAGCACATCAATATGTGTTACAATCATTATTTTTTGGTTAGCTATGGCCTCACATCCCTATGTAAGCCCATCTAGAGTGGCTCAAGATACACCATGCTTAGCATATCATTGACTCTTTACCTCACAAAGGGTAAATACTCATGTTGGAATGATGCACAAGGACTATGATTGGACCACTTGGGATGCTCATTTAAGGCAAGCAACTACATCAAGATTGTTAATACTTGGGATTAAACATGCATTATCTATCATTTTGTTGATCACCTTGGTATACAGATTGAGTTCTATAATCCTAAACCACTCACATACATATTTTGGGATTATTTAAGACTAGTTTTCCTTGTCCATGCTTATTCCACAAGCTTCCCTATACACTCCATGATAAGATTAAACATGCTTTTCACTTACTATTTGATCAATTGGCTCATGATCACATGGATAAGTTAGCATGGTTCTTATTCTTTTAATCCTCCAATGATGTCTTCATTATACTAGAGGGGGTGTGGAGAAGAAAGAGGTTGCAACTAGATTTCATAGATTCCAAGTGGGGGATTGAGTTTCCCTACAAGAGGAGTCTATATAAGCTGCATGTCATAGGAGACACATTCAATGATATGATTAATTAGTTGTTAGGTGCTAGTCAACTTCTTGCAATGGAGAAGGGTATGGGAGGCATTAGACCAATTGCTATTGGAGAGGTCTTTTTTTCTTCTTCTTTTTGATTATTATTTTCCTTCAATATCATTCTCACTTCTGATAGCACCTTAGTCCATATCATTTTGGAGTTGTTGCACATAAAGGTTGTGAGGCTATAACTCTAGGCATTAGAGCACTCCTAGATATCCATCCAGAGTGGGTTGTTCTACAAGTGGATGTTGAGAATGATTTAATAGCGTCTCAAGTGCATCCATATTTAGAGAGCTTAGTGAGGTAGGTGGATCCTTGGCAAGCCTATTCCTTTCATTTGGTCTTTCTATAGCTCTCTTTCTTCCCCTTATTACAAGCATGGTTCCTCACAAAAGGGAATCATTCTCTTGGAGTCAATCATTGGTATACAATAAGGAGATCCTTTAAGGGGACCACTTTTTGCCATGTCTTACTTTAGAGCCCTCTCATCTACTACTTTGGTCATGCCAAGTTTTGTTTTTCCCTCCTTGGTAGATGATACATACATTGTGTGCTCTATAGATCAAATTAGGCAGGTCTTTTACCACTTGACTACCGAGCTTCATCTTGTAGGCTTGAGAGTCAAGGTATCAAAGTGTAGAGCATGGTTCTCTTTAGGTATTCCTCTTTAGGTTCACCTTCAATTTCTAGAGGGATGTGTATCAAATCTACAAATAGATTATGTTTTCTTGTGGAGTGCCCATAGGATCCAAGGATTTTGTCACATGCTTCTTAAACATAGCTTTGTTGAAGATATTCTTCATGTAGATGACCTCCCTCTATTAGGAGATTTTTTAGGTGGCATTTGATATACTCTCCTTTAGTATTGCCCATAGACCTGTTCTCCTTTTTATGACCTTCTTGTCACTTTGAGAGTGCTTGATAAGAGGATAATGGGTGTCTTTGGTGATATCATTGGACCAAGGGTATTTGAGTGTGTGATATGGGATTTGGCATACAAAAAACATCTCTACCAATGTTGTGTGGGGTAGGCCTACTATCCATGGAAGAGATGACACCTATAGCTTTTCTGGGTAGCTAGGCTCCCTCGGTACCTCTACTTTCCTCCCATTTTGTAGTTGCTAATAGCCCAATCTTGGAGACTTATGTGACCAAGGTGGAGGAGGAATCTCTTTCTCTCCAATTGTTATTGCAACATACAAGCGGTGGTATATCTCCACAAGCACAAGAGGACCTTCTATCCTTTGCTTTCCTACCATCATATTGGACTAGAGGTTTGCATTCTTCTTTGATGGAGGAACTCTTTCAACATACACAACATTCTCTTCTAGTTGACTCTTCCATTCCTCATGCTACTAGAGCACAGCTTTACTCTTGCTCTAGCAAGGGTGTAGATTCTTGGATCCTAGCTTGACCATGCATAAGGGCATTCCAATTTGCACTAGCTACTTTCTCTATAGTGATGAGTTTCCAACTAGGTTTGGTCCATTCATTTACATCCTCATTACTCACTTGTGAGTATGGTTCTACACTAGATGCAATAGTGATCCATATGACAATGGTACTCTTTTTGGAGGATAGAAAATAGTTACCCACAATGCTATCAAGGATATAGTGTTTCCTATGGAATGAGAGAGTAGATACCATGCTTGGAGGGAGCATTGGTATCCTTTGTAGATGAGACTTGTCAAGGCAGACTTATACTTGGTTGAAGATAATCAAGTGATAGCAATGGATATTTTGATTACAGACTCTACACTTGATGTTGTGTCAAAGGTAGTGATCACCCATCCTCTTGGATGAGCAACAAATGGAGTGGCAATAGGTAAGGTCTCCAAGTATAGAGTATACAACAAGGTCACCACTTTGTTCCTCTAGCCTTGGAATTATATGGAGCAATGGATGTGGCATTTGACACATTTGTCAAGGAGTGCACAAGAGCATATCATTCTATATATTAGCAAGTATCATGTTCACTCTCATATTTCATTGCATATTTTAGACATCATGTGTACATTGCTCTACGGAGAGCACTGGTTGATGCAATCTTTAGGAGAGCAATCACATTAGGTGATGCTTCTTTGGATGCTTGAGTAGACCATACAATTTGAATAGCTCAAGGTACTTTCATAAAGATACCATTTGAATTGAAATGTATCTATCAAAACTTGCTCTAAACCAAACCATTACTTATAGTTGATAACTTAGAGAATCTTACTTACCTTTAAAAGAAGATTTTTGCCTATTGTAGTAGAGTAGGTACCTAAGAGATAAGGAATAACATACAGACCTAATCTGCAATAGAACAAACAATTTTATTTTTTAGATGTTCAATATCATGAAGTGTACCAATTCCAAATTTTAATTTTATTAAATAATCAACAACTACTAAAATATCTTGTGGTACCTAATGAACTTATTGAATTCTTGATAGCACAAAGAATGAATCATGCTTTAGAAGAAGCCTTCCCTTATAAAACTATATTATTAGGTATAACTAGAGCATCTTAAAATACTCAAAGTTTTATTTCTAAAGCTATTTTTCAAGAAACTACAAGAGTTTTAGCAAAAGTTGCTTTAAAAGGCAGCATTGATTGGCTAAAAGGTTTGAAAGAAAATGTTGTTCTTGTTGGAATAGTTCAACTGGAATAGGATTTCAAGAAATTATTTGGCAAATAAGTTTAGAGAAAAAAATGTTTGTAGAAAAACCTTGACTTGACCTATAATCCTTTAGTAGTATCAATTTTAATATATCTTTCTTTTCTTTTTCACTAAAATTTATATCCTTTTGTAGCTTTTTCAATAAAAGCCTCAATTAATCTTACTTACCTTTCAAAGAAGATTGGCATCTACTATAGTAGAGTAGGTACTTAGGAAATAAGGGATGACAAATGTACTTGGAGATAGGAGATGATGGACAGAATTATCTCTGGAGATGTGAACAATGGGCAAAGTTGTCTTTGGATGAAAGATGGAGTTGATGGATAAATGATAGACATATAATACAAAACAATGAACAAAACTTCCTTTAGGAATAAGAACAATGGGTGGGGAAAAAAGGTGATGGAGGAAATTGTCTCTAGGGGATAAGGATGATGGGCAAAGTTGTCTTTGAAGATGGGGACAATGGATCAAACATGGGCCATAGAACATGATAATGGATAGGGATATAGAATGACACATGGAGACGGGGATGATGGATGGAGTTGTCTTTGGGCATAAGGATAATGGATGGAATAGGGAACAAGATAACAAATGGGAATAGACAGTGATGAATGGAATAATCTCTAGGGACAACATGGATGATGCATATCTTCATGGTTTTTTTTGCCATGTATGTCATGCATTATAACACCCATTGTGCATGTGTGTGGTATTGTGATATTTAGCTTGGTATTACAAGTACTTGAGAGATATTATTTATATAGAGATAAAGGATGGTTCTACATTAGTCATGATTAGCTAGAGTTAGTCATAGCTAAGATAGAAGGGACCTTACTTTAGAGACGGTAGAAAGATGAGCACCACTAATTTGGATTCTAGTGTATTGACTTGGTATTATTCCTAGGTGTTTGGCTTTGAGGAAAGAGTTGAGAACTCTTGGGCCCGCAAGCCTTTTGTTTTGGATTCTTCTATAGTCCAAGGATAGCCCATGTGAAGGAATCCTTGACTTAGTGGTTGGGTCAAGATATGATCACATGCTAGTGGAATATGCCGATATGAATGGATATTCCTTTATACTTTTTGACTTTACTTGACTTTTAGTCTAGTAACTTGAGTTACTACAGTAATTAGTAACTTTGGTGCATAACTATTTCACAAGTATATAAACAAGTGAACACTATTTCACAAGTAGTATATAAATAGTATATAAACACTATTTCACAAGTATATAAAGGGGTGAGTAGGTACTCATCATCCTTTCATTTTCAACTATCTCTCTCTCATTGAGTTCTCTAGTGAGCAATGTCTTGAGTCTTGGAGTGTTAGCTTTGGAGGAGTATGATGGAGTTGGAGTTGATTCTCCACTTCCTTGCCTTCTTAGTCCATGGTGCGCTACCATAATAGCCATCAGAGATTCATCCAAAGTGAGAGACAGGCCGGCTCACAGCACGAGATAGTCAATCTTGTACAACAACACCAAAAGCACAATTTCTCATTGCATAGCTTAGTAACAATTGCAATGGCTTTATGATTTTTGTGCCTACTTTCCTATCTTGTTGGATGAGTCCAATTTGGAGGAGACCTTTTTGGCTTTATGAAAGAAAGGCCTTACAAGGTCCATCAAGAGACTCTTCTTTCCCACATTGCCTTTGATAAGTGAAAGTGAAAGCAAGTGAAGTGGCTAGGGGTCACTTTTCACCTCAAAACTTGTCATGTTGCCTACCTTTTTAAGTAATATCTTTGTCAATGTGACGTAGTCCTTGAAATTTAGTTGCTAGCAAACAACCATTGCAAGCAAAGCACCTTCTATCCTTTGGCTATTCCCTTTTGATGAGACTATCTCCTCCCTACACTCACTACATCCTATGGCAAGAGAGTGAGTACCATTAGAGGTCTTAGATTATCTACCTAAGCAAATTTTATGTCTTGATAGGTCACTTTTTGCACAAGCATTGTGCATTGCCTCTTGCCTTTCTTCAAGAGGCTTGTCAAGGATGGTATATGAGCATCTTAGAGATTGATTTCAGGTAGATGATCCTTCTAGTGGATTTATTGAGTTGTTTCAGGTGGTTGTAGCAACAGCGACAGGAGATGTTCCTACATCAACTAGTCAGGTTAGTTGACTTTGCACAATGGAGAAGGACAAAAGGTGCATTAGACTGATTGATATTGGAGAGATCCTTTTGGTTAGCCACACCATTGTCCCTCAACATCAATCTCACTTCCAAGAGCATGTCAGTCCACATCAATTTGGGGTAGCTACACTTGGAGGTTGTGAGGCTATTTCTCTAGGCATGAAGGCACTCCTATATCCATCTAGAATGTTGAGAATGCTTTTCATAGTGTCTCTTGTGCATCCATATTTAGAGAGCATAGGGAGGCCGGTGGATCCTTGGCAAGTCTCATTCATTTTATGTGGTCATTCTATAGCTCTCTTTGTTCCCTTTATTACCAGCATGGGTGGTTACATGAAGGAGTCACCATCTTGGAGTAAGTTGTTGGTACATGATAAGGAGATCCTTTTTTTGCCATGGCTCACTTTAGAGATCTCTTATCTACTACTTTGGTCATGCCAAGTTGTGTTTTTCTCTCATTGGTAGATGATACATACATCATGCACTCTATAGATCAGATTAGACAGGCCCTTGATTACTTGACTTCCAAGCTACATCTTGTAGGCTTGAGAGTCAAGGTGTCAAAGTGCATAGCATGGTCTCCTTCAAGTATCCCTCCACACCTTGAGCTTCTACATGAGTGTGTGATATTCTACATATGAACTACATATATTTTTTGGAGTGCCAATAGGATCTGAGGATTTTATCACATGCTTCTTAAACAATGCCCTTGTAGAAGATATTCTCCTTGTGGATGATTTTCCTCTACTAGGAGATCCACATCCTTGATATACTCTCCTCTAGTATTGCTCATCAATTGACTTACCTTCTTCACACGGTTTCCTTCCTTGACTTTCCTATCACGTCTAAGAGCTTTTGATAGGAGGATTATGGGAGTTTTTGGTGATATCATCGGACCAAGGACATTTGAGTGTGTGATAGTGAATTTGGAACATAGATAGATATCTCTATTGATCTTGTATGGAGAGGTAGGCCTATTATTTATGGAGGAGATGGCACCTATGGCACTTTTGGGTAGTTGGGCTCTCTTGGCACCCCTACTTTCTTCCAATTTTGTGGTTGTTGGTAGGCCAATTTTGCATAAATATATGATCAAGGTGGAGGAGGACTCCTTTTCTCTCCAGGTATTATTTCATAGACAAGGGATGGTCTATCCCCATGGAAAGAGAGGACCTTCCATTGTTTGCTTCACTACCATTAAATTGGACCAGAGGTTTGCAATCTTCCTTGATGGAGCAACAATATCAACATATGCCACATTCTTTCTTAATTGACTTTTCCATTCCTCATCCCATTAGAGCACATCTTTGCTCTTGCTCCAGCAAGTGTCCAAGCTCTTGGATCCTAGCTCAACTGTAAATTAGGGCATTTCGACTTGCATCAGCCACCTTCTCTACAGCGTTGAGGTTCTATTTAAATTTTGTCCACCCCATTGCATCTTCATTACTCACTTGTGAGTGTTGTTCTATACTAGATGCAACAATGGTCCATATGACACAGTGTCCTTTTGGAGGAAAAAGGATAGCTACCCATGATACCATTAGGGATATAGTGTTTGCTATGGCAAGAGAGAGTGAATACCTTGCTTGGAGGGAGCATTTGTTTTCTTGTAGACCACACGTGCTGAGCAAACTTATACTTGGTCCAAGATGATCAGGTGACATTGACAGATGTTGTGGTTACAGACCCTATGCATGATGCAATGTTGGAGGGAGTGATTATTCATCCTCCTGGATGTGCAGCGAGTGGAATAGCAACAAGCAAGGTCTCCAAGTACAGAAGTATGCAACGAGGTCACCTCTTTGTTCCTCTAGCCTTGGAGTTATATGGAGCAATGGACATGGGGTTCAACACATTTGTCAAGGAGTGCATGAGAGCTTATCACATTAGACGTTAGAAGTACAACTCTCACTCTCATACTTTATAGCATACTTTAGATAACGTGTGTCCATTGCTCTACAAATAACATTGGTTGGTGCAATCCACAGGAGAGCAATCATGATGTTTCTTCGGATGCCCCAATAGTTTGTAGACCTTATGACTAGCATAGCTCGGAAATCTTAGGTGCGGTAGTGCAGATTTATCATATCAATACCATTGGGGCCTAGCACCATTTTATCTCTTTTGTCTCTCCCTTGTACGGCTTGATGGGTCTTCACATCCTTCATGTGTTCTATGTGGCCACTTTTTTCTCCTTTGGACAGTCTCTAAAACATGAACGGATTTAAGTCAACTTGCTTACTTTGTAACATAGTTTAGAGAGAGTTTCAAAATTAAGAAGAGATTTAAGTCAATTTGTTTACTTTGTACCGTACGTTAGACTGTGTTCATTTGCTCTACAAGAGCTCTCGATACTAAGTCAATTTGTTTACTTTGTAACGTACGTTAGACTGTGTCGATTTGCTCTACAAGGTCTCGGTACTAAGAAGAGATTTAAGTCAATTTGTTTACTTTGTAACGGACGTTAGCCAGTGTCCATTGCTCTACAATGGACACTGTTTATAGGTGAGCAAATCACATCAGATCTAATCACAGTGTCGATTTGCTCTACAAGGTCTCGATACTAAGAAGAGATTTAAGTCAATTTGTTTACTTTGTAGCGGACGTTAGCCAGTGTCCATTGCTCTACAATGGACACTGTTTATAGGTGAGCAAATCACATCAGATCGAATCACATCAAATGCTTCTTTGGATGCTCCAGTAAGCAATATGTACAATACAATATGTTGTAATATGGAGACAATATTTATATATCTCAGATGCACTAGGTCATTTATATATCTCTTAATATCTTAGATGCAATAAGTTAGATTTTCATTCCGATCCTATTGGGACTTAGCCCCATTTTACTCTTATATTTTATCCTGGTTGGGGTCTTCCCATCCTTCTTTCCTATCCTCCGGTATTGCCGTTTAACATTCACACAGTCTGTAAAACTTATATTTGAGAAATGGAGCAGGAGTTCGAGGAAGGGGAATCCACAACCGATAAACACTGGAAAATATATATTGTAGAATGTTGGGGCTCTCACAAGTAGTGGATGGACAAGTTATAGATTGATCTGGAATACCTGTCTACTCCACAAAATGACTTTACGTCAATTGGGTTGGAGACTCTCTGACACGACGTCTTACTAGGTCACTAGACTAATACGCTTAGAGACGATGATAAGATTTGACAAAAAATGATATCGTTTTATAAACATAAGCTACAAACGGAAACGATAGATTGCAGTTAACTCTTAATCATCACCCAACCTGCATGAAGGCATGGACAGATGAAGGAAAGAATTTGGACTCACGAGCAAAGCAAATCCAAATGTAAACATACTTCGTGCATGCTGAAGACTGTGTTCATGCTGTGGATATATCCGGTCTCCGAGAAGCCATGTTGTGCAGTCATGGTTTTCCTTTTCCCTTGTGCGGTCATGGTTGGTGAGTTATGATGGGTTCGGCATGCATGATCCAGTGCCTATTTCACTCCAAATTGCGCCCCACAACTTTTCTGTATGATTGATTGCAGGCTGCACTTTCGAACGCATGGCGCAGGAGAGTACCTTATGGACCATCCTCACTTTCTAGATTCCACTTTGCTGAGTCTTCTACGGAAAGAAGTAGGACGAATGCTGTAGATTGATGTTTTCTTGAAGTTCTAAAAGTTCCACAAATCAGACACGATTCAGAGTGCGCGTTTTCTAACAAGATATATGACGCAATCAGCTTGCAAAAGTCCAATTCCCACAATTCAGCGACTATGTCTGACGAACTAAACTGTTGCCATGCATGGAGGAAGTATTGTCTACAGTAAGATACCGTAATGTAACCGTGAATTCTTACTTAATGGAACCATAGGCTTGATACCGATAAAAGATAGTTTACTCAATGGACGACGATCATCGACAAAGAAAGATAACAAAAGCTATTAACAGAATTTAATCACCGGTAAACCATCAAATATAAACATCGGATACGCATGTTGTCACGAGGGGTAAGCGTATGTAGGTAAATTCTTTAATTTTTCCTAGCTACACTCCAAGAGATGGATTTGCGTCAGCATAAACCCATTACTACTTAAGTATGTACATACCTCATTTTCAAAAGATGGGAATACTGACAACTATTGTGGCGAAAAAGACTCCCATGATTCGGTCCACTTACCGTCGCCATTAACTGTCATCCGTAAGTTCTGCATAAATTCCGATACCGACTGTCTTGTGAAGACGCCTGACCTCCAGCTTCAGAAACACTGAGCATTCATTTTTAAATTAGCACTCCCAATGCATGGAAAACGCTCGTCTTCTTTGCGGATGGTGGTGCTGTTGTCTAGTCGAATATCTCTTGTGCTTCAATGATGCTATGTTGGCTGCACCCATCCAATGAACACGCTGTTAGACACGAATGTTGTGAACAGTGAAGAGTATTGGGCTTCCAGTAATCAGTATCTTGCACCTGAAAAACTGTACAAAATAAGGAGGACTTGGTTATGTATCTTGATGACAACGACAACTTTTCTTTCCTGACATTACTTCTTTGAGTAGATAAAAGGACTGCTCTGCAACAGAAACGAAATTGATAGGGCAGCATCAAGCACTTTCAGTGAATAACAGTAGACAAGGAAGCGTGAAGTCCCGAAAGTACTACTTACTGATCATCTTTGGAGATCCTGTAGTAACGCTCGGCATGTTGTCTCTGACCAATTAATTGTGCGAACCTTTCATCATGGGTGATAACTATCAGCTGAAAATTTTCCTGCCCTCTTCTGTCCTCCATAATCCTGTTGGAAGTCAAAACACGATACACACATTTAAACTATTTCGTCAGAGGTGATATTAAGCTGAAAACTTCATTGGCTTAATCTTTAGACCATAAGTCAGTTCATTAAATGAAAACCAAATCTTAACGTAAACTTGAGCGACGACACCATCCTACCCATTAATCAGACGAGGCTTTTTCTGAACTCGATAAGAACTCAATTCCCGATCTTATAGTGGTTATTAGATTACAGAGACTGAAAGACCCTGAAATTACTCAAATAAGTAGTATACTCCACTGTGTATGTGAGCTCATGAATCTAACCTGACTAGAGCTGTCGCGAGACTCTCAGCGTTGGGCCCGTCCAAGTTGGTTGTGGGCTCATCAAGAGCAAGAATTCCACAGTTGAGGCAGAAGGTCTCCGATAAAGCCAATCTAATGATTAGAGAGGCCAGCACCTACACAAAAACAAGAAGCTTGCTATTCATAAGTATTGTTGATCTATACTAGTGGCCATCGCGCAGGGCCCGACGAACACAACACCTTGAATCTAACATGTGCAGTAGTATTTTGATTATGAGGAGATAAGAATTAATATTAAGGTGTTTCAAAATCCTCTCGAGGGCCGTTGTGAAGGTACTTGTGTGCATAGCAATTCAAGAACGTAGTACACCTATTTCAGCAAGGTCATACAGTTTAGCGTGGTGATTCATATGACTCTACGGCATTATTGCGGAACGTACCTTCTGGCCTGCACTGCAACGTCCGCGCATTTCTAGTTCTGCATCCCCACTACGCATCACAACCTGAACCAAGCTTAGTTAGTAATGGAGCTTGGTCAAGAGAAAACATCATACATTCTGGCAAAAACTCGGGTCCAACATGCTTACTCTGTAACTATAGGAACGCGTCCCAGCCCCTTCAGCATCTGAACGGATTTCTATATAGTCTATGTCCTGACCACGATATGTCTGTTGCCACAACTCCTTGATAATTTTGTTGATCTCCTCCATTTTCAGTGAGTGAAACCTCATAAGGGCCCTGGGCACAAAGAAAGCAAATTAGTGAATCTCATTTTAAAGGCATGAAACGCATTCAAATAACACAAAACACAGCAGATCTAGAGGCCATACGTGTCAAGCGCTTTGTAGTACTTGTCCAAATCTTTGTTTGCCATCTCCGTTGTCTGAAACCCAGTAACCAGTATTGGTCCAGTCAGTCGGCTAATTCATTCGGCGGATCATGTTATATCTCTTTCTTCAGAACTTGAATAGATAATAGAAGTATTGATGGAACCGACATGCGACAGAGACTTCCGCATAACTCGCATCCAACGGAAGAAACAAACAAGCAAAATGAAGGAAGAAACAAAAACAGTAACATGATTGTTTTGAAATCGTACCTTTAATTGTACGAGCTGACCACAATAACGTTTATCAATGTCCTTGTACTGGACTTGCTTTAAGTCAGACTTATTTTTTGAAACATTGCTTTCATATGCTGAGACAGTACCCTGGCTTCTGCTTTGCTGCACATAACCAACAGATGGAAAACACACTAAGTGGCATAGAATTCCCGAGAACGCTCTTCATACCACAGCCTATACTTACTAAAAATTCGCTTAAATTATGCTAGGTATCAAGTTCCATGTCACGCTGCAAATCTCTAAAGCTCTTTGCGCCTTCCTTCCGAAAGAAAACTAAACTTCTTGTGAGAGGGAAAACTTACCTCGGACAACATATTTTGAATGACTCCTGAGGTCCTTCTTAACTCGGTCTCTAAGGCAGATGATTCGCCAACAGCAACCATTTGCTCCTCCAAAGACTCAATTTCATGTTGCAACTCTTGAACTTCTTTTGCTGTCTTGCGATACTTCAAGTTGTCATCGATGTTTCTCATCACGGTACCATGATCTGCCATGTATTCTTTGTTCTTTTTCAGCTCTTCCAACACTTCCGCCTTTTTCTTCTCTTCTTCCTCTTGTTGGGCTTTAGAGTTTGAGAGCCTATCATTTATCTCCTTAAACCTGACCTCTTTTCCGGACGCCAAAAAGCTGCCAAGTTCGTACAGATCATAGTCAGCAAAAACACCTGAAAGCTGCTGATGAACAACACTAAGGGGATACGCAAACAGAAAAAACAAGGCTCATTCTAATTCAACCTACATAGCCTGATTACACACCTCAACATCATTGTAAGTTTCTTATGCTCAGAATATTATAGAAGGCCCAGATCCGGTATTTTTGAAGTATAAGACAGTAGATTGGACTGATGGGATAAAGGCCTTCTGTTGCCATGTCCCAGGAAATATGTTCTATGACTGAATTTTATGTGATAGTTTGATCACAATTGGAGCAGGTTGGACAAGGTCTATAACTCAATCCGGGTATGACATCTCTGTAAGTTAGAGGAAGGAGTGAGGAGAGCACTCACGCAAGGATTTGAGATGATATTGACTGAAGATTATCAACGTCCTGCTTGAATTTCCTTAGCTCCCATGAACGCTCTCTGTCCTCTGTATCAACTCTCTTTTTGAATTCGTCATGCTCCTGAGATAATCTATCTTTCTCCTTCGATAGGGGTGTTAAAGTATCTTGAAGCATCTGCATAATACACCAAAAGAGTCAGTACGAGTAGAAAACTTATCTAAGACGCCACTTACTTAAATATAGCTCTCGAACGTCCAGCTCATGAACTGTTTCGAATGTCAGACATGTTGACGCCTCCCACTAGTTCAGAATTCTTATGCATGGCATGCCTAACTTCACCATATACAGCTCTAATCAAGCAGTCTGATCTGTATTGTTAGAACTAGGTTGAACCTGACCAGAAGATTAAAACATAGCTCCACTCCATTGGTATGGGAGATGTCTCGGCGTAAATTAGATCACCGAACATGTTATACCTCAATGTCCATGTCCAAATTTTCTAGCTGCTCGTCCATTTTCTTCCGATCCTCTTTCAGCTTATTTACAGTTTCCACATTATGTACGGCCTTCAGCTTCTCTTCTCTAGCGTTGTGTAACCGAAGATTCCACCTTTGAAACTCGTCCTTTGCCCGGCTCTGCTCTTCCCTCAACCGATCCAGCATCTTGTTTGTTTCATCGCTGTACGGCAAGTTTTAAAGCATTGGTTGGCTCAATCCATGCCAAACGACCGAAGTTCAGCAGTGAAGATGCATGACGCTCAACAGTGTTGGCGGAAACATGGTATGGAAGCAAGACTACGACTAACGCTGCTAGGATAGAATGAAGAACATCTTGAGAGGGGAATCCGGAGGGAAGTCGTCTCAAATCAAAGTGCCGGTTAAGTTGAAACAAGAACTCACAAGACGTATGCTTAATGTGCAGACGATTGACCCTTTAACGAGATCTTTTGGTGAAAGATATGATGAAGATCATGGCGTGCATGAAGTTAAAACATTAATCATTAAAACACAAATTGGTTCGAGTCATGCTTACCGGCTTTCTTCAACGTTCTTCAAATCTCTGTTAACATCGTCTATCGTACGAAGGGCCTGCGCTCTTGCATCAAGCTTGTTCTCTTCAACAGTAACTATCTGGCGAAGATGAGCAATCTCACTGTGCAGCCGGTCCACAGTATCAACAGTTTCTCGAAGACTTTCAACACCTTCCAACTCCGAGTTGGCTTGCGCCAAAAGACCGAGAAGCTGAGAAGCAAATATGGACGGGTCTCAAGGAGGAAAAAAAGGTTCCAAAAAATATGATATGCTAAAACGAAGCTCGTTGATCTAAAATCAATCAAAGGAACCACGAGATGACACCTAAAAGGTTTCAACCAAATACACAAAGATCGAACAGTTCCACTCTCGAGAAACAAATGTTGGTCGTCATCTTTCCATCTGTACTTCTACCTCTTGATTGCTCTAGACAGTAGGAAGCAGCATCTGCTACTAGAGAATGTTGGTTCTTAGAGTCACCAAAGCACACGCGAAGCACATGTAAAGCAACGCCATTGAGGTAAGGGTAAAGACAATACATCATCGTGAGGATCAGTAACCCTCTCCTGCTCCTGTGTTAGCTCCTCCAATGTTCTTTCTGCTTGTGGGATAATGTCTTTGACCAACTTCTGGTATTCATCATAGTAAACACGTAGCTTGTCCAGCTGACTGTACTTAGTCTCGGCAATAGTAACTTGTGACTGCAGCTCTCGGATGCGTTCTGAAGTGCTCGAACTTTTGCCCCTTTGCTGGATTAAGCATACCAATCAAGAGAGAATCAATCGTTTACTCAACCTAAACGATTAATGATAAAACAAGTCAAATAAATCAATCGGCTAAATGGATTTATGGAAGCTGCCACGGAATGGTCATCTGATCTGACAATCACAGAACAGCGAATCGTTCACATGGAGTTCTGCAAGAATACTCCGGACTATCATGTACACTGTTAACTGCTAAAAAGCATCACGAAGTATAGAGATAGAGGCCACGATGCTTTCAGTTTTTCAGTAAATACCTTTTTGACAAATTCATCCTCCTCTGAAGGCGAGAAGGGACGTTCGCAACAAGGACAGCAATGATTGGATCGAGCTACTTTCTCAAACGGCTCAAACATTCTCCGCATTCCATCTGCCAAGTCATGGTGACTGTCGAAAGAAAGATAAGAATTGAGGATGAGTTCCAACGACAGTATTGCCAAGTGAAATGTGAAACGATTGTTCCTGCTCCTTGATGGCACATCATGAAGCTACAAGAGAATAGAACCAGATAGTATAGCTCAAATCTTCTTCTGAAGTTAAGAGGAAATCTAGGAATCAACAATGTGCCCCCTTAACGTAATTTACGAATGTCTTACAGATTCAGAGTAATATAACTAATAAAATCGTCCTACAAATAGCCCCTATTCCCAGACCGACTGTGAACTCAAGGAGACAATCAAACTGACCTCTTTTTTGTGTCCTTTGACTTCTTTGCATCCTCAAGTTGTACCGGGAAAGCGTCTACTTCTGCATCATTCTGAAGTATGGATGCAAGTCTGCTTACCAACATCCTCCTCTTTGCTGAGTTACAGTATCCAGGAATCATGTCCGGCGTACTTCAGAAAAAGATATTGGTAGATGAGAGCAGAAGCCGTTCTAAGAACGGGTAATCCAGAACTCATTAAGTAAATATGAACGATAAACAAGATATGCTCAATGCTCAATGCGAGAATAGTCATAAATCCTTAAAGTAGAATGCATCGAATGTAACCTGAAGCAAAGGCATAATTGCAACGTATCGAGAACAACATATATTGGTATATGAGAGAACAACATATATCTAAAGAACTAGTAAACATCGTGTATTCGATAACGCCTATTCAACAGAATTCGAGAAAAATAAAACATTGTGCAATTGACCTCCAATAAGCAATCGCAAGAACGAAGAAAATAAACTGTAGTCTGGAGTCGGGTAAGAACACTGGAGATCGGAACTCAGGTATGAACCATGAAGCAGGCAAAGAGAGAGTGAAAAATAATAGGGAGGGAAGTAGCTGAGGAAAGGAGGAGAGGAGCAATGTGGGAGCGGAGTAGATGGTGTTTTCTCTGAGGCATATCGAAGAGTAACAATGTAACGAGAGCAAGGCAAAAGAGGACTAGATAGAGTATATCACAACAGGCGCTATGGACGCTTGAGTCCTGGAAGGCTAAACAACTAAGGGAAGCAGAAGGTGGCCATAGTAAACCTCCGCGAAAGAACATATGACTTCATCAGTGTCTCACGCAGTGCCAAAGTAACTGAGCAACTGTCGGTTCAGAAAAAGGATACTATAAATTTGAGGCGAAGTATAGTAAACTAAAGAGGTGTAACCGTTACTGATGGCTCCAAAAGCTTTAAGTTCTCGGCAGGGTTTCACTGGCCGCAAATAGTCTCTCACCATCTCTTTCACGCTGGTGCTTTAGAAGATTATTGTTGGCTTCCTGAAGCATCGATGTCACTTTTACCACCTCCTTTCCAGCTTCCATCGACTTTCTGTTGAGCTCTGCCACGACATCCTTGCTTGAACTGCCATTGTGCAACATAAAAGCGATATAAATACTGTCACCATGTGCCTAGGCTACAAACAGAGACTGGAAGAAACAGAACACGTTCCGCGCTAATCTGTAGCAAACACACTGCTTACCGGTGCACAATGAAGTGAGAATACAACAAGATAACTGGTCGTGAATCAGACAGCTGGAAACATTGTACATTTCAGTAAATTTAAGAGGTGAGGAAAAAGTTCAACATCCACATCGCAGCATTACGTGCCCAGAAAGAGTATTGGTTATGTTGGAGAAAACCTGAGGACAGAGTCCATGTCCTGCTTAAGACTTTTGGGGATCGGGGTTCGCCCTTTTAGGACCTTGGTCAATCGCGTATGGTTTTCTGTCATACTGAAGACAGGAGAACAAAATCAACCATTGCAATCTCCAATGTCATGATGTACTAAGACAAACACATTACATACTTCGGAAGTTTTGATAGCTCGTAGCAGACCTTAGTCCAATCACTAATAAGCACACTAAATTTATGCCCTGTAAAGCAGGTCCGGTCATCTTTATCTATTAGTCGTAGATTTGATTTTTCTGTGGTAGAAACGATGGAATTTTGGTTGACAAACTACCGTATCAAAGTTCATCGAGAGCCTAACCACCCGACAAACAGATCCTCTGTTCTTTACAGCTCACAATGCCTGGAGAGTTAAGTGGGTCTTCATCGACTCAGTACTTGTCAGATACTAGACTCAAAGAACACAGTCGAGGACAAGTGGGAGAACACCACACATTTGGCTTAGGCTATTCTCCTTGCTGCTCAATTCTTCCTTTTTGCTACGGAGATATAATCGGTCCATGGATTCACTTGCAAGGCCATCTTTCTCTCGTTGAAGCGACTTCAACTTCTCATCCAAATTGGCAAGTTCACTTTTACTGGCAGAGATCTTCGCCTCAAAATCTCCTGTAGATAGCAGTTCGGAAAACTTCTCCATCTCCTTCATCTATAATCCACAACAGCCAATATGTTTTTGAGCCGTAAAAAGAAAACTTTCAGTACTTTCTTGGATCCTTAAAGTGTACGTCACATTCACAACCACCGGATGTTACTCTCCAAGCAACAATATACACGGTATATAGTCACTGTCTAGATTTCCCAAAAGTTCATAGTTCACACATCTGTCAGATCAAAACTCAGTAACATGGTGTGATCTTGCAATAGACTACCAACGAGGACTCACCATAGACTTCTCATTGTCGTCCAACCTCTTCAGATCATTCTTTGAGATAGAAAGAGATGATTTTTTAATCAGACTATCCAATTTTTGCATTTCCTGAAGTTTCCCTGCCTACACACCGAATGGCGAGTTTGGTTGTGGTCAGCATGGCTTCCTTCACCCTGACCTCACTTATATATTCAGGATAACACAGTTCAACCTACGGTACATCACTTTTAGAGGGAACCTATTTGAATCTGATGTCTATGGCAAACATCTTCTACTCGCACAAAACTTCATCTTAAAGCGTTCTGATAGGAAAAGGCTGAGAGCCATCTAATAACTTTTGTATGTTTTTAAATTTTGAGAACAGTCCTGTTCACCTTATCTTCATCACGATTACTTGCTGCTTGACAATAAAAGACAAATTCACCTTGAGATCCCGCTTTGCATTGATCTGGCCTTCAGCTTGACTGTATTTGATTGTGGCTGTTTCAACAGCTGCCCAAAGCTTTGCAAGCTCAGTAGCGTTGGCTTCCTGCGCAGATCGGAACTCAACATGTTTAGACACCACATTCATCCACGCTCTCACCTTTCTGCTGACAATCTATTCAGTGGTGACACATACAGAAGCTGCCATACAGACGGTGTTATGTTCAGAATTCAGTTGAAAATGCAAGGCCCCTTCGATCTAGAGTCAATATCGTACATGTCCACAGCAGGAATGCAGAAGTATAGGTTAACATGGTTAATTTGGTTGAGATCATCACCTTGTGTTGTTCGTGATCTTTACTCAGCTCATCTAAACGACTTGTGGCTCTTTCGAGGTGCTTCACAGCTAGTTCGTTACTTAGAGGTAAAGCTCCAACATGTCCTAGGTTGTGCTTGGTATAGAGGGCTTGTATGCTCTTGTCTCTCTCACTCTTCTGCAGCTGGTGCGCCTGCACAGACCAAGTGCTGCTTCAATAGTGATACCGTGTGGCAGGGCAAAGGAAGCAACTTCTGACGACAGGACAATCCTAGGTCATATAGATCTATACACCACGAGCTTTTGCAAGTCATGTGGTCGAGCTATACAGCTAGTCACTCACCTCCAATTCTGCCTGAAGTTTGCCTTTAACTTGACAGTCCTTGCTAAAATTGTCAAGCAAGAATTGTATTCTCCGGTCGATATCCGTTGACTCTCTCTCAAGCCTCGTAATCTTCAAGTTTAACAGGCCAACTTTTTCTTTAAACTGAGCTTGCCAAGTGGCAAGCTCCTCATCCGTATCTGTACAAAACGGCAGTACAAATTGTTAGGTACCACAGGTAAGAGTAAGGTATTGTTACCACAGGTAAGAATCGAGTGGTTAATTTACCAGCGGAAAGCTATTGACTTCAACAAGATCTCTAAGAAGCTATATCTATGCCGCTACCAGCTTCTAACTTTCAAATGAACGAGTTCGGCGAAAGCATTTTTCTTATGAACCAATTCCAAGGGCTTTGGACCGTATTGTGGATGAGTACCTTCATTTTCCTCCTCGAGATCTTTGAACTGCTGTGCTTTCAACTTCATCAGCGTCTCTCTCTTCCCTTCCTTTATCTGAATCTGGTTTTGCAGACTTCTTATCTGTTGCAGACAGGACTCCACCATCTCCTTTTTCTTCTGAGCCTCTCTAATTCTCCCCTCGTACTCGTTAATCTGAGACCTCAAATGAGATGATTTCTGTATATCCTGGTCAATGCTATCCTTCAGCTGCAGACATGAGACAAAGCTGCAACTTGTTCAATTACAACAAAAACTGTCTGGCGATAAACGTCCAACAAGAACTCAGGAACTCAAAAGAAATCGCATTCTTTGATCAGATCATCAAAGTATCCAAACTTCAGTCTTGATGGTACTCATCTCCACATAATCATTTGCTAGAAGACCATTACCTTAAAAGCTGCGTCTTTCAAGGTCTGAAGATTTTCCAATTTCAATCTGTACATCTTGATCTCTTGGTTCTGGTCTTTATGCAATTTCTTTATCACTTCAAGTGCTTTCGTATACCTTCCAAACAAAACCTACTACGTTAGTCCTATTATTGTCGTGAGGTCACTTCTGCTTTGAAGGACGATTTCTTAATGTTCCAAGACCAGAGCCGTCTGGAACAGGCCTTTTCTCACAAGCTTTACTTACTAGTATTTGAGCAATGGGATGCAAGATCAGTTCTAGAATCAAACGTGTAGCAAGGGTAGGTCACCGAAGTTTAGATTCATTTAAAATTCGGTTTTTCCCCTGCGGAGACTGCTTTACACAGGACCTCACTCACTAATACACATAGTACAGATTTGAAGTTCAGAGCAGTGCTTTGCGTGAAGGAGATCCACAGTAGATGCCATACAAAGCAATGCGCCATAAAGGCCCTCCAACATTACTAGGTGTGCGAAAGAGAAGGAAGGTAGCATAAAATATCTCAGACAACCAAAAGTACAACTGACTACACGAACGAAGGGATCACTACTCTTCACGGGTCCTCGTGAAAGGAGTGGAGAAAAAAGCCTTCATAAGTACTACTGTACCTTGTAGCAGAGAAAATATCATCGAATTTCTTCTTGAGAACGGCCGCTTCAGCTAGTGGCCAATTTGCATCATCTTGATGAACAAAAATAACGTTCTCAAGAACAGCTTTGGAAACTCCCATTAAAGCTGGAACTTCTCTGTCCATATCAGCACACCTGTAACTGAGGCACACCTTCTGCACTTTATTCCAGCAGAAGATCAGATCGCACTCCACAACTTCGTCAAGAAGTAGAAGCTGCAAGCTAGATTGGTCCTTGTGTGGCATAGAAGGGAATTGCTGATTGAGTGACCTTCATCAGGAACCTTACCACCATGGATCAGATAGTCCAGGAACCTACATCTCAAGGGTCATGAAAACATATGCTTAAGGACATGGGAAAATGGTCTAAATAGTGCATGTCCATAAAATAATTGAAGCTTTGAAGTCCTCGAGGGTTTGTATAGCAAATTTGAACGGCAAGAATTAAAATAGAGATGGTCGCTCAAGTACCAGTAGTCAAAGAGGACTGAATTCATCATTCCAAACCTACAGTGCAATCTACGTGAATGTGAGCTACTCAAGCAAATCTATGAAATTGCCAACTGCGCTGATCATATTATTTCATAGATCATTTTTACCTCGCCAGTGTGTGAGTTGATAGTCTGCAAAACACTCTCTATAGCTTTGAATTCCATCTTGGATCCTTTCTGTGTGAGCTGGAAGGAACGGATGCAAACGACATCCTTTTGGGCTGCAGTCTTGAATCTAAGCTTAATTTGACCTTTGGTTTCGGTCTCGCCAGCAACCTGTTGCAAAGATTATGGCACCCCAAGAACTTGTAAGATAAGCGAAGACCAAGCACAACGTGACTTGAACAAATACGTGTTATGAAGCCAAATAGATAGTCACCTTTGGATCGTGTATAAAACTATGGCCTGATCGAGAATTCGGAGGCATCTCCCCCGTGCAAGCGTGCTTGAGGCACTCGATAATTGTCTACAGACAGGAGAATTATTAAAAAGACTCAGAAATCCGCTAGTCTATGGCCTACAAAAGGATACATAAGCAGCTCCCATGATCATTCCAGAATCCAGACTTCTGGCACGGAGTTGTACAGCTAATAACTCCATCATCATCCGGTCCTACTCAACGATGCCCACTGCACTATTTCCGTAATTGACACGAGGTAGGTCATCAAGTGTCATGAGATGTGACATGAAAACAAGGAAAATAAAAACAGCTTCTCAACTGTCGACTGGCTGAAGAACTTGAGCTTTCCCGCCAAAACAGTACTACAAAGACAAATGCTGCACATCTTGTTGGCCAATTTGAGCTCAGATTTCCTTGTTAGCGACAAATCCGTATAGCTGGAGTGATAAAATAACCGACGACTCCTTCATCGCAGGTTGGCTCAGAAAGTTGTCCCTCGCAACAATTCACGAAACTCTGTCACCTAAAGCTGATCCATAGTTGAGTTTCACACCAACTGTACTCTCCCGAGACTTCACAAATTGTTAGTATGAGTGCCATAAGACTCCATGAACACTGCCCTCGTGCTAAATTTCTCACAAGTTGTACATCAAAGTTACGCTTACAGCAAAGGAACATGGAATTTTTCTTGGTCCGATAGTGAGTCCCTTACAGTTTTCCCAGCACCGTTTGGGCCAACGATTAACGTCAGCGGTCGGTAGAAGGTGATAACATGCGTATTCTCAGGGCTGAAGCTCCGGATGCCCTTGATGAGCATCTTGTCCACGACACTCATCTTCTGAAACTGATTGACTTCCCGTACTAGATCAAACTTCCTACTCTACTCCTCTCGACACTCTGGTGCGGAAGCAAATGTCAAAGCCAGGTAAGCTATTAAGCTCCTGGCTTGCCAAATTCCGTCCACTGCTACTTCTCGTCCCTCATAGTTTCCCAAAAGCTACGGTAAGGAATCCACTGTTTACTCCTAATACGCATAAACCTCCCTCCGTCTTCAACGCCTTCTGAGATAAACTATACCCTGTAGTGCTTGCACATCTCCAAAGCATCCCACCTAGCTTACATTGCACTAAATTTCATCCAACCAAATTTCTCCAGCGACGCCAGAAATTTCTGCGAATTACGCCCCCAATTCCCTCCAAGCTCTAATGCGGATTTCGTTCAAAGCATTCTAAAACCCCGGCAATTCTAGCTTCCAGTCTTATAACCCCCACACACAGACGAATCCTCCCTCAAACCGAATCAGCTACTCCTCTCAACCACAATCAGAATTCTCTTATCGTCCTCGAATTAGCTGACAATTGTATGTATGGCGGGCCAGTCCTTTCCCTCGCGTGCTACTCCTGAAAGAACTCATGAGGAGAGATGCTCATGGAGACAAAGTAATGACAGGAATTGGTCAGGAATTGGTCAAGGAGATCGAGGACATGGAGGAAGTATACCCATAGTAAAGGACTGCAGTCCCCCGTACCATCAAATATTGTCACGTAAAGTATGGAATTAGCACATATTACTCAGCACTAAGCTGAAGTATTTCCAACAGCTAGTATATAATATTCCAATATGAAGTCAGCATACTATTCAACTATACATCAACCTCAGAGTGCTTGTATTATTTCTTAATATTTCTTAATGATATATTATAATTAAATTAAATTATGAATCATTCAAAAACTATTCAGGTAACTGCTCAAATGGCAATTCCAGCAAAAGTTTTGAATAAAAATATATTTTGAAATTCCATGTTTTCTTTTCCTATGAGACGACATCATAGATGCCTTTCTATCATCTATGTTTCATGACCATGGATTACTCTTTCCTTTAAAAACATCAAGTAGCTAGGATCGTGGAATGTTTTTGCAAGATATCGGGGTTGTTCAATGTAGAATGTTAGAATTTATTTTTTTGCTTATCTACTATATTGGTTATTGAATATGCGCATGTTGGTGAACATATTCATTATTATGTTTATATACTATTCACATTCAAGCAAGTTAGGTCGTGATGTTACTTTTTTGAGTTTGTATTTTGTACTTTGAATGTAAAGACACAATGCAATACATTCGTTTAAGAAAAATACTTCTGCTCATTTTGAAGTATTTTCATTGCCTCTTGTTACCAAGTAATTATTTTTACATCTCCTGTAATCTCTTAAAAGATTCAGCGAATTTACAGAAATATATTTTCTTTGAAATAGAGATAGTTATTGTTCGTCCTCTACTCATAAGGTTTCCTTTTGGAAGCACTCTTGCCTTGGTTTTGCTTCAGAAACTACTCAAATTAGAGAGTGTTCCTCCATTAAATGAAAGGTCGCAATAACTTGTGATGCATCGTACTCAAATGATCTTCGTGAAAAATGAACGTTAAATGTGTTACCAAATACGAATTAAAATCACATATTCTATCATTCTTTATACTTCATACATAATAACGAACATATAAATGGTTGTTAAAATCAAAAATATTATTAGATTTAATTTTCTAGTATATTTAGGAATATAATCATAATATATCTACTACTATGTGTAATATTTCTAGAACAAAAAAAAAACACAAGAAAAACACAAGACTTCATTCCTCAATATTCAAATGCTCCAAATGATTTATTATATAGCAAGAGAATCCACTCAAAAGGAGCTACACCTTTGGGTAAAAAACATGGAATGGTGTCATGTTAACAAACTACACCCTTAGATAGTTGTATTGATTTATGATATGTATATTTTTGTTTTATTTGGTTTATGAAATAAGTTTGAGCAAAGAGAATCTTTATGGAATCTTCTTGTATTGAGCTTAGAATAGCATGGGTGAGATACCGTTGGAAGCTCTTGACAAGACAAACTAAAGAGAAGAATTCAATGTTTTTCCCTTAGAGTGGAAAGTGTTTTTTTAATTTTCAAGGCCTGGTTCTTATGTTTAGACTTCCAAAATTTGCTCGCAAGTTTTCAAGGTGTTATCAACCTCTGCCCTATTATTGAAAGTACTCATTTGGTAAGAACTCTATTCAATCTACTTAGATCATCATCTATAACATCACTCAAGATATTTCCAAGCTAATTTTCACCTCTAGAGAATATATCTTGCTAATGGTATTCCGCCATGCAAGGGTACTATAACAATTGAGTTATATTCTTTGGTTACTATGTTTTTTGAGTTAGGAGACTGAGTAAAATAAATGAAATAAATCAATTAAATTTGGAAAATAAAGCTTTACAAAAGGACAACATATAGATGGGTAGTGGAGTTATAGAGGAATCAAGTAACTATATTATAAGATATTCTAGTGGAGAACTATGATAGTATTTATGGAGACTATGAATTGATGGACTTTCAATATGGCTTATTATGAACAGGATTTGTAACAACTTAAACTACTTAGTTGCTTGGCCAACCATTTCACCATGATGCTAATATTTAGGATAAAATTACTTTATTTTGTAGAAGCAGAAGTGGCCTATATAGTCTTTTAGGAGAATAATTATGCACATGATCACATCATCCACTACAACTCATAGATTTTACAAAGGGCATAGTCAAATGATGAAACTTAAATGAAAAAAGATACTCTAATATAAATTTATACTAGAAGGTAAAATATAAATCTATCATTATAAACCACATCATCTACTACAATTCTTAGATTTTGCAAAGGAAAGAACATAGATGGTCACCATTTGCATCAAATAAGAGGTCTAAAATAAGCAAACTATGAGATACTCAAATAGAAAAATATGATAGTATTTGTCTATTATGAAAGGTTAAAATACCGTCTAGTATGACTTGGACTGTAACATTTAGTAGTGAATACGGATTCATAAATAAATAATCAGCTATACTAATGCAGTAGAGATTACAAAAATATACAAACAAATATATCTATATGATTTAAAGTGAGCTTGAAAAATCTAAATTAAATCAACATATACTTGAAATTTTCTATGTTAATTTAATTACCTTATAATTGTACTAGAATATCATTTTGAATTTTTTGAAGAGGTAAATAGAAACTTATATGAAAAACTCCAAATATCCATAAATAGTCTCATTCATGAAACTTCATACAATGTCCATAAGACCATAAAGTGTAATAAGTTATTATAGAACCTATAAACTTATGCAATAATCTATAGAGTAATCTGAGTGGATGTCAGGTAATTTTACTAAGAAATTAAGTTAGCCAAGAAGTTAATGCCTAATCTCTTGCTAAAGTAAATATATATTATATTAAGTAAAAAAACAAGGCCTAAGACAATTTCCAACACCAAAAATATATTTTATTGAGTTCTTAGTTCATTTCTTCCTTTCTAAAGTTGTCTTTGTTTTTTTTCTTTTGAATTAAATATTTCTGATGCATTATAAATTTATAAATTTTTTATTACAAAAATTGAAATTTTTCATAAAGCAGAGAATTGCTATGCTGCTCTTTCTTTTTTTACTTATTTAGGTTAGAGACTTTACTAACATTTAGTTTATCTAATAGTATAAAAAATTATTATTTATTTAAATAGGAAATTTTATGATTCTGTTGTCTAGCAGATATTCACCTATGGAGAGTAAAAATTACTAAATTTAGAATCAATTTAAGTAGTATACATTAATAAAAATAACATAATACATTTAGTATAACATAAGAAAATATATATATGTAATTGTAGACTACCATAAATATATGATCTCAATATCTTTCATATAAGTTCAGGTATGATACTTATATCTCTTAAAAGAGAGATCATAGAAAGATAATAGTTAATTTTAGATGTTATATGTACATGTACAATTAATTTTTTGTGATCAAGAAAATAAATTTTAATTATATTGTATTTATAAGAATTTAAAGCATTATTTTACACATTTAGTAAGGTAGATTTTATAAAGGAGGAAGTTTCTCATGTTATTTGTTTAATTTTGAGAATTTCATTAATCAAAATATACACCTGCATAAATATCTTCTATACACTAGGTATATTATTCTATCTAAGTCATCATTCTATATTTTTGTTTGCTGCTTGAAGCTGAAAAATATGATTCAAAGTGGTCTTGATAGATATAAAATTTAATTGTGAATTAGTTTATTGAATTAAAATGGTGATCGAAATATATCAATGTGCAGATTTATCTCTTTGAAGATTGAAGTAGAAGGAATAAAATATGGGTGCCTCAGCAAATTTTTCCATTTAAATTATATTTTTTTATACCAATCAATAACTACTACTAATAAATAAAAAGAATTTGATACACTCTCAAGTACCAACTTTGGTAGCATAAAATATTTGTCAACATTTATTAAAACCCTAATTTATATTTTATAAAAAACAAGTAATATACATACTTTGTAGTTCAATGTCATGTAATTTTAGAAAATATAGAATGAAATATATTAGAAAAAATATTAAATATTGCATATTCATCTGAGTTAAATTTCTATTATTCCCCTAGCTTTTGCAAGTTTTCCTTATAGGATATTATTGAATCGGTTTAAACTTACTCTCAAGTGATTCCATATTCAAATGATTCAAGAACAAGTGGAAAGTTAAAAGATTAAGGTATGATAAAAATGTATATCTTTTGTAAGATATAGATTTCTGTATTATGCTACAATCCCATTTCTCCTTTCAAATAAAGAAAGAATATAGGTACGTAAGTTCTATTTACCAGACAAAGGAAATTGGCGTATCTATGTCTATCTATGTCTCCCATCTTACTCTAGATTTTGTACCAAGGCGAATCCAGGAATCAAAAGGTTCATATTCATAATAATGGACAACGACACTCAGATGGTGTCCCATTCCAACCTGACTTTACGCATAATAGTCACTAGACAACAAGGCTTTCTAGATCTTCTATATTTGAGTTACGGGGACTAGCGATTTGCCCCGTCGAGTCTTTAAGTAGAGAAACTATATCGAGGTATTTGTTCTTACCCAGAATTCTAGACGGGTTTCAGGCACGGAGTCTACTGCATGGCATGGAGATTTGTGATATGGTAGAAGTTTAAATAAATGTTAAATACAAAAATATTTTTATCTTGAATGTGGCCTAAAGAATTTGTCCAGATTCACTTGACTTAGTAGAGATTTGAATGCCCTATGTGAAATTAGTTAAATTACTGGTTAACAATTAAATAAGCAACAGACAAAACGGGGCTAGTAAATGTGAGAATGTTATTAATGGAGTTACTCAAGATATTTGTTAAAACTTTTATTAGTGAAATGGTAAACGCAACGAAGCTCTCCTTAAAACTTGTTAATTTTAGTTCTTGAACGGAATAAGAAAAATAAGTGAAACCTTTAACTATAATATACAAGTATTTCTGAATAATGAGTTATTTTATTTACCCGGACTAGTAAGATTAAAATTCATTCATTCATATTAATCAAGATAAAAATTTGATCAGAATACTTATTTATGAATAAAATAATTTTCTATAGTTATATTAAAAATCATCTACTATGAACAAAGGAAAATATACGTCTATAAATACGTCTATAAATCGATTGATTACATTTTATCTTTAAGAGATGATATGGCATATGTAAACTTGTAGGCCAAAGTCAAAGGTGACAAACATTCTCTAGAATGACTCTTGAGTAGTATATTTTACAATAATTCCAAGATTTTTGATATGCTTGGTATTATTTAGAATATTCTAGTGTTTGTGTAAATGAAGAATACTCTCTAAAAGTGAAACTTTAGCTCATATCTTAATTGCTATGATACTTATTAATGACCAAGTTAAAGTTTCTTAGAAGCCCCTATTAGTGCGGACCACACTAATTGAGACCCATCCTAATTACAACAAAGAGTGTAGTAGTGATCAATCACAAGTACTTTTAGTGATGGACTCAATCCTAGTTGCAATCACATCTACTACCTTAACTCCATACATTGAATTATTGGTTATTTACTACTGTAAATGAGGCAATTCCAAACATACTAATATGTGGAAGCATCTACAAAATGATAGACCGATTTAATCTTTTGAGTTATGCAAAACACGAGGAAAAACTAGACTAGAATGTTTGTTTACCTTGATGAAACAATCATGGAAATGCCAACAAAGTAGAGATGCCGCTATGCGAGACTCGTCTCATATAACTAATTGAACCTGTCTAGCCACTATCCATGGCAAACATGGTCAACTTGTGGAAAAATCTACATTTCACTATGTAGAGCTGGTGCAATTACCAAAGGGGAAGGAACACAACACAATGGGCACAATACGCCATGCTTCTAGGCAAGGACATTCTCTTTTTGACCAAGCCAGTTTACATCAGTGACTAAAGCTATGAAGCACTCCCAAATTCATCACCATAAGCAATGCACCATGATGATCCAAAGTGTCTTTGCTAACCTCATGGCCATTACTTGCTCCATGTGGCATGAAACACACTTTCACATCTTACATACGGTCAAATGATGAGAGATTAAAGTCATCATTGCCTTCATCGGGGATAAAACTTTGTGAATTGGAACATAGTCGTTCTTACTAATCAAGACTGCCACCGGATCCTCCATAGTCCTCACACACAAAAAGATGCACTATGTACATTTAATGCTCCATGTGGAAAGAGCACCACTTTGAGTGGTCACTTCTCTTGAGCTATTTATCTTTTGCATCTAGTAACTTGATAAGAGATTCACGTCCTTGTAGCAACCATGTTGTACCAACCCAATAAATGGGAAGATTTCACTTTCATGATTGCTCTCCCTAATTGCGCTTGCCTTCATATTCTTTCATATGCCTTTCTAGCAACAAGGTGCCTAAATCCTAGTTCAAATGAGAATCTAATCACAAATTCTGACATCAAAGCCCGAATCTGGACATGCCAAGAAAGTTGAAAAGTTGAAACGTGAAAAGTTGGAAGGCATGTTGTCTATCAAGTTATAGAGGATTAAGACATCATGGTCAACATGGGCCTAGTTACAATCAGCCCTTATAGCAACATGCAAGGAGACAAGAAGGTCCGGGTTAGACTATAGGATTGCCTATTGTATAGTGCGCAATTGTGAGATAGTGAATCCTTTCTCTTTTTTATATGATTATTGTAATCAATGATCTACTTATGGGTCATAACTTTGTTTTTTTATTTCATAAATTGTTTGGAATATGCCCCAAAACAAGTACAAATTATAGCATATCTTGTTTTGCAGCCCTGGATGCAAAGAGATTTTGTTCTTGCTGCTCAAGCATTCAAGGAAGGCCAACTACAAATACCGGTAAGGCTGCAACCAAGCTTGCGAGTTCTAGATTCATAGAAAGGCATGGATGCAATCACAAGCTGTAAGCTCTAGTTTGGAAAATGGTATGCGGTTGCACCCTCAATATTATGAATCTCCATATCCTCCAATTAATTGGAGAGTCTGGGATTCCAATTCTAGTTAATTTGGGGGATACAACGGAAATTACTTGTAGCAATTGGAGTACGGACTACAACTTCATCCATTACAAACAAAGAGCCTAAGATATTTAGAGACCTATGGTTCTCTAGTCTCTATTGTAGGGAGTTTTCTTGTAACCATGAGGAGTGCATCACTTGAATCTCTTTTGGAGCAATGGACTCGATGAGTAAACCAATCATTTAAGTAGCAATTACAAATTCAACCTCAACATTTCTCTTTTACAAAAATCCTTAACACCTGGTAACTTGATCACTGTCCAATGACTGCAAGTTGCCATGCTTTGAATGTATGATCTTGTTGCAAACGGCAATCAAGGATGCAAATAAATTCATACTTATTCCTTTAAATATCCATTATGTTGTTTCAACCTCTAAATTTTGTGAATAAAATTTCTTGGCTCGCTGGCTAGATTACCCAGAAGCTAGATTCATTCATCTCTTGTATTCTTTCTATAGAAACAAAATGTGAATGGATTTATTTTAAGACCAATCAAGGTTGAGCATTTAATTTGGGATGCATAATGGGGAAAGACGAGAATGGGTACCCAAATTGAAACTAGTTCTTGCATTTGTGCTGGAGTGATGAGAAGATCAAGAGATGATGCAAATGACTTGGCCTTTGTATTCTTGATGCCCATAGCAAACACTAGGCTATTAAATGTGAAATACCCATCCATAAGCTTCCAAACTGGTGGGATCACACCGACATCTCTCAAGGAGTTTTCCAACACAAACAACCCCACATCAACTACAAGTTGCAAGTTCAGCAAGACCACAATGAAAGCTATATTGTTGTTGACTATAGCCATAATATGGAGACTGATTTTGCATGGGAGCCTTGGTGTCAAAGCAAGCACCCCGCAGGTGGCAATGATATCTATAGACTTTGGATCAACTCTTCTTCTACATACAAAAGTTCTACCTCCACAACCACCACTTTCACATGGACGGTCCCAAGCATATTGAAGCCATGCAAAACTATCAACACCCATGGTATTCATGGCCATAGGGGGATTTTTGTCCCTTGCATTGGCTCTGTTAAATCACCTAGATATATGGGATCTAGATTGAGTACAGCTTGATGGGGGTTTTCCTATCCTTCTTGTTATCCTACGCAATTGCCTCATTGATTGAGTACTCTTATAAAGGATTACAAGTAGGTGTGAGCCATTGAAGGGTAATGGTCACTTAAGCCAGATTCACACACGCAAATGAACCGCTGAAAATTAAGTAATTTAAATAAAATTAGATAAGAAACAATTAACTCTATTTTATGCTAGTTTAAAGCTTAGATTGCACACAAAACTACGCAATAAACAAGATAATCTTTTGCATTCCTAAGTACGTGCTGTCTAGAGGATAAAAATTCAAAAGACTTTCAGATTAAAGTTGATATTTATCTATTTGGTGGGAATACTTCCAGATATAACAAAACAGCCTATAAAGTCACAAAGGTACAAAACATAGGATTAAGATCCCATTGATGGTACTCCCACTCATTTTGGATGCTTATAAGGTTTTGCTGCACTTTGCTCACCCTTCTTATTATGGATATAATGATATACTTCTTGAGATAATTATTGAGTTTGTTCTCATGTTGAGTATGGTACAATTGTATATTAGATATATGCATCATTGTCTTAAGGTTATCAATAAAAGACATTTCTTAATAATGATCACAAGTTAAAAGAAGTTTTTGTGTAGGATAACAAGCTTCTGAAAAGTGGTTTGTGAACAATGGTTCATGGTTTATAGTCTGTTTGAAAAAATAGTATCTTTAGAGATTCTATCAAATTGTTTTAAGTAGCTACAAATAGCAAGGGTCAGATTCTTTCATCAATTAGTATGTACTACGTGCTAAGTTTATTCTAATGATGGAAAGGGACATAAAGACATTAGAATTAGTGCTATTGGGAGGTGTTATTACACTTTTGTATCCATACTATTATCCTTCAAGATGATTCTCACTTCTAGTAGTACCATGGTTTAAATCAGATTGGACTTGCAACACCATTAGGTTATAAGATTTTTATCTTTTGGTATTAAAGCTCTCTTAGATATCAACCCAAATTGTGTTATCTTGTTGAGTTATCTTGAGGTGGATGTTTAGAATGCTATTTAATAGCATATCATGAGCATCTTTAGAGAGCTTAGGGAAACTAGTGGATCCTTTGCAAGTCTTGTTCCTTTTGTGTATTCCTTTTAAGGTTCTCCTTCTTCTCTTTGCTACCAATATAAACTATGAAATAGAGCTACTATTATTTAATGAATTGCCAATACACAATAATGTATTATTTAAGTATTGAATGATTCTTTTCTTGTTCATACAAACTTTAGAGATTTGCAAATATCAAATGGAAAATTGGATTTCATAATGGACTCCATAGGACATGCATGATATATTTTGTAATGTTGATACTATCCCAAGCTAGTAGTGACTTAGTTAGTGACCTTAGTTCTTATTGTAGATTTTTTAGGGTCTAATGTACATTTGTACACTATGTATACATGAGAGGATTACCTTCTCTCTATTCATTTTTTCTTACCTTCCTTGTGTGCTTGTTATCTCATGGTCAATTAAGTATAGTATTGGATATTGGTTGAGTCCTTGTGTTGTCTAACATGGTATCAAATCTTGTGAGAAGTTGAGTAAGTGTCTCTGCACTTGGAGAAAGATAGGTGAGAGAAGTTGGGGAGTTTAAGGATTTTGTTGATGCAATTAGAGTCATTGATTGCAATGCTTTTTTAATCTTAAATCACAATTTTGAAGGTCAAGATTGTAGTTTTTTCCCAATATTGAAGCACCAATATCATAAACCTATCTTGTTCAAAATCATTTAAAATTTGGTATAGATCCAATTTTTGTGCATTCAAAGATCATTTTGCCATTGGTAGTGTCTTTTGAGCATTTTTGGTTCAATTTGGATGCCCAAGCTACAGTTTTTGTGACATTAGGTCACCTTTGTTGAAACCAAACTCAAGCCAAACGTTTTGCAATTTTTCATTCTATCATTATGGAAGTTTCCAAGTCAATCAACATTATTGCTTGTTTTAGGGCTATAGTACTAACCATGATCCTCTTTGAGAAAAATTTGTTTTTGGACTCTATGTGTCAAGATATGTGTTTCCTATTAATATAGGAATTACACGTTTAGTTTGTAGTGATGACCTAACTGATTTAGGGTATGCTTCTTGATTATCTTTGCAAAGATGAGTGGTACAATTTGGTTATTGTAGCAATTTCTATGGGTATAATAACTAGGGAAAACCTTAACAAGCTCAATTGGATAGTATGGAAATTTTGCATGCATAAGTTCTTTTGAGGTCAGGGGCTAGGGGTCTCATGATAGAGGAGACAAAACCAATTGTGATTGTTGATGATGAAATATCAAAAAAACACATGTAGCATGGGTACGTAGATCATTTCAAGCACTCCATTACATTGTGTTGTATGTTTCATTATCAATGATAGGTCACATTCATGACCTCACTTTGCCCAAGATGGCTTGGGATGCTTTGTCAAGTTTGTTTTAATCTAGAATATAAGTCAAAAATTGTGATTGCTACAACATTTCAATATGATTAATAAAGACTCAATGTCCATTAACAATTATGCTAACCACATGAAGAGCCCTGTGGATCAAGTTACCTTTGTGAAGGTAATCATTTATCCAACTATGCTAATTGGAGGTACACTATAAGGTCTTATACTATTACAAGCAATTTTTCATATCGCTTTCTACTTGAGAGTTGCTTCCCAAGTGATATTAGTTGGTTCTAATGCTACATGGTGAAGAGGTGCACTTGTTGAGGGTGCTTGTATTTTTCATGGACAAGAGGAATTTGAGGTAGGAGTTAATGATAGAATACTATAAGAGGTTGTATTTAGAATGTTGGCAATCAAGTTATTTGTGGATTTAGAGCACTACAATAGTATATGAAAAATACTTAAAGACAAAATAGATGATGAATTCCTAGTACATATAACTACTATTACCAACACGGGCACATTGCCAAGTTTTGCTTTAGGACGCAGAATAAACAACCCAAATAACAAGGTTATGCTTACACTAAAGACTAAGAGCAACTATTAGTGGTCATCCATTAGAGTTGGGCAATGTTCAAGCCTCAAATCAATTAGGTGATTGATTTGGGTACTATTGCTCATATGATACAATGTCAAGAGTGGTTCACTACCTTTCAACTTGTAGAGATGCCATAATACATGATGATAAGAGATGATACCAAGCACTATATCCAACATAAATGTCATATTTTGCTCTCTATTAGACATTCTTAATTCCAAGGATTGTGAAATGTTCTCCATGTGCTACTTATCCAAAAAAATTGTTATTGATAAGATAGTTGGTAGAGTAAGATATGCAAATGCGCTTCAACAAAGATGGATGATTTAGTGAAGATATTGATGGTGATCTTCATACTACTAAATTTTTTTTGTGTTGGGGCATATGGGGTTTTTCATACCCCCACCATTGACAAGCCCTCACCATTAATGACTTTATGTTATTGTCAATATGGCATGCGTTTTTAAGTCCACAATCAGAATTTGGCAGGCTTTTTTGATATTGTGCGAAAGATTGTGATGAAACAATTAGTCCCAACTACAATCATGATTTATCACATCATTGTTATTGTCTTTGATTGATTCTATCATCTCTCAACATGCTGAAAGCATGGTGTTCAATCAATGACTTTAATGAGGTTGGACACCAAACATGTGGCAGCATGACATTGGTTTGTGCCAAATTTCATGCATGTAAGTGGAAGTATGAAAAGGCTTCCATTTGTTGCCACAACGGTAAAGTCACCAACAATTGTATTGTTAGCTCTTTTGAGCCACATCCTTTGCTTTTAAATATTTCAAGGCTCATCACCCAGTTTGAATTCCTTTCCTTGCTAATATCCACAAGTACAATGAGGCCTTTGCATTCACGAGCATGAGAAGTAATCTTGAGATGAACCTTGTTAGCAAGCATGATGGTATCTATTCTTTTTTTGTCCATGGTAAGCTCTATCATCAGATTGGTAATGGCCTTGAACTTGACAATGATGAGCCAGAAAAATATTGCCAAATATATGTTCTTGATCCTGACCTGCAAACGGACCAACATATGGAGGTATTTGCCAA
Organism: Lunularia cruciata; assembly: GCA_948567375.1. Lineage (NCBI taxonomy): Eukaryota > Viridiplantae > Streptophyta > Marchantiopsida > Lunulariales > Lunulariaceae > Lunularia > Lunularia cruciata. The sequence goes on from OX419758.1 coordinate 14,054,563, forward strand.
TCTAGATTCCTCTATGATGGACTCTCTACATTTTGCTATGCAATCTGTCAACCAACTTGTGCAGTATTTTGAACATGCAAAGGGTATCTTCATAGGATTTGTCAATATCAAGCTGGCTATCAGCATTCATGCTCCTATAAGAGAGCACCCCCGTTGATTCAACTGCTTGATGGCACTTGAAGTTGTGGAAGTTGTCATAAATGATGGTCAATTGGCTCCATGTGATATTGTCGTGCACAAACATGGTGGAGGCTTGAAATGCATCAATCAATGCCACCTAGCATACAATGCTCTCTCATACCTGATGTTCTTCTTGGAAGGTGGACATGGATGGTCAATTGAGCTCAAGAATGCTACTAGTGTCACTTTCAAGTCCTATGTCTAGTATTGCTTGTAGAAGCACGATGTGTCTAACATCTTACACATGGATGTAAACTCTTTTAGCAGTTCATTGTTGATTAGTATTTGAGAGTTGAGTGTGCAAACATGACCTTCATCAAGCACAACCATCCCCAATTGCAAGCGGAATGCTATTAGGGCTTGGTTGATGCAATGCATGGAGACAGTTGGAAGCAAATTGGATGACAAATCATTTTACCTACAACCACCATTTTACCTACAACCATCTCTCTCACGATGCATGCAACATCAGTTCTAGGATAGCATGGCATTAGTGAGGAGCTTCAAGAAGCCGGATCTCTTCATAACCATGACTTGCAATCCTAAATGGCCAGCAATTAAGTCCTAGCTCCTTCTACACTAGGAACCTCAAGACCACTCCAATATTGTGACCCGCATCTTCCATATGAAATGTTCCATATGCATGCAATGTTGGAGAAGATTGTTAAATAGCGCATTCTTGGTAAGGTCCAAGCCTATTGCTATACTATAGAATTCCAAAAGCAAGGATTTCCTCATATGCACTTATTGGTTTGGTTAGGACAAAAGCTCAATGAGGATGATGTCATGGACAACTTCATTGCAATTGAGATTCAAGACGTTGAGACTCAACTGCAACTGTTTGAAGCCATCAAGACTCATATGCTGCATGGTCCTTGTGGTGATACAAACCCACATTGTCCTTGCATGCATGATGGTGCTTGTAGTAAGGATTTCCTTTAGTAGTTCCGCCTTACTATTGGTGTTGATCACCACGACCGCATGATTTATTGTCACCATGACCAAGGATGCACTATAAGTAAGCATGCTAAGTGATGCTTTGTCAACTTAGATAATTAGTCGGTGGTCCCTTACAACCCATACTTGTTGTGTTAGTACAACTATGATATTAATGTCAAGCATTGCAACTCTACAAGATCTGTTAAGTATTTGCACAAGAATGTTTTTAAAGGTCCCAATTGTGGTATCCTTCAATCGGATCAAATCATTGACAAAATTGATCAATACCTTGAAGGGCAATATATTGCAACACAAGAAGCATGTTGGTATATATTTAGCTCTGAAACCAACGACATGAGCCAGAATGTGGTACACCTTCCCGTCCATTTGCCTAATGAGCAATATGTCACATTTGATTCAATTTTGTTGTCACTCCCCTTGATCTTCAAGGCAAATAGCAAAACTTTGCTAATAGAGTTCTTCAAGGCTAATCATTGCATTTGCACCCCAATTGCAAGATAAGGCTGATCTTGATGATGTTTTTGATCTATTATTGACATATATAGACTTTCTACTTCATTATTAATACGTGCAACAAGAAGTCAAGTCAGTGTCAAAAGGTCATTACTTGGATGAACATGGTCCCTATGAGAACGGACATCTTCTACCTTTGTCTATTCTTATATCACATTGTTGCCCTAGAATTGTCTGAAGATGTTCAAACATTCAATGCTATTGTGCACCTCATATTTAAGGCTGCCGTGATTGCTCAAGGTCTTCTTGTTGAAAATTCCAAATGGGACTTATGCATGGAAGAGAAAACTATAATTTCTATGTTATCTCAAATTAGGAAGTTGTTTGCAACCTTATTGGTATTTGGTGATCCGGTTGATCCATTGAGCTTGCTTCAATGGCACTACAAGGCAATGTTTGAAGATTTCCACTTTACAAGTGATGGAGAATGCCAAAAATACCTGGTTGACTCTCTCAAGCACTACTTGGCTCAGCAACAAATGATTTTTGTCATTTGTGAATACTAAAAAACTCTTTTGGAGTATAATGGCTTTGGTGACAATGCTAACTTTCATGTTTAGGACAATGATGACAACAACATTGGTGTTGTTGAATTCAACTACTTGATCTTGGATTTGCTCAATATTGACTAGCAACTTGCATTTGAACACATCACTACTGCTGCACAAAATCTTAATTGTCAAAGGCTCTTCTCTCTTGACGGTCCTAGCAGTACAAGTAAAACATTTGTCTACAATGCCATTCTTAGATCACTTCAATTTTTAGGATATAAGTGCATGGCCATGGCAACAAGTGGCATTGCTGCTTGCTTGCTTAAGCAAAGATGAATGGCATGTTATTCTTTGGCAATACCGTTGTAGCCGCATGAGCAATCAATGTGCAATGTTAACGCGAGGTCAAACTTGGCGGCCAATATTAGAGAGACGGATTTGATCATATGGGACAAGGTGCCAATGGCACACCACTATGCTATCAAGGCCGTCAATCATACACTTGGGGACTTGCTTGAGTTTGATGTACCCTTTGGAGGAAAAGCGGTCTTGTTTGGTAGTGAATTTTAACAAATTCTTCCTATGGTGTTAAGGTGGTCAAAATGCAACTATCAATGCTTGTCTGAAGAAGTGGCATCTATAGCCTTTGATGACAACATTTAAATTAACAACCAACATGAATTCTTGTCATGAATTCCAATCCTTCTTGCTTGATGTTAGCAAAGGCAGAATTGCACAACGGTTTGATGTCTCAAGATCAATGATCACGATTGGTAATTGTAACAATATGGAGTTTAGCAACAAAGTTAGTGGGGATTACAAAGTAGCACATAAGACAAATTAGCCTAGAAGATTCCAAAAGTATATAGGAAGCTTCTTGGAAAGCTTCCCGACTAGCTTAGCTTGCACCTCAAGTAAGTAGCTTCTAGAAGGAAGCTTCTAGAAACTTCCAACTAGCTTAGCTTGCATGCCAAGTAGGCAGCTTCTAGAAGGAACTTCTTGAGAAGCTTCCTAGTTAACTTGGCTTGCACTCTAAGAAAGTGGCTTGAGGAAGCTTCTTAAGAAGCTTCTCAAGGGGCTTGTATGCTACCTATAAATACCAAGGCCAAAGCTCATGCTAGGCATTCAGAGTTTTCCCTCATTCAAGTGTCCCAATGTGAATTTCCATTCTCCTATTTCTCTCATCGGATTTGGTCTTTTACATTGGTATTAGAGCAAGAATGGGATGGATGGAGTTTATGGATCACCAAATCCACTTCCACCAAACCATTGGGATTTTCATGTCCAAATACTACCAAAGTATTGTTTCACACAATTCATCACCTCGCACTTTGGACAAGATTTTCTGCATATGATCACCATATCGGTGGAACCCTTGGTGCTTCTAGTTGTAACTTATGGAGAACAGTGGACATGCTATTTCTATGTGTTAATAAATTAGATAGATTGAGAGTGGTGTGATAGAGGAGCAACCATGGCGGCAATACTTGATGTTATCCTTGGTATGCAACAACAAATTGAGCACCTTACTCGATTGTTGGATGAACGAGATCTTCGACAACAAGAGCAAGTGGAGAGAGTACCAATTCTAGAAGGAGAAGATCAGATCAGATTCCCTAAACCTAAGGTTTTTGAAGGCAAGAATATCCAAGGTGTAGTGGAGAATTTTGTGTTTGATTGTGAACGGTATATTGAAGCTACCAATCTACAAGATGAGCAAAAATAGATTCTCTTGGCTTCTAGCCAATTAGATGGAGTAGCAAAGCTATGGTGGAGATTTTGAGTGGAGCGAGTTGAATGACAAATGGTTGCACCAATCTTAACATGGGCAGAATTCAAGAGTGCAATAATTAGTTGGTTCCAAGCTATAAATGCCACACAAACTACACGGGATAAGTTGGCATAATTGAAACAGATTGGCTCTATAAGAAGTTACATCATGTAGTTCCAAAACACCATCATGCAAATTCTAGATGTATTGGAAGGTGAAGCTCTGGATCGATTTGTGAGGGGCTTGAAGGCGAGAACCAAATTAGAGGTAACCATGTGAGAGCCACAACACTTGGAGGAAGCCATGCGGTTGGCCAAACGTTTTGATCCCTTGGTGACAACAACTTGGTCTTGACCTTGACCTCCACAAAGCCTACCAATACATTACACACAAGTGGAGGAGCCAACACCAATGGAGATTGATGCAATTCAACGAAGACCGCTTGGCACTACAGATAAGGAGAAACTACAACAAAATGGTGGTTGTTTTTATTGTTGGCAATTGGGGCATCGCATTGTTGAATGTCCACTCAAGAATGGACAACCTTGACAAGTTGCCCAAGTGGAGGTTGTGGAGTGGAATGATCAAGGAAACGAGGAATCCCAATAGGAAATTTTGAGCCGCCTATTGGGAGCTTGATTAGTTCCAATGGGATTGAAGGCTTGACCTATGCAAGTTTGCTTCACTTGCAAGGTATGATATCTAATCGAGGTTGTAGGATTTTGGTTGATTCTAGAAGTTCAAAGAAGTGCATGTCTATGCAAGTAGCAAAGGAATTGGGTATTCCTATCAAGCCAGTGATTGGAAGTAGTTTGATGATAGCAGATGGTAGAAAGGGTTATGCATTCCGCACCTTGCATCCTGTTACCTTCAAGATTGGGAAGGAGTATTTGGAGTGTATGAGGTTTGTAGTGGCACCTCTACACTATGATATCATTCTAGGTCTACCTTGGCTTGAATGTCATAAGGTTCAATTTGATTGGACCCGATCCAAATTCAAGTACCATACCAAGGTAGGAATTTCCGATTAGGTTGTCTGGCACCTCTGAGTAAGACACCTAAGAATAGTCAGTCCTAAGTTGGGAAGGTTGTCAAGAAGGTAGCCATAGAGCGAACCTTGAAGGAAGTGGAGTCCCAAGATGGGAAGTTTGCCAAGAAGGTAACCTTTGAGCAAGCTTGGAAGAGAGATGAGTCCATAGAAGGGAAGTTTGTTAGTAAAGCAACCATAGAGCATGCTTTGGAGGAAGATAAGTCTGTATTTGCGGTGTAGATCAAGCCAATTGCACAAGACCAATCTATGGAGGACCAAGAGCCTCATCAAGAAATGGTTGATCGGATAGTTAAGGAGTTTTCGGACTTGTTTTAGGATGATTTTCCAAAGGGATTACCCTCCAATCGAGGTATGCCTTTCAAGATTGAGTTATTGCTAGGGAGTACTCTAGTGAGTAGACCAATCTATTGGGTCTCACCAAAGGAGTTGGAGGAGTTGCGAACAACATTTACAGAGTTGTTGCAGAAGGATTTCATATGACATAGTACCTCTCCTTGGGGAGCACCAGTACTATTTGTTCCAAAGAAGGATGGAGGACTTTGTTTTTGTATTGATTATCGTGGGCTCAATAAGCAAATCATGAAGAATGCATATCCCTTACCTTGGATCGATGACTTGCTTGATCAACTAAGTGGAGCACGCTACTTTTCCAGGTTAGATCTTCACAGCGGCTATTGGCAAATTCCTATTGAGAGAGAGGATGTGCAAAAGACTGCCTTTCGTACAAGGTATGGGCATTTTGAGTGGAGAGTTCTACCTTATGGACTCACTAATGCTCCTGCAGTCTTCATAGATCAAATGCATTGGGTGTTGGATGGACTATTGGATTGGTCCATGGTGATGTTCTTGGATGATATCTTATTTTATAGTAAGACAGAGGTAGAACATGTGAATCATGTGTGAGAAGTCCTAAGATGACTACAACAATGGAAATTTTACTGCAAGAAGTCAAAGTGTGCCTTTTGGCAAAAGGAGGTAACCTTCTTGGGTCATAAGATCTCATCAGAGGGGATCAAGATGGAAGAAGAGAAGATCAAGGCCATTACTGATTGGCCTACCCCAAAGGATGCTACAAAAGTATGGGCATTCCATGGATTGGCCAGTTTTTACCAACGGTTCATCCATTATTATGCTCATATGGTTGCACCATTGACTGACCTCTTGGGAAAGAACTTGAGCTTCCGGTAGACCACCAAGCATGAAGAAGTATTATAGAAGTTAAAGCATATGGTGTCTTCAAGAGCCATTCTTCAACCATATGATCCTCAACTACCCTATGTAGTTGATTTTGATGCTTCTTACTTTGCAATTGGAGCCATGTTGCAACAAGAATTCCTAGATGGACTCCATCCCATTGCCTTTGTGTCATGTTGACTCAATACGGTTGAACAAAACTACTCTAATCGAGATCAAGAACAACTTGCAATGGTATACGCCACCAAGGTATGGAGGCATTACCTCTTGGGGAAACAAGTGATCATGCAAACTGATCACAACCCATGTTGCAGACCTTACACTTGGAACACATGAAGAGTTGATATCATCGATGGGAGGAACAACTCCAACTGTATGACATAAAACTTGAGTACAAACCAGGTCAATTCCATGTCATCCCTGATGCTTTATCACAATGACCTAATTTGAAGTCTCTTCCTCTCATCACAATGGCAATTTCAATGGTATCAGTTGACTCCAAGGTCTAAAACAAGTTTCAATCAAAGCTCTACACCAAGATCACTTCTTCCAAATGGTATAGGGTTGCCTTACGGCATGCGATAAGGAGTACAACACCTTCTCCATCAAATAGGGCCTTTTATTCCATGAGGATTGGATCTATGTTCCAACTAAAGGTGATCTTTGACTTGTGCGCCTTCAAGAAGCCCATGATTTACCCATTGTGGGTCACATAGGTGTGGACAAGACCTTGAGTACCCTCCAACGTCAATGGTGGTGGCCCAACATGACACAAGATGTTCAAGAATTTGTCCAATCATGTGAGAGCTGCCAATGTAACAAGGCCAATAACCAAAAGCCGAGTGGAATCCTTCAACCACTCACTATTCCATCCGCTCACTGGGAGCATGTGAGCTTGGATCTCATCACATCCTTGCCAAAGACAAAACAAGGACACACTACAATCATGGTGTTTGTGGATAAGCTTAGTAAATCCACTTGGCACCAACTTGTGATATTGTGGATGCTCCAACCTTAGCACAAATCTACTTCAACAATGTCTTCAAGCATCATGGGATACCATGTGTACTCATCTCCAATCATGGTCCTCAATTTACCGGGAAGTTTTGGCAAGCACTCTTCTAGATACTTGGCACTAAGCTTGCTTTGTCCATGGCCTATCATCCTCAAACTGATGGACAAACCAAACGTGCAAATCGTACATTGGAGGATATGTTGCATGCCTTTGTCAATGTCCACCATACCAATTGGGACGAATGTTTTGCAGCTGCAGAATTTGCCTACAACAATTCTAAACAAGCAAGCACCGGATTTTCTCCTTTCTTTCTCAATTTTGGCCAAGATTTGCTTGTTTTAGATTCTCTTCTTGCTCCACCTCCATCTCAAGTTCCTCATACTTCCACATTCTTGACCACTATATCCCTATCTCTCCAACAAGCCAAGTCTCACATCCTTGTTGCTCAAAATTGCTAAAAACAATATGCAGACCACCATCGTTGTGATCTCACCTTTGAAGTTGGTGATAAAGTCATGCTATCCTCTAGTAACCTCCCTCTCCTACTTGATACCCAAGTTCATAAACTTGCACCTAATTGGATAGGACCCTTTGATATCACCCAAATTGTCTCTCCTATTGCTTATCAAATTGCCTTGCCTTGTCACATGTGTATCCATCTTGTCTTTCATGTTTACAAGTTGAAACCCTTTGTTCCTAACCCCTCTTTCTTTTCCTCTTGAGTCCAACCTCCCCCTCTTCCTGTCCCTATCAATGATCATGAGGAGTACAAAGTTGATCGTATCCTTGCACATTGCCATCTCCAACAAGGCCGTCACCAACATATGGAGTACACGTTCCTTTGGAAAGGGTATCCCCTTCATGATGCTACGTGGGAACCTCTTTCTCACCTCTAGAATGCACAAATGGCCATCCAAGAATTTGAAGCTTCACTGGCGATGAGGACGTCACCAACTAGCGGCAGGGGAATATGTAACAGTATGGAGTTTAGCAACAAAGTTAGTCGGGATTACAAAGTAGCATATAAGACAAATTAGCTTAGAATATTCTAGAAGTATCTAGGAAGCTTCTTGGAAAGCTTCTTGACTAGCTTAGCTTGCACCTCAAGTAAGTAGCTTCTAGAAAGAAGCTTCTAGAAACTTCCAATTGGCTTAGCTTGCACATCAAGTAGACAGTTTCTAGAAGGAAGCTTCTTGAGAAGCTTCCTAGTTAACTTGGCTTGCATTCTAAGAAAGCGGCTTGAGGAAGTTTCTTGAGAAGCTTCTCAAGGGGCTTGTATGCTACCTATAAATACCAAGGCCAAAGCTCATGCTAGGCATTTAGAGTTTTCCCTCATTCAAGTGTCCCAATGTGAGTTTCCATTCTCATATTTCTCTCCTTGGATTTGGTCTTTTATAGTAATTCTCTTGATGGCATTATTGCTGACATCTTTGATGATCCTTTAGACTTCTTTAAATTGAGTCATTCTTACCATTCACAACGAAGATGCTCAGATGATCAACCGCTATCGGGGAAATTGTAAGGTCTTGAGATTGCACCAAGCACCTGGCTGCATGTGCTTAGGCTGTCTTGTTGGTCATAGACTCGGCAATTCTTTTGTAGTCTGGCATTGGTTTTGTTCTCTGGCTTTATGACTGTAGCTTCTCTTGGGAGATAGCTTGTCGCTATTCTGGGTGTTGATCCTCATCAATGAATACTTGCATAGGCTTTAGGTTAAGGTTTTTGCTTGTTTCTATGATACTATTCCTGATCTATCATTCCATACTCTTTTCTTAGTATGTCATTCTTAGGTGGGTGGGGTTTTTGCTGTAACAGTCAGGTCTGGCCCAAAGCACAGACTTGGTGGGATTCATGGACTAGTCCATAGGTCATGCAACCAATTTGACCTCGGGATTTGTCCAAAGACCTAATTCAATTCCGTGGACCAGATTGAGTGCCAAAGTTTTCATTCTTTTCTTATCACTGTTTGCTTATCTTTCACATACACATTCATTCACAAGGAATGTCACTTCTATCACTACACCAAGTTCTCTAAATTTCATAAATTCTTTAGGATGATCAAACTCAAACTCAATAGTTTTGCATCAAGCACATTGTCTAATCAAGCATATATAGAATAGGAAACACTTAGGTCCAAACTCCTATCCCTTACAACATTTAGCTTCTTGTTTGCAGTTCTCTGCATGATGCCCCAAGTTTTGCTCCTTGGCAGATCTCTTTGGTGATTCTCCCCTCTTGTCACTACGGGTTTGTACTATCATCACCTCTGGCATCTCTCTCCTCACTCTCTTGCCATGTTCAGCCAGCAGATTTCTCTCAAAACTTCCTTTCTCTCTTGTCAACTCCTCAGTAGAGCATCCTCTCCAAACATCTCATGAATCCTAATGTCTCTCTTGATCTTGTCATAGTCTCCAGTCCAAATTCTTGTTCAAATTTCTCTTTCTTCCCGTCCTCTTGTCACAGTCCAAACTCTATGAAAATTCTATTGCAACCTCTCCAGCTTTTCCTTGCAAAAATTCTACTCCCACTATTCTGCACAAAGCAATTCAAAAATTCCTTTCTCTTGCACACCCACAAGTTCTTCCCAGCAAAATTTCTACTGTAGTCCTCTCTCTCCATCTTCTCCCTACAAAAATTCCTCTCCCACTGTTCTGCACAAAGAAATTCAAAATTTCCTTTCTCTTGCACACCCACAAGTTCTTCCCTGCAAAATTTCTACTGTAGCCCTCTCTCTCCATCTTCTCCCTACAGAAATTCTACTCTTGCAGACCTTCATAATTCCCCTTCACATTCTGCAAAATTTGTCTTCCTGTAGCCTCACCAAACCACTTCACAGTCCTGCAAAAATTTCTTTCCTGCACTCTCACCAAACACTTCACAATCCTTCAAAAATTACCTCCTTCAACCACTCACAATCCTTTCATTTTTCTTGCAAAAATTGTCTTCTTGCAGCCTCACCAAACCACTTCACAGTCCTGAAAAAATTGCCTCATGCAACCACTCACAACCCTTTTGTTTTTTCCTGCAAAATTTGTCTTCTTGCAGCCTCAGCAAACCCCTTCACAGTCCTGCAAAAATTGCCTTCCTGCACCTCACCAAACCCCTTCACAATCCTGCCTTTTCCTTTGATAAATCTGCCCTATGTCCAAGCTTTCAACTCCTACATTTTTCCAACCTTTACATTCTTGCAAAAATTTGCCTTCTTGCTATCCTTACAAACCCCTTCACAGTCTTGCAAAAATTGCCTTCCTACACCTCACTAAACCCCTTCACATTCCTGCCTTTTCCTTTGATAAATCTGCCCTCTGTCCAAGCTTTCAACTCCTGCATTTTTCCAACCTTTACATTCCTGCAAAAATTTGCCTTCTTGCTATCCTCACAAAACCTTCACAGTCCTGCCCTTGCATTTGATACATCTCCCCTTTGTCTAAGCTTTCAACTCCCGCATTTCTCTAGTCTTTACATTCCTGTAAAATTTCTTCTTCTTGCACCTCACCAAAACCCCTTCACAGTCCTGCAAAAATTTCCTCTTGCAACCACTCACAACCCTTCACAGTCCTGCCCTTACATTTGATACATCTCTCCTCTGTCCAAGCTTTCAACTCTTGCATTTCTCCAGCCTTTACATTCTTGCAAAATTTCTTCTTCTTGCACCTCACCAAAACCCCTTCACAGTCATGCAAAAATTGCCTCCTTGCTATCCCTCTCCAAATCCTTTGATGCTTCTCTCTTTTACTCCCAAACCTTCCACTCCTGCCCAAAACCTGTCACCTCTCTCCAAGTCCTGTCCTCCCAGAAAACCTCTCCTCTCGAGCTGAGTTCCTTCACTATCCTCTAACTTTTTTCTTGATGTTATTCGCCAAACCTTTCATTGTCAAAACTCCTCTAAAGCCTCCCAAAGTATTTCCAACGCAAAAGACTCTTTTTTGCTCCTCCACTAAGGAAAATACTCTTTCAATCCAATAACGTAAACAAAACTTGAGCTAGTGTAACCCAACATTATTTCTTGGCTCAAGCCAGATTAAAAGACTCCTTGAGCTAATAAGACCATAAATTTTTTCGGGCTTCACAATAATATAGGAAATATCTCCCACGGCAAGGTAGCATAAAACCACACCTGAGACATTTTGACATAAATCCATGTTCCTTACAACAACTAGAAGAGAAAAAGAAAATTTATCACACCAAAAGCCTCAAGGGTACACGTGGGCTATTTTCCAGATGACATCGCCAAGTGACAAAGAAAATACCAAGAGATGTACACATCTGCCTTAGCAGAGATTCCATAAACAATGATGATGGCGTCAATGCAAACAACTACCTAGTGGAGTTTCTCAACTCTCTTTTGTTCAATGGCCTTTCTCCACATAGGCTTGAGCTCAAAGTTGGCCAATTCATCATGATGTTGAGGAATCTGAATCCTTCCATGGCATTGTGCAATGGTACCCGTCTACAACTAACCACAATTACAAGGTCTATTCTATCATGCAAGATTGTTGAATGGTAGTATATAGGGAGAGAAGTCTTGATCCAAAGAATTTGACATCCTAGCATTGATTCTCAATATCCTTTTACCTTAAACAAGCAATAGTTTCTAGTCCCGAGTGCATTCTTAGTAACGGTCAATAAATTGCAAGGTGAGTCATTTGATTGTGTCAATATATTCCTTAAAAATAAGGCATTTACACAAAATAGACTATATGTGGCATTTTTGTGATGTTGTTATTTGAAAAAGGTCAAGGTTGCTAACAAGATGTCCACAATGCCATTACAATAGATAATTTCACACTTAGAGAAGCTATTGTAGACTAAAGCCAAAGTTAAATCTTTACATGTTTGGGGTTCATGCATTACAACATCCCTTGGCTTTAGTCTACAATTGTGAATCTAAATGCTTGGCATTTTAGTTGAAACAATTTAACATATGAAACTCTAATAAACTGCATTGCATTAACATACATTGTGCAATCAAAGAGCACGCCAACTGTTAGTACTGCACAAGTTAGTTGAAATGACAAATGGCAAATTGTTTAAGCTTGATGCTTCTATACTTCCCTTGCAATTTGTCACATATGGATAGAGTGGTCCAAGAGTGCTTGACATTACCATATGGCACAAACAAGCTAGCATATGGACCTTTAGTAGTTGCAGAGTCCTCCTTCCTATGGTTTGGTTATTGGGTTGCCCAAACTTATTTTGGTTGATATTTCTACCTTATATAAAGCATGTCAAATTGGTAAGTAGGCTAGATAATATTTTAATGGCCAATGTAAACGTGCTAGCAAACTCCTTGAATGAGTTTATACCTGTGTATGGACTACTTCTAAACTTAGCCTTGGTGGTAAAGGATGCTTTGTGTCCTTTATTTATGACTATTCATGTTGCATCCGAGTCTACTTTCAAAAAAGCAAGACTTTTGTAGAAGTCCTTTTAGCAGTTTAGACTTCCAAAAGACTAGTGAAGAAGTAGTCTAGTTTTATTGTCCTTCAATTGAGATTTGATGGAATGTCACGCCATTTGTAGTGTCACGCCATTTGTAGTGTCACATCTAGATTACTCTGACATTGGAGTTGTAGTGATAGTAGTTAGAGTTATTTCAGTAGTTTCTTAGAGACTACTTTCCTATGGTCAGATTTTGTGTTTGGGGTACTGACTTCATGGTGGAGCCCATCGTCACTTTGCACCATTTGCATTGTCAAGTGTGCCGTCAGTGGAACCTTGAGGGTTCAGACCTAGCTCAAGTCCAGGAGGTATACTTTCAAAGTGTAGCTCCAAAGAGCTCACTTCTTTGATGTTGAGCCTTCAAGTTCCTGGCTATGGTGGACAGAGGCTAGCGAGCGTCACCTGGATTCTCTTAGCTAGAGTGGGTGTGACTTGACTGTAATCAATGCTCAATTGTTAGCAGTTTATAGAGTGACAGATCCAAGTACGGATCTGAGTTGAGTTGAGTTGAGAGTGGTAACCAATCTGATTACATCAAAGAAGTGAAATCAAAGAGAAATTGGGTGCAAGAACTTTGAGTGTTGGTGGTATCTCCAAGCTCAATGGATCATTGGTAGCTTGATTGAAGTTCAATTTTTCCTTGGTGTGCAGAAGCTTGTTGCTTATGGAGATTTGGTAGTAAGGCAAACGGTGTGCAAAAGTGTTGGCCAATTTTTGAGCACATAAGGAGAAAATTTTGAGTAGTGGTTGTGATTTTGAGCTCATGAGGTGAAGGCAAGACCAATTTATTGCGAGTTGTGCTCAGAAAGTCAAATTGAAGATTTGGAGGAGTTTTGCTAGTTTGGAAGACTTTCTTAAGTTTAGAAGATTTTCATAAGTTTGGAGGAGTTTCACCAAATTTTGGAGGAGGTTTGAATTGGCAAGAAGAAAGGCCTCATTTGGGCATTAAGAGGCTTTGAGGCATAGGGCTATGGGCTATGAGAGGCTACAAAAGCCTAGAAGGGCCAACGTGAGGCTAGCTAGTTTAGAGTAGATCTTGGTCATTGGTTGGCAAAATCTGCCCATCCTACTAGATTGTGTGCAACAGGGTTTGACCCCAAGATCTCTTGTTCCTAGACTAGTGCCCTAGCCAACTGGTCCACCCTCACTTGTTATCTTAGTGACTGTGCTATTGTTATTATAAACTTGTAGCTTTGGCTAGGATAGGCAGTTTGATCCCATTCTTGGTGATCCTAGTAGCTTAGGACTTAGATACAAACTTCTCTTATGTCAAATGCCAAATGGTGGTAGAGTCAATCTCGTGTTGTTTTATGAGATGGAGGGTTTTCATTTAGATTTCTTGTGATTAGACCCCCTCCATTCTCTACTTCATGTTTGTGCACCACATTGGTGTGAGGTGCCTTGACTTTTGAGCGTTGGTGCTCTGGTGTGCTCTTGGTAGTGAGGTTGGAGTGATGATCAATCAGACTACCTTTATTTCTCTTTGGTGAGGCAAGAAGTGATGACTTGTAGACCGTGAGAGTGCATGTTGTGATGGCAGGTTATAGATTGCCCTTTCCCCTAGTGTAGTTATCTCAGTTAGAGTTACATTAGTGGGTGGTGCTTAGTTGGTCTTAGCACTTGGTGGGGTACTTGCGATTGTGACTTGAGGTTGTAGTTTGTGGTTCCGGTTTGTTGTTGTAGTTTGCGGTTGTAGTTACTTTGTCATGACGGAGTTCTTTGGAGATAGTCCTGCAATACATAGTGGGTTTACTCAAAGTGGTACTGAGTATCAGCCTGTATCTCAGGTCCTAGTGAGGGAGGAGATTAACTCTCAGTGGGAGTTTGACACGGGAGCTGATTCAGGTGAGAGTGCACTTGGTGTGTCCGCACCGTTGTTGTGGGACATGGACAAGATTAATAGGGCCTCCAAAGGCTCTAAGTGTTACTCTAGTATGATGGGTACCATTGAGTTAGATGACTTCATCCAAGAGTTTGATAGTTGGTGTGATCTGCAGTAGATGCGGAACCCAACTTTGTTTATACCCTTCATGGCATGGAAGGGGTTGTTTCAGCATGTAGAGGGTCCCCCAATGGATGACTACCATGAGTTCAAGAGAGCTCATTTTGAGGAGATCAAGTTATGGAGACAATATTGGTCTCCAAACTATATCTCTATCACTTTAGGTTCGGTGGCCAGGAGTAGATTGTCTGCACCTACGAGTTCTAGCTTGAGTAGTGTTGGCGGAGCTAGTGGAGGTGCACTAGCTGGAGATAATGCTACTACAAGTGGAGGTACCGCTACAGGAGGTGGTGTGGTACCAGGGTTTAACCCCATGGTGGAGTTCTTCCTATGTTTGAGGCAAAACTACTTGGGAGTGCGGACTGACACATGTGGAAGTATCGGGGCTCAGACGAAGGAATCGAGGATCATATGGGCAATGTAGGTCCTTGGGTGCAAGAAGACAACAGACACCGAGTCAAGCAAAGAACAAAAGGAAATGTCACCCCTCAATGGTGGTGTATATAATAAGGGGAGCTAGAGAGTGAAGACTGTCTGGCGAGACCACAGTGATTATACTTAATGTATCATAAATGAATGAAAATTATAATTTATGTGAAAATTGATCTAAAATAAGCTGAATAAGTGAATATTCTGCATACGATAGTAAATTCTAATGTAATCTAGGGAAGTTTAGTGGTCAGAAATTTACATACATAACTCTAAAATAAGAAAAACAGGAAATAAATAAATAAATATATATCAAAGGTGGATCTCTAGTACGGATACTATAGGGGCCTAGCTCACTTTGACCTCTTTTGTCTCTCCCTTGTTTGGGGCTTGATGGGTCTTCTATCCTTTAAGTGGTCACCTTTTCTCTTATCCCTGTATTCACACGAGGAAATCTATAGATTTCAATATTTTGGTTATTTCTACTCTCCCATAGCTCATGCATAGTGGATCGTGTTTGTTGCTTTTTATATAAAATGTTTACCAGAACTTTTGATATTATAATCTGATATTGTCAGACCATATGACAGAACACAAATAGAAATTCAATATAAAATATATAAATAATAGAAATCTTGGATAATAGGATAGTCCATGAAACAATATTGGGAACTGAATCTGCAAATTTTATCATTCCAGGCTTTTTTGCTTTTGAAGGCGTCCTACACAGTACTCCACGGAATGTACTCGATTGACAAGAAGTTTAGAAGAAGAAAGTAGTCCGCACACCCATAAAAGAAACCCGATGACGGGAAAGGACATTCCATATGGGATAGCAGAATTCCCATATGGAAGACAGACAAGTGACAGCATATCTAGGGTTGCAAGCAGAAAGACCGGTAACTTAAAGGGTACCCTAACAGTTGGCGCAAACTAAGCCTTTAGGGCCTCCTTGTTCTGGATTTAGGGTTTTAGGGTTACAGGGCCAGCCATTGGAATGGTCAATCCCAATTGAACCTCTCTCCAATGCTGTGTCACCTTACCCTTTGCATCCCTGAGAGAGAGGCAGCAGCTGCTGGAGAGAAGCGGCAGCAGAGGATTCACTGACAGGTTTGGGATTTTGGGAAAGGAGCAGAAGAGGAAGGAGAGATGTTGGAGCTTTATCGATGCGGGAAGATAGAGAGAGGAGCGGGAACAGCAGCAGGAGCTGGAAGCTGAGGGGTTTTATTACAGGTGTGGGAGGGTTTGCAGGGGTGGAAATTGCGAGACGGTTGGTGAGAGAAGGGAAAGAAAGGAGTTCGCGAGGAAGAAGAATTTTGGACCCAAGTTGGGTGGAAAGTAGCGATGCTGGAGGTGCATCGATGGCGGCAGATAGATTGGGCTCCTTCAGCTGTTGTGGCACTGGCAACTAGCGTCGATGGGACTGTAGTGGCCGCTGCCAGGGAGAATGGGTCCATTGAGCTGTGGAATGTTGCTCCAGGATCGGTGGGCTGGCATTGTCACCTGGTGAGTTGGGTCTCTGTTCAGAATTGCGCTTGAATTCATCCAGTTGATGCCCGCTGGTGGATTATATTAAATATTTGTTACCGATGAATTGCTGCTTATTCTGTATTGAACTCTGGTGATGGTCGGTATGCTTCCAGCTTCCAAACCGCAAGAATTTAACATACTGAAAATTGTGAGTAGCTGTGAAAGATGGTGGGGTTTAAAGATCCATGTTTTGCAAAACCCTGAGCTGGGGTTTGGAAGTTGACATTTTGTATCGACTTGGGACATATGTTCAGACTATACCAGGTAAAGAAGAGGCTGCAATTTCGTCTCTCGTGTGGTGTAAGTCTGGTGATCAATCCAATCCACTAGGACGATTGTTTTCTGCAGGACTCGATGGGTTCATTACTGAATGGGATCTGCAAACACTTCAACCCAAGGTGAGTTTGTCTCTCAAGTGCTGCTTTTAGCAATATGTTCAACTTCGTGGCGACTAAACGGGGTCTCTAGGTGCCGACATTTTCAGGGTTTTATTCGAAGGTGTTGGATCTCTAAGCTGTGCATCTGCCGTCTAGTTCAAAGAAAAAGGGTATTTTATTGGTGTCTTTCATTCGTGTAAGGCTTTCGCCTTTGAATTCTGTGGTCGGATGAATTTCCCAGTTTGCTCAAGATTCTAATCCAAATGCGGGGACTCTATTGCAGGAAATCGTGGAGTCATATGGAGGGTCAGTGTGGCAGTTAGCAGCAGAGCCTTTAGAAGTTTTGAAGATTGCAGCAGGTGTCAGTAACGGGGCCGCGCGTAAAAGATTAAGTGATGGAAGTGACAGTGATGAAAGCAGTTCAAGTGGCAGTGATAACGATGATGACGAAGAGGAATCAACAGCATTGTCGGTTGTAGCGGAGCAGAGAATCGCCGTGGGATGTGATGATGGGTGTGTGAGGATTTTTACGGTTAATGACAACCAAGCTGGGATGCTCTATCGAAGAGCGTTCCCTCGTGTCAAAGGTGCGTCATTTTCCGGCCTAGGTCTTCATCTTCGGTCTTGAAATTTTCTTGTATAAACATTGTGGTGTACACGAAGTTTACTGGCGATCATGTTGCCGGATTTATTTAGATTCCATTTTTGAATGGGTAGTAAGTACATGTACACTTGAGGTCCCCTGTTCATCTCGCTTCGTCTAGTCAGGCCATGTTTCACATATATGCATATCATTGACATTGATATTGCATATTTAATGAGTTCTGGATCCCCCGTTCCTCGAACGGCTTCTGTCCTCTTATATCCAATATATGCATATCATTGACAGGCCGCATTCTGAGCGTGGCGTGGAGCACCGATGGCTCAAGGATCTATGCTGGTGGATCTGACGGGTACGTGCAGGGGTCGTTGTACTACGTGGTCGGATCGTTTCAATCCCTGTGGCGTTTGGCTCTGGATTTTCATGTAGCTTCTAGCGTTCACAATTTATACATCGCTCATAAATTTGTTTCATATCAAATGGACACAAATAGATGGAGAATTTAGCTTCTTCTATTGTCGATGTCTACGGCTGTTCAATGTCCTGAAATACCGGAAATTACTGTGCTGCAGCTGTATACGCTGCTGGGAGCCCATAAATGCTCGGGAACTTTTCAGGATCACTGCCGGGATCGGAGGACGAGGTGGTGCCCCGGAGTTGTGCGTGTGGTCTTTGTTGGCTTTGAGGTATATACCATCTTCCTCGACACTTGTTGTCGAAAGACAAGGTTTCTGGTGTAGTGATCTGTCTGCATCGCTCCATGGATTTATCATACAGTTGAAGGCACGCTCTGCTGGTCCAACTTGTAGTAGACGATTGCCACGGTTCTTCTATCGTCCTCAGTGGGATGTGTATGTATGGTCCGGCGCTTGTGGCCATGAAATTCAACTATAATTATCGTTTTCCTCCAGGAATGGGACCATAGTCAGCGGCGACAGCACAGGTACCACACAATTCTGGGAAGGTCAGCATGGAACGCTACTTCAGGGACATTCCAGACACAATGCCGATGTTCTGTCACTGGCCGCTGCTCCGTCTCATACTGTTGTATTTGCCGCCGGAGCCGATGGTCAGGTAATGTTCACGTCCCTGACACGATGGATTAAGTATAGGTCGCGAGTATCGGTTCGTACTACGTCTGCTACTTCTTCCCTTGATTCTAATCATGTTTCTTACGGTGTTTGTCCTGACCAGGTCACTTTATATCAACTTGTCGACGAAAGCAAAGCCACTTCAGAAGGATCTCATCCACCTGCTGAGGAAATGGCTGTGGGGTCTTCAACGGAAAGATGGATTTACGTTGGAAATAAGCGCAGCCATACTCATGATGTGAAGGCCCTGGCTCTCGCCTACCCTGTGGTAGAGGAGGATGGTAAGTGGATTTTCGGAACTCAAGCATGCGGGCCAGTTGGCTTAACCATGATACGTTTTATTACATTTTCAATTGGTCATGCATGTACTGAAGGATTTTTGGAGTGAAGGTTTTTAAGTCACATGTTGTCTTGGACTTGCAGGCCAGGCTGACAGGCCAATGAAAAAGAGGCGTAGAAGAAAGCGGTTTGTGAAGAACGACTACAAGAAGTGGGCCCAACCAGGCATACCGATGCTTATTTCCGGTGGCAATGATTGCAAGTTGTTCACATACCCCGCCGACGCTTTCCTCGCTTTCCATCCCCATGACATCTGTCATGCTCCTCAGCGTCCCCAAGTTCAGTTTGCGAGAGAGCTGAGTACTTCTGGATTAAGTGTGCTGATGGCCCAACATTCAACTTGGATAGACGTGTGGAAGATGAACACAAATAAGAATGCGGTTGCCGATATGGAACTAGGCTACGAATTTGGAAAGCAGGTCTTGGGTAAAAGAAAATTTAGGGATGAGGCGAATTACATTGTTGGGAATCACGTCAAGGTGAACGGTAGTTCTGAGAAGAAAACTCCTGTTACCCCAGTTAGCAATGGGAAGGTAAATCCATCCAAACAGGTGGCGTCAACCAAAGGTGTGGCTCCTGCATTACTTGCAAGGATAAAGTGCAAGACAGCCGAACACATAACTTGCAGTGCCATTTCTGGTAATGGGAAGTATGTAGCATTCTCAGACCAGCTGAAGCCCAGGCTCTTTCAACTCGAGCAGCAGGAGGTAGGAAATACATCTATGAAAGCGAGGGGCATCATTAAGAAGAAGCTTCCGATGAGTCTTCCAGCTGCCCAGTGTATGCTGTTTACCCCTGACTCAACTCGTCTGTTGCTCGGTTCCACACAGGAGATTTTGGTGAGTATCATGTCTGTCTGTCCTGTTTCTGGCTATTTCTAGGGTCATGGTTGTACACAGTCTTGTCAACATTTCTAACCGCAATGAGGGATTTGCATTTTATACCTGGTTCTCGTTCTTACGTCTTGTCCGGTCTTACGTGGGTATAGAACCATGTTCGAACAAACGGGTTCGTCCATATTCATACCCTCAATATATATGTATTTACTTGCAATCCTCCTTACTTATTGGAGTGCACTGCAATGTTCCAGGTCCTAAACGTAGAGAAAGGTGAGATTATGCACTCCTTTAAAGTGGCCGTTCCAGCAGAAGCTGGAGGACTGAAATGTTCCTTGTCACCCATCAATTTCATGTGCACGAGCGCCGACAGCCAATGGCTTGCAGCTACGACAAGTTCTGGTTACATTCACATCTTCAGTTTAGAAGCGTTGAGGTAAGATGCATATCTTTTTTTGTGTCTGTTACTTCTCATCATAGTTTCTGCTGTTCTCCTGGAGAGGCTGGGGTGGACCAATCCGCTGTAGAAACTTCGGGTCTATCACTCGAGATAGATGGACTATCTATTGCAGATTGACCAGTCACTACTTAAAACCTGCAGCGATACTGGTTTCTGGCTCTCTAAAACACTGTGAAATACATTTGCAGGCATCACTGGTCAGTTCCAGTAATGGATGGAACTGTGGCAACGTCAGCCATATTCAGACCGAGCAGTAGCAATTTGCTTATCATCAGCACAGCCGGAAACCAATTGCACGTCTTGGATGTCGAGGCGAAGGAGCTGACCAACTGGTCAAAGGAGAATGGAGAAGCAATATCCGGTCGCTTGTTGGAATTTCCTGGAGGTCTTACTGGACTATCAGTTCCACCTACTCCCGTTTCTACGACCGTCATTGCCTACAGTTCCAGGTAGATATCTGGGTCGGCACTCTGTTTGCGCTGTACATGAGTTCGTCCAGTCTAGAGGAATAGTTCCTTAACACGATATAACCCGGGCAAGAAAGTTCGTCTGTGAAGCAATCGCAATGGAACATGACTTGCTCTCAAGGGATGAAAGTGACCTCTCCCGAGACCAACTTCTCTGGCCAAAGATGTACTGTAGATCAAAACTTTCACAGCTACAGGTACTTGAGCACTTCACAGCGGGTCCTGTCACTGCTCAAGTACATGTAGCTATGAACTAATAGCATCTCTCTTTGTGCCCAAGTTTCCGGTTCAACCTTCCTGGTCATCGTGGAAATGTCTGACAGATTTCTGTTGTTTTTCACAGGGCAATGGTCCAGATTGATTTTAGCAAGCCAGTGAAGCCTTACGAGACACATGATACCAAAGGAGAGACCTCAGAACTTTCTGAGGATAATAAGAAGAGTCCTGTCACCAAGAAGAGTCATGTTCATGCCAACGGGAACGGAGTTAATCCCAAGCAGAACGGCAGCTCTAATGTTAATAATGACAATTTTGCATACGTTCCTTTCAGGGATCCGGTTCTTTTTTTGGGGCATACTGCCCAAAGTTCAGTTCTTGTAGTAGAGAAGCCGTGGTTAGAAGTGCTCAGGCAAATTCCAGCTCCTGTATACAGGCATCTGTACGGAACTTAAAGCTCATTACCTTCTTTCCCAGAGTTCAATCAGTGTATGATACACATTCTTTGGTCCTCACGCGAGTCACTCTTATTTGGCCCGAAACTTGTTCCATGCTTCTGAGATAGGTCAAACTCTTCTACTTTCACATCGAGTTGACGGTCCGATTTCAGAACTTTTGTTTGTGGAGAACTTTGGGTGGCGATTGTCTTCTTCGTCCTCCGTTTAACGTACGGGCAGTCGTCCTCCAACTCGTGTCGAATCTCTGCTCTGGGGTTACTGGTACTCGAGGTCTTGGTCATCTCTCAGTGATGTTGTAAAGCTGGTCCCCGTTGGATGAACGAATTTTGGATCTAGATATGCAGTTTCTCCCAATCACATCGGAAGGCCTCTCTAGCCATCTATAGACTCCACTGGAAGGGACAGGTAAGGGCTTGGGTCGCTTCACCCGACTAGCTGGTGTTCATGGCGTGGCCCAAAGATTGTTAAGTGCGTCTGAACAAAGTTGCGTGGTCGCCTCTATCCTTGCACCACCGTAAAATTCGTTTGTTCAGTGTGGGTAATCGACAGAGAGTATATACCAACTTTCTTTTCATGTCGGGCAAAGAGTCTTCAAGCAGCAGGATCTGACTACATACGGAAAGGCCTCCGGCAAGTGAAGGTAATCAGACCGTTAACGTTAAGCCGCCGCTAGATGATTTAGAAACTTCCATAGTCATAGATGACAACTTCTTCATGAGGTAGCATTTCTCTGCAAGGATCGGGAAATCTCCCATGTACAGTACCATTGAATTTACAACGTAGTCACATTGACCAGTCATCATCTACGGTCAACTCGTTGCGTCATCATGACACGCTTGGGTAGTCTGAAAGAGTCTGGAGATAACAGTCCGTCGGCAGTAATGGCTCGATAAGGACGAAAGCTGTCTTCATCGAACACCCGAACATTTGCTAAAGTGATTTGCTTTGTTTCAGTCTCGTGCCTACACTCCGCTGACAAAGGAAAAACTCAGATTCTCAATATGACTTGTGCGTGGGTCTTAGGTTTCCTTCTTCGTCTGGCTGATCCCTTTCTGATTAGCAGCGATTTCTTGCGAATATGGTTCGAGATCTCTTCGGGAATCGTTTTCCGGAAGGGCATGATGGTGGGACTGTGAACTACATATGAAGAAGAAGCGGAGATTCCGACGTATCACGTAACGGATATGAATATATCGGTTCAGGTTAAATTATTCAAGTCTGGCTAAATGCCGTCAGATGTCGGTTCACTGGAACCGGCAACTAACTGAAGTCTACACTCTTTGACTGTTATTGCTTCGGAGTAATTGAGAACGATAACAATGGAAGAAAATTATGAACAAATATATTTCTTCGAATCTAGTTCATATCTCTTAGTTCACTTGTTTCTTTTTCTCATTTCATATCAAAGTATGGATAGTATTGAAAAGGCCTGATACTCTTGAAAAGATGAATGTCCGCTTGAATCTGTAGTTGATCTATGACGGACGGGTTTTGAGCTCCGTTGGTTGAGGGAGGACAATCTGTGAAGGATGAGGACCACTTCTCGGGAATACTCGGCGCATAGTGACTGTACTCAAAATCTGCCGGAACAAAATTTTGTCCCGGCAGGTTCTGTATATAGTGCCGGCGACTCTAGACTTCCAGTCGAAATTGACAATATGGACCTACAAGAATATACGGGTATTTGTCCCGGCAGGTTGTGTGTATAGATCAGGCGAGTACAGACTTCCAGTCGAAATTGACAAGATGGACTTAGAAGAATATACGGGTATATGATGACTTGGTCATTAACAAAACCTCTCGTTATAGTCCGGTGGTAAAAAATTTACCCGGCACTTGAGAACTTCCCGAGCGCTGATTAGCACTTCCGTTGAATGACGTCGGGCCGTGCAATATGGGATAAGGAGCAAATAAGAACTAGATAGATAGAAGAGGAGGGCAGAGGAGGGGACAGATTCAAAAGTTTTGTAGTCTTTAATTTATACTACCACTCTATTTTAAAAGATTTTATATACTTCTGTAAAAAATATTTTTCATCTTTTTACAAAAATGAAACAAAAATAGCATCCTCTACTAGTTGATATAAATCCAAATCAAAAGAAATAGAACTTATTACAATTCATTAAGTGTGCATTATAAAATCTATTGCAAATGAACTTTTTAGTAATCAACATCTTATATTCTTTTCAAAATCTTATGTAGGTTTTATCCATATACTTATTATCCGCCTCGAAACTTTATTATCTGGCATATTTTTATGACTTATATATCTCTCTACAAAGGACTTTTATGTTTTTTGAATATTCCTACATGGTACCAACATTATTGACAATTATAGCTGGTATATGGATCATCCAAAATTTTATCAACCATCATATAATAAATATCGATTCATTAAGATGAGCTTGATGAAGACACCACACGTAATACCATAATACCACCACGTGAAATATCAAAGAATAATAATTTCTGTCTGCTGAATGCAATAAGTGGTATTTGGTAGAAAGCAAAGGTATGGAAATATACAATAATATTAGATGATATTGCACATCTTCCAAGATGTGATGACTAAAGCATAATCCAAGTAGAAGAGCACTTGAAAATTCTGATTTCCAACTCTGATCATCTTATATTATAGTCCAACAAGAACTTGTGAAAGCACCAATCATTGAAACTTTCAAGTTTGTTATTTTGGTAGGATTGGAAGAATCTCTAGTATTCCTTTGAGAAAAGAAAAGGTGTTAAGAATTGATGAATTATAAAAGTATGAGTCTCAAACTGAATTTCTCTTACTTGTGAGAGTAATTATATCATATTTTTTGTTCATCTTGGTACTTTAAATTCCTTTAGTAGCAAAGATTTTATTGGATTCTAGTATCTAAAATAAAGTATTCTCATCTAATATATATATATATATATATATATATATATATATATATATATATATATATATATATAATATCTTAAATTGATTTATTATTTCATTTATCAGTTGGACCTTTTTTCACCGCATTTGAGGTAGTGCTCACTATTATGTCCTGTTTTGAAATTATATTTGCATCTTTTTTGGGAGATTCATAAACTTGTACTCTCATTTTTTATTTTGTGGAAAAACCTAAGAAATTTTTTTTGCTTGAGCATCAATCAAAGTTTTTAAAAGCAGAACATTTTCTCATTTTACTTTCTCTATAATTTTCATGTTTTACTCAACTCGTTCTCAAATAATAAAGTTGTACACTTGAGTTCAATAACCTTTTAGGAGTTGAAAGTATTTTCCAAAATTTTATGATTATTTATGTATTTATCATCTACTTCAGCTAATTTGCTATAATTTATTTAGAAAATAGTATGATGTGAATTTCTTGAATTAAAAATAAATTTTTTTGCATGATTGAAAGTCATAGTACTACAAATAATTATTCCCTTAGTGTAGTTATATCTTGAACATGAGAAATTTAAAAACTCTCATGGATACTGGAATCTAATAGAAATGTAACAGTTTATGAATGTATACATGAAAAATTTCATATATGTTAAATAGTACATCTCTAATTAATAAGTTTTTTATTGGAAGCCTTCATAGAATGATCAAGAATTGATCAAAGCTTCATATATGCTAAATGATGTAATTGTAAACTATAAAATCTCAAATAAATCTGAAATCTAATTTTTAACTAAAAGCTTGCAAAACTAAGCCTTTATACTTACTTAAACTTGAATAAATACGAAAGATAGTACAATTTTTTTCTAAATAAAAGCAGCTATTTTTTTGGAGGTATCTACTAGTTAAGATTGATTGTTACTTTGTTTAAAATCTCTAATATGTTATTATATAACTTATCACAAAACAATAAAATTAAAAATTAAACGAATACATATTTTAACTAGTCATACCAAAAACATATACATATGCAAATGAAACTTTATAGATATGAAAAATTATAGTAATAAAATATTAAATTTTAAAATTACAATGAGTGGGATGACAAAGTATCAAATATTTTATTTGTGTTGGATCTTTATGGAAGTAAAGATAATTTTTGATTCAATTCTTCTTTTTCTTTCTTTTCTAAAATCATCTCAAATAAATAATCATACTAGGTCATGATCAACTTTATTCTTCTCAATTAGGACTAAGTAGAGAAGTTGAATATACTCCTTATTAAATTTTAGACTAGCATTTGGATAAAGTTTATTACTTAAAAACTACCATTAGCTACATGCAGGTATTTAATCATATACGTTAAATATAAATTCTCTATTTCTTGTTTAATATGATGGTACTGAAGTACCATGCAGGCATATAACCATAGACGTTGGAATATAAATGCACTATTTCTTGTTTAGTATGTTTGTTAATGAAGGGAAAGAAAGTGAGGCACCTGGATGAAGGTTCTACAGAGGGATTCGACTGGAAATAATATTTAAAGCAAGTATACATAAGACAGAAAATATTTGGAAAGAAAACTAAATCTTTTGATGATTTTTTATATTCTTTTGATGGAATTATAGTAAAGTATAGTTACATCAAAATCTTAGAAAAAAATTACTATAGAATCCAGTTTAGAGAGAATGCACTGTACAAAAATGCAAGAAAAGGTTTCAAGAACATAAGAGATAATGAATATGCGTATCTCAATATAAAATGAATATTATTAAACTAGAAGAAGTGAGATGTTGTTTTATCAGAACTAACATCTAATTCGACTAGTACAAGAATAGGTCTTGTCCAAACGAGAAAGATAACTATGATATCAAATAAAATCTATTTAAAGAAATATAAAAATATTTATATTAAAATGTAAAACATATAATTGTTTTGAAGAATGGTTCTAAAATTAATGAATAAAAATAAGTGATATTACATTTCATTACCTGTTGCAATAGAGATGTGACGTTTTAATTTCTTACAATCTAATTTACCTTAAATTTTTTTAACATAATAAATGCTTACGTCCATATTACTTATTTTAGTTCAAATATGTGATTATTATTTAACTTATCCAGCATTTATTTTCTAAATTAATTGATATAATATGATAAACTTCATTTCATTAATATTGAATCATATTTTAACCATTTTCCCTCTACTTTTATATTTTGTTCATGATATTTATATAAATCTACAATTAGTGCTGCTGAGAATGGAAAAGTTTGTCAGATGATATTATGATATCACATATATGTATAATTGTGAAGTATACGAGACTATCAACTCGGAGTCATTGATAGGATTTCAGAAGATTTCAGAAGATTTCAATTGGGTTTCAGAAGATAGGATGGAAAAACCCGTATATATCACTGGAAAAGATTCAGAAATATAAGTAAAAAGATAGATATTCTCCTTGGACCGAAAGAGGAGGAGAAAGCACCGTTCTCTAAAGCAAGCGTTCTCTCCCTTGTACGGCTTGATGGGGTCTTCCCATCCTTCATTTTTCCTACGCGGTCGCCTTTTTTTTCGTTCTAAAGCATACGTAAGAGTTATATGCTATTAGCTTCGATTTTTAGCATAATTATAACTTGTTCATGACTAGAATGTTTATCCGAAATTGCTTTTTATATTTTTAACATATACATTCGATTACATTGTTTAGCGCAAACATTCTTGCTGTTTTGTCTTCTAACTTTGTCCATGAAGTTGTCGAGATAGACTGGCATTCATTACGTTGCATAAGTTAATCTAAGTGACATCCAACTCCCTAACCTATTTTGTCTCTCCCTTGTACGGCTTTATGGGGTCTTCCCTTCCTTCGTGTTTTCTTCTTGGTCGCCCTTGTCACTCCTGGACAGCCTCCGGCGCTATCCTGCGGCCAGTCTGCCTGTATAGAACTGTAGTTCCGAACTTGGTCTTGAATGGAAGCTATTCCTCAGATAAAAGTAAACGTACTTGGACTGGGATTGGCCCTGCGAGGTCCCCTGCAGTAGGAACTTCTGAAAGCGTGAAGAGCAAGTGTGTAGGACAAAGGATTGCGCTACTGGGGGTTTAGGCAACGATTTTCTCGCGTGTGGCGCAAGGGTTTATGAGTTCGACAAAGAAAGCCTAGACCCTGCACCTTTTTTCTTGAAATTCTCGAGTTGAGCTTCAATAGAGGCTATGGCGTCCATCGGGCGCTCGGCGGGCTTCTGCTGCAGTCGATGCTCTCCTGCAATTCACACTTGCAATAGTCCGTCTTTGTTCAGCTCTGCTGGTCGAGTCTGCGCTGCTCCTCAGAGGCAGACGAAGACAGTTTCCGGGTCAGGATTTGCACTATTTAAGGGTTTGAGTTTTAAGGTTGCCGCACAGCAGGGTATTAGTAGGAGTAAGGGGGTGAATTCGTTTCCTTCGAAATTTCCGTTGTCGAAGGTGGCCTTCAACTTGCTTTCACCGGCTGCACGAGCTTATTATTCGGAATCAGGGTTTCAATATGGTCGGACTGGTTCACCCGTGGAGCAGTACGGGCAGGCTGAGCAGGATGGAGATCAGTTTCCAAGGCCGCCTCTGATTCCGTGGGAGAAGGACTTGGCAAATGCTGTGCAGCTGATTGGGAACGTGGGGAAAGATTTAGATATTAAGTACTTGGACACCGGGAAGATTGTGGCAAAGTCATCCCTCGCCGTGAAGAAGTCAGCACAAAAGAACGAAGAGCCTAGCTGGTAGTACGTCCATTTGAGATGCTTGGAGAACTCTAGAAATTAATGTCAACTTGGAATGGGGTTTCACTCGTGCGTGCGTTACTCAAGAGATAGTTCTGGGGAATCGAGATTGATGCAGAGAGGTCTCCATTTGTTCTTGGTAGGATTTTTGATAAATAAGAATTGTGGAACGGTAGTGAGGCCGCTAATGCGGAATCTCCTCCTTCTGGGTTGAGGAGTGACTTTCTTTGGGCTCTGAGCTACTTCCACCTTATGAATATCACCCGATTATTACGCTTTTGAAATTTAAATTCGCAGGGGAAGTAATTTGGTCTTTCTTGAAACCAAGGGAATGCATGCGTCAAAACTGTAATTTTAACTTGGAAAAGGGCAGCCGGTACTCTTGCCTAGGTTGGGTTTATGATCTGCAATCTGGTTGCGAGAACACTGTTTCAGTAAACCTGAAGGACGTACTTTTCCCGCACTGATGCATTGTTTGTCTACTGTACAGGTTTGAATTGGAGTTCTGGGATGAATTGGCTGAAATTGCTGCGCATCATGTGAAAAAAGGAGATCAGATTTTTGTCACTGGAAGGATTATTGTTGATAGAGTTGCAGGAGCTGAAGGCACCTACACCAGAGTTAAGGTAGATCTGCTACAACTTGTTCACTTCCTCATGAATTCTACTAAATTTCGAAAGATTTGAAGGAGATGAAATTATTCATGGTTGACAGAGTAGCGACTGCATCACTGTTCCGATCTTGAATCCTACACTGCCGATGTGCTTCAACTTGTTCATGTCCTTGTTTTTGTAGGTCTCTGTAAGCAATTTATGTTTCGTGGAACCTTTTAGCGGTCAAAGGCGAGCCTATGTTCAGCCCAACACTTCCTCGAATGATGGCTTTGTAGATAGAGGTGACAACAGCTGGCCGCGAGACACACCATCTGTAGCGCCACCTCAACAAAGTTGGAACACTCAACCTCAGTCAGCACAGGCCGCCTCTCCTGCTACAGGTGCGTGATTGAGTATTCCTTCCAACAGCAGACCAGACGTGCCAGCCTACGAATGTGGCCATGAACATTCCCCTTGATCTTAACAGCTTTACCAAGAAACTTTATGAGCATAACACCGTCAACATCATAAGCTGTACATTTGTTTGTGATTCTCGGGATGGACTTTAAGAGATTTGGCAAGTAAAAACTCCACTTACTAGATGGCTTTGGAGGGAAGTCGAGGAACCGTAGATTGTCCAGATAAAAAACTTACGAGCTAAGTACCTTCGATTTACTAAGCTCAACATCTATTTTTGATAATCGGAATGGACTTTGAGAGATTTGGCGAGTCAAACACCCACCTCACCTTTTTACAGATGGCTGCTCCGAAATGGAGTCGAGGAAGCCTAGATTTTCGAGATGACGTATTGTATGCGCGCTTTTCTTCGTTAGTCGGTTGCTTTGTTTAACAGTTGGGCCCAGTTTATCATTTAAAAGTAGAGCTAGTAAGCAAAGTACGTAATAGTGGGAACTTTTCCGCTTTGCCTAGGGGTGTGTTTCTGAGATCTGTCTTCAGGAGTGCTAGTGTCAGTACTATCGGATCCTTTCTTTCACCAGGTGGTGGACCCAGTGGTCGTAATTATCTTAGAGAATGAAAACGATAGAAGACTAAATCTCCATCATCCATTTGGCTCGCAGGCACTACGGTAAAAGGTTCTTACGAAGAAGAATCCCTACTGACAGAGAAACGGTGGCAAGCATTTTTTGCGGATCCATCGCAATGGTGGGACAATCGAATCAATAAGGTCAGTGCGCAATTACCACAACTGCAATTTCGAGATGAGGCATCAATGAATTTGTGAGGTCAGGATGTAGTGAAGCAAAGTTATGTTCGATACCGTGAGTGGAATTGTTCGTTAGTTTTATCATCCTTGTTTCGACTCGAATGGTCGGATTTACTTAGAGAGTGCCGACCTTGCACGTAAGGAAGAAATCATTAACCATCTGAGTTAAAACCATTAACCATTAAGAAATCATTAACCATCTGAGTTAAAAGAAACTGGTGAAACCAGTTTTGAGAGGTTTCTTGGGAGTCTCTTATCCTTTCTTGGTTTGTTGGACTTTCAAAGCCTGAAGTGTCTCCGCTTCCAGTTTCTGGGTAAGAAGGATGTCGCTCTCTGACTTTTTGCTGATTTTTATAGTTATTATACTGATTTTGGAGTGGTATTTCAGAAAAATCCCAAGGCACCTGACTTCAAGCACAAAAGCACTCAAGAAGTTCTATGGTTGAACAGTTGGAACAATCCCCCATGGGTGGCTGCACAAGTTGCAGCTTGGGAAGAGAAACAGGCACGAACGGGTGAAGTTACTGGACAGCGGTCGAATAAGAACAACCTATCTTCTTTCAAGGATTCGGACTTCATATGAAATAGACCTCTCGATCCTTCCAATTTGCGTTGCGGTTTGTCAACCTTCCTTGGTCATGTCCATCCACAAGAAAGTACTTGTATTTTTGTAGTACGCTCACTTATAATGCCGGGGTAGACAAGCATAGGAAGCTCGCAGCTCAAATGTGTGCTGCGTAGAATTGGTGATGTACATAAAGATAAAGTTATGTTGAGCGCAAAAGTTTAGGAAAAATCGATCATTGTAACTGGTAGAAGTTGTAGCTATTTGCAGTTATTATTCCAAATTGTACTTCAGTATTGGCAATTAGTATCGGAAGTTTTTGCAAAGATTCTTGCCATACATTCTCTATCTGTGCATGATCATGGTCCTCATTTGGAGTTTAGCGCCAGTTAGCAGCCTAATAGACATATCATCACCTCGTCATCAGATAGTTAATCTCAGGTCTCTTTAATAGCATGTGTTTTTGTCTTTTTATATGACTAGGATTTGTTACTCTAATCCACGTGGCTGATCACCTAATCACAAAGAGAATCCAAGGCTCTCTTTCTCTTCGAACCTCCTCCTTCCATCTCCCTCTCTTCTTTCGTTTTCCATTAGGTTTCTGTCTCATTTTCATCTCTTAGCTTCCGATGTGTGTTTTCTAATGCCTGTGTCGATTTCATCTGATTTCTTTGTTTTTGCTTCACTAATCTTGGTTGGCTTTCAGGTCTTCACCAGGTATGTATCGTTCTCTTCCAGATTTCTTCTTCTGCTCATCTGACATTGCAGACTTTATATAATTTTCAACGATCTTTTCTCACTTTTTCTCTCATTTTGATCACTGACTTATGAGTGACACCTTAGGAAGCAACCGAGGTTGCCTTGGCACTCATTAGCTTTCGAAGAGAAATTCAGTTCGAGGAGTACTGACAATACCGACAGTACTCAGCTATTTCGGCACTACATTTGGCACTGGTGAAGTTGGACGGACTTTCAAGGAGGCTCTCTATGGCCACCTTCTGCTTCCTCTGCCCTGGCTATTTCAGTGTATCAGGACTCATGGGTCCATAGTGCATGCAGTGATGTACTCTATCCAGTCCCCTAATGCCATACTCTAATTTACTTCCCCAACCGGGGAAGCAAAGCAGAGTGGAAATCCTTCTAAGAAGGATTTCCTCTACTTTTTCATACCCAATATCCCGGGTTTGGTTTCAATCAAGTAGTTCTCCATTAATTCAGTTT
Organism: Lunularia cruciata; assembly: GCA_948567375.1. NCBI lineage: Eukaryota > Viridiplantae > Streptophyta > Marchantiopsida > Lunulariales > Lunulariaceae > Lunularia > Lunularia cruciata. Next base: position 14,086,223 of record OX419758.1, read on the forward strand.
GGTTTTCAATTGTTTCACATTTGCTTATTTCGAGATTTCTTGATATGAGAAGATTCTTCGTTTCCTCAGTACACATTGGTGCACGGGTTCTCTACATGCAGTTATATATGAGCGTTACTAGACAATGCATGCTTTTTATGACCTAGATTTCATCTACTATTCGCATGATTCTTAGCCAGTTCTGCTTTCATTTTATTGCCATTTCATGTAGATTTCATTTGCATCACCCGTTCTTCGAGCGGCTTCTGTCCCCGTAACTCCAATATCATCACCTCCAAACGTTATCGTTCATATGCGTTGAATATATGTTAACGTTAGAAGACTCCAAAGTTAAAAACGATACATATTATCTCTTAATTAATCAAAGATACTGTTTTCTACGCGGTCTCCCTTTTCTCTTCATTAAATAAAGAGAACTAAGAGCTTGTGTCACTTCTCTCTTAGTTAAATTTCTTCAAAAAATTTATATTCTCATCAGATTTTGGTATAAAATTTATTGAAATTAGAGTAGAATTTTTGAAATCTGTTATCTTTAGATACGTAATACTTAATTTTGACACATATAAAATATAAATCTGGTTATTGTGGGGGTTACTCATTTAGATCAAAAGATGGCGCATCACCTTACTTTTAAGAAACTTATGTAAAGTATAATACAAATTGTAGATTTGAATAAAATAGAGAATGGTGAGAACTAATGTTTAAAGAATGTTATTTGCATTTATGGATCTCTCCAATTTGTAAACTAAAGAGTTTTGAAGTCTTTGGGTAAATTTTTATAATGTTTATATACATTATTATGCAACATATACCAACTCTAAAGGGTTACAACTGCACTCTAGCGTGTAGATAGATATGTCATATGCTCTGTGGTGAACAAAGATCAAGAAGCAGCGGGGTAGTATGCACCCCTTAGCCCCATTTTTGCAATTTATTCGATATGAGGAGTGAACTAGCAAAAGTATTAAGTTCATTGAGTACATAGCCATTACACTTGAGGAACCACCATGAGGGGAGGGTTAAACATATGCCATCCTTTTGAACAACTATCACATTCTAACATAGTAATAGTTTCATTACTAGAGCTACATAACAAATATTGCAAGCATAGATATACAACTACCAAGCTTGGGTCCATCATGCCATCAATATTTAGGAGATTACATGTCACACAACTGTGCACATGACTCTTCCAAACACACATAATGTCCTTCCAAAATGAGGCTTCTAGAAGGTAAACTTTACACACTTGCAAGATAGTGCATTATGTAGTCACACCAAGAATAATCAGTATAGTCTACAATAGATATACATAATCATCCATTGAAATTGACAGATCGAGGTCTATAACCTTCTCCTCGAATAGTGGCATCATGTAAGTATCCCTATGTTGAGAAATCACTAAGTTCTAGAAGATCATCGGCATCGCAATCCAAAAGATCTATACTTGTTGAGAACATGCATTCACCCATATATCTAACTTATCTAAGTCCAAATGTATCATAGAATCACGATGGATAGTTGTAAGTACATCTTGTTAGATTATAGCATCTTGAATTCATTTGATTATTTTACTTTACTCATACGAGATTTAGATTAGTATGATCTAAAGATCTGGACTAGCATTTATCCTAGTCAGACATATCTATTCATGTTGAATAAAAGTCCTATATCTATAGCTAATGTTGGCTTCTGATTCTACCTTTTCTAACAAGAGAGTATATTATACTATTCTGTAAAATCAATGTAGTGACATTGAACTCTCTCTTCTTGACTAATAATTCTCACATGGTATCAAAGCCGATTCTCACATGGTATCACATGGAAACTTTATAGTTAGTTTTTGATTCCTCATTGTCTCAGATTTATAGAAGGATAGGAGAGGATGCTTTTATACTCTCTAAAAGTCTGTAGACTAAAAATGTTGGAGAGAAATTCTCCAAAATTCAATTGCTTGGCCCAAGATTCTGAACCCAAAATTGGGACGTTCCAATAGTAATTTCAAGGGAGTAATTCTCCCCCAAAAATTGCTAGGAGAAAAAATCTTAACCTGAAAATTTTATACATTCATAGTACAATGACCTACACAACTATATCTACCCAATTTTTCATTCCTAGTAGAACGACCTACATAACTACATCTACTCAATTTATCCATAATATGATAATTATTAATAATTATGATCTATGCATATCTACCTTAATTTGCCTATATATGTAGCGTGACACTTATGGATGATTTATAGTGACCCATTATTTGAATTAAAATTTAAGATAATCTATGCTAATTAAATCAAAGTACTTTTGAATATGCCATATATGTAGCGTGACACTTATCGGTGATTTATGGTGATCCATTATTTGAATTACAATTTAAGATAATCTATGCCAATTCAATCAAAGTACTAGTGAATATGCCATAGTCATTGACTGAAATATCTGAACTATCTCGACCCAACCCAAGAATGTTTTGGAATTCAAGTGTCAATTGTCAATTTACCCAACACAAAGTACCTTTAGCACTTTGATAAATAAAAGTATTTTTGTATCTCCTTGACCCAAAGACATGACTTGACCTAAATTTAGGACCGCCATTACCCAACATGAAGCTATATCAATTGTTCACCTATTTCCCATTGATGTTTAGATCCAAGGCCTTGAGGGTTAAATCAAGAATTATTTTGTTTTATTCAACATCTATTATGATTCTAAGGCAAACTACTATGTTAAAGGTTAAAGATATCCCAAAATTTAACGTGACATATTCTTTCATTTGGAAATTATGTATGAGCTTGTTCTTCAAGCTATAGGTCTGATGGGGATAGTCAATGGTACTCAACACTATCTAACTTAACTTGTTGTTGATCACACACATGCTGGTCAAACAATTACTACAATTCCCATTTTGCCATATTAATAGGCCTGGTAGCATTGTTGATTGGGGCACAAGTAATGCTTTTGCATTATCCTTTATTATGAATTGACTTGATGATAGTCAGATTCATCCCAATTAGCTTTTGACGCTTTGATTATTTTTGAGCAATTACATGAAGCTCAAGATGATGTCACGAGAGTGTATATGGAAGATGAACTTAAGATGCTAAAAATGAAGGAAGGTGAAAATGCTACTAAACACTTGTATCAGTTCACAAATTTTGTTGACCAATTACAAGAGTACAAACTTCTAACAAAAATCAAATGCTTACTATGATGCACAACATGCCAATCAATTTTGGAACCTTTTGACATCATTGTGCGGTCAACATAATTTGACCTTGCAAAAGTTAGTAACATATCTCCTTAAGGAGGAGAAAATGTTAAGATTTAGATGTTTGAGCACACAAATGCATTGTATACTTCTAAGGGAAATTTCCCTTTCAGAAACAAGTCTAATGTTAGGAACCAAACAAATTGGAATTTCTACAAAGGCAAAAATAGATCATTTAGTACTTCAGCTCCTTCACCATCTTCATAAGCACATTATACAACTAATCAGCAAAATCCCAACAAAAAGATGAGTGTTTCTATTGCCATCGTACTGAACATATCCCTTTAAGGAATGCAAAAAATGATTTGCTTATGAATCTGTAGCAACTTCACAAAGATCAAAAGGTCAAGCAAACTCTATTGCTTATTTATATGGTTCTTGCTTACAATATTATATCTTTTTCAAGCCAATATAAGTCTTGGTATCTAGATTTTGGAGCTACCCACAACGTGACTCACTCAAAAGATAATTTTCTTACTTATCAACCTTATGCCATATCCAAAAAAAGTATATCTTGGTGATAAATCCACCCAAGACATCATCAATTTAGGTTGAGTGATTCTTTTGCCTTCCCTACGGTGATTCAAAATTTTTGAAGAATGTTTCACACATCCCAAGCTTTCAGAGAAATTTTTTTCTCCATCAAGAAGTTAGATCTTGTGGGAGTAATTGCATCCACGAGTTAACAACATTGTATTTTACATGATACACAAGGTAATTTAGTTGCCAAATGTCCCTTGACAATAGATTTATATAAACTTGGAGTTACAAATGTTCCTTCTTGAATCAAAACATCTCCTATTGTCCATAATCCATCTGATTTATGGTACAATTGATTGGGTCATATTGGCTCTTATCTACTTCATCAGCTTTTCTCAAAAGACTTGGTTGCAAATGTTCCAAGTTTCACAAAAAAAAAACTCCCTCCTCACTATACTGCTTGTTTATATGGTTCAGTAGATAATGGTTGTTGGGATTGCTTGCCTCCTATATAGGAGGTATTTGGGGAGATAAAGCTTTGCTAGTGCAGCGGTTCTGGACATAGTTTGCTATGATAATTGCTTCTCTTCAATAAGTCTTTGGTAAATTTGACTCATATAACATGCAAAGAACTGCATTGATGGGTATGCAATTTTTGCATTCTAACACTCCGTTCTGTGGGGGAGTATAAGGTACCAAAAACTGCTGCTGTATTCCTCTAGAAGAACAATAGAGGTTTAAGGAAACACTCTTGTATTCTCTAACATTATCACATCTCAACATTTTTATCCTTGAGGGAAAATGATTTGTTGCAACACTCATATAATATTGTGTAAAATGGATTAATGCTTCTTGTTTGTTTTGCATGGGTACAAAAAAAATCAAGATAAATCATTGATAAATGAAATAATATATTGGTACACTGAATATCTAGGAAGAGATATTGGACTACATATATCTGAATGAACAAAACCAAGTAATTTCTTGGCTCAAAATCACATCAAACTATGTCCAAAAACTGCTGCCCCAACAAAGCCTCATCTCGCAAAAAGTACCCCTATATTGTATGGTTAATCCATAAGCCTTCTTTGAAACACTTGCAAGTGTTTGGCAGTCCTACTTTTGCCCATATTAATAATAACATGTGCTGTAAACTTGATTTTTGTACAACAACATGTATTTTCCTACGATACAATGAGGAAAAGGAATTGATTGGAACATAAAAGTGATATTAAAATTGTTATCTCATGAGGTGTCGTGATTCTTGAGGACTAAATTGGGACAAATCAGTTGCTATAATCTAATAATTCCCATGCAGATGAAGATCTCACTCTCCAATCTGATCTTCTTTTCTTTTGTGCATCTTCTCATTCTAGTGTTCTTTCATCCCTTCCCCAAATTTACCTATTTTAGTGGGAGCTCTCATTACTATTTCCACTTCAATGGAAGTTCCTTCAACTTTTATAAATTCTAAGCCAATGCATGCCCACTCAACCCCTCCTATTTCTCCCTCCTCTCCTATGAGAGAATGAACTCCACTTTATTATAAAAGAATGCCAAGACACCATATGTTCCCTTTATTACTCCCATACTCCCTTATATGAACTCAAGCAAAATTCTCAAATTTCCAAGGCCGTTGCAAATTATGACTAGGTGGTGGAAGCCCAAAAGATTAAAGGTTAAAAATGGGCATTTCTATCTTCCTAAAAATCTTTTACCAAGCCTTCTACCTATAATGAAGATATTTCAAGACCTAATTCTACACATTGGAAAGCTGCTATTCAAGTTGAGCTACAAAACATGGCTACAAAGCAAGTATGGAACTTGGTTTCTTTACCTATTGGCTGGACTATTGTTGGCTATCAATGGGTCTCCAAAATCAAACCCACAGTTGATGTTCAAATACAAGAATATAAAGCTTGTCTTGTGGCTAAGGGATTTACTCAAATTCTTTGGCATTGGTTATATCAAGATCTTCTCTTTGATTGTGAAACTTCAATCACTATGGATTTTATTTGCTTTGGCAATGCATTTTGATCTAGAGCTGCATTTTTTCTGTTTTTCTCTATGGAAAACTCATGAGCAAATCTACATGGTGTTTCCTAAAGAATTACTAGTTTCTGATCTTGCTCTTGTTTTTCTACTTAAAAGATCTATCTATGGTCTAAAGCAATCCGTACATATGTGGAATGAATGTCTACACTATGCTTTGACGGATATTGGTTTTATCAGCTCCATAGTTGATAATTATATATAGGTTATTCACAAAGATTTTGCTATGCTTATATTAGGGTTATTTGTTGATGACTTAATATTGGGTACCTCAAGCCCTACATTAATCAAGATAGTTAAAATTTTACTCAATCAGGAGTTAAAACTGACAAACTTGGGTGAAGCTTATCATGTTCTTGGTATGCATCTCCAATGAGATAGGAACCAAGGATGGCTGAAGGTCAATCAAACCAGTTATATTTGCAACAAGCTTGAACAATTCAAGTTGTTCAATTGTAAAGCTTTTTTGACTCTTGGTGCTCATTGCATGTCTCTCAACATTGATCAGTCATCCTCTACCCAAGCTGAAATAGATTATATAGATTATATGAAGACCATTCCATATCAAAGTGATGTTGGCAGTTTAATGTGTGTGATGATATGTTCTCAACCTAATATTGCATACTTTGTCAATATTGTTGCTCAGTACATGTCCAATCCAAGACCTTAAATGAATTTTCTGCTATCTGCAAGGGACTCTATAGTTATCCCTCAAGTATTCTTGTTCAAGATCACCATTCAATTTACAAGGATTTTTAGTTTCTACATATGGTGACAATGTGAATACCCGCAAATCTATTGGTGTGCTTTGTTTCCTCCTTGCAAGAGGAGTAGTAAGTTGGGTGAGTAAGAGGCAAAAGTTAGTTGATCTATTGAGTATTGAAGCTGAGTACATGGCTTTAACCAAGGCCAACACTAAAGAAATATGAATAAGACAACTACTTTCAAACATTGGTTATCCTCAAAAGACAATGAGTATTTTTTGTGATAACAAGAGTGTAATAGTTAATGGTTCCACTAGCAACAATCATGATAGAACTAAGCATATTGATATTCAATATCGTTTTTATCAATGATCAAATGCTTAGTGGGGAAATCAACATTAGTTATTTACCTATGAAGATATGTGTGTTGATGTGCATATGTTGGTTTATGGTAGTTCTACATTTTATGTTCCAACATAAGAGTCTATTATTCTATTTTGTGAGATCAATGTATTGACATTGAACTCTATCTCTCCCTCCTTGACTAATAATTCTCACATATCTAAATGTCATATATATAGTAAGAAATAAGGAGAGAAGGATGCTTGTTGGTTCACTCTATAACCCATAGCCAACCAATGTAAGTAGAGATCCCAATCTACCAAGTGATCTCTTTGCAAACCATACTTATGCAATCACCTCTTCATCATTTGAACAACTCTCTCTATTAAACCATCTACATTAGGGTGATCTCAAGATGTAGTAGGATGATCAATCAAAGCCTTGTTACACAATAACTAAAACTCTCCAAAGAGCTTTGTGCCTTGATCAATCAAGACCTTGATTGATGCACCAAAACAACTAAGAACCCAATCTAAGAACAAATAAGCTACCCCTTTATTGGATTTGTCAAGAAGTACAATCAACTCAATCCACTTAGAGAAGTGCTCAATCATAACCAAAACATACTGATATGACTATGATATCTCATAGTCAACAATAAAAGTCCAAAATTTGATAGTAACCTAATCCCATGATAGGTAATGGATGTAATTGTAGGATAAGAGCATGAAATGATGCTTTAACTTGGTCACAAACCACATATGTGGTACCAAAATATTATACATTGGTTTTCATACCATGCCACTAAGAATGACTTTGAAGTAAGTTATAGGTTAGTTTCAATCCAAAAATGTCTTAGCTCCTCATGAGCATGTCAAACCAACTATGTTCTTTGAGATGGAAGTGGTACTACTTGCACTATCATCTTCTTATATATAAGGAAGATGTTTGCACTCCAATCTAAACCACTTGGCATGTTGAAATACATGGTCTCTTTCCTTGGTACTAATTGTGCTAATCACAATACAAATATGAAGATAGTCTATTACCAAGACATCATCATACACATCTTTTTTACCTATACCAATATCCCTACTCTCTATTTTGAGACCTCAATAACTCTTCTTTTTTGTTCTAATAGAGATACCACTAGAGTCCCAATCAACATATACAAAAGGTAGATGCATGCCAATCTAATATAATCTACTCATCTGTCTCACCATGCAAACATACTCCTATATGATCATGCTTAATGGTACATGAGTTTCTACTAAACCCATTAATATCATACTTCACCATTTTAGGTTTGTGAAGAATCATGAAATCATATTAATTGCTTTTTATGTGGCTTGGGAAAATAATCTACTCTTCCTCAAAATGATCTTTACTTTTATCATCTTTGGACTCTTCTTACTCCAAAAATTACAATTACAAAGATCATAATCAGATTCTTTCAATGAAGTCTCTTCAACACTAAGCTAATGCAAAGAAGTTCCTTTACCTCTAGTCTTCTAAGGAGAAGTTCTATCCTCTTCTTGTAATCTGCTATTTCTACCATTGAAATATCACGGGATTTTGTGAACTTTTTAACTACATGCTCCTTGAACTTTATGGTTAATCTATCCATCTTTGGATCTTTGTAGGTCTTCCCTTCCCGCATCTAAACTTGCAGCTTGAGCTTGTGTAGCTTTGTCTTTGTCATTTGGCCCATTGCTACTTTTGCCTTGATCACCACCATATAGTCCCAAAGATCTTTTAGTCCTTGAAGTCTCTTTGCTTCAGCTTCCTTTGGAGTAGCATACAAGCTCCAAAGTTTTGCAATGACTTCCTCTATGATGTATGGTCTTTCTATAACTTGCTTTGCCTTTTTCCTTTTCTGACTCTACTTTTAGTAATTCTAATCAAAGGTTGGTCCCTTTCTTGTACTCAAATGATATATTTTCTCAATAGGCACTTCTTGCTTTCTCACCCTACAAGTCACACTACAACTTATTAATGTGAGTTATCTTGGTATTAATATCAAACTTATACCACTTCTACCTCTTGGAGTGCATTTAGGTCTTTTTGAAGTTTCCAGAGTGCATAATCTTGGCTTTTTCTTGCACTCTTGAGCAAGGTCTTCTTTCTATTTAGGTCCTTTGCATCTTGCAAGAGTATGTCTCCTCTCCTAAAATCTCCCTTGTACAATACTTGGTACTTCTCCACTTCATCCTACCAATGGTTGCTCTTTGCCTTCATTGCAAAATCATTGGCATGACCTCTTTGCCAATAAAGTGTAATTGTTCACCAATCTTCTTGGTATTGTGGCAAAATTGCCTACAATTAGGTAAGCAAGGATCCTACTGAATTAATTAAGACTGAAACACTATCAAAGCATATTATTGATTGCACTTTAGGTATTACAACTTCTTTGTGGATTAATCCTCCAAGCATATCCTTATCCTTGGATACAAATCCCCTTTTCTTTAGCCCCTCCTTCTTTGTTCTTAATCATCTCCATCTCCAAAGGTGATTTTGGTTGCACAAGAATAGGTGGTTCTTCTTTGTTTCAAAGGTATTATTGATCTTTGTGTGGTGACTTGCCTCACCTTGTGGAGAAAAATCTGCTCCTCTTTATGTTTTCTCCTTCAATCTCTATTTTGGGCTCTGTAAGGTAAGTTCATCCTCCTCATCTTTATCTATTTCATCTTCAACTTCATCTTCTTTTGAAGAAACCTTGATCACTTGCAGATTTCTCCTTACTCTCTTTGTAAGACTTTTTGGTCTTGATGGAATGCTTTGCTTCTTTTCAAGAACCATGTCTTTTCTCACTTTCTTACTATGGACAACAAATTGCTGTCAACTTCTTGGATTATTTTGATTATTCTCCTTCCTTCAAAATGAATAAAGTGATCTTCAAGGTGGATATGCATGGTGAACTTCTTCCTCTCCTCCTTGGTCAGAAAATTGACATCCATGTAGAAATGAATAGCAAAGGGGACCAAATAGGTAGATCCTCCATCCTCCTCTAATTCTTGAATCATAGATGATGTGTATTGATGAATGCAATTTACTACCACTTGTTCATATATCTGGTCAAAGGAGATTGCTTGGTTTATGAGAAAACTAAACTCTGTAGAAGGAAGATAACCCAAGGGATGTGCAACATTGGAAAGTTAGTAGCTATGGAGCAAGGACAAGAGCCTACAAAAGGGACTCCAACAAAGAAGGCTCCCAAAAACATAAATCCTTTGGCAAAGGAGACCTTTGTTATGAAGGAAGTGTTATGTTTGGCTTGTCAAGAGCAAAATCAAATGTAACTAATGGCCGTTGCTTGTCACTTGTCTAGAAGTTCAAGTGGACAGTCACTTGTCTAGAAGTTCAAGTGGATGACAGTGATGGACAGTGATGGACCTGTTTATAATGTATAAATATGTGCAATGAGAAATAAAGCTTTAAGAAGGCTGGTGTGAGTCTGTTTCAGTAGTGGAGGTAGCTTGGAGTGAACCATGTTATTTCTCATTAGTCTTATGATTTCTTTTTAATGTGGTTGTGATGTGCTATTGTGAGAGGTCCTAAGGACTGTGTTTTTCTAACAATTGGTATCAGAGCTTAGTTGGTCCTGAAGAGGGACTTAAGATCTGGAGGGGGCTGTGGAGAGGGTCAAGAAGCAAGTCCCCAGCAAAGCAAAGCAATGGCAGGGGTGATATCTATATCAAATGATAAATTTGCAGTGGAGAAGTTTGATGGGAAAAACAATTTTGGACTTTGGCAACTGAAGATGAAGGACCTTCTTGTCCAGCAAGGACTACATAGAGCACTGAAGAAAAAACAGGAGTACAAAAGTAATGAAGATGAAGAAGATGAAGATGCAGATCTCAAAGCTATCAGCATTATTTGGTTGAACCTTGCTGATGAAGTGCTATACAATGTTATGAATGAGGAATCTGCACCAAAACTATGGGCCAAATTGGAGAATCTTTATATGACCAAGTCATTGACGAATAGATTATATCTTAAACAAAAGTTGTATATGTTGCGGGTAAAGGAAGGCCAAAGTATTATGGAGCACCTCAATGCTTTCAACAAAATCATTTCTGAGTTGATGGGCATAGAGGTCAAGTTAGAAGAGGAAGATAAGGCATTTCTGTTATTGAATTCACTTTCTCCTTCATATGAGCATCTGGTCATAACTCTTCTATATGGGAAGGATAAACTGTGAGGAGGTTACTTCAACATTATTGTCCAATGAGATGCAGAAAAGACCCAACCAAGAAAAGACAAATCCAGAGGCTCTATTTATTAGAGGAAGGACAAGAGAGAGAGAGAGAGAGAGAGAGAGAGAGAGAGAGAGAGAGAGAGAGAGAGAGAGAGAGAGAGAGAGAGAGAGAGAGAGAGAGAGTAAATCAAGATCCAAGTCTAGAACTGGAGGTTTTAAAGGCAAATGCTAGATTTGTGGGAAAGTTGGACATTTCAAGAAGGATTGTAACAACAAGAGGCTTGAGTCCAATAAGAATAAAGGTCAACTTTCAGATCAAGCAAGTATTGCTGAGGCATCTGGTATTGTGGATGATGTTCTATGTGCTACCCAAGACAAAGATAAATTTGAGGAGTCATGGATATTGGACTCAGGTTGCTCTTACCATATGTGTCCAAATAAGGAGTGGTTTCATGAGTACAAACCATTCAATGGAGGATCTATAATAATGGGGAACAACATGACTTGCAAAGCTATTGGCATTGGTACAATACGCATTAAGATGTTTGATGGTATTGTGAGGACTCTTGCTGATGTGAGGCATGTTCCTGAGTTAAGGAAGAATTTGATATCACTAGGCACTTTGGACTCAAATGGTTGGAGATGGGGAGCAAAAAATGGAACACTCAAGGTATCGAAAGGAGCATTGGTTGTAATGAAGAGCAAGAAGATAGGAAATCTTTATGAGCTTGTTGGAGAGACCATTACTGGAGGAGTGGCAAGTACCATTTCAGAAAGTGAAGATCCTAAAGATCTTACTCAATTATGGCACCTACGTTTGGGTCATATGAGTGAAAGAGGTCTAAGTGAATTGTCCAAGCAACAACTTCTGAGGGTCTTAAAAGTTGTAAGTTAAAAATTCTGTGAGCATTGTGTAATAGGAAAGCAACGAAGGGTAAGCTTTTCCACAGGAGTTCATTGCACAAAGGGAATTTTAGACTATGTGCATTCTGATGTTGGGGCCCTGCACTTATAGCTTCAAAATCTGGAGCATTATATTTTGTGTCTTTGGTTGATGATTACTCTAGGAGAGTATGGGTCTACACCATGAAGCAAAAATCAGAGGTCTTCTCTATCTTTAAACAATGGAAGGTGATGATGGAGAAACAAATTGGAAGGAAAGTGAAGTGTTTGAGATCTGATAATGGTGGAGAATACAAATCTGGAGAGTTTGATAGATATTGTAAGAGTGAAGGGATAATTCATCACTTTACAGTTCCGGGTACCCCTCAACAAAATGGAGTGGCGGAGCGGATAAATCATACACTCTTGGAGAAAGAAAAAATTATGTTAAGCAATGCCAGATTGGAGAAGAGTTTTTTGGGCAGAAGCTATAAATACAACTTGTCATTTGATCTTGGAAATGAAGAAATATCATCTCTTGTAGATCTACCAAGTGAACCATTAGAAGAGCAAAGTCTTGAAGTGATTCATGAATGTAGGTATCCAAATAGGGATAGGAGACCTCCAAAGAGATTTGATGATTCATTCATAGCTTATGCTCTTCTTATGGAGAATGGTGAGCCTTCTTCATATGAAGAGGCAATACAAGATCAAGAGTGTCAAAAGTGGCATTGTGCAATGCAAGAGGAGATGAAATCTTTGGCCACAAACCAAACTTGGAGATTTGAAAAATTGCCTATGGGAAAGAAGGCAATTGGTTGCAGATGGATATTCCGGAAGAAGGAAGGACTTCCAAAATTAGGTGGAGATCGATACAAAGCAAGGCTTGTAGCAAAGGGTTATAGCCAAAAAAAAGGTATTGACTTCAATGAGATTTTTTCACCAGTGGTAAAAATCTCTTCAATTTGTGCACTATTGGCAATAGTTGCATTGCATAATTTGGAGTTGGAGCAACTAGATGTTACAACTGCTTTTTTACAAGGAGAATTGGAGGAGGAGATTTTCATGCATCAACCTGAAGGTTTTGTGGTACCAAGGAATCATAACCTGATTTGTAGGTTACAAAAGTCTTTATATGGACTAAAGCAAAGTCCAAGACTTTGGTACATGAAATTTGATACTTTCATGTTGAAGCATGGATATAACAAAAGTGAATCAGATTGTTGTGTGTACCTCAAGAAGCTACATGGACCTAGTGTTTTTGATTTAATCATCTTGGTACTATATGTGGATGATATACTGATTGCTGCGGAGGATATGGTTGAGGTGGAGAAATTGAAAGCACAACTTGGTAAGGAGTTCAATATGAAGGACTTGGGTTCTTCAAAGAGGGTGCTTGGGATTGAAATCCATCAGGATTGAAAGTTATGGATATCTCAAAGGAGATATTTGGAAAAATTACTTGCTTGGTTTGGCATGGAGAATGCAAAACCAGTGAGCACTCCAATGGCAAGTCATTTCAAGATATCATTGAAGCAATGTCCATCAAATGAAGAGGAGTAATGTCAAATATTCCTTATGCTAGTGCTGATGGGAGTTTAATGTATGCTATGGTCTGCACTAGACCAGACATCTCATATGCTATGAGTATAGTGAGTAGATACATGGAAAATCCAAGGAAACAACATTGGGAAGTTGTGAAGTGGATACTTTGTTACTTTGAAAGGGACTATAAATATTAGCATTACCTTTGATGTGGAGAAGAACCAAGAAGGAGGAATTAGAAGGTATGTAGATTCTGACTTTGTAGAGAAGGTCTACAACAAGGTTTGTTTTTACCCTTTTTGGTGGTGTAGTAAGTTGGAAGTCTACTCTACAATCTACAGCTGCTCTTTCTACTACAAAGGTGGAATATATAGCAACAACTGAGGCTGCCAAAGAAGCAATATGGCTACAAAGATTAGCCAAGGATGTAGGACTCCCTTACATGAAGTCCACACTTTCTTGTGATAGCCAAAGCGCTATTCACTTGGCCAAAAATCAAGTATATCATTCAAGGACAAAGCATATTGATGTGAGACATCATTTTATCAAGGAAGCTATGATAAATGGTGAGATCAATTTGCAAAAACTTGGCATAGAGGTAAATGCAGCTGATATGTTATGTTGACTAAACCTGGTCCTGTTGAGAAGTTCAAGTTATGCATGAACTTGCTCAACCTTGAATTATGCTCTTTAGGATGATATGGTGGATACAAGCAAAAGGTGGAGATTGTTATGTTTGGCTTGTCAAGAGCAAAAGCAAATGTAACTAATGGCCGTTGCTTGTCACTTGTCTAGAATTTCAAGTGGACAGTCACTTGTCTAGAAGTTCAAGTGGATGACAATGATGGACATTGATGGACCTGTTTATAATATATAAATATGTGCAATGAGAAATAAAGCTTTAAGAAGGCTGGTGTGAGTCTGTTTCAGTAGTGGAGGTAGCTTTCGGGATAGGGAGTGAACCATGTTATTTCCTATTGGTCTTATGATTTCTGTTTAATGTGGTTGTGATGTGCTATTATGAGAGGTCCTAGGGACTGTGTTTTTCTAACAGGAAGACCCTCAACCTTGAACAATATGTAAATGTGACACCAACTTATCACAAACTAAAATTGATGACTATTTGTTTTTACTAAAATATTCATATGTGTGGGACACAACTGCTCATATCAAGCATGTCAAGATTCTTTGAACTCACACAAGAGAGAGAGAATAGGGATGAATCAAGAGAATGAGTAGGTAGATAGTGCCCTTGGCGGCAAATTTTTAACTAACTTTGTAACAAGTATACTAAGCGAGAACTCAATGATATACAAGTTCAATCTAAGTCTAAACTAGTTCACACCTATAGAGAGCTTGGAAGCTCAACACTCTCCCTCAAGCTCCTATCAATGCAATATATACCTAACTAATCTTGGAACATATCAAATGTGTCTTTAGGCAAAGCCCTTGCAAAGATGTCAACTACTTGCTCGCTTGTACCTAAAATACAAGATCTATCTTACCTGCTAGTACCTTCTCCCTAATAAAGTGATGCTGCACCTGAATGTGTTTTGTCCTAGCATGAAACATGGGATTACCAATAAGTCTAATACTACTCTTGTTATCTATATTAGATAAAAATTGCACTAGAGACACATACACCAATGTCAGCAAGTAACCTTCAAAGCCAAACTACCTCACATGTAGTGTTGGTTGCACCTCTATACTTTGCCTTGCAAGAAGACAAGGATACCATAGTTTGCTTCTACCAATTAATAGCTACACTCCCTAAATTGAAAGTATATCCAGATGTGGGTTGCATGTCCAAAGTACTCCTAGCTCAATTTGCATATGTAACCCACACAACTACCTACTCTTTGTGGCTATATAATGAAGTCCAAACTATATAGTGAACTTGATGCACTGGATAATCCTCCAAATTGCATCAAGATGTGGCTTCTAAGGAGTTTGCATGAATTGACTCACAAGTCCCACATTGTAGCTCAAATCTGGCTTAGTGATAATGAGGTAGATCAAACTCCCCACCATCTATCTATACATGATAGGATCTTCAAGCAGCTCCCTCTTAATAGGACTCAACATCAAATTCTGTTCTAAAGGTGTGGAGATGGGCTTGCAAGCCATCATACCAGACTTGGCAAGGATGCCAATAGCATATTATCATTGCAACAACCACATATCTTCATCATCCTTGATGAACTCAACTGAAAGAAGGTATCTTAACTCTCACAAGTTCTTCATTTTGAACTTAACCTACAACTTAAGTTTAATCTACAAAATCCACTTCTCACAACTTCGACTTAGGATCAAATCATCCATATGGATTGTAATGACAATGCAACAATTTGTTATACTTAGTACATAGAGTGAGGAGTTTGAATCACATACACTTAAATGCCTACAAGACACCAATGATCTTACCATACCAAGCTCTAGGAGCTTGCTTGAGTCCATATAAGGCCTTCTACAACCTACACTCTAGAGCTAGAGAACCTAGGTCTTCACACCTAAGTGGCTGCACCATATACACCTCTTCTTGAAGATTTGCATGCAAGAAGGTATTTTTTACATGCATCTAATGCAACTTCCAATGCTTACTAGTTGCTATTGCTACTCCTATTTGAATAGTAGCCATCTTAGCAGCAAAATTAAACGTCTTATCATAATTGATTCCATGCTCTTGTGGTTAACCCTTGACTACCAATCTAGCCTTATAGAGCCATCCTGGTTTTTCTTGATATTGTATACCCATCTACAACCAATTGCCATCTTATTGGGTGGTAAATCCACTCCCATGTTTGTTGTTGACTTGCAAAAATCTCCTCATCCACAGCTGCCATCCCCTACTTGTTTTGCAATGCTTCTCAAATAGTATTTGGCTCAGAGTCTTGGAGCACTTTCACCATATATGCATGATGAGAGGCAACAAAACCTGCATACATGAACCTTTGAATTAGATGTTAGACTTTGCTTGAACATCAAGGTAGTTGGTCCATTGTAGAACCATCAGCACTACCTCTTACATCTGCCACTAGACTTGTGGTATCCTTAGGGCAATCCAAAGTGCAAGCATCAGAACATGCACTATTGCTAGGTTCTAAGTCAGACTTTGGTTGATAGCACACCCTACCAAACTAGGGACATTGTACATTTGAAGTTTTTTTCACTCCTTATTGAAGTAGTGGGTTCTATTTATTGGTGAACATTCTTCCCCTTAGAAGGCAATCAAGGAGCAATAATAGGCTCTAGCGGTACATACCAAGCCTTTGCTCATTAAATGCAACATCCCTAGATACATAAAGCCTCTACATGGAGGGATAATAACATCTCTATCCCTTTGCCTAGAGAGCATAGCTTAAGAATACACAACACATAGCTTTGGGATCAAGCTTGTTATGCTTCTCATTTGGAATGTGCACAAAACATACATAACCAAGGACTTCTAGGCATGAAATATCAGGCTTATTGCCTATAAATGCCTCTGTTAGGATGCTGGAAGGAATCATTGCTGATGGACATCTATTCATCATGTAAACTACACATGTAACAACTTCTACCCAATATATTTTAAGCATATGAGTCTTGTTTAGCATAGCTTGCATGGCCTCTACTATATGACAATTCTTGCATTATGCAATGCCATTCTATTCTGGACTATAACTATAGCTTTGTTGGCATTGGATGCCATGATGTTGTTAAATCCATTGATAGGTATTTATCTCTTCCATCTAACTTGAATTGAAGAATATGGTGTCATGATTGATTCTCTACAAGGGTCTTGAAGGTTTGGAAATTAAAAAGCACTTCAGATTTTTGCTTCAAAAAATATGCCCAATTGAATATGGAGAAATCATTAATAAAGGCCAAGAAATACTAAGAACAGTCAAGCTAGATGTCAAAGCTGTCCATACATTGTTGTGCATCAACTCAAGTATTTAGTTGCACATTTTCCTTGGTAACTAGAGTGCTGCATAGCCTATTTTCCAAATTGACAAGCGTGGCAAATCTTTGCACTACCATTACATGTAAACTATGGAATATCTGTAAGTATAGTAGTGTTTTGTAGATTCTTTAGGTTTTGGACATTCATGTGGCCAAGGCACTTATGCCAAATCTTCATTTCAGTCACATTGATCCACTCTATCCATACAATGCCGCTTGAATCCGAGGCATTGTGATATTTAGTTTCAATAGCCTACCGCATCTAGTCCTTATAACTATCACTATCCACATAGCTATACTTGTATCACACAACCATTGTGATTTAACAAAACTTGATACCATGACTCTAGAAATTGGCCTATTGAGACACAATTTTGAGTGATGGTTGGTGTAAAAGATTGAGATCAAGGAGAATGGAAACTCACATTGGGACACTTGAATATGGGAAAACTCTGAATGCCTAGTACAAACTTTTGTATACTCTGAACTTTGGCTTTGGTGTATATAGGTAGCATACAAGGCCCTTTGAGAAACTTCTCAAGAAGCTTCTTTGAGCCGCTTTCTTAGAGTGCAAGCCAAGTTAATTAGGAAGCTTCTCAAGAAATTTCTTTCTAGAAGTCGTCTACTTGGCATGCAAGCTAAGCTAGTTGGAAGCTTCCTTCTAGAAGCTACTTGCTTAGGGTGCAAGTTAAGCTAGTCTGAAAACTTCCCAAGAAGCTTTCTAGATGCTTCTAGAATATTCTAAGCTAAATTGGCTTATTCTCTACTTCATTAGCCTTACTAACTACATTGCTAAACTCCATATTGTTACATATTCCCCCACCGCTAGATAGTGATGTCCTTGTAGCCATTGAAGCTTCAAACTCTTGGATGGCCGTCTGTACATTTTGGAGGTGAGAAAGAGGTTCCCATGTGGCATCATGAAGGGGATACCCTTTCCAAAGGACCTTGTACTCTGTATGTTGTCTATGTCCTTGTTAAATGTGGCAATGCACAAGGATATGATCAACTTTGTACTCCTCATGATCATTGATAGGGATGGGAGGAGGAGGAGATTGGACACAAGAGGAACAAGAAGATGGGTTAGGAACAAAGGGTTTCAACTTGGGAATGTGAAAGGCAAGGTGGATGCGCATATGACAAGGTAGGGCAAGTTGATAAACAATAAGAGAGATGGATTTGGATGACATCAAAGGGTACTATCCTAGGGTCCTAGGGGCAAGTTTACAAACTTGGGTATCAAGTGGGAGGGGTAGGTTACTAGAGGATAACATGACTTTATCACCAACTTCAAATGTGAGATCAAGATGATGGTGGTCTGTATATTGTTATTGATGATTTTGAGCAACAAGGAGGTGAGATTTGGCTTGTTGGAGAGATTGAGATATGGTGGTCAAGAAGGTTGACTTATGAGGGACCTAAGATGGAGGAGGAGCAAGAAGAGAATCTGGAACAAGCAGATCTTGGCCAAAATTGAGAAAGAAAGGAGACAATCCGATGCTTGCATGTTTGGAATTATTGTAGGCAAATTCTACAATTGCAATATATTCATCCCAATTGGTATGGTGGACATTGACAAAGGCATGCAACATGTCCTCCATGGTACAATTTGCATGTTCAGTTTGTCTATCTATTCGAGGATGATAGGCTGTGGACAAAGCAAGCTTGGTGCCGATTATATGGAAGAGTGCTTGCCAAAACTTCCCAATGAATCATGGATCACGGTCAAAGATGAGTACAAGTAGCATCTCATGATGCTTGAAGACATTGTTGAAGTAGATTTGCACAAGGTTGGAACATCTATGATATCAAAGGTTGGTAGTAAGTGGATTTGCTTATCCACAAACACCATGATTGTTGTGTGTCCTTGCTTTGTCTTGGGCAAGGATGTGATGAGATCCAAACTCATGTGTTCCTATCAAGCGGATGGAATGGGGAGTGGTTGAAGGAATCCACTCGGCTTTTGGTTACTGGCCTTGCTACATTGGCAGTTCTCACATGATTGGACAAACTCTCAAACATCTTGTGTCATGCACGTCCACCATCGGCATTGGAAGGTACCCAAGGTCTTATTCAGACCCATGTGACCAACTATTGGTAAATTATGGGCTTCTTGAAGGCACACAAGTCGGAGATCACCTTTGGCATGAACATAGATCTGGTCCTCATGGAATAGTAGGACTTCCTTGAAGGAGAAGGTGTTTTACTCCTTGTTACATGCTATAAGATGACCATGTACTATTTGGAAGAAGAGATCTTGTTGTAGAGCTAATCAAAACTTGTTTTTGACCTTGGAGTCAATTGACACCATTGTAATTGCTACTGTGATGAGAGGAAGAGACTTCAAATCGGGTCATCATGATAAAGCATCAGGGATGACATGGAACTGTGAGCCGGCTTGTCTCTCACTCAGGATGAACCTCTGATGGCTATTATGGTAGCGCACCATGGACTAAGGAGGCAAGGAATCCCAACTCCATCATATTCCTCCAAGGCTAACACTCCAAGACTCAAGACATTGCTCACTAGAGAACTCAATGAGAGAGAGATAATTGAAAATGAAAGGATGATGAGTACCTCCTCACCTCTTGTTTATATACTTGTGAAATAGTTACACACCAAAGTTACTAATTATTGGAGTAACTCAAGTTATTAGGCTAAAAGTCAAGTAAAGTCAAAAATTAGAAAGGAATATCCATTCACATGAGCATATTTCCCTAAGCATGTGGTCTTATCTTGACCCAACCACTAAGTCAAGGATTCCTTCACATGGGTTATCCTTGGAATATAGAAGAATCCAAAACAAAAAGGCTTGCGGGCCCAAGAGTTCTCAACTCTTTCCTCAAAGCCAAACATCTAGTTACTAGGCTAAAAGTCAAGTAAAGTCAAAAAGTAGAAAGGAATATCCATTCACATGGGAATATTCTCCTAAGAATGTGGTCTTATCTTGACCCAACCACTAAGTCAAGGATTCCTTCACATGAGCTATCCTTGGACTATAGAAGAATCCAAAACAAAAAGGCTTACGGGCCCAAGAGTTCTCAACTCTTTCCTCAAAGCCAAACACCTAGGAATAATACCAAGTCAACACACTTAAATCCAAAATAGTGGTGCTCATCTTTTCTATTTCCTCTAAAGTAAGGTCCCCTCTATCTTAGCTATGACTAACTTTAGCTAACCATGACCAATATAGAACCATCCTTTATCTCTATATAAATAATTTCTCTTAAGTACTTGTAATACCAAGCTAAATATCACAATACCACACACATGCACAAATGTGTGTTACAAAATAGACCTGGTTTGTACTCAAGTTTGATGTCAAACAATTAGAGTTGCTCCTCCCATCAATGATGTCAACTCTTCATGTGTTCCAAGTGTAAGGTCTGCAACAATGGTTGTGATTGGTTTGCGTGATCACTTGTTTCCCTAAGAGATAATGCCTCCATAACTTGGTGGCATATACCATTGCAAGTTGTTCACAATCTCAAGTAGAGTAATTTCTTTTAGTTGTATTTAGTTGGTGAGACACAAAGGCAATGGATGTAGTTCATTTGGGAATTCTTATTGCAACACTGCTCCAATTGCAAAGTTAGAGGCATCAAAATCAACCACATAAGGTAGGTGAGGATCATATGGTTGAAGGATGGGTCTTGAAGATACTATATGTTTCAACTTTTGGAATGGTTCTTCATGCTTGGTGGTCCACTAGAAGCTCAAGTTCTTCCCTAAGAGGTAAGTCAATGGTGCAACCACATGAACATAATAATGGATGAACCGTTGGTAAAAATTGGCCAATCCATTAAATGCTTGTACTTCTATAGCATCCTTCAAAGTAGACCAATCAATAATGGCATTGATTTTCTCCTCTTCCATCTTGATCTCTTCCAATGAGATCTTGTGACCCAAGAAGGTGACCTCCTTTTACCAAAAGGCACACTTCAATTTCTTGCAATAAAATTTCCATTATCATAGTTGTTTAAGGACTTCTTGCACGTGATGCATATATTCTGCCTCAGTCTTGCTATAGATTAAGATATCATCCAAGAACACCACCACGTACCAATCCAATAGTCCATCCAACACCCGATGCATATGATCCATGAAGATTGCTGGAGCATTAGCAAGCCCAAAAGGTAGAACTCTCCAGTCAAAATGCCAATACCTTGTGCAAAAGGTAATCTTTTGTACATCCTTCCTATCAATAGTGATTTGCCAATAACCTTTGCAAAGATCCAACTTGGAAAAGTATTGTGTTCCACTCAGTTGATCAAACAAATCATCAATTCAAGGCAAGGGATATGTATTCTTCACTATTTTCTTATTGAGCCCACGGTAATCAATATAGATACAAAGTCCTCCATCCTTCTTTGGAACAAATAGTACCAGTGCTCCCCATGGAGAGGTACTATCTTGTATGAAGTCCTTCTCCAACAACTCCATAAGTGTTATTTGCAACTCCTCCAACTCCTTTGGTGAGAGTCAATAGATTGGTCTGCTCATTAGAGTATTCCTTGGCAATAACTTGATCTTGAAGGGCATACCATGATCGGAGGGTAATCCCTTTGGCAAATCATCCATAAACATGTACACAAACTCCTAAACTATCTGATCAACCATTTCTTGATGAGGCTCTTGGCACTCCTCAAATTGTCCTTGTGCAATCGGCTTGATCCACATTGCAAATACATACTTATCTTCCTCCAAAGCTTGCTCTATGGCTGCTTCACTAACAAACTTCCCATCTAGGGACTCATCTTTCTTCAAAACTTGCTCTATGGTTGCCTTCTTGGAAAACTTCCCACCTTGGGACTCATCTCCATTCAAGGCTTGCTCTATGGCTACCTTCTTGACAACTTCCCATCTTGGGACTGGCTATTCTTAGGTGTCTTACTCAAAGGTGCTAGACAACCTAATTGGGAATTCCTACCTTGGTGTTGTACTTGAATTTGTTGGGTGGGTGCAATCAAATTGAACCTTATGACGTTCAAGTCAAGGTAGATCTAGAATGATATCATAGTGTAGAGGTGACACTACAAACCTCATACACTCCAAATACTCCTTCCCAATCTTAAAGGTAACAAGATGCGAGGTAAAAAATGTAGAACCCTTTCTTCCATCCACCATCATCAATCTACTTCTACTTATTGGCTTGATAGGAATACCTAATTCCTTTGCTACTTGCATAGACATGTAATTCTCTGAACTTCCAAAATCAACCTACAACCTTGATTAGAAATTGTACCTTGCAAGTGAAGCAAACTTGCGTAGGTCAAGCCTTCAATCCCATTGGAACTAATCAATCTCCTAGTAGGTGGTTCAAAATCTCCTACTAGGATTCCTTTTTTCCTTGATCATTCCGCTCCACAAAACTTATCTGGTCAACTTGTTAAGGTCACCCATTCTTGAGTGGAAATTTTGTGATACAATGTCCCAATTGGTGACAATAAAAAAAACCACTATTTTGTCACAATTTCTCTCTATCTACAATGCCAAGTAGTCTTTGTGACATCAATCTCCATTGGTGCTGGCTCCTCCACCTGTATGTAGTGTATCGGTAGGTTCTATGGGGGTCAAGGTCAAGACCAAGTTGTTGCAACCAAGGAATCAAAACATTTGGCCAACTGCATGGTATCCTCCAAGTGTTGTAGCCCTTGCATGGTTACCTCTAATTTTGTTCTTGACTTCAAGCCCCTCACTAATTGATCTAGAGCTTCATCTTCTAGGATATTTGGAATTTGCATGATGGTGTTATGGAATTGCATGATGTAACTTCTTACAAAACCAATATGTTTCAATTTTGCCAACCTATCCCATGCAGCTTGTGTGGCATTTATAGCTTGGAACTGACTAATTATTGCACTCTTGAATTCTACCCATGTCAAGATTGGTGCAACAATTTGTCATTTAGCTTGCTCTACTCGGAATCTCCACCATAGCTTTGCTACTCTGTCCAATTGGCTAGAAGCCAAGAGAATCTGTTTTTGCTCGTCTTGTAGATTGGTAGCTTCAAAATAACTTTCACAGTCAAACACAAAATTCTCCACTGCACCCAAGAGATTCTTGCCTTCAAATACCTTGGGTTTAGGGAATCGGATTTGCTCTTCTCCTATTTGAACCGGTACTCTCTCTATGTGCTCTTATCGCCAAAGATCTTGTTCATCCAACAATCTAGTAAGGTGCTTGATTTATTGCTGCATAGCAAGGATAACATTGTGCATTTCCGCCATGGTTGCTACTCTATCATACCACCCCTAATCTATCTAATTCATTAACACATAGAAGTAGCACGTCCATCATTCTCCATAAGTTACCACTGGAAGCACCAAGGGTTCCTCATATATGGTGATCATATGAAAAAAATCTTATCCAAAGTATGAGGTGATGAATTGTGTGAAATGATACTTGGGTAGTACTTGGACACAGAAATCCCAATGGTTTGGTGGAAGTGGATTTGGTGGTCCATTAAATTCCATCCATCCCCTTCCTGCTCTAATACCAATGTAAAAGATTGAGACCAAGGAGAGAAATAGGAGAATTGAAACTCACATTGGTATACTTGAATGTGGGAAAACTCCAAATGCCTAGCATGAGCTTTAACTTTGGTATTTATAGGTAACATACAATGCCCTTTGAGAAGCTTCTCAAGAAGATTCCTTGAGCTGATTTCTTAGAGTGCAAGCCAAGTTAACTAGAAGGCTTCTCAAGAAGCTTCCTTCTAGAAGTTGCCTACTTGGCATACAAGCTAAGCTAGTTGGAAGCTTCTTGAAACTTCCTTCTAGAAGCTACCTGCTTGGAGTGCAAGTTAAGCTAGTCGAGAAGCTCCCAAGAAGCTTTCTAGATGCTTCTAGAATATTCTAGGCTAATTTTGATTATTCTCTACTTTGTTAGCCTTACTAACTACGTTGTTGAACTCCATATTTTTACAATTGATACAAATAGAACATCCTTAATGTTAAAATATTGGACTTCAAGGCAACAAGATGCACTTTACCCTTATGAGTGATATGATGTTGGGAATCATTGCCAATAACAACAATGATGGGATGTTGAACTGGTTTTGGATGATTGGACCAACCTTGATGTCCTATCATATTGTTGCTGGCTCTGGAGTCAATGTACCGCTCCTCAATAAGCTGCACCATAGTTCCCATGACACAAGTCATTGTCAATAGGATCTCTTCTTCAAGATCATCACAGTCACCAAAATCAAAAGCTACAAAATTCTAGTGAGCAATGTAGCCTTTGCTCTTGTTTGTTTGTTGTTGACTTTGTTGTGGTTGGGCCAATCATGATGTTGATATCCATGATTGGATGCACGTCTTCTATTACCATTGTATGGAAAACTCCCACATCCAAAGACATGTCCATGACCCCTACCTTTGCTTGCACTTGCATACATAGCTTGATCTTGTTGCTACAAATTTTAGGAAGACCTTTGGTTTCTTGTCAATCATATCTCTTCATTTACCAACAAGGAGGTCAAGTCTTGAAGTGAAAGATAAGTCTCATGCACAACAATCAATGTTTGAAAGGATTGGAACTGAAGATTGTAACACCCATTTGTGCATGTATTTGCTATTATGATATTTACTTTGGTATTAGAAGTACTTGAGAGATATTATTTATATATAGAAGTGAAGGATGGTTCTACATTAGTCATGATTAGCTAAATTTAGTTATAACTAAGATAGAGAGAACCTTACTTTAGAGGAAGTGGGAAAGATGAGCACTATTATTTTGTATTCTAGTGTATTAACTTGGTATTATTCTTAAGTGTTTGGCTTTGAGGAAATACCCACAAGCCTTTTTGTCTCAAATTCTTCTATAATCCAAGGATAGCCCATGTGAAGGAATCCTTGACTTAGTGGTTGGGTCAAGATAATGCCACATGCTTAGGGGAATATTCCCATGAGTATGGATATTCCTTTAGACTTTTGATTTTATTTGATTTTTAGCCTAGTAACTTGAGTTACTTCAGTAATTAGTAACTTTAGTGTGTAACTATTTCATAAGTATATAAACTAGGGGTGAGGAGATACTCATCATCCCTTTATTGGCAACCATTCTCTCTCTCATTGAGTTTTTAATGAGCAATGGTTTGAGTCTTGGAGTGTTAGCCTGGAAGAGTATGATGGAGTTGGGGTTCTTTGTCTACTTGAGTCCATGATGCACTACCATAATAGCAATTAGAGGTTCATCTTGAGTTGAGAGACATGCCAACTCATAGGACCTGATCCTTGTAAAGTAATCATGCTCAAATTGTCATTGTCTATTGTGACTCCAATACTATCAAGTTGGTCAACAATACTCCTTATGGATAGAATGTATGCATTCATAGGTTGTGATCCCTTCTTGATAACATTAAGCTTCTATTTCAATTGCAACTTGCACACCTTGTAGATGTTTCAAACATCCTTCCAATTGCCTCCCACACATCTTGTAGTGTATTTGCACCTTGAAAATAACCACACATAGAGGCAAAAATGGAAATTTTGAGGTAATGCAAGAATTGGTTGGCTTGCTTCTTCCATTTTCTTACATCTAGGCTCTTATTATCTCCTTTTGGTTTCATCTCCTTCCCTATGATAAGTTCCCATAGTTCTTCTCCCATTAGAAAATACTTCATGCATAGTTTCCATACATAGTAGTTGGCCTTGTCAAGCTTCTTGCATGTAATGGAGCTCACATTGAATTCAGCCATATTTGATCTTTACTCAAAAAATTAATGACTCAATTGTTTGCTTTAATTGAGCATAATCCACCATGCATGTTTTCAACTCTACTCTCAACTCTATGCTTCCCAAAATGTGTACATCCATCAACCCCAAAAGAAGACATGAAAGTCAAGAATCTATCATGAAACATAGGAAAAAGACACGCTCAAAGTACACTTGACAAAAAGAGACCTCTACAATAGTGATCAAAGGCAAAACACGCCAGAAATGCCAAGAAAATATGGATTTCAGAGTTTGAAGGCAAAAAAAGTTATCCCTTGAAATTATAAATTTTTTGCCCCAATTTGCATAGATGGGTACCTCCTACTCTTATTGCTAGTATTATTTCCTATAGATGGGATCTAGAAAGGTTCTATTTTGAAGATATTGGCTTTCAAAGAATTTGTTATAAAAATCTTTGAATCATGCTAGAACTTGGTAGATAACCAAATTCAAGCCTTCTTAACAAGCTAGCTCCAAGGCACCTGGGTAATGTCATTTTGGTCAAAAAGTGGTCAAAAAGTGTTATCTTGGCCCTCAAAAACACAATGAAGGTTATGGTGATGCATAATATTGGCAACTCTCTTCACCATCTTTTTGCTGATGGGAATCTAGGTTTAGCAACACATCATGCTACTATACAACAACAAGGATTGATTTTTGTAAGCACCATCTTTTGGCTGATTGAACTCTAGGTTTAGCAACACGTCAAGCTATTGTACAACAACAAGGATTTTTTTCTCTAAGCTTCACTTCACTTGCTCACCTTGCACTTATATGCATCCAAGGCTCTTAGTGCTCTCTATTGTTATGATACCATGTCAAAATATCTAAACTCACACACATGAGAGAGAGAGAGAGAAATTAATAAAATGAGTAGGTAGGCATCACCACCTAGTATATATAAAAATCAGAGAAAAATGTGCTACCCACATGGAGGGTAGGCCAAGAACTAGTGCACTACATAGGCAATGGCTTTCTAACTAACTCTCTAACAAGTATACCATGTGGGAACGCAATGCTATACAAGTTCAATTAAACCTTGAACTAGTTCACGCTTATAGAGAGTTTGGAGTCTCAACAAATCACATGTACCAAAAATTCATAATGGTTAAGCCATCTAATTAAATACTTGAGGAGGGTTGGTCAATTTTAATTTTACAAAATTGGAGAAGTATGAGTTGCAACAAGGATAGAATTCTCCCTACTTTTGGTAAGAAGTTGCAAGGTTTAGGATTTCAAGAAGAGGTCAAATCTCTACAAGAAAGGCAATTGATAGAGATGAAAGGGATGGAAATAACTATAGCACCTTGAGGGCCTAGGCACAAAAGGGAATTGTTTGAGTTCATCATTAAATCCCTAGGGGTGACCAAGTGGTCACTCCATTATAGGGTAGAGTTTCTCCACAACAAGAAGGTGGAATTATTGCTATGGAATTAGGAGCTAAGTGATCATGTAATATTGCATGAAATTAGAGACAATAGAGATCTAAGAACAGAGCACTTGAGAGGGAACCTCTTTGCCTGAAAAAGGAACACTAATAAGGAGTGTTTGGGCTAGAGTATTCTCCCCCAAACACCATGACCCTAGATTCTACCTAGACCCACCTAGACCTGAGCATAAAAGCAAGATTTTGGGCAACATTCAAGGACCATAAGACCAAGATTGGTTGGTCTGTGCTTTGCTACAAGGATCTATAACACCCATTGGTGCATGTATGCTCTATTGTGATATTTAGTTTGGTATTGCAAGTAATTGGGAGATATAAAGATATTGTTTATATAGAGTTTAACCAAGGTTCTACATAGTCATAATCAACTAAAGTTAGTTGTAGCCAAGATAAAGGTGACCCTACTTTAGAGTAAGTAGATCAAATGAGCACTACTATTTTTTATTCTAGTGGATTGACTTTGTATTAATAATTCCTAGGTGCTTGGCTTTGAGGAAAGAGTTAAGAACTCTTGGACCCACAAGCCTTTTTGGTTTGGATTCTTTTATAGTCCAAGGATAGCCAATGTGAAGAAATCCCTGACTTAGTTGTTGGGTCAACATAAGATCACATACTTATGAGATTATTTCCATGAGTTGGATATTCCTTAAGACTTTTATTCTTTATATGAATTTTTACCTAATAAATTAAGTTACTATGTAATTGATAACTTTGGTGTATAAATATTTCACAAGTATATAAACCAAGGCTGAGGAAGTACTTGTCATCCTTTCATTTACAACTATCTTTCTCTCATTGAATTCTTTAGCAAGCAATGGCTTGAGTCTTGGAGGTGCCTTGGAGTTCTAGCCTTGAAGGAGTGTGATGGGGTTTAATTCTTTGCCTTCTTAGTCCATGGTGCACTACTCTAATACCCATCAGAGGTTCATCTTGAGTGAAAGACAAGCCTACTCATAGATCCTACCAAAAGGGCACTTGCCAAGTCTATAATGAAGTTGTTCAAGTCCAAACAAACTAGTTATTTGAACAACAACACTACCATCTTCTTTGAGTACTTGTATGAAGGAAGGCTTGTAATTTGGGCTTCCATGTTTTGATGATGAGTGCAAAAAATTGCAAGAGATATGAACAAAAAAGGAAGAGTTACCATGGTATCTCCCTTTATCATTCACTTTTATTTAGAGATGAACCTTTTATCCCCAATCAAGAAGGAGAAGTACCCAAATCACTACTTCCATGAAGTTTGTTTTGAGGAGCTATGGGAGAAGGAGATGATGCAAAAGAAATATATATTTGCGGATGCAAAATTTTCTTGCATAAGGAAATTTGTCCTCATAGACAAAGCTCACAATAATTTGGGCTTTGGGAAGAAGAGGCAAATAGAGTTGGCTTAAGAATCCCAAATGAAGGAGAAGAAGAGACTAACCTCTAGGCCAAAGATGAAGACCAAGAAGAGAGCTACAAAGATTCATATGGTAGAAAATTTAGTGGACAAAGATGAAGTTAAACAAAAACTAGAGGCAACATCCACAACCAGCAAACAATCACTCATCCACATTGTAATCTCATTAGACAAGGAGAAAGGAGAAGACCCCAAGTTAGAAGTCTCTAACATTGAAGAAGGCTGTTCAAGTAGAAGAAGAATGCTTAGCTAAGGAAAATACAATGCCAAAGCATGACCTTTCAGCATTGGGAAGGAAGTAGGAGGAAATTAAAAAGTGATGGAACTTATCATATCTCCATAGAATGAAGAAGTACTACCTCAAGAGGAAGGAATAATCAGAGTGGAAGAAGTGCTCAAGGCCAAAGAGGTACTTGAGGATGAAGAGTCATGTCAAGCCAAAGGTGGACTTCAAGCATAAGGATAAGATCAAGACAAAGGAATTTTATGGGCCAAAGATCCAAGTAAGGCAAGAGTGGAGAAGGAGAAGGAAGAACCCATTTTTCTTGTTTATCAAGGAGGAAATTGATACTTTGGTGTCCTTTAGGACTAAAGAAGATGCTCATTCTAGCAAGAAAGAGGTCCTACCAATCATCATGGTGCCTCTTTCTAAGCTGGTCATCCACATAGTAGGACCAATGCCTGAGTTGATGGAGAAAATCCTCCAATAGGACAAGGAGTGTCACAAAAAAATCATAGATTATATCATTCATATGACATATCCATCACATTGCACAAGGAGTTATGCAAGGAAGGACAAAGACATAAAATGAATTGGCAGAAGTCTGTGCTTTGCATTTGGAATGCATTCAGAAGTAAAAAAAATGATTTAGCACAAGTGGTGGCCCAACTTAGGGAAGAAGGAGTGGCCTTGATAGGGAAGTAAGATGAACAAGAGAAGAAGTGGTCAGATGAAGAGAAGATTTATTATGAAGAAGGGGAATAGTGCCAAACTCAATTTGAAGAGTAGATGAAGGCTCAAGAGGAAGAAATCAATGCTTTGAAAGGAGAGGTTGAGAAGACAAAGGTGGTTCTTGTCATGGGAGATGTAAGACACAAGAAGAGCAATGAGTTGTTGAGTGCATATCAAGAAGCTTGCGGGAAAGCTAAAGGAGAAAGAAGAAGAACAAGCTCAAGATTGTGAAGCCTTTTGGGGAGGAATTTTGTTAGATGTGTAAGAAATCAAGACATAGTTGAACCTCGAGAAGACCAAGATCTTGGCATAGATGGAGATCATCTTTTGCATCTGCACCAAGATCAAGTGGTGGGAACTCTAGAGGAGACAATGGAGTCCTCCTAGGAGAAATTGAAGTTATAGGAGTCAAGATCCTAGGAGCATGCTTTGATGATAAAAGTGTATATAGATGAGTAGTTGAGCAACTTATGATAGCCCAATATTGATGTACTTATAGTATAATCAATAAGAATGGGTTGTTCACACAAAGATACAAGTTGGAAATGACTAAGAATGAATCAAAGTGTCATAATGTCACAATTCATCTATTATTTCCTATTTAACCTATGCAACATAATAAATATCACTTTTGCGGTAATCAAGTAAGTAAAGTTAGCTCCCGCAAAGATACAATTCAGAATTGGTCAAATATGAAGCAAACAATAACAAGTTGTTCTTCTTGGTTGCATCTTTAATCTCTCAGGTAGAAACTACACCTAAAAGAGAATAACAAGCACTGATTCACAGACTCGTCACAAGTTAACATTCATTAATCACAACTTCATTAAATAAATTTCCAAACAATTCTTGATTGTGATAATTCAATCTCTCCCAAAAATGGCACTTCACTACAAAACGACTTTGCCTCAAAATTGTGTTCCACCTCTCCATTGAAGGCACAACTTCCTTGATCAAAATTGCTTCACGTCAACACTACACTACACTCACAACTGCAAAATATTACCAACACTACAATTCCTCTTAGATTTGTGAAGGCATTGCTCTAATTGCACTTCACTCAGGATCAAACACACAAAATGAAGATCACGGCCACGGAATCCAACATCCAACACACACATTGACTTGCACTTCAGAATTCTCCACACACCCACAAACACAATGCTGATACTCAGAATTAAGTACAAGCAATGAGCATTGCTTCGCAACACTTTGCTTTATCTATTCTCAAAATTATGAGTACTAAACAACAACACACTATGAATGTCACCTTTAAATAGTAGAGCAATCGATAGTTGCTAACAACTATACCGTTCTACAACAACTTTACAAACCTTTAGATCCAAAATGCCAATGCACCTCTTCATATCTGCCCTTCAAAATCTCGAATCTTTTACTTCTCCAATCCAATGTCAACTTTGACTTGGGCTTCCAAACCTGATGTTCTTTCAAGAATTTCTATGTCTTTGGATCTACTCAATTTCCACTCCTAATTCTTCTATTTCTATGATTTCTTCACTACAACCTACAATTGAGGTCAAAGGTAATCTTCCTAACTCTTTAGCTCTTGACCCATTCTTCTCTAATGTTTTAGCTTGTGGGTCTAAAGACACCTGAACTCCTACTTCACTTACTTTGGGTCTTCTAACTACGTGCATTTCATTACAAAGTTTATCCAACTCCGTCATGTGAGTTGGCTTGTCTCTCACTTGGGATGAACCTCTGATGGCTATTGTGGTAACGCACCATGGACTAAGAAGGCAAAGAACCCCAACTCCATCATACTCCTCCAAGGCTAACACTCCAAGAATCAAGACATTGCTCACTAGAGAACTCAATGAGAGAGAGATAGTTGCAAATGAAAGGATGATGAGTACTTCCTCACCCCTTGTTTATATACTTGTGAAATAAATATGCATCAAAGTTACTAATTATTGGAGTAACTCAAGTTACTAGGCTAAAAATCAAGTAAAGTCAAAAAGTATAAAGGAATATCTATCCACATGGGCATATTCCACTAAGCATGTGATCTTATCTTGACTCAACCACTAAGTCAAGGATTCCTTCACATGGGCTATCCTTGGACTATAGAAGAATCCAAAATAAAAATTCTTATGGGCCCAAGAGTTCTCAACTCTTTCCTCAAAGCCAAACACCTAAGAATAATACCAAGTCAACACATTAGAATCTAAAATAGTGATGCTCATCTTTTCCACTTCCTCTAAAGTAAAGTCCACTTTATCTTAGCTATGACTAACTTTAGCTAATCATGACTAATGTGGAACCATCCTTTATCTCTATGTAAATAATATCTCTCAAGTAATTATATGCGCAAGCTAAATATTACAATACCACACACATGCACAAATGGGTGTTCCATTTACCATGGGACTAAGTTTTCACTTTGTCCTCAAAGTGAAGGTCTCTCTACCTTCTATGATACATCTTCAACTTATCATGGTTAATCCTATCAAAGTGTCTTCCTTCCAACTCCTTAAGATCATAGGTGTAATTGCCTCACACCTTCTCCACTATGAAAGGTCCAAAGTACTTAGGAAAAAACTTATTTTGCACTCTCTTGAATGGAATAGAATCAAACAACATTACCCAATCACCTTCTTTGAAAGGCTCCACCTTCTTCTTGCCTTGCCTCTTGTTATAGCTCTCATTTTTTTTTCCTTTGGGCTTGCTCCACTTGAACCATAGCAGCTGCTCTTGCCTCTTCCAACTCCATGAGTTGATCCTTCCTTGACTTCTCTACATCACCTCCTTGTGCCTTCTTCAATCTCCTATGAATGCTTTGGAATGTAGGAAGATCAAAGTGAATAGGTAAGGTAGACTCAATACCGTATACCAATTGAAATGGAGAATATGTCATGCGTATATACATCGCTACACAACATACATCGCTGTCAACATCATACACTATAGAAGCACAACTCACACATAAGTCATACATAGACTCTAAAGTGCCACAATAATCAGATTGCTTAACACTTTCAACTCAACTCAACTCAACTCAACTCAGATCAGTACTTGATTTGTCACTCTATAAACTGCCAACAACTGGGCACTGATTACAGTCAAGCCACACCCACTCAAGCATAGAGAATCCAGGTGACGCTCGCCGGCCTCTGTCCACCATAGCCAGGAACTCGAAGGCTCAACATCAGAGAAGTGAGCTCTCTGGAGCTCACTTGGAATCTATACCCCCCTGGACTTGAGCTAGCACTGGAACCCTAATGGTCCTGCTGACGGCACACTCGACGGTGCGAACGGTGCAAAGTGACGGTGGGCCCCACCGTGAAGTCAGTACCTCGAACACCAAATCAGACTGTCGGAAAGTAGTCCATGAGAAACTACTAAAATAACTCTAACTACTATCACTAGAACTCTAGTGTCCGAGCAACTAGATGCGGAACTACAAATGGTGTGACAGCTGTCGTGCGTATATACATCGCTACACAACATACATCGCTATCAACATCATACACTATAGAAGCACAACTCACACATAAGTCATACATAGACTCTAAAGTGCCACAATTGCCCCCCTAGCTGGCGGTTAGGTCCCTCTAACTCCAGATAGCCATCTACTCTAAGTATATGGTATACCCTCTAATGGGCAAAGATCAGGAGGCCGGGTGCTATGGAGCCCCATCGTTAGTCGCCTGTCTGCAATCTATACCATATAAAGAATGAACTAGCTATAGGTCAAGTACA
Source organism: Lunularia cruciata (assembly GCA_948567375.1). Classification (NCBI taxonomy): domain Eukaryota; kingdom Viridiplantae; phylum Streptophyta; class Marchantiopsida; order Lunulariales; family Lunulariaceae; genus Lunularia; species Lunularia cruciata. The sequence goes on from OX419758.1 coordinate 14,119,883, forward strand.
TCTAGGACATAACTACTGTCCCTGAGGAACCACCATGAGGGGAGGAGTCATACATGCCATATGCCATCCTCTCAAACAGCTATCACACACTAACATAGTAGCAGCTCCACCAGAAGAGCCACATAACATACACCTCAAGCCTGCACGTACAAGTGCCAAGCTTGGGTCCATAGTACCATCAATGTTTGGGAGGTGGCATGGTGCACAATTGCGCACATGATCCTTCCAAACAACACCATCACGTCCTTCTAACACAAGGACTCCAGATGGCAAAATCTCACGCACCCTCAAGATAGTGCGGCCTGTAGAAACATCAAGTGTCGCCGGTGCTGTCTGCTGTAGATATACATAGTCGCCTGGATGAAATCGACGGATTGAGGGTCTATAACCTCCTCCTCGAATGGTAGCATAGCGTAAAGTATCTCTATGCTGAGCAATTGCCAAGTTCTCAAAGGTCACCGGCATCACTCTTTGAAAGATCTCTGCCCGTTGAGAACATGCGCTCATCCACACATCGGGGTCATCCAAGTCCAAAACTACAGTAGCATCTTGACAAATGGCTGCAGGTAAATCTGGATCTCGTCCATAGAGTAGAAAGTATGGAGAGAAGGATGCTAAGGAGGCTTGCCGGCTGAACCAATAGCCCATGGCCAACCAAGGAAACTGGAGATCCCAATCTCCCAAGTGGCCTCTCTGCAAACCATACTTTTGCAACTCCCTCTTCATCGTCTGAACCACTCTCTCGGCTAAGCCATCTGCCTCAGGGTGATCTCGGGATGTAGTACGATGATCAATCAAAGCCTTGTCACACAAGACCTGAAACTCCCCCAAGAACTCTGTACCCTGATCAGTCAAAACCTCAGCTGGTGCACCAAAATGACTAAGAACTTGATCCAGGAACGAGTAAGCCGTCCCTTCACTAGACTTGTCAGGAAGTGCCACCAACTCAATCCACTTGGAGAAGTGCTCCACCATCACCAAAACGTACCGATGATGTCTCACAGTCAACGGTAAAGGTCTGGCAAAGTCCAAACTCCAACGGTAACCCAATCCCATGATAGGTAATGGATGTAACTGTGGCGTAGGAGCATTGAATGATGCTCTAACTAGGTCACAAACCATACATCTGGCAACAAACTGCTGTATCTCGGTCTGCATACCACACCACCAATAATGACTCTGGAGTAAGCTATATGTATGCTTTACTCCAAAATGTCCTAGCTCCTCATGAGCATGACAGACCAACTGTGGTCTCTGTGATGGAAGTGGTACTACTCGCACTCTACCATCCTCCCATACACGCAAAAGGTGTCTACCCTCCAATCTGAACTGTCTGGCTCGCTGAAGAACACGGTCTCTCTCCTTGGCCCCAACTATGCCACCCACAACACCAGTGCAAAGATAGTCCATTAATAAGACATCATCATGAATGTCTCGCTGAACTGTACCAATATCTTCACTCTCTGGATCTGTGACCTCAATAACTCCTCCTGTATGCGCTGAGAGAGATACCACCAAAGTCTCTGCAAATATACACAGAAAGGCCAATGCATGCCAACCTGGCACCATCTCCTCATCTGTCTCACCATGCCAACGTGCTCCGGTCTGATCCTGCTGGCTGGGACATGGGTTTCTACTCAACCCATCTGCATCACGGTTCACCACTCCAGGTCTGTGAACAACCGTGAAAGCATAGGAGCAGATGTCAACCTCTCCTTGAGCTCTACAAAAGCTCTCTCCTGCTCATCTCCCCAACACCACTCTTGTGTAAGCTTGGTCAGCTTCGTCAAGGCCTTGGCAATGGCACTAAATCCTCTAACATAGCGGCAATAGAAGTTTGCCAACCCAAGGAATGCTCGCACTCTGCTCACATCCGTAGGCCGAGGAATACGTGCAATAGCCTCCACCTTGGTCTACTAAACACCAAGTCCTCCGGGGTAGATAGTGTGACCCAAATACTCAACCTGCTCGTGAAGAACCTACACTTCCCAAGATGTAATTTGAGTCCATGAGATCTCAACCTCTCAAACACCTCCAACAATTGTCTCTCATGCTCCTCCACAGTAGTGCTATAGACCAAAATGTCATCAATATAACACCGAGCAAAATCCAATCTAGCTAGGATCCTATCCATGACCCTCTGGAACTCAGTAGGAGCATTCTTCAACCCAAATGGTAAGAATCTCCACTGATATAACACATCCTTGCCGTGAGGATCAATAGCCCAAAATGATGTCTTGGACTTATCTTCCTCCCTGATCGGCAACTGATGATATCCTACTCAAAGATCCAAAGTACTGAAGACCTTTGCATGCCCAATCGCATAAAAAATCTCCTCCGGTGTAGGCATGGCATACCGATCAGCCCTGGTCTGTCGGTTGATAGGATGGTAATCTCCACACATCCGCATATCTATATAGTTGCCATGCATATCCTTCTTGGCTGGCATCACTGTCGCTGATGCATACTCTCCATGTGAAATCTCCACCAAACCAGCTTCAAAAAGGTCACTACTCCGGCTCTGAATCAATGTCCTCTCCATATCACTATATTGATAAGGACGTCGGAAAACAGGTGTGTCATTAGTCAGCTCAATCCGTATACCAGGTCCCTTCAGAGCACCCAAATCCTTCATACTGAAGGCAAAACAACTCGTGTGACTCCTCAAGAACCTCCAAACCCTCCGTCTTTCCTCTCCAGTAAGCTTGGGTCCAAGATCTGGCTCCCAAGTATCCTCTATAACTGTAGTAGGAGTGGAAGACGTACTGACTGGCTGCTACACTGGGCCCTTGGGAGCAATAGTGTCATGCTCCCGACCACTAGAGGTCCCAACCTCTGTGTGAAAAACTCCCTCCACTCTGGCTGCAAGCTCCACACGTCCTCTGGCTGCATCCCATGTGGACCAAGGGTGTAATCCAAGTAGCCCACGCTCACCTGGATGGACTCCAAGTAGACCACTCTCCCTAGTAGCTACTGGATGTGTCCCAAGAATACCATGTCCACTCGGTCCATCGCCCCCAGCATGTGCCTGAATCGTCTCGATAGGCACAGGGCTCACAAGTGTCCGAGTGGTGATGGCTATCAAGCGCATCCTACGCTGCTCTGCCAAACCAAGGCTCACAATCCAGGTCAAACAGTTCAGGTCCATAGCCTGACCTAACACCTGACGCCTGGATGCCTCTGACACTGTTGGAACAGCGGTAATACCGGTGCAAAAACCCATTGCCCGCTCTCTCTCATCAGCATTGGGCTCCACCAACTGCTATAACTGTGAGTCCCAAACAAGTCCAAGTCCTCCCTCTCAAAAAGCATGAGAGCCTGGGAAACTCATGAGTGTAGGAAATGCAGCTCTAGGCTGTCCAACTAGGTTCACTACTGCCATAGGTGACCTATCAGCCACTACCACTGTCTGAGACTGACGCCCAACATCCAAGATATCATCAACAAGAATGTGGTCTAGTCGCTGAATCCCATCATAACTACGCTGTAGAACCTCTCTGGGTAAAAGGTTCATCCACCAAAGGCAAAGACGATGAGCCCGTGATCCCACTCTGGCTGCATCTAACAATACTGGCTGCATCTAACAATACAGTAGGTCCCATCCAAGAATGGACCTGATGTGTACTCGCCACCACTCTAGTGCGAGAATCACCCAACAAAGGAACGTTCTCCAAAAGGTAAGCTGAAGAAACAGATTGATGAGATGTCGTAATATCCGTAACATCTCCCAAAACACACCAGAATGAGGATCTTGAAGACCCAAACCGCGGCCCGCACGTGTATGTCCCTGACATGGCCATCCAGAAATCACCAAGTGAACAGGTCCATGTCTCTCTAGGTCATGCGCTCCCAGTAAGGAAATGTCTCCTGGTAAGGCCTTCTGGTAACCTCTGACTGCTGACATTGGTAATAACTCCGGATACCGATAGGCCAAGTGTGCCACATGATGTAGAGAGACTCGCCTAGCAATCTCATCTCTCTCTACATACAAGTACCTCTGTACTCGGATACCCACCTGTAACACCGCAGCTAGTCCGGTGCTGATCCCACCAAACAACTCCAATAGGCATATCCCCTCTACTGGGTACTGCCAAGCAATGAGTGTGGTATCCAGAGGTGTCAAAGAAATCGCCTCTGGAGGCTCATCCTCACACTCATCCCTTGATGGTACGAAGGCTCCACTCCAAGCCTGCTGCACCAACTGATCTGCATGTTGCTGCAATGCTTCCTCTGAACTCCACAATGGAACATCCAAGGTGGATGGAACAATCCCACTCGTACTCCAAAGTCGAGTGATCTCCTCTAGTACTGGAGTATCCTCTGCATGGGAGTTCCCCTCCAACAAGTCACCAGGCCAAGTAACTACACCACTGAAAGCCAAAACTGATGCTGCCATGGTCCCGGACTATAGTGAGCCAAGACTGCCACTATTGAAATGTACTGGTAGGCGACATACCTGTCCCTCACTAGACTGCCAACCAGGTCTATAAGAGGCTGTCTCCTCCCAATAGTCAATGTTGAAACCCATGGGGTATAACACCGCTCCTCCAACTAGCACATCATATGACTCAGCTATCGTCGCAATAGCCTAAGCTCTCATCACCGAGCTATCAGTCGGATGACCAGGCTGAACCTAGACAACAAGCTCTCCACGTGTGATGTACTGTGTCGAACCACCACCAAGAGATGTCTGGATCTGAAATGGACACCTCTCCACATCGGTCTTCCGTAACTCCGGACCAACAACTACAGCCTTCCCCAACATAAGGGGCTGGGCACCAGAGTCTAACAAGACTCTCTGTGGTGTATAGACCTCCCCTAAAGGTCCCACCAAACAAAAGATCCCCCTCTGGTTATCCAATAGGACAACACCAGGTGTAAACCGTGCTCTCTCAAAGGCCGGTCTAGTTGGCAACTCCTCCAGTCTAGCCGCTGCTGCCTGCCACAACCCATTGGTCGCTGAACGGATCCCATGCTCCTCAACCAAGTCAGATCCACTACCAACCACCTCTGCTCTAGTAGTAGGAACTGCACCATCCCTACTCTCACACAATGTGGCAGCCAACCGAAACACTAGGGCTGGGTCAACTCCCAATGTAAACATGTCACTGGCTGAAAACAAAGGATGCCGCATAATCAGCTGAGCCGCCCCCAACATCATGCTAGACTGAGTCTGTGTAGTAGCAGGTGGCTGACTAGCAGGTAGTCCATCATGTACTCCATCACCACCTACCACACCTACACTGGGACGTCTAGGAACCATGGATGTTGTCTGCAATGCCTCATATAGCATGAAAGACTGGGGAAGTCTGACCTGTCTCCCAACCTCTCCTCTCTGTGGGTCCAACTCCACTGATGCTCCTCTAGGCTCTGGAGCACGTACTGCACTCCTAGTCACTGCTGCAAATGCATCCACCTGTGCTGCTCCGCACATGAAGTCCAAAGCATCTCTATCACCAACATATGAGGTGGAAGCCTCAGCACTCGAATCTGATCTCCTCTGAGCAATAGCCATACTAGCCAATCTTTGCTCCAACTGCTCAATCCAAGTAGCCATAGCTGTGTCAAAAGCAAGGGCAGGTACTGCACCCCTACTAGGTGTAGATCCTCTACCACCACCTATACCACCTCGTCCTCCATGAACTGGAGCTCCTCTACTACCTGCCATAGCAGCCCTACCACTCCGTAACTCCGGGTGTAGGTCAAAACACCGGTCACTAGTGTGACCAAATCTGTGGCAGTGCTCACACTACCTCTGTGCTGGCTGTGATGCACCACAGGTATCAGGTCCGCTGCCTTGAGTACACTCTCTCCTATGGTGAGGTCCACCACAAGTCCAACAAGCAACACCACCACTCACTGGCTGCTGTTGACCCAAAAATGAGGGTAAGGGTTTAACTCCACTAGGCCCTCCACTCGCTCCATAGGATCTGGGCTATCCACCTTGTCCTTGAAAACCAACTAAGTGTGGTGCACTCTTCTGCACTCTAGAAGAAGTCACAACCGTGGTTGAGGTCTCTCTACCAAATCCAGCTGTCACCACTCTCTCCTCCACCATGTTGAGCTCAATGCGCTCAGCCAAACCAAAGACTACTGCCAAAGTGGACGAAGTAGCCTGCAACAACATAGCATCACGAACTCTACGTCGCAACTCCCTGTCCAGTATCCCATACCAAAACTGGACTGCCTGGGCCTCAGTAACTCCCTGAGTGAAACTGATCAGCCACCTCATGCGAGTGTATGCCTTGCTGTAATACTCCGAGGACAAGAGAAGAGAGAAAACACAGATTGCACACTCAAACATTCGATGCCCCAAGGGAGCACCTTCTCTTTATTATATAGACAAAGAGGATCTCCTACAAGGAAGCTCCACCATAGGATTAGGGACACAGATAGGTGACATGTCGGCAAGGTCCACCCTTGGATTACTTACTTGGATGGGTGACCTGTTTGGTCTAGGTCCTATCTGGTTGGTCAAACGAGCTTTGACCGGAGGGAATCTTTTAGGGAATCTTCCTGTAGGAATCTCAGAATCACATGAGTAAGGTACCGTTGGAAAGCTCTCGATGAGACAAACCAGGGGGGATGGAAGGCCAACCTTCTTCTCTATTGGGGGGGAATCTGCACATTTTCGAGGCCTAATTCATCCGTTTAGGCCTCCGAAATTGCCTTCAAAGATTTCAGGCATATTTCGATTCCTACTCTATTAATAGAAGTCCCCTTTTGGTGATACCTCTTTCTGATCTGTTTAGTCCATCATGTGTAACATCATTCCAGATTTACCAAACCAATTCTCACCTTTAAATCATATGTCTAGCTATTGGTTCTAAGGTTCTCAAGTCTATTTCGGTTTCTGCCCTATTAGTAGAAGTACTCTTTTGGTGATACTTCTATCTGATCTGGAGACAACAATTCAACATGAAAATCATGTGTGTGGAAGGCAAGAGGATACTTGCAAATGCATTTTAGTTATGGCAAACAATCTGGTAGTAGAGGTCAAGATGAAGCTAAAATTCTAGCCAAAGATTCTTATTGTTGCAAAAACTGACCCACAAATTATAGGAGCTCAATCATCCAAAGGCATAACCAGTACCCAAGGACTCACCTTTCATGATGGTAAGCTATGGATCTTAGATTCCATAGATATAAGAACCACCATCCTAGCAAAATGTCATGATTTTACCATTGTAGTCATGTTAGAGTGGACAAGACCTTAGATGCAGTCAAATGCAATTAATATTAGCCCACTATGAGAAACAATGTGATGGAGTATATTCAAAGTTGTCTACTTTGTCAACAAAATACAGCTTCTAATCAAGCTCCCATAGGACTCCTTCAACCCCTCCCTACTCCTACACAACATTGGAAATAGGTAACCATGGATCTGGTTTGTGAATTGCCCAAGACCTCCTCATCATAGTATTTGTTGATAGACTCAAAAAAATAATTCATGTACATCCTACCACTAAGGACATGATTGATCCACAATTAACTCAATTGTACTTAGCTATAATCTTTTCTCACCATGGCCTGTCTCAAGTGCTCATCATCAATAGAGGTACTAAATTCACTTGTTTGTTTTAGAGAACACTCTTTGGCATCTTCAAAACCAAACTTGACATATCCATGGCTTACCATCTACAAACCAATGTACAAATTGAGTGGGCTAATCATACTATTTAGGAAAAGCTTCAAGGCTTCACCTTAGATTAGCAAGAGAGGTGTGACACCTTATTTCCACTGGTAGAATTTTTCTACAACAATTTAGTGAATGTATCCACACAACTCATACCATTCTTCCTCATGTATAAAGAGCATCCTTTTACACCTTTGAGCTTGATGAAGATTCTACTTAGTGGCTACTTAGTAGAAGTACTCTTTTGACCATCATGTATAACATCATTCTAGATGTTACCAAATCAAATTTCACATCTAGATCATATGGCTAACCCTTGGTATTATAGACCTCCCTCCTTTTAAGACGCAACGTCCTCGTTGTGCAATTGTTGCTCAAATGCTTGCACCAACACCGGTGCATGTGCCAAATTGGCAGCGGGTTCCCAGGTTGCTTCATAGAGAGGGTAACCTTTCCATTGTACTAGATATTCCACCCGTGGATGGCGAGTACCACGCATACGCTTTTGGAGAATCCGCTCTACTTCATATTCCTCTGTGCCATCAATGACTGTCGGACAAGGTCGAATGTCCTGTGTGGAAGTACCTTGGCCTGATCGGGGAGCATATCTGTGTAATAGGGAGACATGGAACACTGGATGGATCTTCATGTGTGGTGGTAGCTCAAGGTGATAGGCCACAACGCCGATGCGACGAAGAATCGAGAAAGGCCCAATAAAACGAGGTTTGAGCTTACGAGATCCAACTAATGTGAGGTTGGTTGTTGATAGCCACACTTGATCCCCAACATTGAACTCCATATGCCTACGGTGTGCATCAGCATACTGCTTTTGTCGATTTTGCGCAATCTGTAAACTGTGCTTGGCGCTCTCCACACCTTGTTGGATTCTAGAAACAAATGTGTTGACTGCATCAACCTTGGTAGTCACTGGACGGATCTTTATCAAGCTAGAAGGTGTGAAGGGATGCTCACCATACATGAGGAAGAACGGAGTGACCTGGGTGGAGGCATTCACTGAATTGTTGTAAGCGAATTCCACCAACGGTAGTAGGGTGTCCCACCTCTCTTGCTCTTCTAAGGTGAAGCCGCGTAACATGTCTTCAATCGTGCGATTAGCCCACTCTGTTTGGCCATCTGTTTGTAGGTGGTAAGCTATAGATATGGCCAACTTGGTTTTGAAGAAACCAAAGAGTGTTCGCCAAAACAAACTGGTGAATTGGGTGCCTCTATCGGTGATGAGTACTCTAGACAAGCCATGGTGAGCAAAGACTGCATCTAAGTATAGTTGAGCTAGTTGTGGAGCGGTCACCTCCTTGGTGGTAGGGCGTACATGAATCATTTTGCTGAGCCGGTCCACAAAGACCACAATGGAGTCAAACCCTGAGGTGGTCTTGGGTAATTCACAGACGAGATCCATACTCACTTGTTCCTAACGTTGGGTAGGAGTGGGAAGAGGTTGAAGGAGCCCTGCAGGAGCTTGATTAGAAGCTTTGTTCTGTTGACAAAGTAGGCAGCTATGCACATAGTCCATCACGTCGTTGCTCATCTTGGGCCAATAGTAATGGCGCTTGACTGCCTCCAAGGTCTTGTCCACTCCGACATGAGCTGCAATGGCCAAATCATGACATTCCGCTAGAATGGTGGTGCGTAATTCTGGGACATTTGGGATCCACAATCGGCCCTCTCGAAAGGTGAGTCCTTGGGTGCTGGTGATACCTTTGGACGCTTGTGCTTCTACAATCTGTGGGTCAGTTTTTGTAGCAGCTAGAATCTCTTGCCAGAATTTAGGGTTATTCTTAACCTCTACCGCCAAGTTGTTGGCCATTGGCATGCGGGTGAACGCATCTGCAAGTTGCTTCTTACCTTCCACGTAGGTGATTGTCATGTTGAAGCGTTCTCGCCACTCTGCCCACTGAATTTGGTGACGAGATAGATCTTTCTGCGTCTCGAGGTAGACTAGAGGTTTGTGGTCTGTCTCTACTACAAATGCCTTCTCGCCCAAGTAGTGCTTCCAATGCTTGGTTGCTAGAACAATGGCCAGCTCTTCTCGTTCTGTGGTGTGGTAGTTGCGCTCTGCCGGTAACAACTTTCGAGAGAAATATGCAATTGGATGCCATCCGTCATGCCACTCTTGTTGTAGGACTGCTCCTATTGCTATGCCTGATGCATCCGTAGCCAACTTGATTGGACGTTTTGGGTCATACCACTTCAAGATTGGTGCATGTAGCAAGGCGGCCTTCAATTCTTGAAAGGCCAACTCTTGTGCAGTTCCCCATGTCCACTTCTTCCCCTTGCCAAGTAGTGCCGTTAAAGGCTGTGCAACCTTGGAGAAGTCCTTGACAAATCTACGATAGAATCCCGTCAACCCCAAGAAGCTCTTAAGTTGAGTCTGATCTTCTAGGGCACTCCATTTTTGAATGACCTCTATTTTATCTGTCAATACTTGAATGCCCTCTGCACTTACTCTATGCCCTAAGTAGTCTACTTCAGACTTGCCAAACTCACACTTTGAGATTTTGGCATACAACTGATTCTGTCTTAGAATCTGGAGGACCTCTCGTAGATGTTGTTTGTGTTCTGTCATTGTGCTACTATATACTAAGATATCATCCAAGAAGACGATAATAGACTTATCCAAGTGTGGACGAAATATGTCATTCATTAGGCTCATGAAAGTGGCAGGCGCATTGGTGAGGCCAAAAGGCATCACAAGATACTCAAAGTGGCCATACCTGGTTCGAAAGGCAGTTTTGTACACATCCTCCTCTGCAATTCGGATTTGATTGTAACCGCTCCGCAAGTCTAGTTTGGTGAAGTATCTCGCTCCATGGAGTTGATCAAACAAGTCATCCATGCGAGGTAAGGGGTATTTGTTCTTCACTGTTTGCTGATTGAGACCCCGATAGTCAATGCACATGCGCATTGTACCATCCTTCTTCTTCACAAACAAGACAGGGGCCCCATATGGTGATACGCTAGGTTGGATGAACCCTTTCTGTAGCATCTCCTCAATTTGAGTCTTACACTCCTCCAACTCATGAGGTGATAGGCGATATGGGGCCTTACAAGGAGGTGTCTTCCCTGGGAGTGTCTCTATTTTGTGATCTACTCGCCTTTTAGGTGGTAATCTTGAGGGTAGATCATCGGGAAAGACATCTTGAAACTCATCCACCACATCCTTCAATTTCTCAGGAATTTGTCCAGCGAGTTGTGCACTCTGGACTTCTCTTATTAGACCCAGAAAACATCTATCGGTCTTACAGACAGTTGTCGTCCCTACGACATATAGAGGCAGTTTCTGCCTGTGTGATTTTTCTTTAACCCCAATGATTGACCATTGGTGGGTTCTCACTACTTTCTTCCTCCAATCCACCATTGGGTTGTACTGCTCGATCCATGGCATGCCTAAAATTGCATCATAACGGGCTAACTGTATCACTCGCCACTCAATTGCTTCCTAATATTCTCCTACAGAGAGGGTTACTCGTCTAGGTAATGATTCAATCCTCTCTGTTTGCCCATTTGGTAACTCTACTTCTTCACTTCCATCTCTCTCTAGATCCATTCCCAATCTGATTGCAACAGAGCGAGACAAGAAATTCTCTGTTGCTCCCGGATCTATTAATACTCTCACTTGATTACCTTCTAGGATTCCATTCACAACAATCAATTGTGAGGTTGCCTTTCGGGATCTTTGCGCATTATTCTTCTTCCTTCCCTCGCTTCTCTGCTTCCTTATTGAGCCAGTAAGGCCGCGAGGTACATTTACTGGCGATCTTCATTTTCCGAAGTGGTTTCCACCTCCTCCTCTTCAATATGCCTCTCCATGTTGTTCAAAGATCGCCTGTACGAAGGCCGAGGGCCTCTAGGGAAACGAGTGTGACAATTGGTAGATATGTGCCCAATACGGCCACAATTGTAACAACGGCGTTGTTCTCCTCGAGTCCCTTCTCCTCGTGGGACTCCATCTCTTCGTTCTTCTACCCGTCCTCGCTCTCCTTGAAGCGGCCGTGCTCCTCGATCCCGGAATCGAAGGTTGCCCAATTCCATCGGTACTAGTCCACCCATGTGTGGCATTTCTGCCCGATAATGTTGAGGTGGAACTACTCCTTCACCTCCACCTAATGCTCCAGCTATTCTCTGCACACAAGCAATGGCTTCAAATACCGTGCGAGGGTTTTGCACCATGACTTCTTGGCAAATCCGCTCTTTCAACCCTCGTTTGAAATTGTCGAGAGCCTCTGCTGGACTCATTGCAACTTGTAGATCCATAAATGCCTCCACATACTCTTGTACGTTATTCTTCTGTCTCAATCCCCATAGTCGGGTTCGAGCCATCTGCACAGAATCCACCGATTGGAAATTCTTGAGCAATCCTTCTTGCATTGCTGTCCATGTGACCTCCCTTCTCTCTGCCAGCATGGATCGTTCCCAAGCATCATACCATGTGAGGGCTTTATCGGTCAAGTACCCACATGCAAACACGCATGCAACATGCTTTGTGATCTCTGTTGAGAACAATCAAAAATATCGATTCATTCTTGAGATCCAATTCTCCACTACTCCCATCGTATGCTGCCCCTTGTAAGGCTCGATGTTGCAGGTCTTCTTCATCCGGAGTAGCAATGTGGCTTCATCGTTGATAGGGTTCGTAGGCACGGGTGCCTCTCCAAGTACTTCAGTCGCAGGTACTGGGTTTTGAGACGGCTCTTCTTCTTGCATGGCTTGATCGTTCCTGAGGATCTGCACTTGACTTTGCAATGTCTCCATGGTCATCTTAATCTCTCGAAATTCATTCAACATCCCTTGCATTCCTTGCACCAGCTCTTGCAACTGCGGATCCATGGTGCCTGCAACACCCAATTGCTAACGTCTACTTCAATACAGAGTCAATATAATCACTCTGGAAGGCGCACGAACTATCAGAACTACCATTGGGACCTCAGAAGCTATCACTTGGTGATAATACTCCTCACCAAAATTCCTAACCACAAAATCTCTAAACATCAATTTCGGCCTCACTACATAACGGATTTCTACTTGAGTGTTGAAAGGGAGAGGATTTGGGACATTCATATCCATATTATCATAATAGAATGTAGATCGTCAAATCCCACTCTCTGTCATATATCACCACAGGTAGAATCACCGGGTTTGGTGAGTTCATCACTCTGTCCATGAATTCAGCACCGAAGTGATAAACTAGCGATACTCTCATCTGCTCACGCTGGATGTACATAACCTTGATGTGGAATGGGTTTGAGAATGGAAAGCTAGGTGCGGGAAATTGTCCCCCCGGCGCATTCATCCCATCCGCTCTCTAAAGTCCTTCCTAAGTCTAGCGATTACTCTATGTTCTCCACCTCAAATTACTCAGTTTCAGTAGTTTGTGCTATTCCAAGAGGGGTGATCCACTCTCTTGGACTAGAACACTCGCTCTGATACCATTGTAATACTCCGAGGACAAGAGAAGAGAGAAAACACAGATTGCACACTCAAACATTTGATGCCCCAAGGGAGCACCTTCTCTTTATTATATAGACAAAGAGGATCTCCTACAAGGAAGCTCCACCATAGGATTAGGGACACAGATAGGTGACATGTCGGCAAGGTCCACCCTTGGATTACTTACTTGGATGGGTGACCTGTCTGGTCTAGGTCCTATCTGGTTGGTCAAACGAGCTTTGACCGGAGGGAATCTTTTAGGGAATCTTCCTGTAGGAATCTCAGAATCACATGAGTAAGGTACCGTTGGAAAGCTCTCGATGAGACAAACCAGGGGGGAGGGAAGGCCAACCTTCTTCTCTGTTGGGGGGGAATCTGCACATTTTCGAGGCCTAATTCATCCGTTTAGGCCTCCGAAATTGCCTTCAAAGATTTCAGGCATATTTTGGTTCCTACTCTATTAGTAGAAGTCCCCTTTTGGTGATACCTCTTTCTGATCTGTTTAGTCCATCATGTGTAACATCATTCCAGATGTTACCAAACCAATTCTCACCTTTAAATCATATGTCTAGCTATTGGTTCTAAGGTTCTCAAGTCTATTTCGGTTTCTGCCCTATTAGTAGAAGTACTCTTTTGGTGATACTTCTGATACTATCTGATCTATTTTGACCATCATGTATAACATCATTCTAGATGTTACCAAACCAAATTTCACATCTAGATCATATGGCTAACCCTTGGTATTACACTTGCGTAGGCTCTCTACAACCTTCCGCTGGAACTCCTGCAAGCTCCTCAGCTTGTCAGTCCGCACTCCCTGGTAGTTCTGCCTCAAACATAAGAAGAACTCCACCATGGGATTAAATCCCGGTACCACACCACCTCCTGCAGCGGTACCTCCACTCGTAGTAGCACTATCTCCAGCTAGTGCACCTCCACTAGCTCCACCAACACTACTCGAGCTAGAACTCGTAGGTACAGCCGATCTACTCCTGGCCACCGAGCCTGAAGTGATGGAGACATAGTGTGGAGACCAATACTGTCTCCATAACTCAATCTCCTCCAAATGAGCTCTCCTGAACTCATGGTAGTCATCCATCGGCGGACCTTCCAGATGCTGGAACAACCCCTTCCATGCCATGAAAGGTGTGAACAAAGTCAGGTTCCGCATCTGCTGCAGATCACACCAACTGTCAAACTCCTGGATGAAGTCATCCAACTCAATAGTACCCACTGTACCAAAGTAACGCCTAGGGCCTTTGGAGGTCCCATTAATCTCGTCCATGTCCCACAACAACGATGCGGACACACCAAGTGCACTCTCAACTGAATCAGCTCCTGTGTCGAACTCCAACTCAGAGTCTATCTCCTCCCTCACTGGGACCTGAGATACAGGCTGATACCGAGCACCACTCTGAGTAAACCCACTGTGTACTGCAGGGCTAACTCCTCTGGAATCTCCAAAGAACTCTGTCGTGACCACTTAACTGCAACAGCAAACCCGAACCACCAACTGCAACCGCAAGTCGCAACCGCAAGTGCCCCACCAAGTGCCAACACCACCACGTGCCAACACCAACTAGACACCACCCACTAATGTAACTCTAACCGAGATAACTACACTAGGGGAAAGGCAACCTGTAACCTACCATCATAACACGCACTCTCACGGTCTGCAGGTCATCACTTCCTGCCTCACCAGAGAGAAACAAAGGTAGTCTGACTGGTCATCACTCCAGCCTCACCACCAAGAGCACACCAGAGCACCAACGCTCAAAAGTCAGGGCACCTCACACAAACATGGTGCACAAACAAGAAGTAGAGAATGGAGGGGATCCAATCACAAGAAATCTAAACAAAAACCCTCCATCTCATAACACAACACGGGACTGACTCTGCCACCATTTGGCATTTGACATAAGAGTAGTTCGTCTCTAAGTCCTAAGCTACCAGGATCACCAAGAATGGGATAAAACTGCCTCTCCTAGCCAAAGCTACATGTGTATAGATAACAGTGGCGTAGCCACTAGGACAACAAGTGAGGGTGGACCAGTTGGCTAGGGCACCAGTCTAGGAACAAGAGATCTAGGGGTCAAACCCTGTTGCGCACAATCTAGCAAGAAAGGCAGATTTTGCCAACCAATGACCAAGATCTACTCTAAACTAGCTAGTCTCACGCCAGCAAGCTGGCTTGCTGGCCCTTCTAGGCCTTCGTAGCCTCTCATAGCCCACAGCCCTATGCCTCGAAGCCTCTAAATGCCAAATGTGGCCTTTCTTGTTGCCACTTCGAACCTCCTCCAAAATTGGCAAAACTTCTCCAAATCTGTGAAACTCCTCCAAACTAGCAAAACTTCTCCAAATCTGGCCAAACAGCGAAACTCCTCCAATTCTGGCCATAAATCTGACGTAAAATCTGACATAAACCCTAAAGATGGATGTCCGCCAAATCCCCCGCTAACTTTCCACTCGAGCCAAATTGACAAAACGGGTTTTTCCAAATCACAATTTCATGAGAAGAGCTTTCCAAATCCACCTTCAATTTCACTTTTTGAGCCCAACTCGCAGCAGATTGGTCCTGCCCTTCACCTCTTGAGCTCAAAATCACAACACTGCTCAAAAATTGCTCCTTCTTTGCTCGAAATTTGGCCAGCGCTTCCGCACACCATCCGCCTAACTGCCAAATCTGCATCAACTGAACGAGCTTCTGCACACTAGGGAAACACCGAACTTGAATCGAGCTACCACAATCCACCGAGCTTGGAGATACCACCAACAGTCAACGTTCTTGCACCCGATTTCCCCCTGACTTCACTTCTCTGATGTAATCAGATTGCTTAACACTTTCAACTCAACTCAACTCAGATCAGTACTTGATATGTCACTCTATAAACTGCCAACAACTGGGCACTAATTACAGTCAAGCCACACCCACTCAAGCATAGAGAATCCAGGTGATGCTTGCCGGCCTCTGTCCACCATAGCCAGGAACTCGAAGGCTCAACATCAGAGAAGTGAGCTCTCTGGAGCTCACTTCGAAACTATACCCCCCTGGACTCAAGCTAGCACTGGAACCCTAACGGTCCCGCTGATGGCACACTCGACGGTGTGAACGGTGCAAAGTGACGGTGGGCCCAATCATGAAGTCAGTACCCCAAACACCAAATCAGACTATCGGAAAGTAGTCCATGAGAAACTACTAGAATAACTCTAACTACTATCACTGGAACTCCAATGTCCGAGCAACTAGATGCGGAACTACAAATGGCGTGACAAATACCTCGTGGAAGTCTTCATGGTTGTCCTATACTTCCACAAAACCGCATGAATCCTCTTGTCCCAATGATGTTTAGCCCCTTCCATTTCTGCATCTTTGGCCAACATCATGCACAAGGTCTGATCGGTTCTCTTTGCCAAGCCATCATATTTTGGCTTATATGATGTAGTTACTCTATGTGTGATAGAGAAATGTTGTAGCATGGTTGTAGTGATGCTTCCTATAAACTCTACTCCTCTATTAGAAACCAACTCCAAAGGGCATCCAAACCTAGTGATAATGTGTTCATAAAGAAATCTACCAATTTCATCTTCATTCTTGTCCCTCAATGGTCTAGCCTCAACCCACTTGGTAAGGTAAAGTTCCTTGGGGTTCTATTGAGAGGACCTTCAAAATCAATTCCCCACTTCTCAAAAGGTCCTAGCAATGGAATTGATCTAAGTGGTGGAATGGATGTAGACTTTCTAGCGAAAGCTTGACAAACATGACAAGTTTTGCAATAATCAAGACAATCATTGAAAATCCCTCTCTTATGGTAACCTGCATCTAGAATCTTGAAAACAGTCACCTTTCTTACAAAGTGTCCTCCAAATACTAAACCTTCATGAAACTGCTTTATGAGTAGGATAGACTCTTCCTTACCCACTGCTCTTTGAAGTAGACCATCTACTCCTTGGAGAAAAAGAATATCCTCTACCATTGTATAAGGTCTAGATCTTGCTGCAAGGGCCTTTATCTCCCTAGCATGCATCCCTTCTGGATAGTTACCTCTTGTCACAAAATCCATATTTTCCTTGTACTCCATTGGAACCTCTTGAGTGATTGAGATTATCATGAGCTCTTCATCTGGGAAAGAATCATCCATTGGTTCATCTCCATCATGATCATAGGCCCCAAATAACAAAAATCAACATTTGCATGTTTCTTCTCAATCTTCCCACAAAATTTTTGATGAGCATGGCCTCTATGCCAATCATAGTAGTCTCTACATCATCCCCACTCTTCCTCAACACTATGCAAAATCTGGACTCTAACGTTTCCACTCTTTCCACATAGACTCTCATTTTCTCTCCATCTCCTTGTTTGAGAAATGTAACTTCACTCATCAATCTCTCATAACTTTCATATGGAAGAAAGCTCTCAATGAGTGCTGAAGTCAAATTCTCCCAAGACTCTTCTTCCCCATCTCTCCTCTCTCTCTTTTGGTATTCTGACTCCTACCATGTAAGTGCTGCATCCTCAAAGAAATTTGGTAATAATGAGGCCTGCTCATTCTTCCTCCTTTCATTGTTTCCTATGCAAGCTCTCTTGAAGTCTCTCACAAAGGTCTCCACATCTTCTCCATCCTTGCCAAAGAAAATTGGAAGTTTTCCCATCTTAACCCTCACTATCTTTCTTTTCTCTCAATTTTTTTTCTTTTCTCTCACTCTATAACTAATAGAGTATATACATGACTAACACCATCTGAGAATAATCCACCCTAGGGAACAAAAAAGTTTTAGGTTACTCCAAGATTTCTATAGCAACATCAAATCCTAGAGTGGATATTAATCAAACTCTTATGGATAGTTTATCCATAAGTTGAAAGATTATCTCCATCACTAATCTTGAGAACTAGGTGATGAAGGTGGTAGTATTTTTGTAGCTGTACTAAGACTCTCTCCAAGATCATACACCAAAGTCTCCAAAATTGCTTTTACTCCACTACACTCATGCCCTTTTGGAAGTCCTTCCATTCCACAAACCTCACACAACTCCTTGGTCTTAGATCTTCTCCCTCCCAATCTTGGTTAAGAAGGTCCAACACACAAACCCAAATCAAGTAATCATCTCCTTTCTCTCAATCTTTTGCTCTCAAAGGTCAATGGACATGAACTTGCCTTATTTTCCTTCTCTCCATAGAGACAACACTAAGACTCACTCTTTCCTCCAAGTGGTGTAGGTTTTTGTATCATCTCAACACTCTCTTCAAATTCTATTCTAAACTCTTTTTTACTTAAATCCACCCCTAAAATCACCTCAAAACCTTGGGGAACTTTTCATAGTCTGAATTTCCACTCTTGATGATCCTCCATATTCCCAAGATGAATCTAAACATTCAAACATGCTTTTTGTTGCTCTCAAACTCCTCATGCATGAGATCTCAACTCTGCAAAATTGACCCTTCATCACAATGTCCCTAAAATCTCTCAATTGGTTTTTTGCAGTCCTTTGAAATTTTGCACACTTGATCACAACTCTAAGGTGTCACTCCTTGAAAATTTTTTAGATTTTTTCATTGAGCCATTTGGCCTAAACACCTTTCTATTTAGCACACATATTTCAGATTTTGTCTAAAACCCACCCCCTCACTTTAAAAACTTATAATTCTTTGCGCAAGAATGATCTCTCTCTAGTTTTTGTGTCAACAAGTAGGATACAATGCATTGAATTTTCTGAAAATTTTCAGGAAAATCCACTAAAAATTTAAGAAATGGCACACTCTATAGAATTTTCCAGAGAGCATGTAGTTGCGGGAGCAATTTACCCTATCAACTTTCAAAAATTCTAGCATAGTGCGCATAATAGCTCTCACAATAATTTCAAGTGTAGTAACTGAAAGATAGCCCAAGCTATCATTTGTAGAAATTTTAGGTCCAGATCCTAAACTTGAGATTTTGCTCAAAATCACCTTAATCTCCAAAATCTGCAATCCACCTCACACAATCTCTCCAAATGCTCTCAAGTGTACAAGATGTACAAAATCACCTCAAAGATATCATAATGAAGTACATGGTATACAAATGGGTCCAAATTCTCTAACATAAGTTCAGCCCTCTCCTCCCCTAAAGTTCTCTCCAAGTGAGCTCTCATAGTCTCCTTTTGTCTAATATAGAATTGTACACAGAACATATCTTGCCTTCTAGAGAGGTCTTAGCAACGGAACCAAAAATGTGAGCCGGCCTGTCTCTCTCACTCAGGATGAACCTCTAATGGCTATTATGGTAGCGCACCATGGATTAAGAAGGCAAGGAACTCCAACTCCATCATACTCCTCCAAGGCTAACACTCCAAGACTCAAGACATCGCTCACTAGAGAACTCAATGAGAGAGATAGTTGCAAATGGAAGGATGTTGAGTACCTCTTCACCCCTTTTTTAATATACTTTTGAAATAGTTGCACACCAAAGTTACTTATTATCATAGTAACTCAAGTTACTAGGTTAAAATTCAAGTAAACTCAAAAAGTAGAAAGGAACATCCATTCACATGGGCATATTCCACTAGCATGTGATCTTATCTTGACCCAACCACTAAGTCAAGGATTCTTTCACGTGGACTATCCTTGGACTATAGAAGAACCCAAAACAAAAAGGCTTGCGGACCCAAGAGTTCTCAACTCTTTCCTCAAAGTCAAACACCTAGGAATAATAGTAAGTCAACACACTAGAATCCAAAGTAGTGGTGCTCATCTTTTCCACTTCCTCTAAAGTAAGGTCCCCACTATCTAAGCTATGACTAACTTTAGCTAATCATGACTAATGTAGAACCATCCATTATCTCTATATAAATAATATCTCTCAAATAATTGTAATACCAAGCTAAATATCACAATACCAAACACATGCACAAATAGGTGTTATAGCTTTGCCAAGCCAAGGCTCACAATCCAAGTCAAATAGTTCAGGTCCATAGCTTGACCTAACACCTAATGCATGGATGCCTCTGACACTATTGGAACAATGGTAATATTGGTGCAAAAACCCATCACCCGCCCTCTTTCATTGGCATTGGGCTCACCAACTGGTGTAATTGTGAATCCTAAACCAGTCCAGGACCTCCCTCTCAAAAAGCATGAGAACTTGGGAAACTCATAAGTGTGGGAAAAGCGGCTCTAGGCTGTCCAACTAGGTTCACCACTATGATAGGTGACCTATTAGCCACTACCACCATCTGAGACTAACACCTAGCATCCAAGATATCATCCATATGATGTATTCTAGTCACTAAATCCCTTCATAAGTTCATTCTAGAACCTTTCTAGGTAAGAGGTTCATCCACCAAAGACAAAGACGACGAGCTCGTGATCCTACTCTAGCTACATCTAATAAAACAACAAGTCCCATCCAAGAATGGACCTAATGTGTACTTGCCACCAATTAGGTGTGAGAATCACCCATCAAAGCAATGTTCTTCAAAATGTAAGCTTGAGAAATGGACTAATGAACCTAGAGATGTTGCAATATCTATGATGTCTCCTAAAACACACAAGAATGGGGATCTTGATGAACCAGACCTTGGCTAGCACATGTATATCCCTAACATGGCCATCCAAAAATCACCAAATGAATAGGACCATGTCATTCTAGATCATGCACCCCCAGCAAAAAAAAGTCTGCTGGTAGGACCTTTTGGTAACCCCAGACTGCTGACATCAATAATAACTCAGGATACCAATAGGCCAAGTGTGCCACATGATGGAGAGAGACTCGCCTAGCAATCATATCTCTCTCCACATACAAATACCTTGTACTCGTATATCTGCTTGTAATACCATAGTTAGTTCAATGCTAATCCCACCAAACAACTCCAGTAAACATACTCCCTGTATTGGATACTGCCAAGCAAAAAATGTGGTATCCAAAGGTGTCAAGGTAATCAACTATGGAGGCTCATCCTCACATTGGTCTCCTGGTGATAGAAAAGCTCTACTCCAAGCCTATTGCACCAACTAATCTACATGTTGTTACAATGCCTCCCCCAAACTCCACAAAGGAATATCAAGGTGGATGGAACAATCCAACTTGTACTCCAAAACCAAGTGATCTCTTCTGATACTAGAGTATCTTTTGCATGGACATTCTCCTCCAATAACTCACCAGGCCAAGTAACAAAACCATTGAAAGATGAACTATAGCCGCCATGGTCCCGGACTATAGTGATCCAAGATTACCACTACTGAAGCATATTGGTAGGTGACATACTTGTCCCTCACTAGACTGCCAACCTGGTCTATAGGAGGCCACCTCCTCCCAATAGTCGATACTGAAACCCATGGGGCATAACACTGCCCTCCCAACTAGCACATCATATGACTCAACTATTTTTGCAATAGCCTAAGCTCTCACCACCGAGCTATCAGTTGGGTGACCAGGCTGAACCTAGAAAACAAGCTCTTTACATGTAATGTATTATTTTGAACCACCACCTAGAGATGTTTGAATCTAAAATGGACACCTCTCTAGATTGATCTTCTATAATCCTAGACCGATAATTGCGGCCTTCCCCAACATAAGGAGCTACACACCAGAGTCTAATAAGACTCTCTATGGTGTATAGACCTTCCTTGAAGGTCCCACCAAACAAAAAATCCCCTTCTAGTCATCCAATAGGACAACACCAAGTGTGAACCGTACTCTCTCAAAGGCCTGTCTAGTTGGCAACTCCTCCAATCTAGCCGCTACTACCTACCATAAACCATTGGTCGTTGAGCAAATCCCATGCTCCTCAACCAAGTCAACTCCACTATCAACCACCTTTGCTCTAGTAGTAGGGACCACATTATCCCTACTATCACAAAGCATGGCAGCCAACCAGAACATTGGAGTTGGGTGAACTTCCAATGTACACATGCCATTGGTTGAAAATAACGGATAGCACATAATCAGCTGAGCCGCCCCCAACATTGTGCTAGACTTAGTCTATGTAGTAGCAAGTAGTTGACTAGTAGGTAGTCTATTGTGCACCACATCACCACCTACCACACCTACATTGGGATGTCTAAGAGCCATAGATGATGTTTGTAGGCCCTCAAAGAGCATGAAAGACTAGGGGAGTCTGACTTGTCTCCCAACCTCTCCTCTCTATGGTTCCCACTCCATTGATGTGCCTCTAGGCTCTGAAGAATGTAATACACTCCTAGTCATTGCTGCATATGCATCCACTTGTGCTACTCCGTACATGAAGTCCAAAGCATCTTTATCACTTGCATATGAGGTGGAAGCCTCAAAACCTGAATCTGATCTCCTCTGAGCAATGACCATACTAGCCAATCTCTACTCCAATTGCTCAATCCAAGTAGCCATAGCTATATCAAAAGTAAGGGTAGGTATTGCACCCCTACTAGGTGTAGATCCTTTACCACCACCTTGTCCTCCATGAATTGGAGCCCCTTTACTACCTGCTATAGCAGTCCTACCACTCCATATCTCCAGGTGTTGGTAAAAGCACTTGTCACTAGTGTGACCAAATCTATGGCAATGCTCACACTGCCTCTATGCTGGTTGTGATGCACCTAAGGTATCAAGTCCGTTGCCTTGAGGGCACTCTCTCCTATGATGAGGTCTACCACAAGTCCAACAAGCAACACCACTACTCATTGGCTGCTATTGACCAAAAAATGAAGGTAAAGGTCTAACTACAGTAGGCCCTCCACTCGCTCCATAGGACCTAGGTTGTCCACCCTGTCCTAAAAAACCAACTAGACGTGGTGCACTCTATTGCACTCTAGAAGAAGTCATAGTTGTGGATGAGGTCTCCCTACCATATCCAATGTCTTTACTCTCTCCTCCACCATGTTGAGCTCAATACGCTTAGCCAAAACAAAGACCACCACCAAAGTAGGCAAAGTAGCTTATAACAATGTAGCATCACTAACTCTACGTCAAAACTCTCTATCTAGTTTCTCATACCAAAAGTGGTTGCTTGAGCATCAATAACTCCTTGAATGAAACTAATCAGTTGCCTCATGCGAGTGTATACCTTGCATAGGCTCTCTCTAACCTTCTGCTAGAACTCCTACAAGCTCCTTAGCTTATCAATCCGCACTCCTTGGTAGTTTTGCCTCAAACACTAGAAGAACTCCACCATGGGGTTAAACCCTGGTACTACACCACCTGTTATAGCGTACCTCTACTTGTAGTAGCACTATCTCCACCAACTAGTGCACCTCTACTAGCTCCACCAATGTTACTTAAGCTAGAACTCGTGGGTACAGCTGATCTACCCCTAGCAACCAAGCATGAAATGATGGAGATATAGTTTAAGAACCAATATTGTCTCCTCCAAGTGAGCTCTCTTGAACTCTTGGTAGTTGTCCATCAGCGGACCCTCCAAATGCTAAAACAAGCTCTTCTATGCCATGAAGGGTGTGAACAAAGTTAGGTTCCGTATCTACTATAGATCACACCAACTATCGGACTCCTAGATGAAGTCATCCAACTCAATGGTACCCACTATACTAGAGTAACACCTAGGGCCTTTGGAAGCCCCATAAATCTCATCCATGTCCCACAACAACAATACAGACACACCAAGGGCATGCTCAACTGAATTAGCTCATGTGTCAAACTCCAACTCAAAGTCAATCTCCTCCCTCATTGGGACTTGAGATACATGTTGATATTGAGCACCACTCCAAGTGGACCCATCGCATATTGTAACACCCATTTGTGCATGTGTGTGGTATTGTGATATTTAGCTTGGTATTATAATTACTTGAGAGACATTATTTATGTAGAGATAAAGGATGGTTCTATATTAGACATGATTAGCTAAAGTTATTCATAGCTAAGATAGAGGGGACCTTATTGTAGAGGAAGTGGAAAAGATGAGCACCACTATTTTGGATTCTAGTGTGTTGACTTGGTATTATTCTTAGGTGTTTGGCTTTGAGGAAAAAGACTTGAGAACTCTTGGGCTTGCAAGACTTTTTGTTTTGGATTATTCTATAGTCCAAGGATAGTCCATGTGAAGGAATCCTTGACTTAGTGGTTGGGTCTGTGAGCCGACCTGTCTCTCACTCAAGATGAACCTCTGATGACTATTATGGTAGCGCACCATGGACTAAGAAGGCAAGGAACCTCAACTCCATCATACTCCTCCAAGGCTAACACTCCAAGACTAACACTCCAAGACTCAAGACATTGCTCACTAGAGAACTCAATGAGAGAGATAGTTGCAAATGAAAGGACGATAAGTACCTCCTCACCCCTTGTTTATATACTTGTAAAATAGTTACGTACCAAAGTTACTAATTATTGGAGTAACTCAAGTTAGTAGGCTAAAAGTCAAGTAAAGTCAAAAAGTAGAAAGAATATCCATTCACATGGGCATATTGCCCTAAGCATGTGATCTTATCTTGACCCAACCACTAAGTCAAGGATTCCTTCACATGGGCTATCCTTGGACTATAGAAGAATCCAAAACAAAAAGGCTTGCGGGCCCAAGAGTTCTCAACTTTTTTCTCAAAGCCAAACACTTAGGAATAATACCAAGTCAACACACTAGAATCCAAAATAGTGGTGCTCATCTTTTCCACTTCCTCTAAAGTAAGGTCCCCTCTATCTTAGCTATGATTAACTTTAGCTAATCATGACTAATGTAGAACCATCCTCTATCTCTAGATAAATAATATCTCTCAAGTACTTGTAATACCAAGTTAAATATCACAATACCACACACATGCACAAATGGGTGTTACAAGTCAAGATAAGATCACATGCTTAGTGGAATATGCCCATGTGGATGGATATTCCTTTATACTTTTTGACTTTACTTGATTTTTAGCCTAGTAACTTGTGTTACTCCAGTAATTAGTAACTTTGGTACATAACTATTTCACAAGTATATAAACAAGGGGGTGAGGAAGTACTAATTATCCTTTTATTTGCAACTATCTCTCTCTTATTGAGTTTTCTAGTGAGCAATGTTTTGAGTCTTGGAGTGTTAGCCTTGGAGGAGTATGATGGAGTTGGAGTTCCTTGCCTTCTTAGTCCATGGTGCGCAACCATAATAGCCATCAGAGGTTCATTTTGAGTGAGAGACATGCCGGCTTACATTTTTGGTTCCGTTGTTGGGACCTCTCTTGAAGGTAAGATAATATTCCGTGCATGATTCTATATTAGACAAAAGAAGGCTATGAGAGCTGTAACACCCATTTGTGCATGTGTGTGGTATTGTGATATTTAGCTTAGCATTACAAGTACTTGAGAGATATTATTTATATAGAGATAAAAGATGGTCCTATATTTGTCATGATTAGCTAAAGTTAGTCAGAACCTTACTTTAGAGGAACTCAAAAAGATGAGCACCATTATTTAAGATTCTAGTGTGTTGACTTGGTATTAATCTTAGGTGTTTGGCTTTGAGGAAAGAGTTGAGAACTCTTGGGTCCGCAAACCTTTTATTTTGGATTCTTTTATAGTCCAAGGATAGTCCATGTGACGGAATCGTTGACTTAGTGATTGGGTCAAGATAAGATCACATGCTAGTGGAATATGCCCATCTAAATGGATATTCCTTTCTAATTTTTGAGTTTACTTGACTTTTAGTCTAGTAACTTGAGTTACTACAGTAATTAGTAACTTTGGTGTGTAACTATTTCACAAGTAATATAAACAAGGGGTGAGGAAGTACTCATCATCCTTTCATTTGCAACTAACTCTCTCTCATTGCGTTCTATATTGAACAATGTCTTGAGTCTTGGAGTGTTAGCCTTGGAGGAGTATGATGGAGTTGGGGTTCTTTGCCTTCTTAATCCATGGTGTGCTATCATAATAGCCATCAAAGGTTCATCTTGAGTGAGAGAGACAGGCCAAATCACATTTTTGGTTCCGCTGCCGGGACCTCTCTAGAAGGCAAGATAATGTTCAATGTACAATTCTATATTAGACAAAACGAGGCTATAAGAGCTCACTTGGAGAGAACTTTAGAGGAGGAGAGTGCTGAACTTATGTTAGAAAATTTGGACCCATTTGTATATTCTATAGTTCATTATGATGTCTTTAAGGTGATTTTGTACATCTTGTACACTTGAGAGGATTTGGAGAGATTGTGTGAGGTGGATTGCATATTTTGGGGATTAAGGTGATTTTGGGCAAAATTTCAAGTTTGAGATTTGGATTTGAAATTTCTACACATGATAGATTGGGTTATCTTTCAGCTAGCATACTTGAAATTATTGTGAGAGCTGCTATGCGCACTAGGCTAAAATTTTTGAAAGTTGATAGGGTAAACTGCTCCTGCAACTGCATGCTCTTTGGAAAATTCTACAAAGTGTGCCATTTCTTCAATTTTTAGTGGATCTTCCTGAAAAGTTTCCAAAAAATTCAGTTCATTGTATACTACTTGACACAAAAACCAGAGAGAGATCATTCTTGCACAAAGAGTTATAAGTTTTTAAAGTGAGGGGGGTGGTTTTCAGATCAAATCTGAAATATGTGTGCTAAATAGAAAGGTGTCTAGGCCAAATGGCTCAATGAAAAAATCTAAAAATTTTCAAACAGAGACACCTTAGAGTTGTGATCAAGTTTGCAAAATTTAAAAGGACTGTGACAAACTAGTTGAGAGATTTTAGGGATATTGTGAGGAAGGGTCAATTTTGCAGAGTTGAGATCTCATGCATGAGGAGTGTGAGAGCAACAAAAAGCATATTTGAGTGTTTAGATGCATCTTGGGAGCATAGAGTGTCATCAAGAGTGGAAATTGAGACTATGCAAAGTTCTCCAAGGGTTTGAGGTGATTGTAGGGGTGGATTTGAGTAAAAAAGAGTTTAAAATAGAATTTGAAGAGAGTGTTAAGATGATACAAAAACCTACACCACTTGGAAGAAAGAGTGAGTCTAAGTGCTTTCTATGTAGAGAGAAGGGACATAAAGCAAGTTCGTGTCCATTGACCTTTGAGAGCAAGAGATTGAGAGAAAGGAGATGATTACTTGATTTGGGTTTGCATGTTGGACCTTCTTCACCAAGATCGGAAGGGAGAAGATCTAAGACCAAGGGGTTGTGTGAGGTTTGTGGAATGGAAGGACTTCCAAAAGGGCATGAGTGTAGTGGAGTAAAAGAAATTTTGGAGACTTTGGTGTATGATCTTGGAGAGAGTCTTAGTACAGCTACAAAATTACTACCACCTTCATCACCTAGTTCTCAAGGTTAGTGGTGGAGATAATCTTTCAACTTATGGATAAACTATCTATAACAGTTCAATTAATATGCACTCTAGGATTTGATGTTACTATAGAAATCTTGGAGCAACCTGAAACTTTTGTGTTCTCTAGGGTGGATTATTCTCAGATGATGTTAGTCATATATATACTCTATTAGTTATAAAGTGAGAGAAAAGAAAAGAAAAGAAAATTTGAGAGAAAAGAAAGATAGTGAGGGGTTAAGATGGGGAAACTTCTGGCTTTCTTTGGCAAGGATGGAGAAGATGTGGAGACCTTTGTGAGAGATTTCAAGAAAGCTTGCATAAGAAACAATGAAAGGAGGAAGAATGAGCGGGCCTCGTTATTACCAGATCTCTTTGAGGATGCAGCACTTACATGGTAGGAGTCAGAATACCAAAAGAGAGAGAGGAGAGATGGGGAAGAAGAGCCTTGGGAGAGTTTGACTTCAACACTCATTGAAAACTTTCTTCTAGATGAGAGTTATCAGAGATTGATGAGTGAAGTTACCTTTCTCAAACAAGGAGATGGAGAGAAAGTGAGAGTCTGTGTGGAAAGAGTGGAAAAGTTAGAGTCCAAATTTTGCATAGTATTGAGGAAGGGTGGGGATGATATGGAGACTACTATGATTGGCATAGGGGCCATGCTCACCAAGAAATTTGTGGCAGGATTGAGACCACAAATTAGAAGCAAGGTGAGATATGAGAAACCTTCTTCCAAGGTTGAAGCTATCAAGATTGCAATTCGTATGGAGGAGAGTTTGGAAGGGGATGAGAGTGATTTGGTGGTGAAGGAGGTTGTGCATCCTCCCCAAGGTTACAAGTTTGGTTGAACTTCTGAAACTTGGGTGGCAAGGTTTGCGCTACAAGTAGTAGTTGCTCCAGTTCTTGCACCTCCACCAAAGGATCCTCTTCAAACCATCACAAAACAACTTACAAATCTCAAGATCAATGTGGTGCAACTATGGGAGAAGAGAGAGGTGGATCAGAATGTAGGAAGAGGGCCTAAGAGTTATAGAAGTTATCCATATAGAGGAGGCCAACCAACCAACAATTTCAATGAGAGAGATTGTTTTGGTTGTGGAAGAGGTCACATCCAAAGGAATTACCCAAATTCCACTTACCATGGGGTAAGGGGTTATGAGGGAGCCAATAGAGGGCAAGAGGGAGGTAGTGAAACCCAAGTGGCTCCTAATCCAAAAAAGGTAAGGGGATAACATCTATAGATGTAGTTGTGAGCAAGTATGACAAGGGAGAGTGCTCAAACTCCAAGAGTATTAATTTGGAGCTTTTGGCACAAGAGAAGAAGAGAGCTCATTTTGCAGAGGATGTGCACTCTTCTCAAGGATTTACTCCTAGCCAAGATACTCCTATGCCTACAAGGAGCACTCACACAAGCACTTCAACCACCAACACAATCAACAACAAAGACTCCAAGGAAGAAGTTGGGGATGGAGGACTTCTTGATCTCAAAACAACAATGGAACTACAATGTCTTGGAAGATGTTGGTAGTCACAAAGCTAACATCATAGTGGGCCAATTGATTGCTTTGAATCCTACTTTGAGAAAGGAGCTTAGAGGTGGTTTGAGTTCTTCAAGGAGAAAGAGGAAGAAGGCAGAAGCTCTAGTATCAATGGGGGTGGTGGATGCCAAGCCAACACCATGGGAGGCTTGTGAATATGACTTTAAGATTGATGTGAGAGTAAATGGTCACAACATCAAGGATACATTGGTCAATGGAGGATCAATAGTGAATAACATGTTAGAAAGGTTGATGGAAAAGTTGGATATGATACCCTTAAGACCTTCATCATTTTTGGTGAGCATGGCAAACAAAAAACAAGTCCGACCAATAGGAGTGATGGATAAGGTGGTAGTTTCAGTTATGGGAGTTCAAAATCTCATGAATTTTCAAGTCTTGAAGGATTCAAGCTATGACTTACTTCTTGAGAGGCCATGGTTGAGAGCAACACACACACAATTGATTGATGGCACAAAGGGTACTTGAGGATTGGGCCATCAAACCATAGAGTCACAGTTCCTGTGACTAACACCACCAACACTTCATATTCACTTTCAAGGTCATGCCTTTTCAGCTTTGCAATGCTCTAGCCACATTCCAACGGTTCATGAACAAGGTATTTGAACCTTTCATTGGGAATTTTTTGAGAGAATTCATTGATGACTTTTGTGTCTATGGGAGCAAGGAGGAGCACTTTGAGCACCTTATCAAGGTCTTGCAATGCTTGGATGAGGCAAATGCATCATTCAACCCAAAGAGTGCATTTTTGGATGTGAAGAAGGTCTACTATTGGGGCACATCATCTCCAAGGATGGAATAGCAATTGATCCTAAGAAGGTGAGGAAAATCTCAGACCTTCCATTCCCTTCAAGCTTGACAAAGTTATGCCAATTATTGGGGATGGTTGGGTACTATAGGAGGTTCATCTTCTCATTTTACAACAAGACTTATGCATTGACCATCTACATGAAGAAGGGTGTAGATTACATGGTGATTTTGGAAGACAAGGAGGCTCTCAAGCATTTGAGGAGCTCAAGCAATCCCTTGTAGTAGCTCCAATTCTTGCTAAACTTGATTGGAGTAAACCCTTCATCCTCTACATTGATGCTTCCAATGTTGCTATAGGATGCACTCTTAGTCAATTAGACCAAGATGGGCATGATCATCCAATACCTTATGCTAGTAGGAAGATGGTTTCAATAGAAAAGAACTAGTCTATCACGGAGAGAGAAGGGTTGGCAATGATCTTTGGTCTCAAAATTTTAGACTCCACTTGATTGGAGAGAAAGCCACCATTTTCACAAATCACAAGGCTTTGAAATACATCTTCAACAAGCCTGATGTTGAAGGGAGACTAGTAAGGTGGATGATATTCTTGTATGAGTATGATTGCATCATTGAGGATAGGCCAGGAAAGAAATATACAAATGCTGACTTGTCATTTAGGGCCTATGATCATGATAGAGATGAGCCAATGGATGATTCCTTCCCGGATGAGGAGCTCATGAAAATCTCAGTCACTCAAGAGGTTCCAATGGAGTAAATGGAGATTGTGGATTTTGTGACAAGAGGTTACTATCCAAAAAGGATGCATGCTAGGGAGAGGAAGGCCCTTGCAGCAAGTTCTAGACCTCACACAATGGTGGAGGATATTCTTTTTCACCAAGGAGCAGATGGTCTACTTCAAAGAGCAGTGGGTAAGGAAGAGTCTATCCTACTCATAAAGGAGTTTCATGAAGGCTTAGTGTGTGGAGGACACTTTGCAAGAAAGGTGACTACTTTCAAGATTCTAGATGCAAGTTACCATTGGAGAGGGGTTTTCAAGGATTGTCTTGATTATTGCAAAACTTGTCATGTTTGTCAAGCTTTTGCTAGAAAATGTACTTCCACTCCACCACTTAGATCAATTACATTGGTAGGACCTCTTGAGAAATGGGGAATTGATTTTGTAGGTCCTCTTAATAGAACCCCAAGGAACAATACATACATTGTGGTAGTTGTTAATTATCTTACCAAGTGGGTTGAGGCTTGACAATTGAGGGACAAGAATGAAGATGAAGTTGGGAGATTTCTTTATGAACGCATTATCACTAGGTTTGAGTGCCCTTTGGAGTTGGTTCTAATAGAGGAGAGTATACAGGAAGCATTTTTGCAGCCATGTTACAACATTTATCTATCACACATAGAGTAACTACATCCTATAAGCCAAATTCCAATGGCTTGGTAGAGGGAATTGTGACAACCCGGCAAATATCACTTTTGCGGTAATCAAGTAAGTAGAGTTTGTTCTCGCAGAGATACGAGTCAGAAATGTCCAAATACAAAGTCAAACAATAACAATGTAGTTCTTCTTGGTTGCGTCTTTGATCTCTCAGGTAGAAACCACATCTAGAAGAGAGTAACAAACGCTGACTCGCAGTCTTGTCACAAATTAACACTCCATACTCACAACTCCTTCAAATCTTTCCAAACAATCTTGATTGTGATGATTCAAGCTCTCCTAAAAATAACACTTCACTGCAAAACAACTTTGCCTCAGAATTGTGTTCCACCCCTCCACTAAAGGCACAACTTCCTTGATTGAAATTGCTTCACATCAACCTCGTAATGCACTCACAAATGCAGAATACTACCAACACTACAATTCCTCTCAGATCTATCAAGGCATTGCTCTGATTTCACTTCACTCAAGATCAAACACACAGAATGAAGATCAAGGCTATGGAATCCAACATCCAACAAGCACACTAACTTGCACTTTGAATTTCTCCAAACACTCACAAACACAATTGTAAGGTTGATACTCGGAATCAAGCTCAAGCGACAAGCACTACTTCACAGCACTTTGCTTTATCTATTCTCAGAAATAATGAGCACTGAACAACAATTTCTTGTGAATGCCACTCTTAAATAGTGAATCAATTAACAGTTCTAACAACTATACCGTTCTACAACAACTTTTCTAACTTGCAGATCCGAAATGTCAATACACCTCTTCATATATGCTTCTTCAAATCTCAAAACTGTTACTACTCCGATCCGATGTCTACTTCGTCATCGGCTTTCAAACCCAAACCCGAAGTAAATTTACTTCCTACTACTCTATCCTCGGATTTCACAACTCCTAATTCCTCCACTAATTCTAACACTTCTCCTTCTTGATTTGCAATTCCTATCATAATTAAGCCTTCTAAATCTCTATCTCCCGACCCACTCTTCTCTAAAGTGTCAAATGTCAAATCCAAAGACACTTGCACTCCTACCTCTCTTACTTTGGGTCTAACTATTATCAATTCCTTTGCTAATTCTATTGTGTCATCATCAAGAATTGTAATTGAAAGTATAAATACACTATCTACACCTTCAATTTGTAACCCACTTTCCCCTAATCACTCATGTAACTGACCCAAAGACACTTACTGTCAGATCCTGCACTTCGGGTTTATTCATTACTGCTACTTCTCCTTCAATTCATGTTCCATCTTCAATCTGAACTGAAATTGAAGTCATGTGTATCCTAACTATCTTCTTTCCCTACTCTAACTTCCTCTGATCCCTTTGGTAAAACTCCCGAAGTCACCTTCACTGCACTCCAAGGTCCGACTTCCTCGGGTTGAATCATATTTTTCTTGAAGCGAAGTCTCATGACCCGAAGTCATGTAAACCCAAAGTACGAAGTAACATTGACCCGAAGATACCAAACTACTCTTCACATGTACTCCCAAAACTTCAAATGCTTGTAACTTCTTTTACAAACCTCCAAACTTTATGATTTTGATGGCAATGGAAAGCCCTGAATGAGACGCTTTCAACGAGATATAACACATTTGATTTGGACTTGTGATCACTGAGATATAGCCCCCGCAGTATTCCTGAACTGTAACCTTCATTTCGATACGAATAAACCCACTTTCGGCGTCTGATCCGAGTTTTTCCCTCCTCTAACATGAAGTAAACTTCTTTAAGTCTGATCCAATCCGAGTCCTTCTTCCTCTTACACAAAGTCGACTTCCTCGGGTCTGATCAAAACACAAGTTTCTCCTCATTTCTTTTCCATTTGGTTTCATTTTGGTTTCAGCAAGGCACTTTTTGTTCAAAACTTCTCCAAAATGAAAAATGTGGGTAGCACAGGAACCATTCAAACCTTGTGCATGATGTTGGCCAAAGATGTAGAAATGGAAGGGGCTAAACATAATTGGGACAAGAGGATTCATGCAATTTTGTGGGAGTGTAGGACAATCATGAAGATTTCCACCGGATATTCTCCATTTCAATTGGTATATGGTATTGAGTCTACTTTACCTATTCACTTTGATCTTCCTATTTTCCAAAGCATTCATAAGAGATTGAAGAAAACACAAGGAGGTGATGCAAAGAAGTTAAGGAAGGATCAACTCATGGAGTTGGAAGAGGCAAGAGCATTTGCTATGGTTTGAGAAGAATAAGCCCAAAGGAAATTAAAGGAGAGCTATGACAAGAAACAAGGCAAGAAGAAGGTGTAGCCTTTCAAAGAAGGTGATTAGATAATGTTGTTTGATTCCATTTGATTCAAGAGAGTGAAATGTACTTAGGCAAAAGAAGTTTTTGCCTAAGTACTTGGGAGATGTTATTTATATAGAGATAAAAGGATGGTTTTACATTAGTCATGATTAGCTAAAGTTAGTTATAGCTAAGATAGTGGAGACTTTACTTTAGAAGAAGTGGAAAAGATGAGCACCACTATTTTGGATTTTATGGTGTTGACTTGGTATCCTAGGTGTTTGGTTTTGAGTAATGAGTTGAGAATTCTTGGGCCCACAAGTCTTTTGTTTTGGATTCTTCTATAGTCCAAGGATAGCCTATGTGAAGGAATCCTTGACTTAGTGGTTGGGTCAAGATAAGATCACATGCTTAGTGGAATATGCCAATGTGATGAATATTCCTTTATACTTTTTGACTTTACTTGACTTTTAGCCTTGTAACTTGAGTTACTCTAGTAATTAGTAACTTTGGTATGTAATTATTTCACAAGTATATAAACTAGGGGTGAGGTGGTACTCATCATCCTTTCATTTGCAACTATCTCTCTCTCATTGAGTTCTCTAGTGAGCAATGTATTGAGTCTTGGAGTGTTAGCCTTGGAGGAGTATGATGGAGTTGGAGTTCCTTTCCTTCTTAGTCCATGGTGTGCTACCATAATAGCCATCAGAGGTTCATCCTGAGTGAGAGACAAGCCGGCTCATAACACATCCTACATTGCTTTGCCAAGCCAAGGCTCACAATCTAGGTCAAATAGTTCAAGTCCATAGCTTGACTTAACACTTGAAGCTTGGATGCCTTTGATATTGTTGGAACAACAATAATACCAATGAAAAAACCCATTGTCCTCTCTCTCTCCTTGGCATTGGGTTCCACCAACTACTATAATTATGAGTCCCAGATAAGTCAAGGACCTCCCACTCAAAAAGCATGGGAGCTTAGGAAATTCATAAGTGTGTGAAAAGCAGCTTGGAGCTATCCAACTAGGTTCATCACTACCATAGGCGACCTATCAGCCACTACCACCATCTGAGATTGATGCCCAAAATCCAAGATGTCATAAAAAATGAGGTGATTAAGTTGTTGAATCCCATCATAAGCACGTTGTAGAAGCTCTCTAGGTGAATTTTGTCCACCAATGACAAAGACAATGAGCCCGTGATCTCACTTTGGCTGCATCCAACAACATGGTAGGTCCCATCCAAGAATGGACTTGATGTATATTCACCACCACCCGAGTGCAAGAATCACCCATCAAAGGGGCATTCTCTAAAATGTTAGTTGGAGAAACAAATTGATGAACCTAGAGACATAGTAGTATATACAACATCTCTCAAAACACACCCAAATGGGGATCCTAAATACCTAGACCTTGGCCAGCACGTGTATGTCATGACTGGCCATCCAGAAATCACCAAATAAATGGGACCATATCTCTCTAGATCTTGCACCCCCAGCAAAGAAATGTCTGCAAGTAGGGTCTTTTGGTGATCCTTGACTATTCACATTAGTAATAACTTAGGATACCTAAAGGCCAAGTGGGCCACATGACATAGAAAGACTCGCCTAGCAATCTCATCTCTCTGCACATACAAGTACCTCCGTACTTGTATACCCACATGTAGTACCACAACTAGTCTAGTGCTAATCCCACCAAACAACTCCAATAGATATAATCCCTCTAAATATTTCCAAGCAATGAGTGTTGTGTCTAAGGTAATCAACTCTTGAGGCTCATCCTTACAATGGTCTCTTGGTGGTACAAAGGTTCCACTCCAAGCTTGTTGCACCAATTGATCCACATGTTGCTACAATGCCTCCTTTGAACTCCACAATGGAAAGTCCAAGGTGGATGGAACTGTGAGCCAGCCTATCTCTCACTCAAGATGAACCTTTGATGGCTATTATGGTAGTGCACCATGGACTAAGAGGTCAAAGAACCCCAACTCCATCATACTTCTCCAAGACTCAAGGCATTGCTCACTAGAGAACTCAATGAGAGAGAGATGTTGCAAATGAAAGGATGATGAGAACCTCCTCACCCCTTGTTTATATACTTGTGAAATAGTTATGCACCAAGGTTACTAATCACTGGAGTAACTCAAGTTACTAGGTTGAAAGTCAAGTAAAGTAAAAAAGCATAAAGGAATATATATCCACATGGGTATATTCCACTAAGCATGTGATCTTATCTTGACCCAACTACTAAATCAAGGATTCCTTCACATGGGCTATCCTTGGACTATAAAAGAATCCAAAACAAAAAACTTGTGGGCCCAAGAGTTCTCAACTCATTTCTCAAAACCAAACACTTAGGAATAATACCAAGTCAACACCATAGAATCCAAAATAGTGGTGCTCATCTTTTCCACTTCCTCTAAAGTAAGGTCTCCACTATCTTAGCTATGACTAACTTTAGCTAATCATGACTAATGTAGAACTATCTTTATCTTTATATAAATAATATCTCAAGTGTTTGTAATACCAATCTTAATATCACAATACCACACACATGCAAAAATGGGTGTTACATTTACACCCGGACTAAGTTTTCACTTTGTCCTCAAAGTGAAGGTCTCTCTACCTTCTATGATATATCTTCAACTTATCATGGTTAATCCTATCAAAGTGTCTTCCTCTCAACTCCTTGAGATCATAGGTGTAATTGGCCCACACCTTCTCCACTATGAAAGGTCCAAAGTACTTAGGCAAAAACTTCTTTTGCCTAAGTACTTTTCACTCTCTTGAATCAAATAGAATTAAACAACATTACCCAATCACCTTCTTTGAAAGGCTCCACCTTCTTCTTGCCTTGCTTCTTGTCATAGCTCTCCTTTTGTTTCCTTTGGGCTTGTTCCTCTCAAACCATAGCAACTACTCTTGCCTCTTCCAACTCCATGAGTTGATCTTTGCTTGACTTCTCTGCATCACCTCCTTGTGCTTTCTTCACTCTCTTATGAATGCTTTGGAAGGTAGAAAGATCAAAGTGAATAGGTAAGGTAGAATCAATACCATATACCAATTGAAATGGAGAGTATCCGGTGGAAGCCTTCATGGTTATCCTATACTCCCACAAAACTGCATGAATCCTCTTGTCCCAATGATGTTTAGCCCCCTCCATTTCTACATCTTTGGCCAACATCATGCGCAAGGTCTGATTGGTTCTCTCAGCCAAGCCATTGGAATTTGGCTTATAGGATGTAGTTACTCTATGTGTGATAGAGAAATGTTGTAGCATGGTTGTAGTGATGCTTCCTATAAAATCTCCTCCTCTATTAGAAACCAACTCCAAAGGGCATCCAAACCTATTGATAATGCGTTTGTAAAGAAATCTCCCAACTTCATCTTCATTCTCGTCCCTCAATGGTTGAGCCTCAACCCACTTGGTAAGGTAATCAATAACTGCCATAATAACCAAATTGTTCCTTGGGGTTCTATTGAGAGGACCTAAAAAATCAATTCCCCATTTCTCAAAAGGTCCTACTAATGGAATTGATTTAAGTGGTGGAGTGGACATAGACTTTCTAGAAAAAGGTTGAAAAACATGACATAATCAAGACAATCATTGAAAATCCCTCTCCAATGGTAACTTGCATCTAGAATCTTGAAAGCAATCACCTTTCTTGCAAAGTGTCCTCCACACAGTAAACCTTCATGAAACTCCTTTATGAGTAGGATAGACTCTTCCTTACTTACTGCTCTTTGAAGTAGACCATCTACTCCTTGGTAAAAAGGAATATCCTCCACCATTGTGTGAGGTCTAGATCTTGCTGCAAGGGCCTTCTTCTCCCTAGCATGCATTCCTTCTAGATAGTTACCTCTTGTCAAAAAATCCACAATCTCCTTGTACTCCATTGGAACCTCTTGAGTGACTCAGATTGTTATGAGCTCCTCATCCGAGAAGGAATCATCCATTGGCTCATCTCCATCATGATCATAGGCCCTAGATAACAAATCAGCATTTGCATATTTCTTCCCTGGCCTATCCTCAATGGTGTAATCATACTCATACAAGAGTATCATCCATCTTGCTAGCCTCCCTTCCACATTAGGCTTGTTGAAGATGTACTTCAAAGCCTTGTGATCTATGACAATGGTGGCTTTCTCTCCAATCAAGTAATGTCTTGGTAACAACATTGAGCCTTTTTGGTAACAACATTGATCTTCTTGTAATCCACACATACCCGATAGCAAATCAGCAATTGCATGTTTCTTTCCTAGCCTATCCTCAATGGTGTAATCATACTTAGACAAGAGTATCATCCACCTTGCTAGTCTCCCTTCAACATTAGGCTTGTTGAAGATTTACTTCAAAGCCTTGTGATCCGTGACAATGGTGGGTTTCCCTCCAATCAAGTAATGTCTAAACTTCTTGAGACCAAAGATCATTGCCAACCCTTCTCTCTCCATGACAAAATAGTTCTTTTTTGCTGAAACCATCTACCTACTAGCATAAGCTATTGGATGATCATGCCCATCTTGGTCTAATTGACTAAGAGTGCATCCTATAGCCACATTAGAAGCATCAATGTAGAGGATGAAGGGTTTATTCCAATCAAGTTTAGCAAGAATTGGAGCTACAACAAGGGATTGCTTGAGCTCCTCAAAAGCTTTGAGAGCCTCCTTGTCTTCCAAAATCACCATGTAATCTACACCCTTCTTCATGCAAATGGTCAATGCATAAGCCTTGTTGGAAAATGAGAAGATGAACCTCCTATAGTACCCAACCATCCCCAAGAATTGGTATAACTTTTTCAAGCTTGAAGGGAATGGAAGGTCTGAGATTTTCCTCACCTTCTCAAGATCAACTACTATTCCACCTTTGGAGATGATGTGCAAAGACCTTCTTCACATCCAAAAATGCACTTCTCTGGGTTGAGTGATGCATTTGCCTCATCCAAGCATTGTAAGACCTTGATTAGGTGCTCAAAGTGCTCCTCTTTGCTCCCATAGACACACAAGTCATCAATGAAGTCGTTCACAAATTTCCCAATGAAAAGTTCAAATACCTTGTTCATGAACCGTTGGAATGTGGTTGAAGCATTGCAAAGCTCCAAAGGCATAAGCTTGAAAGTGTAAGTTTCCCAAGGTGTGGTGAATGTGGTGAGTTGTTGATGCCTTGGTGCAATCTTGATTTGGTTATATCCACTATAACCATCTCTAAAATTGTACCTCTCATGACCTGCAACCTCTTCCAAGATCTCAAAAATGAATGACAATGTGTAGTAGTCCTTCTTGGTAACAATATTGAGCTTCTTTTAATCCACACATACCCAAAGGTTACCATTCTTTTTCTTCACAATGACAATTGGAGACACCCATTCTGAATTCTCTTCCTCAAAGATAAATCCAACCTCCTTGAACTTATCAATCTCCTGCTTCACAACAAAAGCTATTGGTGGGCTAATACAATGTTGCTTTTGGCAGCTTGGTCTTGCATGGGACTCCACCTCTATCTTGTGCTCCCCCAAGGTGACTTCCTTTAGATCCTTGTAACTAAAAGCAAACATGTGAATGAACTTGCGGAAAATCTCCTCAAATCTCACCTTCTCCTTATTTGCTAACATTTGGACCATACTTGAGGGTAGATAACCTCCTCTCTATCTCCTCAATTTTCAATGGTGATTTATTTGGGTCCTTCAAAACCTCTAGCTTAGGTGCAAAATCCAATACACACAAGGGATACACATCTGAATCAGATTAAGATTCATCCTCCTCCATGGAAGTCTCCTCTTCCATGCTTGTAACCACACCTGAAGCTCCTTCTTCAAAATCTGATTCCCAATATTATAATCAGAAGATGGTGCATTTGAATGTGAAGTGTTGGTGGTGTTAGTCATAAGAACTATGACTCTATGGTTTGATGGTCCAATCCTCAAGTACCCTTTGTGCCATTGATTAATTGTGCATGCTGCTTGCAACCTTGGCCTCCCAAGAAGTAAGTCATAGCTTGAATCCTTCAAGACTTAGAAAGTCATGAGATTTTGAATTCCCATAACTGAAGCTACCACTTTATCCATCACCCCTATTGGTCAAACTTGTTGCTTGTTTTCCATGCTCACCACAAATGTTGAAGGACCAGAAGGTATCATACCCAACTTCTTCATCAACATTTTTGACATGGCATTCACTGCTGATCCTCCATCAACCAATGCATCCTTGATGGTGTGACCATTCACTCTCACATCAATCTTGGAGGCATATTCACAAGCCTCCCATGGTGCTGGCTTGGCATCCACCACCCCCATTGATACTAGAGCTTTTGCACTCTTCTTCCTCTTGCTCCTTGTAGAACTCAAACCACCTCTAAGCTCCTTTCTCAAAGTAGGATTCAAATCAATCAATTGGCCCACTATGATGTTAGCCTTGTGACTACCAATATCCTCCAAGACATTGTAGTTCCATTGTTGTTTTGAGATCAAGAAGTCATCCATCCCTAACTTATTCCTTGGAGTCTTTGTTGTTGATGGTGTTGAAGTGCTTGTGCGAGTGCTCCTAGTAGGCATAGGAGTATCTTGGCTAGGAGTAAATCCTTGAGAAGAGTGCACATCCTTTGCAAAACGAGCTCTCTTCTTCTCTTGTGCCAAAAGATCCAAATGAAGACCTTTGGAGTTTGAGCATTCTCCCTCATCATACTTGCTCTCAACCACATCTATAGATTCTATCCCCTTACTTTTGTTTGGATTAGGAGCTACTTGGGTTTCACTACCTCCCTCTTGCCCTCTATTGGCTCCCACATAACCCCTTCATCCATGGTAAGTGGAATTTAGGCAAGTATGAGAACGTGTTTTCTTTCTAAGTGAAGGACCTAGGCATGTGTAAGGTGATGCAATACTCCACTAATCTTGATGAGACACCCATATATTGGAGGAGGCCTAGTTTGATCAGGCATGAGTGGGAGCTTGTGGATAAAAGATGCAAAGAGCTCCAAAAGGCTGGTTTTATTTAGCCATCCAGTTCTGATTTTGCAACAACTATAGCCATATTGGCAAAGAAGGACTCCATTGGATTATGAATTGAAAGGAAGATAAGTGGGGATTGTAGACCTTTAAATCTAGTTACATCTCAAGATAAGTATCCCATGCTCATCTCAATGGAGTTATTTGATAGCATTGGGGAACTTGACATCTTCATCATTGTGGATATGTGGCAAGGCTTCAACCAAATTTTCCTTCATGCAAAAGACCACAAGAAAATAGTATTCCATGGAAGAAATAGACTATGGGAGTGGCTAGTGATGCCCTTTGGTTTGAAGAATGCCCCAATATTCTTTCTACAGGTCATGGATTAGGTGATTGAAGGTGCAAATTTCTTGAAGTGTCCTATAGATGATATTCTAGTCCATAGCAAGGTCTATGAGCGACAATTGACTCCTCTAGAAGAGCTATTCAAGAGTCTGATGGTTGTGGATATGAAATAACATTCAAAGTAATGTAAGTTTGCTATTACTTAAGTAGTTTACAATGGGTATCACATTCTTTCTAATGGTGTTATGGCTCATTGGGCCAAAGTGGTTGCCATCTTGGAGATGCCAACCGCATCAATATGAGCACACTAAGAAGCTCATTAGGTTGTGTAGCTACTACCTCATTTATGTCAAGGATTTTAATAACATTGCAAATCCTTTCTATACATTATTGAGAAGGATATCTCTTGGACATGGAGCCAAGATGCTCAACTTGCTTTCCTAACACCGAGGGAGAAGCTCTCAAAATATCAAATACTTAGAAGATCTGATTTTAGCAAGGTTTTCATATTACATATAGATTGGAGTGTTTGTGATATTGGTGCAACTCTAGTTTGACTTGATGAGGAAAGCAAGGAGTATATCATTACTTATGCATCTCAAAGTAACAACAAGGTAGAAAGCAATTACTCTTCCTATGGGGATGAGTTTCTTGCTATTGTGTGGGCTATTGTACATTTCAAGCCTTACCTCTATAGCGTCAAGTTCACCTTGTACATTGATCACCAACCACTGAAGTGGTTGATGACCAATGGCAGGCTTACCTGCAAGCTAGCTCGTTGTACACTCATACTTCAAGACCTAGTAGCACTCATCAAAATGATGATACTATGTATAGAAGACCTCTTACTACCTCTGGATATTTTTCAAATGCAAGGCAAGACTTTGACAAAGTGTTTGAGGTAGCCACTTTACATTCATCTTGCTACCTTGCATTGCTACATTATCATCTGGTTGAATCGCCCACTATGGACATAAGGGAGGATTTTGACACTGTAAAATTTCTTCAGTATGTTCAATACCCTTCTGGTTTTATGTTAGGCTAGTGAGATTTAGTACAACAACATGAAAGTGCTACTCATGGAGAGGTGATCACCTAGTTAGATGCTTGCCGCAAGGAGACATGGTGGTTCCTCTACCAAATGAGTGAGCTATTCTCATTAAAATAGTACACTCTAGGCTTGGAAACTTTGGTATCAAAACATACATATAGTCTCATAACCCATCAATATCAATGGAGAGAGATGCATGCTCAGGTGCAAGAGGTGATAGTTAGATGTGAATAATGTGATAGAGTGAGAACTTCTTGTTCTCATAAGCAGCCCACACTTCATCCACTTCCAATTTAAGGTTTATCCTATTTTTGTCATGTGACATAGCTAGAGAATTACCTCAAACATCCAGAGGGAATGTTTATATCATGATCATTTAGAACATTTTTCCAAGTGGATAGAACTATTTGCGTGCCCAATAAGCACTCACATACTACTAGGCAAGTTTTTCTCTTGCAAGTTTAAGTAGAGTTGGAGCTTGTGCTGAGTCTCTTACTGATCAAGGATCAGAATTCAGAGGAGAATTTCAAGAGCTACTTGACCATGCACTCATTGACAATTAAAGGACTTCATGGGATTATCCCCAAGCTAATGGCCTTGCAAAGCAAATGGTTCAAACATCTAAGAAGGGACTTTGGAAGATACACCTCACCAAGAACAAGGAGGATTGGGAATTTGCTTTGCCCTAGATTGCAATGGGGTATAGAGGGTACATACATGCATTATTATCTCATTTTACTTCTTAGTTTATATTGTTTGGAAGGCATCTGGTTCCACCTTCTTCTATTGCATCTCAAATGAATCAAGTAGTGAACTTGGATTCTCCATCAATGAGATTAATATTAGAGAGGGTTGCCCTGTTCAAGAGGGTCGTGCCTATACCCATGGAAAACCTGGCTATTGCACAAAGTCGTGTTACCTTAAGATATGCTCACACTAGGCAAGGAAGCTACAAGCCTAAAGTGAGAAATTTTGAGGTGATAGACTTTAATTATCTTCAAAGGTATCCCAATGATACATTGGATACCTCCACTAATCACACTTTATTGAGAATTAAGGTTCTTAAACCTTCAAGTCTGTTGGAATTGTAAGGAATAGATGGATGCACAATTTGGGAACATTCAAAATTTGTGCATCATGCCCTTTACCTAACTTGGATCCCACCATTATTACATCTACTTGGATTCTTCCACTTGACTTTCCATGTCAACTATGTCAAAGGACAAATGATGTTGATCATATGCTACTATGCAACAATTGCAATGATGGGTATAATTTGTTTTGCTTCAAATCAAAGCTCACTCAAGTTCTGGTTGGTCTTTGATTTTATCAATCATGTCTTCCAACAATGCTCTAAGTTTTCTTAGACTTGTGAGCTTTCCCATGCTTAGGTTTGGGAAGGGATATGTGAGAATTCGATCTTAGTATGCATTTGTGTGTTATGTGCTCTTTTGGAGCACTCTCTAATTGACTAGTGTAATGTTCCAAGGACAAGCCTTTCTAACTTTCTAACTTGAGAGCACTTAAAATATTTTAGTAAATAAATTTAAAGAAAAATGTTTCTAGAGCGTCTCTTTATGTAAGAATTGTTTACTACAAAGTCCTATCATCTTCTGCCATGTGAGTTAATGATATGAAATATATCAAAAATTTAGTAAACAATTTCACTAACAAAATAATGGTGTCATCACTTGCAATTTTTTATCTATTAATCTAAATTAGTTAAGAATTTAGCGCTAATTTTTGTCATAATTTTTCACAAAATAAAACTTTTGATTTCACCACAAATCTTTACCAACTTATATTTCAAGTTTTATCTTTGGTAGAATTGAAAATATTAATGGCATATATCATTAACTGGATATAAATGTATAATATATTTTTATTTATTGGAGATGTCATGAACATGAATTAGAATTAATTCATCAAATAATTAATAATTAATAGAATATAATATCACTAACAAAAGTAAACTACCAGTGCCACAGATATCATCAATATATTCACACCGAGGTTTGTATAGACTGTAAAAGATTGAACCTGGGTTTGCCATTCTGCCTTCGTTGAATGAAATCAGAAGAATCACGTTACTGTAGCTCTTTGGTTGGAGCTCTCTTCGGCTGAGAATGAGGAAAAGTAATGCTACCATGAGAGATATGCCATT
The DNA here is from genome assembly GCA_948567375.1 of Lunularia cruciata. Classification (NCBI taxonomy): domain Eukaryota; kingdom Viridiplantae; phylum Streptophyta; class Marchantiopsida; order Lunulariales; family Lunulariaceae; genus Lunularia; species Lunularia cruciata. The sequence continues at coordinate 14,163,661 of OX419758.1, forward strand.
GATCCAATAACCAGGACCCAGTATGGGTGTCGTACATTCTAGTATGGTTGGTTGTCACTGATCGTATCATCAATGTACATTAGTTCCTGTGGGTCTTACAAAAAAAGTTTGAACATAAAGATAGCATGGGCACTATTGTACCTTATGCCGCCCATGCAGTAAAGTTTTCTTTGCTCTCTCTTCTCGTTTGTTCAAAGTGTACTATAATTATTATTAAATAAAAAAGAAACAAAGAAAGCCGACCGAATAAAAATAGAATAAAGGAGACCAAATACAAAGGAAAGAGAAAAGATGTACGGTTGCAGCTTCCCACAAATTAAACAATTTTAGTATCAAACACTTGGTATTCCAACTAAGGTAGTTGTTACTAAGACAACTCCTCTAAGAGAAAGTGCAACCTATAACCTACCATCACAACATCTCACGGTTTGCAGATCATCACTTCTTGCCTCACTGGAGAGAAACACAAATAGTCTGATTAGTCATCACTCTAGCCTCATTACCAAAAGTGCACAAGAGCACCAACTTTCTAAGGTCAAGGCATCTCACACAAACATGGTGCACAAATAAGAAGTAGAGAATGGAGAGGGTCCAATCACAAGAAGTATAAACAAAAAACTTCCATCTTGTAAATCAACACCGGATTGACTTTGCCACTATCTTGCATTTAACATAATAGGAGTGTCTATTCCTAAGCTAATATGATCACCAAAGATAGAATCAAATTGTCTCTCCTAGCCAAAGCTACATGTGTACAAATATCAATGGAACAGTCATTAGAACAACAAGTGGGGGTGGACCAGTCGACCAAGGCACCAGTCTAAGAACTAAAGATCTAGAGTTCAAACCTTGCTGCGCATAATCTAGTAGAATGGGAAAATTTTACCAAATAATGACCAAGAACTATTCTAAACTAGCTAGCCTCATGCTAGCAAATTGGCCTTTGTAGCCTCTCATAGCCCATAACACTATGCCTCAAAGTCTCTAAATGCCAAAATCCTTCAACTCAAGCCTTATATAGGCCAAATTTGACATAAATCCTCCACCAAGCCCAAGGTAACTTCCCTACACTGGCAGACAACCAAATCCTCTACTAAATCTCCACTCTAGCCAAATTGGGGGAATGGGCTCCCAATTCCATCTTCAATTTCAACTTTCAAGCTTAACTCAATCTGATTTCACCTTGTGGTCTCAAATCAAACACCATTGCTTGAAATTGACTATATTCTCAAGGAAATTTGGCCTTTGTAGCCTCTCATAGCCCATAACACTATGCCAAAATCCTTCAACTCAAGCCTTATATAGGCCAAAATTTGACATAAATCCTCCACCAAGCCCAAGGTAACTTCTCTACATTGGCAGACAACCAAATCCTCTACTAAATCTCCACTTGAGCCAAATTGGGGGAATGGGTTCCCAATTCCATCTTCAATTTCAACTTTCAAGCTTAACTTGATCTGATTTCACCTTGTGGTCTCAAATCAAACACCATTGCTTGAAATTGACTATATTCTCAAGGAAATTTGGCCAGTGCTTATAGGATGTTGTCTCCTCCCATAGTCAATAATCAATGTTGAATCCTATGAGATATAAAGTTATTCCACCAACTAACACATCATAACTATGCTATTGCTCCAATAACATGCACTCTCATCACAAAACTATCAATTTGATGACTAGGTTGAATTTGTATAATGAGGTCCTCACATATGATGTATTATGTACAATTTCCTCCAAAGGATGTCTATATTTGAAATAGATATCTCTCAATATTGATCTTTTGCAACCCAAGACTAAAATTTGTAGCCTTCCCCAACATAAGGAACTAAGCACTAAAGTCCAATAAGACACTATATGATCTATAAACCTTCCTTTAAGGTCCAATTGAACTTAAAGTCCTAATCTGGTTGTCTTTTAAGAGAATCCCAAGCATAAACCTACCTATGTATACCGCATAGAGTAGAGTCTGCTTGTACAAAAGATACCATGAATGTGTTCCTCCCAACAATTTAAATAACTCTCTAACTCTCTTTCCAAAGTCCTTTCCATCTTTTCATGCAGTCCCAAGGTGGATGTGTTTGATTGTGTGAAAAACTTGAGTGAAAGGGTATTTTACTCCTTGTCATGCGTTGCAAGATGACCTTATACCAACTAAATTAAAAGGTCTTGATGTAAAGTGATTCTAAACTCAATTTGGACGTTTGAGTTGATTGACATTATTTTAATGGTTACCATGATGAGAGATTCAAGAAGAGTCTTCAAATCTGGTCATTGTGATAGGGCATTGGGGTTGACATGGAATTTTATAGGCATGTACCAAAGCTTGATGTCAAAATAATTATAGTTTTTTCTCCCATCAATCATGTTGACTCTTCATGTGCTCAAAATGTAATATCTACAATAAAGGTTTGTGATCGGTTTGCATGATCACTTGTTTCCCCAAGAGATAATGCCTCCATACCTTGGTGGCATATGTCATTGATAGTTTTTCTTGACCTCGAGCAAAGTAATTCTTTCTATAGTGTTTAGTCAGCAAGACACAAAGGCAATGGGATGTACCCCATCTCAAAATTCTTGTTGCAACACCGCTCCAATGGCAAAGTTAGATGCATCAAAATCAACTACACAAGGTAGTTGAGGATCATATGGTTGAAGGATGGGTCATGAGGGCACAATAATCTTTAGTTTCTTGAATGCTTCTTTGTGCTTGGTGGTCCACTAAAAGCTTGAAGCCTTCCCTAAGTGTAATACCAAGAGCTAGCCATATGATCTAGATGTAAAATTTGGTTTGGTAACATCTAGAATGATGTTATACATGATGGTCAAAATAGATCAGATAGAAGTATCACCAAAAGAGTACTTCTACTAATAGGGCAGAAACCGAAATAGACTTGAGAACCTTAGAACCAATAGCTAGACATATGATTTAAAGGTGAGAATTGGTTTGGTAACATCTGCAAGGATGTTACACATGATGGTCTAAACAGATCAGAAGGAGGTATTACCAAAAGGGGACTTCTACTAATAGAGTAGGAACCAAAATATGCCTGAAATCTTTGAAGGCAATTTCGGAGGCCTAAACAGATGAATTAGGCCTCGAAAATGTGCAGATTCCCCCCCCAACAAAGGAGAGGCTGGCCTTCCCTCCCCCTTGCTTTGTCTCGTCGAGAGCTTTCCAATGGTACCTTACTCACGTGATTCTAAGATTCCTACAAGAAGATTCCCTAAAAGATTCCATTTGGTCAAAGCTTGTTTGACCAACCAGATAGGACCTAGACCAGACATGTCACCCATCCAAGTAGGTAATCCAAGGGTGGAGCTTGCTGACATGTTACCTATTTGTGTCCCTAATCCTATGGTGGAGCTTCCTTGGCAGAGATCCTCTTTGTCTATATAATAAAGAGAAGGTGCTCCCTTGGGGCATCGATTGTTTGAGTGTGCAATCTGTGTTTTCTCTCTTCTCTTGTCCTTGGAGTATTACAATGGTATCAGAGCAAGTGTTTTAGTCCAAGAGAGTGGATCATCCTTCTTGGAATAGCACGAACTACTGAAACTGAGTAATTTGAGGTGGAGAACATAGAGTAGTTGCTAGACTTAGGAAGGACTTTAAAGAGCGGATGGGATGGATGCACCGGGAGGCCAATTTCCCACACCTAGCTTTCCATTCTCAAACCCATTCCACATCAAGGTTATGTATATCCAGCGTGAGCAGATGAGGGTATCGCTAGTTTATCACTTTGGCGCAGAATTCATGGATAGAGTGATGAACTCACCAAACCCCGTGATTCTACCTATGGTGATATATGACAGAGAGTGGGATTTGACAATCTACATTCTATTATGATAAAATGGACATGAATGTCCCAAATCCTCTCCCTTTCAACACTCAAGTAGAAATCCATTATGTAGTGAGGCCGAAATTGATGTTTAGAGATTTTGTGGTTAGGAATTTTGGTGAGGAGTATTATCAACGAGTGATAGCTTCTGAGGTCCCAATGGTAGTTCTGATAGTTTGTGCGCCTTCTTGAGTGATTATATTGACTCTATATTGAAGTAGACATTAGCAACTGAGGGTTGCAGGAACCATAGATCCGCAATTGCAAGAGTTGGTGCAAGGAATGCAAGGGATGTTGAATGAATTTCAAGAGATTAAGATGACCATGGAGACATTACAAAGTCAAGTGCAGATCCTCAGGAATGATCAAGCCATGCAAGAAGAAGAGCCGTCTCAAAACCCAGTACCTGCGATTAAAGTACTTGGAGAGGCATCCGTGCCTACGAACCCTATCAACGATTAAGCCACATTGCTACTCCGGATGAAGAAGACCTGCAACATCAAACCTTACAAGGGCAGCGTTTGATTGGAGTAGTGGAAAATTGGATCTCGAGAATGAATCGATATTTCCGATTGTTCTCAATAGAGATCATAGAGCATGCTGCAGGTGTGTTTGCATGTGGGTACTTGACCGATAAAGCCCTCACATGGTATGATGCTTGGGAACGATCCATGCTGGCAGAGAGAAGGGAGGTCACATGGACAGCAATGCAAGAAGGGCTGCTGAAGAATTTCCAATCGGTGGATTTTGTGCGGATGGCTCGAACCCGACTATGGGGATTGAGATAGAAGAATAGCATTCAAGAGTATGTGGAGGCTTTTCTAGATCTACAAGTCGCAATTACCGACATGAGTCTAGCAGAGGCTCTTGACAATTTCAAATGAGGGTTGAAAGAGCGGATTCGCCAAGAAGTCATGGTGCAAAATCCTCGCACGGTATTTGAAGCCATTGCTTGTGCGCAGAGAATAGCAAGAGCATTAGGTGGAGGTGAAGGAGTAGCTCCACCTCAACATTATCAGGCAAAAATGCCACACATGGGTGGACCAGTACCAATGGAATTGGGCAACCTTCGATTCCGGGATCGAGGAGCACGACCGCTTCAAGGGGAGCGGGGATGGGTAGAAGAATGAAGAGATGGAGTCCCACGAGGAGAAGGGACTCAAGGAGATCAACGCCGTTGTTACAATTGTGGCCGTATTGGGCACATATCTACCAACTGTCGCACTCGTTTCCCTAGAGGCCCTCGGCCTTCATTCAGGCGATCTTTGAACAACATGGAGAGGCACATTGGCAAGGAGGAGGTGGAAATCACTTTGGAAAATGAAGATCACCAGTAAATGTACCTCGCCGCCTTATTGGCTCAATGAGGAAGCAGAGAAGCAAGGGAAGGAAGAAGAATAATGCGCACCAATCCCGAAAGGCAACCTCACAATTGATTGTCGTGAATGGAATCCTAGAAGGTAATCAAGTGAGAGTATTAATCGATCCGGGAGCAACATAGAATTTCTTATCTTGCTCTGTTGCAATAAGATTGGGAATGGATCTAGAGAGAGATGGAAAGGAAGAAGTAGAGTTACCAAATGGGCAAATAGAGAGGATTGAATCATTACCTAGATGGGTAACTCTCTCTGTAGGAGAATATCAGGAAGCAATTGAGTGGCGAGTGATACAGTTAGCCCGTTATGATGCAATTTTAGGCATGCCATGGATGGAGCAGTACAACCTTATGGTGGATTGGAGGAAGAAAGTAGTGAAAACCCACCAATGGTCAATCATTGGGGTTAAAGAAAAATCACACAGGCAGAAACCGCCTCTATATGTTGTAGGGACGGCAACTGTATGTAAGACTGATAGATGTTTTATGGGTCTAATAAGAGAAGTCCGGAGTGCACAACTCAATGGAAAAATTCCTGAGAAATTGAAGGATGTGGTGGATGAGTTTCAAGATGTCTTTCTCGATGATCTACCCTCAAGATTACCACCAAAAAGGCGAGTAGATCACAAAATTGAGACACTTCCAGGGAAGACACCTCCTTGTAAGGCCCCATATCGCCTATCACCTCATGAGTTGGAGGAGTGTAAAACTCAAATTGAGGAGATGTTGCAAAAAGGGTTCATCCAACCTAGCGTATCACCATGGGGCCCCTGTCTTGTTTGTGAAGAAGAAGGATGGTACAATGTGCATGTGCATTGACTATCGGGGTCTCAATCAGCAAACAGTAAAGAATAAATACCCCTTACCCGCATGGATGACCTATTTGATCAACTCCATGGAGCGAGATACTTCACCAAATTAGACTTGCAAAGCGGTTACAATCAAATCCAAATTGTAGAGGAGGATGTGCACAAAACTGCCTTTCGAACCAGGTATGGCCACTTTGAGTATCTTGTGATGCCTTTTGGCCTCACCAATGCACCTGCCACTTTCATGAGTCTAATGAATGACATATTTTGTCCATACTTGGATAAGTCTGTTATTGTCTTCTTGGATGATATCTTAGTATACAGTAGCACGATGATAGAACACAAACAACATCTACGAGAGGTCCTCCAGATTCTAAGATAGAATCAGTTGTATGCCAAAATCTCAAAGTGTGAGTTTGGCAAGTCTGAAGTAGACTACTTGGGGCATAGAGTAAGTGCAGAGGGCATTCAAGTATTGACAGATAAAATAGAGGTCATTCAAAAATGGAGTGCCCCAGAAGATCAGACTCAACTTAAGAGCTTCTTGGGGTTGACGGGATTCTATCGTAGATTTGTCAAGGACTTCTCCAAGGTTGCACAGCCTTTAACGGCACTACTTGGCAAGGGGAAGAAGTGGACATGGGGGACTTCACAAGAGTTGGCCTTTCAAGAACTGAAGGCCGCCTTGCTACATGCACCAATCTTGAAGTGGTATGACCCAAAACGTCCAATCAAGTTGGCTACAGATGCCTCAGGCATAGCAATAGGAGCAGTCCTACAACAAGAGTGGCATGACGGATGGCATCCAATTGCATATTTCTCTCAAAAGTTGTTACCAGCAGAGCGCAACTACCACACCAGAGACCGAGAAGAGCTGGCGATCGTTCTAGCAACCAAGCATTGGAAGCACTACTTGGGCGAGAAGGCATTTGTAGTAGAGACAGACCACAAACCTCTAGTCTACCTCAAGACGCAGAAGGATCTATCTCGTTGCCAAATTCGGTGGGCAGAGTGGCGACAATGATTCAACATGACAATCACCTACGTGGAAGGTAAGAAGCAACTTGCAGATGCATTCACCCGCATGCCAATGGCCAACAACTTGGTGGTAGAGGTTAAGATTAACCCTGAATTCTGGCAAGAGATTATGGCGGCTACAAAAACTGACCCACAGATTGTAGAAGCACAATCATCCAAAGGTGTCACCAGTACCCAAGGACTCACCTTTTAGGATGGCAGATTATGGATCCCAAATGTCCCAAAATTATGCGCCACCATTCTAGCGGAATGTCATGATTCGGCCATTGCAGCTCATGTCGGAGTAGACAAGACCTTGGATGCAGTCAAGTGCCATTACTATTGGCCCAAGATGGGCAACGCCATGATGGACTATGTGCATAGCCGCCTACTTTGCCAACAGAACAAAGCTTCTAATCAAGCTCTTGTAGGGCTCCTTCAACCTCTCCCCACTCCTACCCAACGTTGGGAACAAGTGAGTATGGATCTCGTATGTGAATTACCTAAGACCGCCTCAAGGTTTGACTCCATTGTGGTCTTTGTGGACCGGCTCAGCAAAATGATTCATGTACGCCCCACCACCAAGGAGGTGACCGCTCCACAACTAGCTCAATTATACTTAGATGCAGTCTTTGCTCACCATGGCTTGTCCAGAGTACTCATCACCAATAGAGGCACCCAATTCACCAGCTTGTTTTGGCGAACACTCTTTGGGTTCTTCAACACCAAGTTGGCCATGTCCATAGCTTACTACCCACAAACAGATGGCCAAACAGAGCGGGCTAATTGTACAATTGAAGACTTGTTACGCGGCTTCACCTTAGAAGAGCAAGAGAGGTGGGACACCCTACTCCCGTTGGTGGAATTTGCTTACAACAATTCAGTGAATGCATCAACCCAGGTCACTCTGTTCTTCCTCATGTATGGTGAGCATCCCTTCACACCTTCTAGCTTGATAAAGATCCATCCAATGGCTACCAAGGTCGATGCAGTCAACACATTTGTTTCTAGAATCCAACAAGGTGTGGAGAGCGCCAAGCACAGATTACAGATTGCGCAAAATCGACAGAAGCAATATGCTCATGCCCACCGTCGGCACATGGAGTTCAATGTTGGGGATCAAGTGTGGCTACCGACAACCAACCTCACATTAGTTGGACCTTGTAAGCTCAGACCTCGTTTTATTGGGCCTTTCTCGATTCTTCGTCGCATCGGTGCTGTGGCCTATCACCTTGAGCTACCACCACACATGAAGATCCATTCAGTCTTCCATGTCTCCCTACTATGCAGATATGCTCCCCGATCAGGCCAAGGTCATTCCACACCAGACATTCGACCTTGTCCGACACTCATTGATGGCACAGAGGAATATGAAGTGGAGCGGATTCTCCAAAAATGCATGCGTGGTACTCGCTACTCACGAGTGGACTATCTAGTATAATGGAAAGGTTACCCCCTCTATGAAGCCACCTGAGAGCCCGCTGCCAATTTGGCACATGCACCTGTGTTGGTGCAAGCATTTGAACAACAATTGCACAACGAGGACGTTGCGTCTTAAAAGGAGGGAGGTCTGTAATACCAAGAGCTAGCTATATGATCCAGATGTGAAATTTGGTTTGGTAACATCTAGAATGATGTTATACATGATGGTCAAAATAGATCAGATAGAAGTATCACCAAAAGAGTACTTCTACTAATAGGGCAGAAACCGAAATAGACTTGAGAACCTTAGAACCAATAGCTAGACATATGATTTAAAGGTGAGAATTGGTTTGGTAACATCTGCAAGGATGTTACATATGATGGTCTAAACAGATCAGTAGGAGCTATCACCAAAAGGGGACTTCTACTAATAGAGTAGGAACCAAAATATGCCTGAAATCTTTGAAGGCAATTTCGGAGGCCTAAACGGATGAATTAGGCCTAAAAAATGTGCAGATTCCCCCCCCAGTGGAGGAAAGGCTAGCCTTCCCTCCCCCCTCTTTTGTCTAATCGAGAGCTTTCCAATGGTACCTTACTCACGTGATTCTAAGATTCCTACAGGAAGATTCCCTAAAAGATTCCATCTGGTCAAAGCTTGTTTGACCAACCAGATAGGACCTAGACCAGACATGTCACCCATCCAAGTAGGTAATGCAAGGGTGGAGCTTGCTGACATGTCACCTATCTGTGTCCCTAATCCTATGGTGGAGCTTCCTTGGCGGAGATCCTCTTTGTCTATATAATAAAGAGAAGGTGCTCCCTTGGGGCATCGATTGTTTGAGTGTGCAATCTGTGTTTTCTCTCTTTTCTTGTCCTTGGAGTATTACACTAAGAGATTGATCAATGGTATAGCCACAAGAGTATAAGAGTGGACGGATCATTGGTAAAAACTTGCCAATTCATTAAATGTCCACACTTCTATGGCATCCTTTAGTGTAGGCTAATTGGTAATGACCTTAATTTTCTCCTCTTCCATTGTGATTTCCTCCAATGAGACATTATGACCAAAGAAAGTAACTTCCTTTTACCAAACGGCACACTTTGGCTTCTTGCACAAAAAATTCCATTGATGTAGTCATGTTAAGACTTCTCATGTGTGATTCATGTGTGATTCAAGTGTTTTACCTCCATCTTGCTATAGATTAAAATATCATCCAAGAAATACACCATGTACCAATCCAATACTCAATGCATCTGATCCATGAAGATTTTTGGATCAATAGTGTGCCTAAAAGATAGAACTCTCTATTCAAAATGCCCATACCTTGTGTGAAAGGTAACCTTCTACACATCTTCCCTATCAATGAGAGTTTGCCAATAATCACTTTGAAGTTCCAACTTGGAGAAATATCATGCTCCTCTCAATTGATCCAACAAGTTGTCAATTAGAGGCAAAAGATATGCATTCTTCGTAGTTTTCTTATTGACACCATGGTAGACAATACATAAGCAAAGTCCTCACCTCTTTGGGCAAATAGTATTGGTGCTCCCCAAGGATGTACTATATCATATGAAATCCTTCTCCAACAATTCTATTAATGTTATTCAAAGCTCTTCCAACTCCTTTGATGAGAGCCAATAGATTGGTCTACTCATTAGAGTACTTCTTGGCAATAACTTAATGTTGAAAGACATACCACAATTGGAGGGTAATCCCTTTGGTAGATCATATGAAAATAAGATTACAAATTCTTGAACAATGTGATTGACCATTGCTTGATGAGGCTTCTAGCCCTCATCAGATTCTCCATGTGCAATTGACTTATCCACATCACAAAAAATAGGAATATTTTCCTCCAAAGCTTGCTCTATGGTTGCTTTGTTGATAAATTTCCCATCTTGGGATGGACTGTTCTTAGATGTCTTACTCAAAGGTGCCAAGAAACCTAATCAATAATTCTTACCTTGGTGTTAAACTTGAGTTTGTTATCCAATCCAATCAAATTGAACCTCATGACATTCAAGCCAAGGCAAACCTAGAATGATATCATAGTGTAGAGATGTTACTACAAACCTCATAAACTCCAAATACTCCTTCCCAATCTTGAATATAACAAGATGTGAGATAAGGAATGAAAAACCCTTTCTATAATCCATCATCATCAATTTACTTCCAAATATTAGCTTGATAGGAGTTTGATTACTTCCACCTAATTCTTTTGCTAATTTTATGGATATGCAATTCCTTGAATTTCCAGAATCAATTAAAATTATATGACCAGGATTAGATATCATACCTTGGAAATGGAGTAAACTTATATAGGTCAAGCCTTCAATTCTATTAGAAATAATCAAGTTCCTAATAGGTGGTTTGATAACCCCTATTGGGATAATTTTTTCCTTGATCATTGCACTCCATGAACTCCATGTGTGCAATTTTTTGGTCATCTATTCTTGAGTGGATTTTCAACAATACAATGTCCAATTGGAAACAGTAAAAGCAACCAACATTTTGTCATAATCTCTCCTTATTTGTAGTTTCTTTGTTAGATGGCATAAATTTCCATTAGTGTTGGTTACTCCATTGGTGTCAAGTGTGTTGGTAGGTTTTATGAAGGTCAAGGTTGAGACCAAGTTGTGGCAACCATGAAATTAAAGCACTTAGCCAACTGCATGGCTTCCTCCAATTGTTTGGCTTCCACATGGTCACTTCCAATTTGGTGCATGACCTCAAGCCCCTCACAAATTGATAAAGAGTTTCACCTTCTAGTATATCTAGAATTTGCATTATGATATTTTAGAATTGAATTATGTAGCTTCTCATAGAACCAATCTACTTCAATTTTTCCAATCTATCTCATGTGGTCCATGCAACATTATAGCTTGGAATTTCTCAATTGTACTCATGAAATGCCAAAGTTCAACCAATAGAATGTTATACAAGGTTCTCACTACATTGTTATTTAGCTTTCAAGATTTGAAACTAAGCACCAAAAGGGTCATAGCAATGCTAGAGGACAAATTTCATATGACATCAAGATCTCTCTCAGCTCTTATTCCACATGTTATAGAGGTCCCAACTCACATCTTGAAAGGACACTTGATGAGTTCATTTTGAATGGTGTTTGCAACTCAATCACTAGTTCTAGCATGGCTAAACTAGACAACCCCACTACCATGGAACCTAGATATGTAGATCAATGGGTATCTTGGACTATTTCAATTGTGGATATGCTACTCAAAAAAAGTTTTGTGGACAACTATTACCTTCATTGCTTAAGGTAGTACCTAGTGAGAGGAGTTCTATTGCCATTGGAATTGCCATTGTTGAAAACACTCAATCAACAATTAAGGTAGGAGTACTCCATCCTAGGGTTGTGCTTTTGTACAAAAGACCCCAACCAGTGATAGTTGGAGTGGAATTTGCCAAGAGGATAGGGTTACTAGACTGCAAATTGAAAATATCTAAGTGGTAGTGTGGTGGAGGTATTAGAAGAAAGCTCCAATGTGAATTCCCTCCTTCAATGAAGGTACAGATCAAGAGCTAAAACTCCAGGTCAGATTCTTAGTCACTAATGCCACTAGCTATGATGTGTTCATTGGGCAAGTGGCATTGCTACCACCAAGCTTCACCATCAACAATTATTATGAACATGCATACTTATAGAGTGAATTGAGAGACTAATAGATAGCACTTGGGCTATATCCCTCTTGATTTACATGGAGCCATAATCATATGGCTTACCATTGTTTGCTCAAAAAGGTTCTCACCATGTCTTACATCAAGCAAGTTGATTACAAATGAATGGAAAAAGTGAGATGGAGATTTCCAATGCACAAGTGGCCAAAAGATTAAGGGCTTCTTCTACTGGTATTGCTCATGGACCAGAGGTTTTCAAAAGGCTCAAGGAAGCTAATGAGCCCTTGGTTATAGCTATGTACAAGTTTGAAGCAATGGAGAGCAACGATGAGCAAGATAATCACATGGACACCACCCAAGGATATGCTCACAATAATTAAGCTCTTTGGTGGCATCCCTTTAGGTCTAGAGGTCTTGCTATTGTCAGGGATGGTAGTAAAGAATTATGTTCATATGGACATTGACCCACTTGCAAGGAGGGTAGTAGAATCACATATTTAGAGTTGATTGCAAGATTTCCACAACAATTCTCAACTAGTGCATGGAATGAAAGCTTCAATGTCTTCCCCTATGATATTAAGCTCCTAAACAAGGGCATTTGGAGCTTCTTGTACCCTTGGAGTTACTTATTGCAGGTTGGGAATGTCAAGGAGTTTTAGTAGGTGGGTTGGAAGAAAGTTTAAGTGATATGAGATCTGGTCTCCTCATGGACATGGTGCGGGTCACATAGGCTCAAGCACTCTATCATTCTCTTGGATAAATGATTGAGAATACCCTTGCTCAGTATGATCAGAGAGAGGTCCAATAATAATTCATACTAATGCAACACTACCTTGGGACACCACTTCTGGTGACACTTTACAATCTGGTTCCCATGCATGTCTGTTGTGGAACTTATGGACCAACCTTGCATCTCTTGCTATTTTGGAGCTATCAATGAAATACACCATCAAAGACCTTTATCTCCAAGTTTCTCAAGTATTGGATGCTGGTAGCTCTTGCCAACTAGTTACAAGGCAAGAGAAATTTTCATCAATTTCGGCAAACATTGTTGGGCAACCAAGAGGTGCTTGGTCTACCTTTTTGTCATTTCCAAGTGCACATGCTTTCCAAGGAGATGGACCAGGTTTGATGTATTCTCATTCAACAAGTATAAGGGATGAACCAAGGCCTAAAGATAGAGAAAGGGCCATGGGGCTCCAAACTAGCAATACTAGTTACACAAAGGTGTCTAGATTGGAGTGCAATGCTCTAGTGGGAGAGTAATGGACCTGATGCTCTTCAATGTCACATGTATATTCTTTAAGATGTATATTCGTCTCCCATTTGGTTCTGAATCATACAGTTATGCCAATTTGTGCACATGATATCCAAATCAAGTTCATTTGCCAATCTTCAACACAAGGGAGAGGGAGGGAGGGAGGGAGGGAGGGAGGGAGGGAGGAGGAAGTACCATGCAATCTAATTGAATTTACTTCTGATTTATTGAATCCATTCTAGAGACTCGATATGTGGATCAGATCAGACCTAAAACTACATCAAGTCTTGGTGAAGCAAATATGTTAGTTCACAATATTACTAGCTTGGACAATGGAGAAGCTAGCACATCAGGCTTTTTAAGCACATCTTTAAGCTCTATCTCTTATGTAGCTAGCTATTCTTTCATCATAAAAAATCAGTTGAGCAAGGAGCAAAAGGACCAGGTTTTCAACTTGCTAGTCAAGGATGAGAACGTGTTTGCTTTCTAAGTGGAGGACCTAGGCACGTGTAAGGTGATGCAATATTCCACTAATCTGATTGATGAGACACCCATCTATTCAAGGAGGTATAGTTTGATCAGGCATGAGTAGGAGCTTGTGGATGAAAGATGCAAAGAGCTCAAAGAGGCTAGTCTTATTCAACTATCCAGTTCTGATTTCGCAACAACTATAGTCATATTGGCAAAGAAGGACTCCATTTGATTATGGATTGAAAGGAAGATAAGAAGGGATTGTAGACCTTTAAATCCAGTTACATCTCAAGATAAGTACCCCATGATCATCTCAAAGGAGTTATTTGATAGCATTCAAGAATTTGAGATCTTCATCATTGTGGATATGTGGAAAGGCTTCAATCAAATTTTCTTTTGTGCAAAAGACCACAAAAACATAGTATTACATGGAAGCAATAGACTATGGGAGTGGCTAGTTATGCACTTTGGCTTGAAGAATTCCCAAATATACTTTCTGCAAGTCATGGATTATGTACTTGAAGGTGCAGATTTCTTGAAGTTTTCTATAGATGATATTATAGTCCATAGCAAGGTCTTTGAGCAACAATTGACTCCTCTAGAAGAGCTATTCAAGAGGCTGATGGTTGTGGATATGGAATAACATTCAAAGCAATGTGAGTTTGCTATTACATAAGTAGTTTACGTTGGGTATCACATTCTTCCTAATGGTATTGTGGCTCATTGCGCCAAAGTGGTTGCCATCTTGGAGATGCCCAACCGCAACGATATGAGCACACTAAGAAGCTCATTGAGTTGTGTAACTACTACCTGATTTATGTCAAGGATTTTAATAACATTTCACATCCATTCTATGCATTATTGAGAAGGATATCTCTTGGACATGGAGCCAAGGTGCTCAACTTGCTTTCTTAACACTGAAGGAGAAGCTTCCAAAATATCCAATACTTAGAAGATCCGGTTTTAGCAAGGTTTTCATTATTGCATATAGATTGGAGTGCTTGTGATATTGGTGCAATTCTAGTTTGACTTGATGAGGAAAGCAAGGAGTATATCATTACTTATGCATCTCAAAGCAACAACAAGGTAGAAAGCAATTACTCTTCCTATGAGGATGAGATTCTTGCTATTGTTTAGGGTATTTAAATTGCAGGCTTTACCTCTATAGCACCAAGTTCACCTTGTACATTGATCACCAACCACTGAAGTGCTTGATGACTAGTGACAAGCTTACATGCAAGCTAGCTTGTTTAGGGTTAGGTCAAGAATATGAGTTTTGAGGTAATCCATAGACCTAATAGCACTCATCAAAATGATGATACAGTGTATAGAAGACCTTTTACTACCTCTGGATATTTTTCAGATGCAAGGCAAGACTTTGACAAATTGTTTGATGTAGCCACTTTACATTCATCTTGCTACCTTGCATTGCTACATTGTCATCTCGTTGAATTTCCCATTGTGGATATAGGGGAGGATTTTGACACGCTGTCATCCGGAAAATAATCTACACGTAGTATTGGTGCCATTTGGTAGGAGTTTCAAAGGAGAAGTTTGCAGGAGTTTTCAAGAGAAAGATGAAGGGCGGACAGTAGGGCTTTCGGAAAATGACAAAAGAGTTTTGGAAGGAGAAGTTTGCGGGAGTTGATTTCTTACAAAGTGAATTATTGAAAGAGGAAGGGCTGACAGTAGGGTTTTTTGGGATATAACAGAGTTTTTCGAAGGAGAAGTTTGCGGGAGTTGATTTCTTACAGAGTGAATTATCAAAAGAGGAAGGGCTGACAGTAGGGTTTTTCGGGAAATTACATAGTTTTTTGAAGGAGAAGTTTGCGGGAGTTGATTTCTTACAGAGTGAATTATCAAAAGAGGAAGGGCTTACAGTAGGGTTTTTTGGGAAATGACAGAGTTTTTCTAAGGAGAAGTTTGTGGGAGTTGATTTCTTACAAAGTGAATTATCGAAAGAGGAAGGGCTGATAGTAGGGTTTTTTGGGAAATGATAGAGTTTTTCGAAGGAGAAGTTTGCGGGAGTTGATTTCTTACAAAGTGAATTATCGAAAGAGGAAGGGCTGACAGTAGGGCTTTTGGGAAATGATAGAGTTTTTTGAAGGAGAAGTTTGCGGGAGTTGATTTCTTACAAAGTGAATTATCAAAAGATGAAGGGCTGACAGTAGGGGTTTTTGGGAAATGACAGAGTTTTCTGAAGGAGAAGTTTGCGGGAGTTGATTTCTTACAGAGTGAATTATCAAGAAAAAGATGAAGGGCTGACAGTATGGCTTTTTGGGAAATGACAGAGGAGTTTCAAAGGAGAAGTTTGCAGGAGTTTTCGAGAGAAAAATGAAGGGCTGACAGAAGGGCTTTCGGGAAATGATAAAGAGTTTTGGAAGGAGAAGTTTGTAGGAGTTTTCGAGAGAAAGATGAAGGGCTGACAATAGGGCTTTCGAGAAATGACAGAAGAGTTTTGGAAGGAGAAGTTTGCAGGAGTTTTCAAGAGAAAGATGAAGGGCTGACAGTAGGGCTTCGAGAGATGACAAAGTTTTAGAAGGAGAAGTTTGTGAAAGTTGATTTCTTACAGAGTGAATTATTGAGAAAAAGATGAAGGGCTGACAATAGAGCTTTTTGGGAAATGACTGAGGATTTTCGAAGGAGAAGTTTGCAGAAACTTTTGAGAGAAAGATGAAGGGCTGACAGTAGTGCTTTTGGGAAATGACAGAAGAGTTTTGGAAGGAGAAATTTGCAGGAGTTTTTGAGAGAAAGATGAAGGGCTGACAGTAGGGCTTCGGGAAATGACAGAGTTTTGGAAGGAGAAGTTTGCGGGAGTTGATTTCTTTCAGAGAGTGAATTATCAAAAGAGGAAGGGCTGACTGTAGGGTTTTTCGGGGAAATGACAGAGGAGTTTGGAAGGAGAAGTTTGCAGGAGTTTTTGAGAAAAAGATGAAGGGCTGACAGTAGGGCTTTTCGGGAAATGACAGAAGAGTTTTGGAAGGAGAAGTATGCGGGAGTTGATTTCTTACCGAGTGAATTATCAAAAGAGGAAGGGCTGACAGTAGGTTTTTTGGGAAATGACAGAAGAGTTTTGGAAGGAGAAGTTTGCAGGAGTTTTTGAGAAAAATATGAAGGGCTGACAGTAGGGTTTTTTGGGAAATGATAGAGTTTTTCGAAGGAGAAGTTTGCAGGAGTTGATTTCTTACAGAGTGAATTATCGAGAAAAAGATGAAGAGCTGACAATAGGGCTTTTTGGGAAATGACAGAAGAGTTTTGAAGGAGAAGTTTGCACGAGTTTTCGAGAGAAAGATGAAGGGCTGACATTATTGCTTTCCCGGAAATGACAGACTTTTCAAAGGAGAAGTTTGAGGGAGTTGTTTTCTTACAGAGTGAATTATCGAAAGAGGAAGGGCTGACAGTAGGGTATTTTGGGGAAATGACAAAGGAGTTTCAAAGGAGAAGTTTGCAGGAGTTTTTGAGAGAAAGATGAAGGGCTGACAGTAGGGCTTTTTGGGAAATGACAGAGTTTTTGAAGGAGAAGTTTTCAGGAGTTTTTGAAAGAAAGATGAAGGGCTTTTAGTAGGGCTTTTCTAGAAATGATAGAGTTTTCGAAGGAGAAGTTTGTAGGAGTTGAATTCTTATAGAATAAATTATTGAAAGAGGAAAGGCTGATAATAGGGTTTTTTGGGAAATGACAGAGTTTTTTGGAGAAGTTTCCGGGAGTTGATTTCTTACAGAGTGAATTATTGAGAAAAAGATGAAGGGCTGACAGTAGGGCTTTTCAGGAAATGACAAAGGAGTTTGGAAGGAGAAGTTTGCAGGAGTTTTCAAAAGAAAGATGAAGGGTTGACAGTAGGGCTTTTAGGAAATGACAGAAGAGTTTTGGAAGGAGAAGTTTGCGGGAGTTGATTTCTTACAGAGTGAATTATCAAAAGAGGAAGGGCTGACAGTAGGGGTTTTCGGGAAATGACAGAAGAGTTTTGGAAGGAGAAGTTTGCAGGAGTTTTTGAGAGAAAGATGAAGGGCTGACAGTAGGGCTTTTCAGGGAAATGACAGAGGAGTTTGAAAGGAGAAGATTGCAGGAGTTTTTGAAAGAAAGATGAAGGGCTTACAGTAGGGCTTTTTGTGAAATGACAGAGGAGTTTTGAAAGAGAAGTTGCAGGAGTTTTGAGAGAAACAGAGGGCTGACAGTGGGATTTCAAGAAGTGACAAGAGAGTTTTCGGGGCAGCAATGTTTTCCAGGAGTTGATGGGAATTGATAGGAGGAGTTTCGAGAGAAAGATGAAGGGCTGACAGTAGGGTTTTCGGGAAAAGGACAGAGGAGTTCTTGAAGGAGAAGTTGCAGGAGTTTCAAGAGGAACAGAGAGGTGACAGTGGAATTTCATGAAGTAACAAATAGTTCTTTTTTGAAGCAGCAATGTTTTCCAAGAGTCTATGGGAAGTGATAGGAGGAGTTTCAAGAGAAAGATGAAGGGCTGACAGTGGAATTTTGTGAAGTAACAAAGAGTTCTTTTTCGAAACAGCAATGTTTTCCAGGAGTTGACGGGTGGACAGAAGGAGTTTCGGGAGAAACGGAGGGCTAAGAATTGTAAGGATTAGGATGTAAAACTTGCTTAGTTCTACTCCTTTGTGTACATGCTTTGCCGTTGAAGATTTTAGTCAGTCATTGTATTGTTTGAAGCTGCTTAGGTTTCCCTCAAAAATTTATAACTGCAAGGCTTGGGATTACGATAAATATATACTTCCTTGATGAATGTGAATCCTTAGTCCGTGAATAGTATAAATGAGAGGACTCCAGTCTCCAAGCTCTCAGTCTTAGTTGAGCTGCATTTCCAAGACATGTCACTGACCTGATCATGATTATCTGAACCTGGCCATAGATTGTGATTTGTTAGAGGAATTACATCACAACCCATTGAACACAACTTAACATGGACAGAACTTTAACATTGGCAATGAAGCTTGAAGAATACGATTGCACCAATGAAGCCAATCCAAGAAGCCATTAACCATGAGCCTACATTTAGAAAGATCGGTAGCAAGCTGCTCTAGCAAGAAGGACTGCCAGCCGGGCAAGTAGAGAGAGCGTCTGATTACAAAGGGCTTTGAATAGTTGACAAGCCTAGCAGTTTGAGCGCAAGCAGCCATGTGCCTGGCGCACTCTCGAGACCAACTGATCCCCTGGACATAAGTGGCGACCATTCTAGGGAATCTCGAGGCTTGTGCTTAGAGGTTAGGACCTGTGGAGTTGGGGAAGTGGACAAGGGCGAATTGGACTAATCTAAGTGGACAGAATTTAGCTGAGCTGAGGTAGAGATGGGTCCAGAGGCTTCATCCGCAGCTATGACAAGGGAATAGGAGGTCTCACTGATTGTCATGGCAACCATGAGAGCCATGAAGGATCAAGACAAGGAAAGAGACAGGGTGAAAGCGCAGTCTTCACAAGTCACGAAGTGTCTACGCGTTGTGGTAGATCAGCTAGGGGAATTTGATGGTAATGACGTGACCAAGTACTTGAAGGTCTACTGGAGAGAGGTAAAGCTTCATGATTTGGATGAGAACGTTGCCATTGCTAGGTTTCCTATGTTGGCTGAGCTCAAAATCAGGAGGGTGGTTGAGGGCTTGGTGAGAGGGGCAGAGACATGGGAGGAGTTCTCCCAAATGATGAAGGAGGGATTCTTGCTACAGGATGCAGATCAAGTCACCCATGCCATGTTCTTGGATTGGGTGAACGATAGGAGTAAAAGCTTGGGGCCTCAAGATCTCCTAAGGGAGTTTAATAAGAGGTTGGGACATCTATCAGCCTATGAAGCTAAGGCCATTAAACTACAGAGGTCTAACTACTTTTTGAGAGCTGCAGATAGTCGCTTGTGGGATGAGTTGGAATATGCACTCAATCTGCTCCAACCTGATCGGTTGGGAGTGGTAGAGTGGGGAAAGATTGAGGAGGCGGTTGTCTGGGTGAGCCGCAGGTGGAGGCAGAGAGAGTTGGATGAAGAAGCAATAGCCAAAGCGCCTATTCGGAGTAACGTGGTTGGGTCCGGGAGAGGGAAGGAGGGACAGCGAGTGAGTGAGATGCCCAAAGAAGGAGCAATGGATGAGATCTCGCGACTGATGGAGGGGTTGAAGATTTTGACCACCAAGATCGACCAGTTGTAGAGTGGGAGTAGCACTGCGAGGAAGGATGGAGAGAGGAGGCAACCCTATGGGTGCATGTGGTGTGACAGTAAGAGTCATGCCAAAAGAGACTGCCAAGAGCTATCAAAAGCAGTATGTAAACAATGGGTGAAGATTGTTGGAGAACCCAGGATGAAGAAGATAGCCTTCTACAATACTAGGGAGCCAATATCGCTGAACGGTAACATGGGAGGGATGAAGGCTCTACTGGAAAGACACATGGACAAACATGAAGTAAGTATGGCAGTCATTGCATTTGAGCCTAGTGTGTATAGTGCAATGAGTGAAGTGAAGCAATGTGCAGACCTAGGAGAAGTTGAGAAGAAGAGACTAGCAAAGCAGGTCCGGAGGAAATCAGGGTGGGATGTGCCGATGGTAATAACTGCCATCACTGTGGAAGTTGGTGCCACTTGGGATGCTATGGTAGAAGAGAAACGAAAATCTGATCAAAGGGCAGATAGTGAAGGGCAGGCAAGGGAAAAGCAACAGCAAGTGGAATTGGCGAGGAGGCAGGTTAGAAGGAAAGAGGTGCAGTTCAGCAATGCACAAAAGAGCAAGGATCAGAATTTGGGCATTGGAGAAGAGTCACGAATGGACACAGAAGGGGCAGCAAACCAAAAGCCGGGAGAGAGATCTCCTAGGAAGGGGCCGGGTTGGCTGTTGAGCCGGGACATAGAATTAGAACTAGATCCGCAAGAGATTGCCAAAAAGTTTTGGAAGCAAGAGGTGAGGGGTTTCACGAACAAAGAGTTCTTTGGTAGCTTGAGGAAGGATGTGCAGGACCTTATCCTTGTCAAGGCAAAGAAGAAAAAATTCTACAAGGAAGGACTGGACACGTCTTTGCTGTATGAGGACGAGAGTGAGGCTGAAGGAGAGGTAGGAACTTTTGGCCTTGAGCTTGAACAGGAAAAACCAGAGGATGAGACCCGAGAAGCACGTGTCTATGATGCTGCTCTTGAGGATGAGAAGTCTTTTGTGCCCTTGTCAAAGGAGGTGCAGGACTCCTTTTGGGTAAGAAGTTGCAGCGAGTGCAAGATCGAGATGCAAGGAGTGAAAACACCGGTGAGAGTGCTGATTGATTCAGGATCTGAGGTCAACCTCATGTCAAAGGCGGTCTACGATGAAGGGCACTGGAAGGTGGACCGTGACATCAACTGGAAGGTAAACTCAGTGAATAGAACCAGAAATGCATTGTGGGGAGCTTGTCCGGATGTCAGAATCAAGATAGGGAATGTGGTAGAGCCTATTAATGTGTTTGTGCATGATACCTTGCCCTACCCGGTGATCCTAAGACAGCCCTTCATTACTCAGTTTAGAATGGAGAGCAAAGTTCTGAATGATGGGATGCACGTGGCAAAGTTTAGAAGTCAGAACGGGACCAAAATAGTGCAATTCCCTATTGTGTTGCCGGGCAGCGACAGGAGCATGAGAGAGTTAAGAGATCCAAAAAAGCCTACTGGAAGGTGGGGTTTCCACTAGGCATCTTGTCAAAGAAGGTGGGGGGACAAGGCGCCCTATGCTACATTCCACCGTGAGAGATCAGTGAGGGAGACTATTTTGATAGGACCTATGTGGGAATTCAGAGTGGTAGAACTGTTTGCTTTGCACATGTAGGGAGTACCATGGGAATTTTGCAGAAGAGAATGAAAGGGAAAGAGAGAGTTCTGAAAACATCAAGGGAAATGGATGATAGCAAGACTATCATTGGAGTGTTGGAGGATTGGGGAGAAGGTAGGGCAGTCTTGAAGGTGATCGGAGCAATAGAGAAAGGAGAATCCGTGATTGAAATAGGAAGGGAGCTTCATGAAACACTTTCAAAGTTGGTTCATGAAGTGAGATGTAACACTAAGTACAAAACAGTGGACAAAAAGGTTCGCCCTATTGCTGTCCCATTGCCATTGGATGCTTCTGATTTGATGCGTAGGACTAGAGAGGAACTGAGACTGAGACAGAAAAAGGATATTGGTCATTTGTTTACTAAAGAGACCTTGGATGAGCTTACAGTCGGAGGGGATGGTTTGCTCATAGAAGTTGAGCACCGTGCATTTAAGGAAATGATTGGGAAGTGTGGGAAGGCTTTTGCTTTCGAGATTGAGGAGATTGGGTGTGTTAACCCGCCAGAAATCACACCAATGATAATTTTCATGGTTACGCATGTACCGTGGGATCTGAGACCAATACCAGTGCCAAAGGCGCTTCTACTCCAGCTGACAGAACTATTGAAGGAGAAAGTTCAGGCAAAGATTTTAGAACCATCACTAGTGCCATACTCAAATTGCTGGTTCACCATCCCGAAGAAGAACGGTAAGTTGCGGTTCATACATGATATGCAACTGCCAAATAAGGTAACAATCCAGAATTCTAGTGTTGGACCGGCTATGGATGAGTTCATTGAGGAGTTTGCAGGGAGGGCAATCTACTCTATAGGAGATTTGTATTCAGGTTATGATCAGTTTCAGCTTGCTGAAGGGATCCGGGACATAACCATGATGCGAACACCGTTAGGACTGCTGCATATGTGCACTCTCCCAATGGGGGCTACTAACTCTATGGCGCATATGCAAAGCGCTATGAATCAAATTCTACAGTCTTTTATCCCTGAGAAGACCCGTCCATTCTTGGATGATATAACTATCAAGGGCTGCACAGAGAGTGAGAAGGATGAAACTTTGATGGATGGAGGTATTAGGAGGTTTGTCATAGATCATATTCAAGATGTAGAGGCAATACTGAGAAGGTTGATGGAAGCAAGGGTAACTCTCTCTGGAGAGAAGTTGGCATTTGGACTTGGAGAAATCCTTGTGGTGGGACACCTGTGTGGCTCGTATGGGAGGAAGCCAAATCCGGAGAAGGTGGACATAATAAGGAAGATCAAGGACTGTTCCTCAATTCAGGAGGTAAAAAGGTTCTCAGGGGCATGTGTTTTCTACCATATATGGATTCTGCACTTTGTTCATGTTGTAGAGCCACTCTACCAGCTTTTGAGGAAAAAGATCAGGTTTGTTTGGAGACCGGAACATTTGGTTGCTATGGAAAAATTGAAGAAAGCGCTACAGAACCCGCCTATGCTCCACGTGCTTGACTACCGTTGTGGACGACCAATTATAGTTATGGTTGACTCAAGTCCCTATGCTGCTGGTTGGGTTGTGGGCCAAGGTGACGAGAACGGCAGCAGGTTTGCAGCAAGGTTTGGAGCAAGGATCTTCACAGAACGGCAACGGAGGTACCCTCATATCAAACGGGAATTGTGTGGTGCCAAGATAGCACTAAGACAAGATAGAAACTGCCTAATAGGGACCTATGTCATCCTAGAGATAGATTGCTTGCCGCTGCTTGGAATGGTTGCCAACTGTGACACTCCAGACATTGCCATGTTGCGTTGGATAGCATTCATTTGGATGTTTAATCCAGAGCTAAAGTACATAGCTGGGAAGGACAATCCAGTAGCTGATATGTTGTCTAGAGCATGTTATCAAGGAGCTGAAAATGACTGTATGGTGGATGTGCATGAGCTGGACTTGAACTTACCCTTTAGAGAAGACCTGTACAAGGATGATCTTCTGGCTGTTGGAAAGTATCTTAGTTCTCTAGAGAAGAACTCCGAATGGACCAGGGAAGAGTTTGAGAAGATTAGAAGGAGATCCGGAAAATTCTTGTTGAAGGACGGGTATCTCTGGCAAAGGCTCAAGGGCAGCTCTGGAGTTCCACTGAGAGTGTTGGGAGATCAGGAGACGAAGCAGAGAGTGCTACGGGAGTTGCATGATACGGATGCTGCCGGACATCATGGTGTTTAGGGTACATACAAGCACATCCGGGGTTTGTACTGGTGGCTAGGTATTTATACAGAGGTACGGCGGTATGTGGAAACCTGTGAAATCTGTTAGATCTACTCCAAGGTAAGGCATAGAGATGGTTTGAAACCTACTTATCCGCTGAATCTCCATTTTCAGTGGGTTTTGGACTTGGTTCATATGCCTTTAGGAGTCCGAGGAGCTAAATATCTAGTACTAGCTAGGGAAGACTTGTCTAATTATGTGGAAGGAAGAGCATTGTTGTCTACACATACCCAACAGGTATGTCGGTTTGTCTTAGAGGATATCATTGCCAGGCACGGATGTTTCTACCAGATAAGGGCAGATCGAGGTGAGTTAGATGTAAGGGAAGCAGCTGACTTCTTTGCTAAGTTCAATATCAAACTGAACCTGACTACTACCTACAATCCGGAAGCCAATGGTAAGAGTGAAAGAGGTCATCTGTCAATAGTGAATGCTTTGGTGAAGGCTTGCCAAGGTGAGACATACAGATGGCCTGATTTGCTGCTCTTAGCACTTATGGCTGATAGGTTAACTTGCAGCTCGGTAACTGGGATGCCACCTGCTGAGTTAGTATCAGGGCACTTACCCATTATGCCTGTGGAAGAGGACATTTTTAGTTGGAGAACTGTTCAGTGGGAGGATAATGTGTCTACAGAGGAATTGATAACGCGTAGAATTGAGCACTTTAACCTGACACCACAAAGAATACAAGTGGCACGTGAGAAGGTGAAGGAAGCACGGCTGAGGAACAAAGTATACTTTGACAAGACTCACCGACTGCGACCAGTGCCTATCAATGAAGGGGATTGGGTGCTAATTTCTAATAACAGCCTAGACGTCAGCATTTGACCCTCAAGAAGTTTGCCCGCCATTGGCATGGCCCATTTGTTGTTACCAAGGTTCACAAGAATGCCACCTACAGTGTGCGAGAGCTAGATGGTACTGAACATCATCTGCCATTTGTAGGGAAAAGGGTAACCTTTCAAGAGGTGATCATGAACCGAGGGAGAAAGAGATCGTGACTTCAGCTCTGGAGGCAATTTAGAAGATGCCACTAAAGAAAGCTGATATTGATCACTCGGGACTTGTTGGTGCAGACTGGTGGCTGCACAAGATTGGTGGGGGTGGATGTTGTCGGGAAAATAATCTACACATAGTATTGGTGCCATTTGGTAGGAGTTTCAAAGGAGAAGTTTGGAGGAGTTTTTGAGAGAAAGATGAAGTGCTGACAGTAGGGCTTTGAGAAATGACAGAGTTTTCAAAGGAGAAGTTTGTGGGAGTTGATTTCTTATAGAGTGAATTATCAAAAGAGGAAGGGCTGACAATAGGGTTTTTTGGGGAAATGACAAAGGAGTTTGGAAGGAGAAGTTTGCAAGAGCTTTTGAGAAAAAGATGAAGGGCTGATAGTAGGGCTTTTCAGGAAATGACAGAAGAGTTTTGGAAGGAGAAGTTTACGGGAGTTGATTTCTTACAGAGTGAATTATCAAAAGAGGAAGGGCTGACAATAGGGTTTTTCGGGAAATGATAGAGTTTTTCGAAGGAGAAGTTTGCGGGAGTTGATTTCTTACAGAGTGAATTATTGAAAGAGGAAGGGCTGATAGTAGGGTTTTTCGGGAAATGACAGAAGAGTTTTGGAAGGAGAAGTTTGCAGGAGTTTTCGAGAGAAAAATGATGGGCTGACAGTAGGGCTTTTGGGAAATGACAGAAGAGTTTTTGAAGGAGAAGTTTGCAGGAGTTGATTTCTTACAGAGTGAATTATAGGAAGAGGAAGGGCTGACAGTAGGGTTTTTCGGGAAATGACAGAAGAGTTTTGGAAGGAGAAGTTTGTAGGAGTTTTCAAGAAAAAGATGAAGGGCTGACAGTAGGGCTTTTCAGGGAAATGACAGAGGAGTGTCGAAGGAGAAGTTTGCAGGAGTTTTTGAGAGAAAGATGAAGGGCTGACAGTAGGGCTTTTCGTGAAATGACAGAGGAGTTTAGAAGGAGAAGTTGCAGGAGTTTTGAGAGAAACAGAGGGCTGACAGTGGGATTTCAGGAAGTGACAAGAGAGTTTTCAAGGCAGCAATGTGTTTCCATGAGTTGATGGGAATTGATAGGAGGAGTTTCGAGAGAAAGATGAAGGGCTGACAGTAGGGTTTTTGGGAAAAGGACAGAGGAGTTTTCAAAGGAGAAGTTGCAGGAGTTTCAAGAGGAACAGAGAGCTGATAGTGGAATTTCATGAAGTAACAAAGAGTTCTTTTTTGAAGCAGCAATGTTTTCCAGGACTCGATGGGAAGTGACAGGAGGAGTTTCAAGAGAAAGATGAAGCGATGATAGTGGAATTTCGTGAAGTAACAAAGAGTTCTTTTATAAAGCAGCAATGTTTTCTAGGAGTTGATGGGTGGACAGAAGGAGTTTCGGGAGAAACGGAGGGCTAAGAATTGTAAGGATTAGGATGTAAAACTTGCTTAGTTCTCCTCCTTTGTGTACATGCTTTGCCTTTGAAGATTTTAGTTAATCATTGTATTGTTTGAAGCTGCTTAGGTTTCCCTCAAAAATTTATAATTGCAAGGCTTGGGATTATGATAAATATATACTTCCTTGATGAATGTGAATCCTTAGTCCGTGAATAGTATAAATGAGAGGACCTCAGTCTCCAAGCTCTCAGTCTTAGTCGAGCTGCATTTCCAAGACCTGTCACTGACCTGATCATGATTATCTGAACCTGGCCATAAACTGTGATTCATTAGAGGAATTACATCACAACCCATTGAACACAACTTAACATGGACAGAACTTTAACATTGGCAATGAAGCTTGAAGAATAAGATTGCGCCAATGAAGCCAATCCAAGAAGCCATTAACCATGAGCCTACATTTAGAAAGATCGGTAGCAAGCTGCTCTAGCAAGAAGGACTGCCAGCCGGGCAAGTAGAGAGAGCATCTGATTACAAAGGGCTTTGAACAGTTGACAAGTCTAGCAGTTTGAGCGCAAGCAGCCATGTGCATGGCACACTCCCGAGACCAACCAATCCCCGCGACAACACTCAAATTTCTTCAATATGTGCAATACCCTTCTGGTTTTATGTCAGGCTAGTGAGATTGAGTACTACAGCGTGAAAGTGCTACTCATGGAGAGGTGATCACCTAGTTAGATGCTTGCCGTAAGGAGACAGGGTGGTTCCTCCACCACATGAGTGAGCTGTTCTCATTAAAATGGTACACTCTGGGCTTTGAAACTTTGGTATCACACATACATATAGTCTCATAACCCATCAATATCAATGAAGAGAAATGCATGCTCAGGTGCAAGAGGTGATAATAAGATGTGAATAATGTGATAGAGTGAGAACTTCTTGTTCTCATAGGCAGCGCACAGTTCATCCATTTCCAATTCAGGATTTATCCTATTGTTGGTCATGTGACTTAGCTATAGAATTACCTCAAACATCCAGAGGAAATGTTTACATCATGATCATTTAGAGCATTTCTCCAAGAGGATAGAACTAGTTGTATGCACAATAAGCACTCACATACTACTAGGCAAGTTTTTCTCCTGCAAGTTTTAAGTAGAGTTGGAGCTTATGCTGAGTGTCTTACTGATCAAGGATCAGAGTTCAGAGGAGAATTTCAAGAGCTACTTGGCCATGCACTCATTGACAATTAAAGGACTTCATGATTATCCCCAAGCTAATGGCCTTGCAAAGCAAATGGTTCAAACATCTAAGAAGGGACGTTGGAAGATACACCTCACCCAAAACAAGGAGGATTGGGACTTGGCTCTACTATAGATGGGGTATAGAGGGTACAAACATGCTTTATATCTCATTTTAATTCTCAGTTTATATTTTTTTGGAAGGCATCTGGTTCCACCATCTTTTATTGCATCTCAAATGAATCAAGTAGTGAACTTGGATTCTCCATCAACAAGATTGATATTAGAGAGGGTTGCCTTGTTCAAGAGGGTCATGCCTATACACATGGAAAACCTGGCTATCGCACAAAGTTGTGATACCTTATGATATGCTCACACTAGGCAAGGAAGCTACAAGCCTAAGGTGAGAAATTTTGAGGTGATAGACTTTATTTATCTTCAAAGGTATCCCAATGACCCTTAGATACCTCCACTAATCACACTATCTTAAAAATTAAGGTTCATAAACCTTCAAGTGTGTTGAATTGTAAGGAATAGATGGATGCACGATTTGGGATCATTCAAAAATTTGTGCACCATGCCCTTTACCTAACTTGGATCCCACCATTATTAAGTGTACTTGGATTCTTCCACTTGACTTTCCATGTCAACTATGTCAAAGGATAGATGATGTTGATTATATGCTACTATGCAACAAATGCAAGAATGGGTACAATTTGTTTTGCCTCAAATCAAAGCTCACTCAAGTTCTGATTGGTCATTGACTTTGTCCATGGTGTCTTCCAACACCACTCTAAGTTTTCTTAGACTTGTGAGCTTTCACATGCTTAGGTTTGGGAGGGGATGTGTGAGAATTTGATCTTAGTATGCTTTTGTGTGTTATGTACTCTTTGGTGAATCAAAGCTCACTCAAGTTCTGGTTTGTCTTTGATTTTTTCCATCATGTCTTCCAACACTGCTCTAATTTTTTAGACTTGGGAGCTTTCCCATGCTTAGGTTTGGGAGGGGATGTGTGAGATTTTGATCTCAGTATGATTTTCTATGTTATGTGCTCTTTTGGTGCACTCTCTAGTTGACTAGTGTAATGTTCCAAGGACAAGCCTTTCTAACTTTCTATCTTGAGAGTACTTGAAATATTTTAGTAAATAAATTTTAACAAAAAAATGTCTCTAGAGCTTCTCTTTATGTAAAAGTTTTTTACTACAAAGTCCTATCATCTCTGCCATGTGAGATAATGATATGAGATATATCAAAAATTTAATAACAATTTTGCTAACAAAATAATGGTATCATCAGATGCACATTTTTTTTTATCTATTAATCTAAACTAGTTAAGAATTTAGCGCTAGTTTCTGTCAAAATTTTTCACCAAATAAACTTTTGATTTCACCACAAATCTTTAACAACCTATATTTCAAGTTTTATCTCTGGTAGAATTGAAAATATTAATGGTATATATCATTGACTGGATATAAATGTATCCTATATTTTCATTTACTGGCGATGTCATGAACATGAATTAGACTTAATTCATAAAATAAAAAATAATAATAGAATATATATCACTGACTAAAGTAAAACTTCATCACTACTAGGATTACCACAGATATCATCAATATATTCACACCGAGGTTTGTATAGACTGTAAAGGGTATGCCATTCTGCTGTCGTTGAATGAAGATCAGAAGAATCACGTTACTGTAGCTCTTTAGTTGGAGCTCTCATTGGCTGAGAATGAGGAAAAGTAGTGCCACCACGCAAGATATGTCATTGATCCAATAACCGGACCCAGTACAGGTGTTCGTACATCCTAGTATGGTTGGTTGTCACTGATCGTATCATCGACGTACATTAGTTCCTGTAGTAGGTCTTACAAAAAAAGTTTGAACATAAAGACAGCATCGGCACGATTGTACCTTATGCCGCCCATGCTGGAGAAAAAAGGCGACCGCGTAGGAAAAAAGAAGGATGGGAAGACCCCATCAAGCCGTACAAGGGAGAGACAAAAAAGGTGACATGGGGCTAAGCCCCATGCTGTAGAGTTGTCTCTGCTCTCTCTTCTCGTTCGCTCAAAGTATACTATAATTATTAACAAAGAAAAAGAAACGGAGAAAGCCGACCGAATAAAAAAGAATACAAAGACCGAATACAAAAGAAAGGGAAAAGATGTATCGCTGTAGCTTCCCACGAATTCAAACAATTTTACGTTTTGACCGTGTAGTCCCTCGTATTGACTGCAACCATAACGTTTATTATTATCCCTAGTATCACTAGTACGATGTTTGTTCGCATGTTCAAGCCCTCGCAACCTTACATAACATACCACCACGAGAGATGCAGTATGAGCACCCCACCCCAACATTGGCACTCCGACTTGCCGTACCCAAGTTATTATAAAGAATTTATAGCACCCCCATGTTTGACGTGGATAGACGTGTCGGCTGACTGTTTTAGTATGCAACGGACGTGTTGATTTGAAAGTGTTAATGTTCGCGTGTATGAATTGAGTTCTATAATTGTGAATATGGAAATAATGCAGTTCGAGGAGGTTGCCCCGAAGTTGGAGGCCATGATGGAGCTCCCCGGATGACTTTCCCAATTTGATTAGATTTAGGAACAAAACACATCCGAACAAGTTAAGCCGGTATGCAAATGAGTGATCCTGGATCACCTGCAATCCACGGCAAGCTAGAGGGTGCGATGTTCGCTAGGGCGAAGTAAAAGGCTATGAAAACGCTTGTCTAACGTCATACTCCACGTCAGGTCGTCAGGTCCTCGGGTATGAGGTCCTCAGAAACAGTATCGCAGCAACTTGTAGTATAAATGTTGAAACGTTCAATATGGATATGGATCATATCGGCAGCCAGAGAACATCCTTCTTTAGTCAGATGACTTTTTAATCAGCGGCAGCCCAGAGATCCAATTGGTTCAAAATAATAGCTAGAAAGCCATCAGACCGATGTGCGATCACATCAACTGTAATTTCTACTGCAGCATTCTCCTTTGTAGAGAATGGAACTAGAAGAAGTTCTCTAAATAGAAAGAGACGGCCTTGGAGTCGGGGGATGACCACCACTTTTGATTGCGCTTACGAGCAGTCGCGGGTTACTGAGCTGTGAACACAGAATCAGTTGAAAAACAGATGGTTCTTCCCGAAGAAATGCGCTCAGTAGGCTCCTCATATCACCACATGGTTATCCATGCGTGCTAAGAAATCAGGGTTCCCGTAATGCAACAACTTTCATCGAACGTGCTAAGAAATCAGGAGGTTTAATTTCTCTTGTTTCACCTTTCATCTAACGTGCTAAGAAATCAGGAGGTTTAATTTCCCTTGTTTCACCCGTCACTCCTCGCATTCTTCCTACCCCGCTTCTCTCCCCAGCCCTCTGTATTGCGAGATTGGTGGATTAAGTGGAGAAGGAACTAGGCGGCCGATACCGGAAATAAGGATTTTGGTCGACTGCCATAACTCAAGGAGATGGTCGATTTCCAAAACTGCGATGAATTACACATAATTTAATCCTCTGTATTGTATTACAGTGAACGTTGTGAAACAAAATCTAGCTGGTCGAGAATTTCGGCGCCAACACCGAATTTATTCCTGTGTATTACAATGAACGTTATGAAATCTAACCGGTCGAGAATTTCTACAAGGGGACAATCCGCCTGGGGGGCCCATCGGAGAGTCAACGCAGAATATCTATCATTTTGCAGATGGCTTGTTGGTATGACAGACGGAGATGGCTACTTTATCACTGTGCTAAAGCAGAATGAAACAATCCATGAAATGCTTATTTCACCATTCATATAAACTTTATACAGAAGTTGTTTCTCCCTTTCCTCCAAGCATTTCACTCATTGGGGCTTCGTCGTATGCTCGACATTAATTGCCGGGTGTCTCTCTCGGAGTACATTTATGGCTGATCTGTCACCCATACATTCTTGGCCAAAGCCCATGAGTCCGGCAAAACGACGTTAAACGACGTCCGACAAAGCTATGCGCCGATTTTTCTTTTACTTCAATTGTTTTGCTATATTTTTGTCAATCTGATAGGGGAACCCGCGGTGATTGTGAAGCTTTTAGTACTAGATGGCATCGCAAGAAAGATCTATTATTTTAGGCACATGGTATTACGGGAGAGAGTATTCTCTGGGCGGGACATACAGTCCTGCGAAGCGCTTAATAGACTTCCAACAAGGCCAGGGATCTCCATTGCTGCAGCTTCCGCGCACGCAGCGATTCGGCCCGGACACTTTCTTTTTCAAACAGCGGGTTAGGGTTTTGGTTCTATTGCCTAAGGTAATCTCTGTAAGCCAGGAGCCATTTCTAAGCTAAGGGAGATGGAAGCGCAGAGAGGCTCCGAGGGTCGAAGGCCGGAGTGCTTTTCGACGGGCGTTTTAGTATCAGAGCCGGCTGCGGCCCGCAGGGCCCCTCGGGAATCCGTGTGCTAACCCCTAGGTACCGAGAGGCAGAGGAGGAGTGGGGTAGGAATGGGAGTTCTTTGGCTTCCTATAGTAATGGTGAACCAATCAATTTTGGATGGATCAAATATTTCAGTGCCAACGCAGATTGACTTAGCCCACGTCAAGGCGTAGGGTACTGTTAAGTCTTTGTGCCAACTTGGAGTATCGATAAGTGAGTGCCAATGTTGGGGTACTGTTCTGTTGTTACTATCTCTGCATAAACCACAGATTCTGTTGTGTGACCAGTACCGACTGTTTCCATCGAGACAATTCGGATTGAATGTATAGGAGTTGGATCAAGTATCAACTGTAATTTACCGATTCTGGTTCAGTAATGGACTTAGAGACAGGTTCCTGGTTCTCTAAAAGTTCAATCCCCAGAATCATGTCGAGCAGCAGTACTGCTGCCATGGCCACCGGGTGGACAGAAGTTGGAGCAGTCAGTGCAGTTCTGTGTACATTTGGAGTTTTGGTATACTACTTTTATCCCGTCTGGAGACTACGACACATTCCGGCGCCACCATATACGTGGTTTCTTGGACACCTGCCTCTGCTTACCAAACACGAAGCTCGTATATGGACCATGCTGGCTAAGGACTATGGACCAATTTACAGGTATTGCGAGTTTCATCCGTACTCTTCATCTGATCATCACTTGTAATTGTATTCATCTGATAGCTTAAGTTATTGCCAAATCATAATTACGAGTTCTACAAGTATGTTGTTTTGCTCGTGTACTCAATGGTCACAAGGGATAGGATCCAGGAACATTGGCGGACTATTATTCCATTAACCTGTGCAGGATTATAACTGAATTCTCTTAAAGGCTTTTGAACAACATTTTCATTCATCTATCGTGCAGATATAAATAGGAATAACCAGTTCTTGAGTATACCAATCCATTTCATTTCATGTCTCCGTCTGATGCTAGGAACAATCGCGGAATATGAATCCTTTGAAATTCACGGAATCCGGAATTAATACTGAAGTTCATCCTCTTGATGTATTGTGTGATGTAATGCGATTGAAGATATAGTACGCACATTCTACATGCAGCATCTCGATCAGCTCAGGTTTGACACACGAATTAGCACTTGTGCATTTAAGGAATTCAATAGCATGTGAAGTTTGACTTGTTTGGAGATCAATCTCCCGAGGAGCTACCTTGATCCCACGTCGTATCTCCTTCCAGCATGCACCGGCAGAATTGAAGGTAAGATATTTTGCTTAAGGGTGCGTCCACTTTATGTTTCTTACGATCGGCTCCCACATCGGATTAGACGTAGTAGGTACAAGACCATATGCTGTTGAAGAGGGAGTAAGAGAAATTGATCTGTTTCGACTTTGTTTCATTTAAAATCCAGTTTTCGTCTTTGTGACAGCAAGTTTCGTGCTAGCCAGCAGCCGATGGTGTTGACTATGGGAGAGGCTACATAAAAGCTTCTCAAAGCAGATTTTCTTTGTGTTACATCCATCTCGGGCCCTTCTTTTGTTGGCAGGTTTCATATCGGCCGACAGATGGTGGTGATGGTTACGGACGCTGAGCTTTGCCGAGAGGCGGGAATAAAGCTTTTCAAGAAGCTTCCTAACCGGAGCATCGCGCCGACGATTGAGGGCTCCAGTGTACTTAAAGATGGTCTCCTCTTCAGCAGGTAAACACCATGAGATTCGCAGCTCGAAGATTTAACTGTGGGTCAGTGACCACTTGAACAGAGGAAACGATGCTTACACATTTGTATACTTACCGTCTGCTCAGAAAAGAGGTTCTTGAAGCTCTCACACTTTGCCTGGTGACCTCATGCGTATATGCAGGGACGACCAATGGTCCGGCATGAGGAGCATCATTCAACCCTTCTTCCACTCGGATAAAATGTTAAACTACATGCCCATCATGAACCGGCTCATTGGTGAAGTTGTAGACCGATTGAGCGCTTCGAAGGAAGGCGAAGAGATTAATATCCATGACATTTTTCAGAGACTGACATTGGACATTATTGGGGAATCTGCTTTCGGGGTCGAATGGGGTCTTGTATCTGAGCGACCTGGGTCAGATGATTGGTTAGTGAAGACAATAGTTCAATCAATCGATGCTCTCCGGATGGATATTGGAACTGGAGTCCCATTCAGCACAATCATCGGCACATTCTTTCCAATACTACAAAAACCTTTCCGGCTGTTTCTTCGTTTGATACCGGGAACGGCCGAATGGGTAGCGGACAGCAGCGACAACGCATTGAGAGCTAAACTCAAGCAGGTTCAGGAACAAAGGGAAACCCTGATGAAGGAAAAAGGTTCTGTACAAAGAGTAGATTCACTTAGTCTATTGCTTGAGTCTACCAAGGTGAGCAAGGCAAACAAAAAACTGTTGTCCCAGCGTTACATCAGCTCTTTAACCTACGAGTTAACCCTATCCGCCTCTGAAACCTCTAGTGTCACACTTTCGTTCATGGTTTACCAATTAGCCAGGCATCCCGATGTGGAACGTAAACTGCTCGCGGAGATCGATGCCTTTGGGTTCCCTGATCGATGTATTACGATCGAGGACCTCGACACCAAGTTCCCATACCTGGATAAGGTAATTGAGTTCTCGCCTATTTTTCTCGTGAATATTTATCAGGTTCTAGTTCTAGTGAATTGGACTCCTCATCGTTGGAAGAGGTCGTCGAAAGTAACACCGTGTTGCAATCTGATCCTAACAGGTTTTCAAAGAGACGATGCGCATGAATACGACGACGCCTGTTATAACTCGTGTAGCTTCTCAGGCTGTTCAGCTAGGTGGTTACCACCTCCCGAAGGTAGAGTTTATAAATTTTTTGCAGGAATGTGCAGCACGTTTCTGATCAAAATGCCAGGTTCTGCAAACCAAATAGAGTAAAGTGGCTTCTCATTTTGAAATTCTGATTATTAACAAACATATCCTACTCACCCTTTGCAGGGCACATGGGTATGGATGGCAGTTGAGGCAGTGCTGCTAGATCCGAAGAACTATCCAGAACCAGAGACGTTTCGACCCGAAAGGTTTGATGAGAACTGCGAAGAGAACAAAACTCGGCACCCATATGCCTTCACACCCTTTGGATTCGGTCCCCGCTCCTGCATTGGTAAGAAATTCGCAGCGCAACAAGTGAAGCTGGCGGCAATTCGGATATACCAGAATTTCACCTTCAGTCTTTCACCCCTTACTAAAATTCCTCTCGAAACGAAGTTCGGAATTGTTGTACGGCCAAAACATGGAGTCTTTGTTCGAGTGCACGAGAGAGGTACGCGTTTGTGAGTCATAGCTGGCCAAGTCCTCAATGATGATTCTAACTCCAAAACATGGAGTCTTTGTTCAAGTGCACGAGAAATGCGTTTGCATTTTTCCGCGAGGGGTTGTAGCTCAGATAGTAGACCGCTCGCTTAGCATTAGAGGCACGGGGATCAGTAACCCGCATCTCCAGTGAATAGGTCATTCACGATTCAAGCATGAGTCTGTCTGACAAGTCTCTTTTCTGCAAATAGGCCCTGGCAGATTTCGAAGGCAACCCTCCTTCGCATTTAAGTTCCTTGGTGGTTTTGCTTTGCTACAACTTGCATATAAATTTGCAATCACCATAATAGATATACGAGCTATTCTGTGTTTTATTTTCTGCATAATCAGAGAGAAAAGGCTCATAGCTCTAACTTGTCAGACGTCCCAGCAAGATATTCTTCAAGGCAACCGGATTTTGCATTTAAGTTCGTTGATAATTTTGCTTTGACTACCACTTACATATGAATTTGCAATCACCCTAAGTGCCAGATACGAGCTATTCTCTTTTTCTCTTTT
This sequence comes from Lunularia cruciata, assembly GCA_948567375.1. Lineage (NCBI taxonomy): Eukaryota > Viridiplantae > Streptophyta > Marchantiopsida > Lunulariales > Lunulariaceae > Lunularia > Lunularia cruciata. Next base: position 14,199,366 of record OX419758.1, read on the forward strand.
TTTTTTCTCTGCATAAGCAGCGGAGATTCTGGTAACTCTAACTATCACGCGTCCCAGCAAGATGAGAGGAACAAAGAAATTCATAAAATGACTATTTTCTTTTCTTGCTTTCCGTACCTTTTCAGTCGAGCATTGCTGACAAAAAGGGTTTTGCCAGTCTCTGAACTTTACAGTTTTTTCGGCTAGCATCTTTCACAAGGACCATCCGTAGGCGCATTGTAAAAGAGGCAGAAGGAAAATTCTTCCAACCAGTTCCTTCTCTCCTTAGCAGTTGACGGAACAAAACTTTGATTCCTTTTCCGTCTACTTTATCTCCGTTATAATATTAGAACATGGTCCGTCTGTCAGTCCATTTTGGGAAACTGGAAAATGGTATGTTTGTCCATACTATGGATTTTGAATAATTATAATATCTCAATCCGTCCGATGATTTTAGGGTAAGGTGGAATATGTCTTGGCGTGTGCCTTAGGTATTGTCGACGAGACTCTAAAGACGAGAACTACAAACCATAGTGGTCCATGTAGTATCAAGAACTACAAACCATAGTAGTCCATGTAGCTAGCCGGCGCTTCCATAGTCGTCCCTTCAGCTTGATCGGGGGACATACCTTCGATATTTGGAGACTTAAAACTGTAGAAATATGAGGATCCTTCAAGTAATCTTTCAAGTAATTTTCATAGTGATTTGTGCATTAAAGGCACATGGTTGAAGCTGAAATCATGACAGGAGATAATGCAGGGCACATTGCCTTCATTCCATGAATCACTTTGACAACGGAGGACTCAGGCTTGTCATATGAAATAAGGCATAAAAGATTCCTTTTGTGACTTGCCTATGAATGACTATTAACAAGGCATATGGCAAAACATTGTAGAATATTGGAGTTTACCTCACAAATGAATTTTTTTGGCATGGGCAAGTATAAGTTGCTTTCTCAAGGGCACTAACAACACAAAATATTGAGTACTCTTGCCCAAAAGTCAACATGGCAAAGTTGGTTATGTCAAAATGCAGTGCATGAAGAAGCTTTAGCTCTACAATGGACCACCTTAACCTGCTTTGGATACCTAGATACTCTGAACGAGTTACATTGTGTCCGGAGGACACAAGTACTACTAATCCATAATAATCTAGTATGAGATAGGATCCTTGTATAGGAAGTGGCTAATATTCACCCTTCAATATTAGCCACAATTTCCATTTGTTTGATATTAGTTAACAACATGAATTTGAATTTAGCTCACTTGTATACACACCATCTTGTTTACCAATTAGAGAGTACACGTAACCATAAGTCAAATAACCAATATTATGTGATTGAGACATGTACATTTTTTTTTAAATTTTAGTTATAGATGGCATTAGATAGTTATACATCACTTCACAACATACATCATTGTCAACATCATACACTATAAAAGCACAACTCAAAGTCACACATGAACTCTGAAGTGCCAAAATAATCAGTTCAATCATACAGTCAACTTAGATCAGAAACTTCACTCTCAACCCCAACAATAAGCATTGATTACATTTTGTCAAGTCACACACACTCTAGCTAAGAGACTCCAAGTGACACTTGATGGTCTTTGTCCACAATGACCAAGAGCTCAAAGGCTCAACATCAATGATGGGAGCTCTCTAGAGATTTGCACTTTGAAGGTATACCCCTTTCAACTTGACCTAAAATTCCAACCCTAATGGAATCACTAGTGGCCCATCTAATGGTCCACTTGACAGTGCAATGGTAGCTCTAATGGTGTGATCAATAGCCCTCACAAAAAGTCTTGCTGCCACTAAGTAGTCTTTGACAAAGTACTAGTATGGCTATGATTACCAAGACCAACACTCCAACATCTGATCAAACTAGCTTTGGCACTACAAATGTTATATGCACATACATTGCTACATAACATACATCACTATAAAAGCAAAACTCATGAATAAGTCACACATGAACTCTAAAGTGCCACAATCATTGCCCTAGTTGGCAATTAGGTCCCTCTAACTCCAGATAGACATCTACTCCAAGTATGTGATATGCTTTATGGTGGGCAAAGGTTGGTTGCTAGAAAGCCCATAGTTAGTTGCATGTTTGCAATCTATATCACATAAGGAGTGAACTAGCTATGAGTCAAGTACATCAAAGACACAACCACTATCCTTGAAGAACCACCATGAGGAGAGGAGTCAAACATGCCATATGCCATCCTCTCAAACAACTATCATACACCAACATAATGGTAGTTCCAGTAGAAGAGTCACATAACGTACATTGCAAGCTTGCACATAATACTACCAAGCTTGGGTCCATAGCGCCATCAATGTTTGGAAGGTGGCATGGGACACAATTGCACATGATCCCTCCAACAAAACCATCATATCCTTCCAACATGAGAGCTCTAAAAGGCAAAATCCTACACACTTTCAAGATAGTGCGGCCTATAGTTACATCAAGTGTCATCAGTGCAATCTATTATAGATATATACAGTCACTCAAATAAAATTGATGGATCAAAGGACCTCTTCCTTGAATAGTAGCATAGCATAAGGTATCCCTATGCTAAGCAATTGCTAAGTTATCAAAGGCCATTAGCATCACTCTCTAAAAGGTCTCTGACCATTGAGAACATACACTCACCAAAATATGTGGATTATCCAAGTCCAAAACTATAGTAGCACTGCAATGAATGTTGTAGGTAAATTTGGCTCTCATCAATAGAGTAGAAAGTAAGGAGAGAAGGATGCTAAGTAGGATTGCTAACTAAAGTGATAGGCCATGGCAAACCAAGGTAATTGGAGATCCTAATTTCCCAATTGGCATCTCTACAAACCATACTTATGCAATCCTCTCTTCACCTTATGAATTACTCTCTTTGCTAAACCATCTACCTCAAGGTGATCTCAAGAGATAATATAATGATCAATCAAGGCCTTTTCATTCAAGACATGAAACTCTCCTAAGAACTCTATAACCTGATCAGTGAAGACCTCAACTAATGCACCAAAATGACTAAGAACTCAATCCAAGAACAAGTAAGTTGTCCCTTCACTAAACTTATCTGGAAGCGCCATCAACTCAATCCACTTAGAGAAGTGCTCCACCATAACCAAAACATATTAGTGATGTCTTACAGTCAATGGTAAAGGTCTAACAAAGTTCAAAATCCAGTAATAACCCAAACCCATGATAGATAGTGGTTGTAATTGTGCATATGAGCTTAAAGGATGCTTTAACTCAATCACAAACCACACATCTGGCAAAAAATTACTATACATTGGTTTGCACACCATACCACCAATAATATCTCTAAAGTAAGCTATATGTTCCCTTTACTCCAAAATGTCCTATCTCCTCATGAGCAAGCATGTTGTACTAACTGTGGTCTTTGAGATGGAAGGGGTATTACTTGTACTCTACCATCTTCTCATATAGAAAGAAGATATTTGGCCTCCAATCTAAACTGCCTAGCTTGCTGAAGGACATGGTTTCTCTCTTGGCACCAATTGTGCCACAAGCAATGCAAAGATAGTCCATCATTGAGATATCATCGTGGATGTCTTGTTGATATATACTAATTTCTCTACCTTATGGATTTAAGATCTCAACAACTCCTATATATACTAAGAGAGATATCACCAAAGCCCCAAAAAATACACAAAGAAAGCCAGATGCATGCTAACTTGGCACTATCTCCTCATTTGTCTTACCATCCCAATATGATTTGGTTTGGTACAACAACTCCTCTAGCTAGTACATGGGTTTCTACTCAACCCATCTACATCACTGTTCACCACGGCCAGATGCATGCTAACTTGGCACTATCTCCTCATTTGTCTTACCATCTTAATATGATTTGGTTTGGTACAACAACTCCTCTAGCTAGTACATGGGTTTCTACTCAACCCATCTACATCACTGTTCACCACTTAAGATCTATGAATAACCATAAAATCATACTCTTGTAAAATTAGAGCCCATTGTGCAAGCTTCCTTGACAGCTTGTTGGACTCCATCAACCACTTTGGTGGTTGATGATCAATAGAGTGAAAGGGTTATCAAATAGTTAACATTGGAAATGTGTTATTGCCCACACTATTTCCAAGCACTCTCCCTCACATGAACTATGCTTTGCCTCCATTAACTTATTGGAGCAACTAATGTAGGTCACCACAAACTCCTTCCCCTCATCATTCTATTGGGTGAGCATTGCTCCAAACTCCATTGTACTCCAATTAGTATGAACATTGAATGGGCATCCTTTGATTGGTCTCCTAAGAATAGAGGCAATTGTGAATCTCTCCTTGAACTCTATAAATTCTCTCTCTTGCTCATCTTCCCAACATCACCCTTGTGTAAGCTTGGTCAACTTTGTTAAAGCCTTGGAAATTGCACTAAGTCCTCTAACATATTAACAAGAGAAGTTTACAACCCAAGGAGTGCTTGCACTCTATTCATATTTTTAGGCCAAGGAATACATGCAATAGCCTCCACCTTGGTATGTTGAACACCATGTCCACTAGGGTGGATAGTATGACCCAAATACTCAACTTGCTCTTGGAAAAATCTGCACTTGCCAAGATGTAATTTGAGTCTATGAGATCTCAATCTCTCAAACACCTACAATAAATGTCTCTCATGCTCATCCACAATAGTCCTATATACAAAAATGTCATCACTAGAGTACCAAGCAAAATCCAACCCTATTAGGATCTTGTCCATAAACCTTTGGAACTTGGCAAGAGTGGTCTTAATCCAAATGGTAAGAACCATCATTGATACAATACATCCTTATCATGAGGATCAATAGCTAGTGGATCCTAAGTAGACCAACTGTCACAAACATGGGGCTTAGTGTAATACCAAGAGTTAGCCATATGATCTACATGTGAAATTCGGTTTGGTAACATCTAGAATGATGTTATATATGATGGTCAAAATAGATCAGATAGAAGTATCACCAAAAGAGTACTTCTACTAATAGGGCAGAAACTGAAATAGACTTGAGAACCTTAGAACCAATAGCTAGACATATGATTTAAAGGTGAGAATTGGTTTGGTAACATCTAGAAGGATGTTACACATGATGGACTAGACAGATCAGAAAGAGGTATCACCAAAAGGGGACTTCTACTAATAGAGTAGGAACCGAAATATGCCTGAAATCTTTGAAGGCAATTTTGGAGGCCTAAATGGATGAATTAGGCTTTGAAAATGTGCAGATTTCCCTCCCAACAGAGAAAAGGCTGGCCTTCCCTCCCCCCTGCTTTGTCTCATCCAGAGCTTTCCAATGGTACCTTACTCATGTGATTATGAGATTCCTACAAGAAGATTCCTTAAACGATTCCCTCTGGTCAAAGCTTGTTTGACCAACCAGATAGGACCTAGACCAGACATGTCACCCATCCAAGTAAGTAAGCCAAAGGTGGAGCTTGCTGACATGTCACCTATCTGTGTCCCTAATCCTATGGTGGAGCTTCTTTGGAGGAGATCCTCTCTGTCTATATAATAAAGAGAAGGTGCTCCTTTGGGGCATCGAATGTTTGAGTGTGCAATTTGTGTTTTCTCTCTTCTCTTGTTCTCTAAGTATTACAATGGTATCAGAGCGAGTATTTTAGTCCAAGAGAGTGGATCACCCGTCTTGGAATAGCACAAACTCCTAAAACTGAGTAATTTGAGGTGGAGAACATAGAGTAATCGCTAGACTTAGGAAGGACTTTAGAGAGCGGATGGGATGGATGCGCTGGGAGGACAATTTCCCGCACCTAGCTTTCCATTCTCAAACCCATTCCACATCAAGGTTATGTACATCAAGGTTATGTACATCCAGTGTGAGCAGATGAAGGTATCACTAGTTTATCATTTTGGTGCAAAATTCATGGACAAAGTGATGAACTCACCAAACTCGGTGATTCTCCCTGTGGTGATATATGACAAAGAGTGGAATTTGACAATCTACATTCTATTATGATAATATGGATATGAATGTCCCAAATCCTCTCCTTTTCAACACTCAAGTAGAAATCCATTATGTAGTGAGGCCGAAAGTGATGTTTAGAGATTTTATGGTTAGGAATTTTGGTGAGGAGTATTATCAACGAGTGATAGCTTTTGAGGTCCCAATGGTAGTTCCGATAGTTTGTGCGCCTTCTAGAGTGATTATATTGACTTTGTATTGAAGTAGACATTAGCAATTGAGTGTTGCATGAACCATGGATCTGCAATTGCGAGAGTTGGTGCAAGGAATGCAAGAGATGTTGAATGAATTTTGAGAGATTAAGATGACCATGGAGACATTACAAAGTCAAGTGCAGATCCTCAGGAACAATCAAGCCATGCAAGAAGAAGAGTCGTCTCAAAACCCAATATCTATGACTTAAGTACTTGGGGAGGCACCCGTGCCTATGAACCCTATCAACGATGAAGCCACATTGCTACTCCGGATGAAGAAGACTTGCAACATCGAGCCTTACAAGGGTAGCGTACGATGGGAGTAGTGGAAAATTGGATCTCAAGAATGAATCAATATTTCCGATTGTTCTCAATAGAGATCACAAAGCATGCTGCATGCGTGTTTGCATGTGGGTACTTGACCGATAAAGCCCTCACATGGTATGATGCTTGGGAGTGATCCATGCTGGCAGAGAGAAGGGAGGTCACATGGACAGTAATGCAAGAAGGACTATTGAAGAATTTCCAATCGGTGGATTCTGTGTAGATGGCTTGAACCCGACTATGCGGATTGAGACACAAGAATAGCGTACAAGAGTATGTGGAGGCATTTCTGGATCTACAAGTCACAATTACCGACATGAGTCCAGCAGAAGCTCTCGAGAATTTCAAACGAGGGTTGAAAGAGTGGATTCGCCAAGAAGTCATGGTGCAAAATCCTTGCACGGTATTTGAAGCCATTGCTTGTACGTAGAGAATAGCAGGAGCATTAGGTGGAGGTGAAGGAGTAGTTCTACCTCAACATTATTGGGCAAAAATGTCACACATGGATGGATCAATACCGATGGAATTGGGCAACCTTCGATTCCGAGATCAAGGAGCACGACCACTTCAAGCGGAGCGAGGTGGGTAGAAGAACAAAGAGATGGAGTCCCACGAGGAGAAGAGACTCAAGGAGAACAACGCCGATGTTACAATTGTGGCCGTATTGGGCACATATGTACCAACTATCGCACTCGTTTCCCTAGAGGCCCTTGGCTTTTGTATATGCAATCTTTGAACAACATGGAGAGGCACATTGAAGAGGAGGAGGTGGAAATCACTTCGGAAAACAAAGATAGCCAGTAAATGTACCTCGTGGCCTTATTGGCTCAATAAGGAAGCAGAGAAGCAAGGGAAGGAAGAAGAATAATGCGCAAAGATCTTGAAAGGCAACCTCACAATTGATTGTCATGAATGGAATCCTAGAAGGTAATCAAGTGAGAGTATTAATAGATCTGGAAGCAACGGAGAACTTCTTGTCTTGCTCTGTTACAATAAGATTGGGAATGGATCTAGAGAGAGATGGGAGTGAAGAAGTAGAGTTACCTAATGGGCAAATAGAGAGGATTGAGTCATTACCTAGACGGGTAACCCTCTTTGTAGGAGAATATTCAAGAAGCAATTGAATGGTGAGTGATACAATTAGCTCGTTATGATGCAATTTTAGGCATGCCATGGATGGAGCAGTACAACCCTATGGTGGATTGGAGGAAAAAAGTAGTGAGAACCCACCAATGGTCAATCATTGGGGTTAAAGAAAAATCACACAAGCAAAAACTGTCTCTATATGTCATGGGGATGGCAACTATCTTTAAGACCAATAGATGTTTTATGGGTCTAATAAGAGAAGTCCAGAGTGCACAACTTGAGGGACAAATTCCTGAGAAATTGAAGGATGTGGTGGATGAGTTTCAAGATGTCTTTCCCGATGATCTACCCTCAAGATTACCACCAAAAAGGCGAGTAGATCACAAAATTGAGACACTCCCAAGGAAGACACCTCCTTGTAAGGCTCCATATCGCCTATCACTTCATGAGTAGGAGGAGTGTAAGACTCAAATTGAGGAGATGCTACAAAAAGGGTTCATCCAACCTAGCGTATCACCATATGGGGCCCTTGTCTTGTTTGTAAGAAGAAGGATGGTACAATGCGCATGTGCATTGACTATCAGGGTCTCAATAAGCAAACAATGAAGAACAAATACCCTTTACCTTGCATGGATGACCTGTTTGATCAACTCCATGGAGTGAGATACTTCACCAAACTGGACTTGCGGAGTGGTTACAATCAAATCTGAATTGCAGAGGAGGATGTGTAAAAAACTACCTTTTGAACTAGGTATGGCCACTTTGAGTATTTTGTGATGCCTTTTGGCCTCACCAATGCAGTTGCCACTTTCATGAGTCTAATGAATGACATATTTTGTCGATACTTGGATAAGTCTGTTATCGTCTTCTTGGACGATATCTTAGTATATAGTAGCACGATGATAGAACACAAACAACATCTACGAGAGGTCCTCCGGATTCTAAGACAGAATCAACTGTATGCCAAAATCTCAAAGTGTGAGTTTGGCAAGTCTGAAGTAGACTACTTGGGACATAGAGTAAGTGCACAGGGCATTCAAGTATTGATAGATAAAATAGAGGTCATTCAAAAATGGAGTGCCCCAAAAGATTAGACTCAACTTAAGAGCTTCTTGGAGTTGACGGGATTCTATCGTAGATTTGTCAAGGACTTCTCCAAGGTTGCATAGCCTTTAACGACACTACTTGGCAAGGGGAAGAAGTGGACATGGGGAACTACACAAGAGTTGGCCTTTCAAGAATTGAAGGCCGCCTTGTTACATGCACCAATCTTGAAGTGGTATGACCCAAAACGTCCAATCAAGTTGGCTACAAATGCATCAAGCGTAGCAATAGGAGCAGTCCTACAACAAGAGTGGCATGACGGATGGCATCCAATTGCATATTTCTATCGAAAGTTGTTACCAGCAGAGTGCAACTACCACACCACAAAACGAGAAGAGTTGGCCATTGTTCTAGCAACCAAGCATGGGAAGCACTATTTGGGCGAGAAGGCATTTGTAGTAGAGACAGACCACAAACCTCTAGTCTACCTCAAGACGCAAAAGGATCTATCCCGTCGCCAAATTTGGTGGGCAGAGTGACAACAACGCTTCAACATGACAATCACTTACATGGAAGGTAAGAAGCAACTTGTAGATGCATTCACTCGCATGCCAATGGCAAACAACTTGGTGACAGAGGTTAAGATTAACCCTGAATTCTAGCCAGAGATTCTGGCTGCTACAAAAACTGATCCACAGATTGTAGAAGCGCAATCATCCAAAGGTGTCACCAGCACCCAAGGACTCACCTTTTGGGATGGCAGATTATGGATCCCAAATGTCCCAAAATTACGCACCACCATTCTAGCAGAATGTCATGATTCGGCCATTGCAGCTCATGTCGGAGTGGACAAGACCTTGGATGCAGTCAAGCGCCATTACTATTGGCCCAAGATGAGCAACGGCGTGATGGACTACATGCGGAGCTGCCTATTATGTCAACAGAACAAAGCTTCTAATCAAGCTCCTACAGGGCTCCTTCAACCTCTCCCCACGCCTACCCAACGTTAGGAACAAGTGAGTATGGATCTCGTTTGTGAATTACCCCGGACCACCTCAGGGTTTGACTCCATTGTGGTCTTTGTGGACCGGCTCAACAAAATGATTCATGTATGCCCTACCACCAAGGAGATGACCACTCCACAACTAGCTCAATTATACTTAGATGCAGTCTTTGCTCACCATGGCTTGTCTAGAGTACTCATCACCGATAGAGGCACCAAATTCACCAGTTTGTTTTGGCAAACACTCGTTGGTTTCTTCAAAACCAAGTTGGCCATGTCCACAACTTACCACCCACAAACAGAGCGGGCTAATTGCACGATTGAAGACATGTTACGCGGCTTCACCGTAGGAGAGCAACAGAGGTGGGACACCCTACTCCCGTTGGTGGAATTTGCTTACAACAATTCAGTGAATGCATCCACCCAACCACTCCATTCTTCCTCATGTATGGTGAGCATCCCTTCACACCTTCAAGCTTGATGAAGATCCGTCTAGTGACTACCAAGGTCGATGCAGTCAACATATTTGTTTCTAGAATCCAACAAGGTGTGGAGAGCGCCAAGCACAGGTTACAGATTGTGCAAAATCGATAGAAGCAGTATGCTAATGCACACCATAGGCACATGGAGTTCAGTGTTGGGGATCAAGTGTGGCTATCGACAACCAACCTCACATTAGTTGGACCTCGTAAGCTTAGACCTCGTTTTGTTGGGCCTTTCTTGATTCTTTGTCGCATTGGCGTTGTGACCTATCACCTTGAGCTACCACCACACATGAAGATCCATCGAGTGTTCCATGTCTCCCTACTATGTAGATATGCTCCCCAATCAGGCCAGGGTCATTCCACACAAGACATTCGACCTTGTCCCACACTCATTGATGGCACAGAGGAATATGAAGTAGAGCGGATTCTCCAAAAGCGCATGCGTGGTACTCGCCATCCGCGGGTGGAATATCTAGTACAATGGAAAGGTTACCCCCTCTATGAAGCAACCTGGGAGCCCGCTGCCAATTTGGCACATGCACCGGTGTTGGTGCAAGCATTTGAGCAACAATTGCACAATGAGGACGTTGCATCTTAAAAGGAGGGAGGTCTATAATACCAAGAGTTAGCCATATGATCTAGATGTGAAATTAGGTTTGGTAACATCTAGAATGATGTTATACATGATGGTCAAAATAGATCAGATAGAAGTATCACCAAAAGAGTACTTCTACTAATAAGGCAGAAATCAAAATAGACTTGAGAACCTTAGAACCACTAGCTAGACATATGATTTAAAGGTGAGAATTGGTTTGGTAACATCTGGAAGGATGTTACACATGATGGACTAAACAGATCAGAAAGAGGTATCACCAAAAGGGGACTTCTACTAATAGAGTAGGAACCAAAATATGCCTGAAATCTTTGAAGGCAATTTTGGAGGCCTAAACGGATGAATTAGGCCTCGAAAATGTGCAAATCCCCCCCCCCCAAAAAGAGGAAAAGCTAGCCTTTCCTCCCCCCTTCTTTGTCTCATCGAGAGCTTTTGAACTATATCTTACGTGATTATGAGATTCTTACAGGAAGATTCCTTAAAAGATTCCTTCTGGTCAAAGCTTGTTTGACCAACCAGATAGGACCTAGACCAGACATGTCACCCATCCAAGTAAGTAATCCAAGGGTGGAGCTTGTTGACACCTATCTGTGTCCCTAATCCTATGGTGGAGCTTCCTTGGAGGAGATCCTCTATAACAATATGGAGTTTAGTGACAAAGTTAGTCGGGCTTACGAAGTAGAGAATAAGACAAAATAGCCTAGAATATTCTAGAAGCATCTAAGAAGCTTCTTAAGAAGCTTCCCAACTAGTTAACTTGCGCCCTAAACCGGTAGCTTCTAGAAGCTTCTAACTAGCTTAGCTTGCACGCCAAGTAGGCGGCTTCTAGAAGGAAGCTTCTTGAGAAGCTTCCTAGTTAACTTGGCTTGCACTCCAAGAAAGCGGCTCAAGGAAACTTCTTGAGAAGCTTCAAGAGTCTTGTATGCTACCTATAAATACCAAGGCCGAAGCTCATGCTAGGCATTCGGAGTTTTCCCTCATTCAAGTGTCCCAATGTGAGCTTCCATTCTCCTATTTCTCTCCTCGGTTTTGGTCTTTTACATTGGTATCAGAGCAGGAATGGGATGGATGGAATTTATGGACCACCAAATCTACTTCCGCCAAACCATTGGGACTTTCATGTCCAGATATTACCAAAGCATCGTTTCACACAATTCATCACCTCACGCTTTGGGCAGGATTTTCTACATATGATCACCGTGTCAGAGGAACCCTTGATACTTCCAATTGTAACTTATGGAGAACGGTGGACATGTTGTATCTACGTGTTAATCAACTGGATAAATTGCAGGTAGTGGAATAGAGTAGTAGCGATGGCGGCAATACCGGATGTTATCCTTGCAATGCAACAACAAATCGAGCATCTTACTCGATTTTTGGATGAACGAGACCAGCAACGACGAGAACAGGTAGACAGAGCGCCAGTTCGAGATGGAGAAGATCGCATTCGATTTCCGAAACCCAAGGTGTTTGAAGGCAAGAATCTTCCAGGCACAGTGGAGAATTTTGTGTTTGACTATGAACGTTACTTTGAAGCCACCAATCTTCAAGATGAGCGGAAACAAATTCTCTTGGCTTCTAGCCAATTGGATGGAGTAGCAAAACTTTGGTGGCGATTCCGAGTAGAAAGAGCTGAACGACAAATTGTTACACCAATTTTTACATGGGCAGAATTCAAGGATGCAATACTTGGTCGATTTTAGATTATAAATGCCACCCGAGCTGCACGAGATAAATTGGCGGAGTTGAGGCAGATTGGCTTAGTGAGAAGCTACATCACACAATTTCAGAATATCATCATGCAAATTCCAGATATCCAAGAAGGTGAAGTTCTGGATCGATTTGTGCAAGGATTGAAGTCACGAACCAGATTGGAGGTGACCATGCGAGAGCCACAGAATGTAGAAGAAGCCATGCAATTGGCTGAGCGTTTTGATTCCTTAGTTGCAACAACTTGGTCTTGACCTCGACCTACACAAAACCCACCAATACCACGAGTGGAAGAATCGGTACCAATGGAGATTGATGCTATCCAACGAAGACCACTTGGCACAGCAGATAGAGAAAGATTACGACAAAATGGAGGTTGTTTTTATTGTCACCAGTTGGGGCATCGCATTGCTGAATGTCCACTCATGAATGGACGACCTCGAAAAGTTGCCCAAGTAGAGGTTGTGGAGCGGAATGATCAAGGAAACGAGGAATCCCAGTAGGAGATTTTGAGCCGCCTATTGGGAGCTTGATTAGTTCCAATGGGATTGAAGGCTCGACCTATGCAAGTTTGCTTCACTTGCAAGGTATGATATCTAATCGGGGTTGTAGAATTTTGGTTGATTCTGGAAGTTCAGAGAATTGCATGTCTATGCAAGTAGCAAAGGAATTGGGTATTCCTATCAAGCCAGTGATTGGAAGTAGTTTGATGATGGCAGATGGTAGAAAGGGTTCTGTATTCCGCACCTTGCATCCTGTTACCTTCAAGATTGGGAAGGAGTATTTGGAGTGTATGAGGTTTGTAGTGGCACCTCTACACTATGATATCATTCTGGGTCTACCTTGGCTTGAATGTCATAAGGTTCAATTTGATTGGACCCGACACCAAATTCAAGTACAACACCAAGGTAGGAATTTCCGATTAGGTTGTCTGGCACCTCTGAGTAAGACACCTAAGAATAGTCAGTCCCAAGATGGGAAGTTTGTCGAGAAGGTAGCCATAGAGCAAATCTGGAAGGGAGATGAGTCCCAAGATGGGAAGTTTGCCAGGAAGGCAACCATGGAGCAAGCTCGGAAGAGAGATGAGTCCCTAGAAGGGAAGTTTGTTAATGAAACAGCCATAGAGCAAGCTTTGGAGGAAGATAAGTCTGTATTCGCAATGTGGATCAAGCCGATTGCACAAGAACAATCTGAGGAGGGCCAAGTGCCGCATCAAGCGACGGTTGATCGGATAGTTCAAGAGTTTGCAGATGTGTTTTCGGATGATCTGCCAAAGGGATTACCCTCTGATTGAGGTATGCCCTTCAAGATCGAGTTATTGCCAGGGAGTACTCCAGTGAGTAGACCAATCTATCGGCTCTCACCAAAGGAGTTGGAGGAGTTGCGAACAACACTTACAGAGTTGTTGGAGAAGGATTTCATACAACATAGTACCTCTCCTTGGGGAGCACCGGTACTATTTGTTCCAAAGAAGGATGGAGGACTTCGTTTCTGTATTGATTTCCGTGGGCTCAATAAGCAAACTGTGAAGAATGCATATCCCTTGCCTCGGATCGATGACTTGCTTGATCAATTAAGTGGAGCACGATACTTTTCCAAGCTAGATCTTTGTAGCGGCTATTGGCAAATTCCTATTGAAGGAGAGGACGTGAAAAAGACTGCCTTTCGTACAAGGTATGGACATTTTGAGTGGAGAGTTCTACCTTTCGGACTCACTAATGCTCTAGCAGTCTTCATGGATCAGATGCATTGGGTGTTGGAGGGGCTATTGGATCAGTCTGTGGTAGTGTTCTTAGATGATACCTTAATCTATAGTAGGATAGAGGCAGAACACATGAATCATGTGCAAGAAGTCCTAAGACGACTACGACAGTGGAAATTTTACTGCAAGAAGTCAAAGTGTGCTTTTTGGCAAAAGGAGGTTACCTTCTTGGGTCATAAGATCTCATCAGAGGGGATCAAGATGGAAGAAGAGAAGATCAAGGCCATTACTGATTGGCCTACCCCGAAGGATGCTACCGAAGTACGAGCGTTCAACAGATTGGCCAGTTTTTACCGACGGTTCATCCACTATTATGCTCACGTGGCTGCACCATTGACTGACCTCTTGGGAAAGAACTCGAGCTTCCAATGGACCACCAAGCATGAAGAAGCATTCCAGAAGTTAAAGCATATGGTGTCTTCAAGACCCATTCTTCAACCATATGATCCTCAACTACCTTGTGTGGTTGATTTTGATACTTCTAACTTTGCAATTGGAGCTGTGTTGCAACAAGAATTTCCAGATGGACTACATCCTATTGCCTTTGTGTCTCGCCGACTAAATACAGCTGAAAGAAATTACTCTGCTCGAGATCGGGAACAACTTGCAATGGTATATGCCACCAAGGTATGGAGGCATTATCTCTTGGGGAAACAAGTGATCACGCGAACTGATCACAAGCCATTGTTGCAGACCTTACACCTAGAGCACATGAAGAGTCGATATCATCGATGGGAAGAGAAACTCCAATTGTTTGACATCAAACTTGAGTACAAACCAGGTCGGTTCCATGTCATCCCTGATGCTCTATCACGACGACCTAATTTGAAGTCTCTTCCTCTCATCGCGGCAGCAATTACGACGGTGTCAATTGATCCCAAGATTCATAACGAGTTTCGGTTAGCCCTACAGCAAGATCCCTTCTTCCAAATGGTACACGATCGTCTAACAGCACGCGACAAGGAGTACAACACCTTCTCCTTCAAGGAAGGCCTTTTATTCCATGCAGACCAGATCTATGTTCTAACCAAAGGTGATCTTCGACTTGTGCGCCTTCAAGAAGCCCATGATTTACCAATAGCTTGTCACATGGGAGTGGACAAGACCTTGGGCACCCTCCAACGCCAATGGTGGTGGCCCAACATGACACGAGATGTTCGAGACTTTGTCCGATCATGTGAGAGTTGCCAACGGAACAAGGCCAGCAACCAGAAGCCGAGTGGACTCCTTCAACCACTTGCCATTCCATCCGCTCATTGGGAGCATGTGAGCTTGGATCTCATCACATCCTTGCCAAAGACAAAACAAGGACACACCGCAATTGTGGTGTTTGTGGATAAGCTTAGTAAGCAAATCCACTTGGCACCAACCTGTGATACCGTGGATGCTCCAACCTTAGCGCAAATCTACTTCGACAATGTCTTCAAGCATCATGGGATGCCACGTGTACTCATCTCCGACCGTGATCCTTGATTTACCGGGAAGTTTTGGCAAGCACTCTTCCAGATACTTGGCACCAAGCTTGCTTTGTCCACGGCCTATCATCCTCAAACTGATGGACAAACCGAACGCGCCAATCGTACATTGGAGGATATGTTGCGGGCCTTTGTCAATGTCCACCATACCAACTGGGATGAATGTCTTGCAGCTGCAGAATTTGCCTACAACAATTCCAAACAGGCAAGCACTGGATTTTCTCCCTTCTTTCTCAATTTTGGCCAAGGTCCGCTTGTTCCAGATTCTCTTCTTGCTCCCCCTCCCTCTCAGGTTCCTCATACTTCTACATTCTTGACCACTATATCCCAATCTCTCCAACAAGCCAAATCTCACCTCCTTGTTGCTCAGAATCGCCAAAAACAATATGCAGACCATCATTGTCGTGATCTCACCTTTGAAGTTGGTGATAAAGTCATGCTATCCTCTAGTAACCTCCCTCTCCCACTTGATACCCAATTTCGTAAACTTGCTCCTAATTGGATAGGACCCTTTGATATCACCCACATTATCTCTCTTGTTGCTTATCGTCTTGCCTTACCTTGTCACATGCGTATCCATCCTGTCTTTCATATTTCCAAGTTGAAACCCTTTGTTCCTAACCCTTCTTCCTTTTCCTCTCGAGTCCAACCTCCCCCTCTTCCTGTCCCTATCAATGATCATGAGGAGTACAAAGTTGATCGTATCCTTGCGCGTCGCCATATTCAACGAGGCCATCACCAACATATGGAGTACAAGGTCCTTTGGAAAGGGTACCCCCTTCATGATGCTACATGGGAACCTCTTTCTCACCTCTAGAATGCACAGATGGCCATCAAGGAATTCGAAGCTTCACTAGCGACGAGGACGTCACCAACTAGCGGCGGGAGAATATGTAACAATATGGAGTTTAGTGACAAAGTTAGTCGGGCTTACGAAGTAGAGAATAAGAAAAAATAGCCTAGAATATTCTAGAAGCATCTAAGAAGCTTCTTAGGAAGCTTCCCAACTAGTTAACTTGCGCCCTAAGCCGGTAGCTTCTAGAAGGAAGCTTCTAGAAGCTTCTAACTAGCTTAGCTTGCATGCCAAGTAGGCGGCTTCTAGAAGGAAGCTTCTTGAGAAGCTTCCTAGTTAACTTGGCTTGCACTCCAAGAAAGCGGCTCAAGGAAACTTCTTGAGAAGCTTCAAGAGTCTTGTATGCTACCTATAAATACCAAGGCCAAAGCTCATGCTAGGCATTCGGAGTTTTCCCTCATTCAAGTGTCCCAATGTGAGCTTCCATTCTCCTATTTCTCTCCTCGGTTTTGGTCTTTTACATCCTCTTTGTCTATATAATAAAGAGAAGGTGCTCCTTTGGGGCATCGAATGTTTGAGTGTGCAATCTATATTTTCTCTCTTCTCTTTTCCTCGAAGTATTACAATTAGCCCCGTGTTACCTTTTTTGTCTCACCCTTGTACAGCTTGACGAGGTCTTCCCGTCCTTTGCTTTTATTGCACGGTTGCCTTCTATACTATGACAAACAAGATAAAGTCCCTTTGGTGACTTTCATAACCAGTTGAGAGAATCTGCCAATCCTTACACATAAACATGCTACCCTAAGAACCCTTAAATATTAGCTCCCATAATGAAAGTGGGATGTATGTGGACATAAAAGTTCTCAACCTTATTGGGTCAAAGATAACCCATCAAAAAAATTTTGCAAAACAAATCTCCCTCATGGAATGCCCAACAACACTTCCAATAAGACCTTTTTGAAGGCCAATTTTCATTGTGCACTAATTCCAATGGTCATGCTAAATATGATTAACATGCAATGGTGATCCAAATTATGGAAATATCATCTGAATTGCACCATAATGAAATTTGTGCAAGCAACCTAACTACACTTTCATAGGCTTAGCTAAATAACATTCTGATAGTCATCAAGCTAAACCTATGGGGTTATGCAAAGCTAGAATAATTCAGCAAAACATGAGGGTAAATGATATTACATCAAAAATCTTTACTATTCTTCCCTTCAAAAACATGCAAACAATCTACTAATAACAGCTCATGCAACAGATAAAAAATTCAGGGCCAAAATGCAAGTTGAAAAATGTAGTAACCCAATAATTCCAAATTTATACTTTTCTTATGTTTTCCCTTGTTTTTGTTGAGAGAAGAGTGGACTTTTGGCTTTTAAGGAAGAAATCACACAAAACTCTATTGTAGGTGAATATTTGGTCCTTCTTAAAACATTAATCTTGGCAAGACTAGCATATTCACAAAAGGTGACTGAACTTGTTCCAATGTAGATGAATTACCGCATCTTCTAAAGATTATGTATCACTTATTCAAAGGAGGACACGTTCTTTGTAAGGAGAAAACATTTATTCAGAAGATGAAGAGGGAATGTGGCAATGCCCACTTTGAGGCTAGTATCTTTGCAGTTACATGTCCAAATGGCACAATATTTTTCTTGTTGGAAGCACCTTTGCCAAACCTTTCCAATGCCACCACAATTGACAATTTTGAAGCCCTATAGCAAACATTATGGGCATTTAAATGTTCTATTTTACAAGTGAAGGAGGAGCAGATTTGGTGGACCATATTTTCCTCATCACAAGTCCAATTGGGGTGCTCTTTACCTTGTTGGAAGTGTGTTTGCAAGAGCTTTTGATTGAGTTCAAGATAGTTTTGATTGGACATCTATAGAAGAAGTTTGAACATCTAGATATTCAGATCCTAAAGTCCAAGTGGTTTCATTCAAGGAACTTGAAGAAATAAATTGTTTGGTGAAGAGTCAATTTGAAACTCTTTGGAAGACAAAAGTGGATCTTTGGAAGTTAGCAGACAAAGAGAAGGTACAATCTGTAGAGTGAGTCTTGGAATGTAAAGCGTAGGTGAGGCTATTGATGGCTGACTATGAATTGGCGGCTATCAAGAAGGTGACACATGAATAATCAATTAGTAGCCTACCAAGGGAGACAAGTCTTTGCATCACCAAATACCAAGAATTGGTGAAGAATCTATAGGATAGATTGTAGACACTGCATCAAGAGCTCATCACCATGACAGTTTGTTTGAAAAAGAAGAAGTACAAGAAGCTCCAACTCTTGGCGGTAGCTCCTAATTTTGTACCAAGACTCTTCAAGATGGTGAAGTGAACGTACAATTATTAGTGAAGGGGTTGAGGGAGGAACAACATTAGAACACAATAAGACAAGTATGTAACACCATGGATGAGTTGATGGTGGAGTTTTTAGGAGGGTACCACTACCATGGATGAGATACATGAGCTCAGACTTGCACATCAAAATCTCATGGAGCCGCTTGAAGACCAGATCTTGGAGTAGATTGCCTTAGGACTTAAGACTAGGAAAGAGAGGAAGTTTAGAGTGCTGAGAGTGCTGAGAGTGTGTTGAGAGAGCTTGAGGTTTACATTGCTATCCATTAGAGCTAAATTCAGCAAGGTAGTGGAGTCTTTAGAGGTAGAGAGGTGGCTAGAGGAGTGACCAAAGCCTGTAGTGCAAATTGAGGAGGAAGTGGAGTAACAATGTTGTCTTGGCACATATTTTGAGCCAACTTGTCTCTCACTCAAGATGAACCTCTAATGGCTATTGGGGTGGCATACCATGGACTAAGAAGGCAAAAACCAAACTCTAGCACACACCTCCAAGGCACCTCCAAGACTCATGCCATTACTCACTAGACAACTCAATGAGAGAAAGATAATTGCAAATAAAAGGATGACAAGTATCTCCTCACCTCTAGCTTATATACTTGTGAATAGTTACATACCAATGGTACTAATTACATAACTCAAGTTATTAGAAAAAATTCATATAAAGTTTAAAGTCTAAAGTCTAAAGTCTAAAAAAATATCCAAACTTATGGGAATAATCCCCTAAACATATGGTCTTATCTTGACCCAAGTACCAAGTCAAGGATTCCTTCATATGGGCTATCTACTTGGACTATAGAAGAATCTAAACCAAAAAGCTTGTGGGTCCAAGAGTTCTTAACTCTTTCCTCAAAGCCTTAAAATAATATCAAATCAATATCTAGAATTCTAAATAGTAGTGCTCACTCTTTCACCTTCCTCTAGAGTAGAGTCACCTTTGTCTTAGCTATGACTAACTCTTGCTAAACATGGCTAATGTAGAAGCTTTTTTAGCTCTATATAAATAATATCTCTCAACTATTTACAATATCAAACTAAATGTCATAATAGAGCATACATGAATTCATGGATGTTACATTTACCCCCAGACTAAGATTTCACTTTGTCCTTAGACTGAATATCTCTCTGCCTTTTGTGATATAACTTTAACTTGTCATGGGTAATCCAATCAAAGCATCTTTCTCCCAACTCCTTGAGATTGCTCCACACCTTCTCCACTATGAAAGGTCCAAAGTATTAGGCAAAAACTTCTTTTGCACCCTCTTGAATTGAATGGAATCAAACAACATTACTCAATCACCTTACTTGAAGAGTTCCACCTTCTTCTTGCCTTGCCTCTTGTCATAGCTCTCCTTTTGTTTCCTTTGGGCTTGCTCCACTTGAACTATAGCAATTGCTCTTTCCTCCTCCAATTCCATGGACCTTTCTTTGACTTTTCTACATAACCTCCTTGTGTCTTCCTCAATTTCCCATGAATGCTTTGAAAAGTAGGAAGATACAAGAGAATAGGTACAATAGACTCAATGCTATACACCAAATGAAATGGAGGATACCTAGTTGATGTCTTCATGGTTGGCCTATTCTCCCACAAAATTGCATGAATTCATTTGTCCCAATGATGTTTAGCCTCCGCCATTTCTACATTTTTGGCAAACATCATGCATAAGGTCTAATTGGTTCTCTTTGCCAAGCCATTGGAGTTTAGCTTATATGATGTGGTCACTCTATATGGTATAAAGAAATGTCATAACATGGATGTATTGATGCTTCATGTAAACTATCCTTCTTTATTTGAAACCAATTCCAAAGGATAACCAAACCTAGGGATGACACATTCATAAATAAATCTACCAACTTCATC
Source organism: Lunularia cruciata (assembly GCA_948567375.1). Classification (NCBI taxonomy): domain Eukaryota; kingdom Viridiplantae; phylum Streptophyta; class Marchantiopsida; order Lunulariales; family Lunulariaceae; genus Lunularia; species Lunularia cruciata. The sequence goes on from OX419758.1 coordinate 14,220,064, forward strand.
TTCATTCTTATCTCTCAATGGTCTAGTCTCAACCCACTTGGTAACATAATTGATACCTACCACTATATATTAATTTGTTTTTGGGTTCTATTGAGAAGACCTACAATGTCAATTCTACACTTCTTAAAAGATCTTAGCAATAGAGTTGATCTAAGAGGTGGAGTGGAAGTAGATTTTCTAGCAAAAACCTAACAAATATTACAAGTTTTGCAATAATAAAGACAATCCTTGAAAATCCCTCTCCAATGTTAATTATCATTGTGAAAGTGGTCACCTTTCCAAAAAGTGACCTCCACACACCAAACCATCATGGAATCCTTTATGTGTAGGATAGACTCCTCCTTACCTATTGCTCTTTGAAGTAGACCATTTGCTCCTTGGTGAAAAAGTATATCCTCCACCATTGTATAAGGTCTAGATCTTGTTGCAAGGGATTGCATCTCTCCTAGCATGCATCCCATCTAAATAGTTATGTCTTCTAATAAAGTCCACAATCTCCTTGTACTCCATTGGAATCTATTGAGTGATTGAGATTGTCATGAGCTCTGCATATGGGAAGGAATCATCCACTCACTCAACTTCATCATGATTATAAGCCCTAGATAACAAATCAGCATTTGCATATTTCTTCCTTTGCTTGTCCTCAATGGTATAATCATACTCAAACAAGAGTATCATCCACCTAACTAGCCTTCCCTCCACATCAGGCTTGTTGAAGATGGACTTCAAAGCCTTATGATCCATGAAAATGGTGACCTTCCCTCCAATAAGGCAATGTCAAAACTTCTTGAGACCAAAATTATTGCAAATACTTCCCTTTTTATGATTGAATAATTTCTCTCTATTGGGACCATTTTTTTACTAGCATAAGCTATTGGATTATTATGCCAATATAAGTCTATTTGACTAATAGATCATCCTATAGTTACATTAGAAGCATTATTGTAAAGGATGAAAGGCTTACTCCAATCAAGTTTAGCAAGAATTGGAGCTATAACAAGGGATTAATTGAGCTCCTCAAAAGTTTTGAGAGCCTCCTTGTCCTCCAAAATCACCATGTATTTTACACCCTAATTCATGTAAATGGTTAATGCATAAGTCTTATTAGAAAATGAAAAGATGAATCTCCTATAATACCTAACCATCCCCAAGAATTAGCATAACTTTGTCAAGCTTGAAAGGAATAAAAGCTATAAGATTTTCCTCACCTTTTTAAGATCTATTGCTATTCCATTCTTGTACATGATATGTCTTAAATAGACCTTCTTCACAACCAAAGATGCATTGCTTTGGGTTGAGGGATGCATTTGCTTCATCTAAGCATTGCAAGACCTTGAATAAATTCTCAAAGTGCTCCTCCTTGCTCCCATATATACAAAAATCATCAATGAAATCTTTCATAAATTTCTCAATGAAAGGTTCAAATACCTTGTTCTTGAACCATTGAAATGTTACAAGAGTATAACTTTCAAAGTCCAAAAGACATGACTTTGAAAGCATAAGTCTTCAAGGTGTGATTAATGTGGTGAGTTGTTGATGCTCTAGTGCAATCTTGATTTGATTTTATCCACTATAATCATCTGCAAAACTAGACCTCTCATGACAAGAAATTGCCTTCAAGATCTCATCAATGAATGGCAATGGGTAGTATTCGTTGTTGGTTATAACATTGAGCTTCTTGTAATCAACGCATACACAACGCTTTCCGTTCTTCTTCTTCATAATCACAATTGGAAACACCTATTCTGAATTCTTTATCTTAAAGATAAACCCAATCTCTTTGAGTTTATCAATCTCCTCCTTCATAATTAAATTTTTTGGTGGGCTAATGCAACATTGATTTTTTCCAAATAGGTCTTGCATGTGACTCCACCTCTGTCTTATGGTCCTCCAAGGTGACTTCCTTGAGATCCTTGTAGTTGAAAGTAGACACATGGATGAACTTGCAAAAATCTCTTGAAATCTTGCCTTCTCCTTGGTAACATTTGGACCATACTTGAGAGTAGATAGTCTCCTCTCTATCTCTTCAAGTGTCAATGATGATGTATTAAGGTCCTTCAAAACCTCTATCTTATGTACAAAATCCATGGCACACAAGGGATAAAAATTTGATAAAATTCATAGTCATCCTCCTTTGATGATGTCTCTTCCTCCATGGTTGTATCCACACCTAAAGCTCATCTTTCTAAGTCCAATTCCTAATAATTAGAATATTGTATATTTGAATGTGAAGTGTGGTTGGTGTTAGTTATAGGAACTAAAATGTGATGGTTTGATGGCCCAATTCTCAAGTAAACTTTTTGCCATCTATCTATTGTGCATGTTGATCTCAACCATGGCCTCCTAAGTAACAAATCATAACTTGAATCCTTCAAGACTTGGAAAGTCATGGAAACTTGTTGCTTGTTTGTCATGCTCATAAAAAAAAATTAAAAGCCTAAAGGTATCATACACAACTTCTTCATCAATTTCTCTAACATGGCATTCACCACAAATTTTCCATCAACAAGTGCATCCTTGATGTTTTGATCATTCACATTCACATTCCCATCAATCTTGGAGGCATATTCACAAGCCTCCAATGGTGTTGGTTTTGCATCCACCAACCCCATGGATAATAAAAAATTTTCCTTCTTCTTTATCTTCTTTCTTGTAGAACTCAAACCACCCATAAGCTCCTTCTTCAAGGTAAGAGTTCAAAGTAATCAGTTGAAGTTGATCCATTGTGATGTTAGCCTTGTGACTAACAATATCCACCAACTCATTGTAGTTCCATTGTTGCTTTGAGATCAAGAAATCATCCATTCCCAACTTCTTCCTTAGAATTTTTATTATTGAGGGTGTTGAAGTGTTGGTACAAGTATTCCTAGTAAGACTACCTTGCTAGGAGTGAATCCTTGAGAAGAATGTACATCATTTGAAAAATGTGCTCCTTCTCTTGTACCAAAAGCTCTAAGTTAAGACCTTTGGAGTTTGAGCACTCCTCCTTCTCATACTTGCTTTCCACAACATCTATGGATGGTATCTCCTTACCTCTATTTGGAATAGGAGGTACTTGGGCTTCACCACCTCCCTCCTTCTCTATATTACCTCCTCCTTCCTCCATGATAAGTGCATTTTATGCAATTCCTTTGGATGTGACCTCTACTTCCACAACCAAAATAATTTCTATTATTGAAATTGTTGGTTCATTGGCCCCTCTATATGGATTTTTCCTATAACCCCTAGGTTCTCTCCCAACATTCAAATTCACCTCTCTCTTCTTCCATAGTTGTACTACATTGATCTTGAGATTTGCAAGTTGCTCCATGATCATTTGAAGAGGATCTGCTGGTAAAGGTGCAAGAATTGGAACAACTACTACTTGTGGTACCACCCTTGGCACCAAAGAATCAAAAGCTCCACCATACTTATAGACTTGTGGAGGATGCACAACTTCTTTCACTACCAAATCACTCTCATCTCCTTCTAAATTCTCCTCCATATGAACTGCAATCTTGATAGCTTCTTCCTTGGAAGAATATTTTCTATATGTGACCTTGCTTCAAATTTGTGGTGTCAACCTTCCCACAAAATTCTTGGTGAGCATAGCTCCCATCAAAATCATAGTAGTCTCCACATCATCCCACTCTTCCTCAACACTATATGGAACTTGGACTTCATCCTTCATCCTTTTTCATAAGCTCTCACGTTCTCTTCATCTCCTTGCTTGAGGAAGGCAATCTTACTCATCAATCTCTCATAAATTTCATCCAAAAGAAAGTTCTCAATGAGTGCTCTAGTTAAACTCTCCCAAGACTCTCTTCTTTCTTCTTGTATTGTGACTCATACCATGTAAGAGCCACATCTACAAGGAAATCTGATAATAATGAGGCCCACTCATTTTTCTTGCTCTCCTTGTTTCTTACAAGCTTTGTCCCTTGCAAGCCTCTTGAAGTCTCTCACAAACTTCCATATCTTTTCCATCCTTGCCAAAGAAAAACAAAAGATTCCCCATCTTAGCCTCTTACTACCTTTCTCCTCTCTCTATTTTTGTGCCACTCACCTTATGCCACTCACCTTATTACATGATTAATATTATTTTAAGAGTAATACACTATTGGGAACGTAAAAGGTTCAGGTTGCTCCAAGATTTGCTCCACATGATCAAATCCTAGAGTACATATTAATCTTATACTCATGGATAATTTATCCATAAGTTTTAAGATGAGCTCCATCACTAATATTAAGTACTAGTTGATGGAGGTGGTAGTTTCTTTATAATGGTTCTAAGACTCTCTCCAAGATCCTTCACCATGGTCTCCAATAATATTATTGCTCCTCTACACTCGTGGTTCTTTGGAAATCCTTCCACTCCACAAACATCACATAATTTCTTGGTCCTAGATCTTCTACTTCCCAATCTTGGTGAAGAAGATCCAATACGGAATCCCAAATCAAGTAAGCCTCTCCTTTCTCTCAACCTCTTGCTCTTAAAGCTCAATAGACATAAACTTGTCTTGTATCTCTTCTCTCCACATAAGAAGCACTTAGAATCACTCTTTCTTCCAAATGGTGAAGATCTTTGAATCCTCTCAACACTCCTTGCAAATTCTACTCTAAACTCCTCTTTCTTCAAATCTACCACTACTAGCACCTCAACTCCTTGAGGAACCTTACATAATGTCAAGTTCCACTCTTGATGGAATTCCATGCTCCCAAGATGAGTCTAAAAACTCAACCATACTTTTGGTTGTTCTCAAACTCCTGATGCATGACCACTTAACTCCCCAAAAATGACTCCTCCTCACACTCCCAAGTGATAACTTGCAATCCTCTAAATGTTTGCATACTTCACACTTTAGGGTATCCTTGCTTGCAAAATTTCAGCCCTTTTCATTTAGCCATTTGGCCAAAGAATCTCTCTATTCATCATCTTCCTAGATTGGTCTAAAACCACCCTTCCCCCCTACTTCAAAAATTGTTAACTTTTTGCACAAGGATTATCGCTGCCCAATTCTTGAACCAGAAGGTGGAATATCTTGCTTTGAATTTTCTTGGAAATTTCAAAAAAATCCAATGAAAAATGAAGAAATGAAGGACTTCTATGATAGCTCTATTTATGGAGGTGAATATGTATAATAGCCTGAGAAGCACACAAGATTGGAACTCTCAAAAAATTTGGATGCCGCAAAGGAGCACCTTGTCTTTATTATATAACAAAGAGGATCCCCTCAAAGACAGTTACACCATTTGATTAGATACATGGACTGGTGATATGTCTATCTTTGTACTATTTGGTTGGTCAAACAAGTTTGAACAAAGGGAATCTTGGGGAATCTTCATGTAGGAAGCTCAAAATAACATCAAAGAGGTACCATTGGAAAGATCTCAGTGAGACAAACAAGGAAGGAGAAGGAAATGTTGTTTTATCCAAAGGGAAGGTGAAATTTGATTTTTTGAGGCCTAATTCTTTTTTTTAGGCTTTCAAAATTGGCTCTACAATTTTGCATGTGTTTTTGGCTTCTACCCTATTAGTGGAAGTGCTCTTTTGGAGACTCCTCTATCTGATCTACTTAGGCTATCATCTATAACATCTATAAGATATTACCAAGCTCATTTTCACTTGTAGCTAATTTTTCTAGCTAATGGTATTACAATATCCAAGTAAGGTGATAGCTTTGGATGTAGAGGATCATTAAAGAGATATTTTCAAAAATTACCTTGATTTTTGTTAATCTTGGATGTTTATCAAGTCTTTGGAAACAAATCAATGTGTGCTTGCTCCATAATTTGCATATGCTTGGACTCTTTGAGAAGTAGAATATTTACTTTGTAAGGCCTTTGAACAAGACCTCATGCAATGATATTTACATTGTGATAGCTATAAATTACATTAACAATTGGATAGAGAGAAGACCTTTAAAGTCCATCAATGAATCTTAAGTGTGGAGATTTAGGTACAAGAGGATGATCACACACTTCAATTATCCTTTAGGGATTATATAAAATTGTGGAGGTGAATTTATTGAGAATGTGACTAAGATTATGTGTGACTACTTTTCAATTAAACATAAGCTTACAATATCATATATGCAAAATTTGGATAGGCTTACAAAAAAGACTAAAACACCTTATATATAATTTTTGCTAGTGATGCTTATATTAAAAGAGCAAGGCACAACTCAAAAAACAAGTTTTAATATGTTATTTGTGTCTTCTTGAAAAGATTTGCCTTTTGGTCTCTTAAACCTCTATGGGAGGTTTAAGGGAGAGGTGAAGTTAATTCATTTTTGCCAAAGTTAGCAAAGTACCTTTTATAATTTTTTTCATACCTCATATATAAGTCATTATATTGTACAATTTTGATTCTCTATTAAATTAAATTCTTGTGTATATTCTCCAATACACATAACTTCTAATTTACACGGAAATCACTTATATTTTGTGCCTTCATGATTAGATTGTGTGTATTCTTCTTATGTGCATTTGTAATCTACTTTGTATATTTTTATCAAAGCCTAATTTAAGGACATGTGATGGCAGCAAAGGTCTCATACATAAAAATTGATAAAAATTTGATAATAGTTTTTGATTAGGGAAATTGAAGGTGAAAGATTTGCTTGACAACAATGCTTGTATAAGGAAATGGGGATTAAAACTACAAATAAGACTCACCAAGAATGTACAAAAATCAACTTCAGGACTATGAGTTCAATTTGCCTAACTCTTGTAGACAAGATATGGTAAAAATATCATGGGAAAGAGCTTGATAGAAAGTCTAGATATGACCAAGTCTTTGATAAATCAACAACACTTAAGGCATCAATTATATATTTTGCAAATAAAAGAGAGCACCAATGTTTTGACTTACTTAAACACTTCTAGCCAAATGCTTTATGAGTTTATTAGTATAGATATTAAAGTAGAAGATTAAGATAGTACTTTATTACTATTGACTTTATTACATATTTTATTTGAGCATTTAGTTACTATAGTTTTGGATGGTAAAGGAACCATTCAGTTAGAAGAGTTCAGTATAGCTACTATCTTGCAATTGCAAGGATGCCAACTTTAAAAGGGTTTGAAACCTTATAAGTTAGATTATATAAGCATTATGTGTTTGGATGGTATTGTGAAGTGAGCTTCAAAAATGTCAATGAACTAGAGGTGCCTTAGTTTATATACATTAAGATATATTGGGACTTGCACTTGTTTCTAAAGCTAGAATATAAAAATTTGTCTCATTTAGAAATATTATTGGAGAAAGATATAGGTCTATATATTGAAGCATAAGTCTAAGATATTCCCCATCTACGAGTATTAAGAAACTAGGATGATGAAGCAAACTTTGCCCCAATAGGTTAAATAGGTAACAATAAAGAAGAATAAGTGACACTTTACTTTGTATTGATTCATTTGGCTATTGTCATAGGATTAGTCTATTTTTGTTGAAAAAAACACCAAATTGTAGTAATTCAATAAGAAACATATCAAATACATAAAGATATGGTTCAAAAGTAAATAAATACAAAGGATATTGTCATATGTTGTCCTTTATTATCACTTGTTTAACTTCTTGGGGCAAAACCAATCATATAAAAGTGCAATGCCATCAAGAAGGTGCACTATAAGAATAAAATAGAAAATTGACAATCACAAAGAGTAAATTCCAATTCATCCTTGAGAAGTGATGTTTCAATCCAAGGGTATTAACTCCAAAGACAATAGTCTAAGTTTTCCTTCCAAATGCACATATTCTACCCTATCTTCCTATGGCACATGTCTCATACAAGTTCTGAATTTGCCGCAAAGTTATTTTATTTAGATGCACTTTCATTATTACAATCAATACTACAAAACTTCACAAGTCTTATCTAGGTATTTCTTCCATGTGATTGCTTCAAGCACCAAGGATCAAACACACAAGGCACCAAGCAATTCTTATTACAAAGGTTCATCAATATCAAAACAAACAAAGATACAAATGCTTACCAAGGAAATTATAAAAGCAAAAAAGAGCTTTTGATTTTTTACTTTATTCATTGTTGATTGAACATAGACACTTCAAATAGCTTATGCATGTGGATGTAATAAGCTAGAATGTCTATCAACTAACTACTCAAATTGTGAAAATGAATCTAATTATGCTATTGTGAAACTGAGAGAATTGGAAGTAAAACTAACTTTCTATTCAAAGGTCCAAATCCAAAGGACTACTATCAACTATCTTATCCAAGTTTATTGAGATCTCAAATAACTATAGCTTTTGATACTTTGTTTTGATTATTAAATCTTACATGCAAGCTACATTGCTACCTCTTCACACTTCTCTCCTTTTGCATTGCATTTTATTAACTTACTCTTAAGCTCGTTCAGCTCATACACTAAGCAAGTGTAACAATATGGAATTCACAAACAAGTTAGTTGAGACTAATGAAGTAATAAATAGGCCAAATTAGCCAAGAATTATAGAAATTTTCTAGAAGCTTCTTGGTATCTTCCAAGTATTGGGTAAATTATATGCCAAGTGGGTGACTTCTAGAAGAAAGCTTCTTGGGAACCTTCTTGACTAGCTTAGCTTGTAGGCCAAGTAGACGGCCTCTAGAAGGAAATTTAGCTTGCACTCTAAGAAGGTGGCTTCTAAAAAGCTTCTTGAGAGATTCCCAAGAGCCTTGTATGTTTGCTAGGAATACCAAAGCCCAAGCTCATGCTAGGCATTTTTAGTTTACCTCATTCAAAACTCCCAATGTGATTTTTCATTTTAGTCTTCCATTCTCCTATTTCTCTCTTTGGTTGTTTACATTGGTATTAGAGTAGGAATGGGATGGATAGAATTTATGGACCACCAAATCCATTTTTATTAAACCATTAGGATTTTTACATCGATGTACTACCCAAACATCATTTCACATAGTTCATCATTTCATGCTTTGGGTAGAATTTTTTGAATATAATCACCTTATCTAATAAACCATTGATATTTCCAATTATAACTTACGAAGAGAGCTAGACATGTTTCATTTACATTTTAACAAAGATAATTATAGGTAGTTTGATAAAGTAGTAGCCATGGCAACAATGCCCCAAGTTATTATTCGTATATAGCAACAAATCAAGTACCTTACTTGATTGTTGGAAGAAAGAGATCATCAAAGATAAGAGCATGTAGAGAGGGAGCACCATTTTGAGAAGAAGAAAAGAAAAATCCAGATTCTGAAGCCCAAATTTTTTAAAGGCAAGAATCTCCAGAGTGTAGCGGAGATTTTTGTGTTTGATTGCAAATGTTATTTTGAAGTTACAAATCTTCAAGATGAATGGAGATAGTTTTTCTTGGTTTCAAGCCAATTGGATGGAGGGGCAAAACTATGGTGACAATTTTGAGTGGAGCAAGTTGAATGGTAGTTTTTTTATGCTAATCTTAAGATGTGAAGAATTCAAGAGTGCAATAATTAGGAGATTCTAAGCTAAAAATGATGCATGAGTTGCACAAGCTAAAATGGCAAAATTGAAGCAAATTGGTTCTATGAAAAGCTGCATCACTCAACTCCAAAAAGAAATTAATAATTAAAATAATTAAAATTCTAGATATAATAAAAGGTGAAGGTCTAGATTGATTTATGAGGGGCTTGAAGTCATGTAACAAATTGAAAGTGACCATATAGGAGCCCAAACACATGGAGAAAACTATACAATTGGCTGAGAGCTTTGATTCCTTGGTTGCCACAACTTGGCCTTGACCTCAACCTTCACTAAACCTGCCAATACACTACACATAGGTAGAGGAGTTGGGACCAGTAGAGATTGATGGCATCCAATAGTCCACTACATACTATAGATAGGGAGAGATGCAAAAAATGGAGTATTATTACCAAATTAGACATTAAATTGTTGAATGTACACTCAAGAATGGATGACCTTGACAAATTGCCCAAATGGAGTTTGTGGAGCTCAATGATAAAAGAAAAAATCCCAATAGGGGATACTGAGTCAATTATTATGAACTTGATTAGTTCTAATAGGATTGAAGGCTTGATTTGTGCAAGTTTACTTTACTTGCAAGATAAAATATTTGATTGTGGTTCTTGGATTTTGGTTGATTTTAGAAATTTAGGGAATTGCATGTCCATACAATTAGCAAAGAAATAAGGTATTCCTATGAAGCCAATATTTAGAAGTAAATTGATGATGGTAGATGGTAGATGGTAGAAAAGGTTTTGCATTCTTTACCTCATATCCTATTATATTCAAGATTGGGAAGGAGATTTTGGAAGGTATGAGGTTTGTAGTAGCACCTCTACACTGTGATGTCATTCTAGATCTTCCTTGGCTTGCAAGTCAAAAGGTTCAATTTCATTGGATATAATGAAAAATTCAAGTACAACACCAAAGGTAAGAATTAATGATTAGGTTGTCTATACCTTTGAACAAGATACCTAAGAATAGTCAGTCCCAAGATGAGAAGTTTGTTTGTAAAGTAACCATAGAGTAAGCTTTGGAGTGAAGATTGTTTGTTTCTATAGTGTAGATCAAGTTGATTGCACATGGAGATTTGATGAGAGCTAGAAGTCTTACCAACCAATAGTTGATCAAAGAGTTCAATAGTTTACATATGTGTTTCTGGATGATCTTCCAAAAGAATTACCCTCCAATTGTGGTATGCCCTTCAATACCAAGTTATTGCCAAGAAGTACACCAATGAGTAGATCAACAACTTGCACCAAAGGAGTTGGAAAGGTTCAAACAACTTTGATGGAGTTGTTGGAAAAGGGTTTCATACAGCATAGTACATCTCCTTGGGAAGCACCAACACTATCATCCCAAAGAAGGATGGAGAACTTTGCTTTTATATTGACTACCATTGCCTCAATTAAACAAATTGTGAACAATGCATATCCTTTACCTTGAGTTGAAGACTTGCTCGATCAATTGAAAGGAACACAATAATTCTCCAAGTTAGATCTTCAAAGTGGCTATTGGCAAATTCCCATTGATAGGGAGAATGTGCAAAATATTACCTCCTATACAAGGTGTGGGCATTTTGAATGGAGAGTTCTACCTTTTGGGCTCACTAATGCTCCAGGGGTCTTCATGGATCAGATGCATCAAGTATTGGATGGATTGTTGGATTGGTACATGGTGGTATTCTTGAACAATATTTTAATCCATAGCAAGACACAAGCAAAACACATGAATTGTATATGAGAAGTCTTAAGATGACTACATCAATGGAAGTTTTATCGCAAGAAATCAAAGTGTGCAACAAGAAGTTACCTTCTTGGGTCATAAGGTTTCATTGGAGGGGATCAAGATAAATTAAGAGGAGAAAATTAAGGCCATTATTGATTGGCCTACTCTAAAAGATACCACATAAATGTAAGCATTTAAAGCATTGGCAAGTTTTTACTAATAGTTCATCCACTTCTATGCTCATGGAGCCGCACCATTGACCAATCTATTGGGGAAGGCCTCAAGCTTTTGATGGACCACTAAGCAAAAAGAGGCATTCAAGAAACTAAAGCATATGATTTGCTAATGAGCAATCCTTCAACCATATGATCCTCAACTACCTTGTATGGTTGAGTTTGATGCTCCTAACTTTGCAATTGGAGCGGTGTTGTAGTAAGAATTTCTAGATGGGGTGTATCCCATCCGTTGTGTCTTGCCAACTAAACATCTCAAAAGTGAATTACTCTACTTGGGATCAAGAACAACTAGCAATGATATATGCCACAAGGTATAAAGGCATTATCTTTGAAGAAACAAGTGATCATGCAAACAAATCACAAATCTATGTTGCAGACATTGTATTTGGAGCACATGAAGAATTGTCAAAAGCAATATACGGATCAACATTGTTGTGATCTCACTTTTAAACTAAGTGATAAGGTCATGATTTCTTCTAGTAATGCACTCCTCCCACTTGGTACCCAAGTTCATAAACTTACTCTTAATTGGATAGGTCAATTTGATGTCATCCAAAATATTTCTCCTATTGCTTATAGACTTGCCTTGCCTAGTCATATGCAAATCTAACCTATTTCATATTTCAAAGTTGAAACCCTTGTTTCTAATCCATCTTCCTTTTCCACTTGTGTCCAACTCCCTCTTCCTCCCATCCTTTCCAATGATCATGAAGAGTATGAAAGTGATTGTATCCTTGCACATTGTAACATTCAATGTGGTAGCAAACAATAGATTGAGTACAAAGTCCTTTGGAAAGTGTAATTGTAACAATATGGAATTTAGCAAAGTGTAACTATAACAATATGGAATTTAGCAAAGTAGTTAGTAAGGCTAATGAAGTAGAGAATAAGCCAAATTAGCCTAGAATATTCCAAAAGCATCTTCAAAGCTTCTTGGGAAGCTTCTTGACCAGTTAACTTGCGCTCCAAGCAGGTAGCTTCTAGAAGCTTCTAACTAGCTTAACTTGCACGCCAAATAGACAACTTCTAGAAGGAAGTTTCTTGGAAAGCTTCCTAGTTAACTTGGCTTGCACTCTAAGAAAGCGGCTCAAGGAAGCTTCTTGAGAAGCTTCTCAAGGGCCTTGTATGCTACTTATAAATACCAAAGCCAAAGCTCATGCTAGGCATTTGGAGTTTTCTATTCAAGGATCAGGGAAACAAGGAATCCTAGTAGGAGATTTTGAGCCGCCTATTGGGAGCTTGATTAGTTCCAATGGGATTGAAGGTTTGATCTATGCAAGTTTGCTTCACTTGCAAGGTATGATATCTAATTAGGGTTATAGGATTTTGGTTGATTCTAGAAGTTCAAAGAATTGCATGTCTATGCAAGTGGCAAAGGAATTGGATATTCCTATCAAGCCAGTGATTAGAGGTAGTTTGATAATGGCAGATGGTAGAAAGGGTTCTGGATTCCGCACTCGCATCCTGTTACCTTCAAGATTGAGAAGGAGTATTTGGAATGTATGAGATTTGTAGTGGCACCTCTACACTATCATATCATTCTGGGTCTACCTTAGTTTGAACATCATAAGGTTCAATTCAATTGGACCCGATGCCAAATTCAAGTACAACACCAAGATAAGAATTTCTGATTAGGTTGTCTGGCACCTTTGAGTAAGACACCTAAGAATAGTCAGTCCCAAGATGGGAGGTTTGTCAAGAAGGTAGCCATAGAGTGAACCTGGAAGGGAGATGAGTCCCAAGATGGGAAGTTTGCCAAGAAGGCAACCAGGGAGCAAGCTTGGAAGAGAGATGAGTCCCTAGAAGGTTAGTTTGCTAGTAAAGCAGCCATAGAGCAAGCTTTGGAGGAAGATATGTCTATATTTGCGGTGTGGATCAAGCCGATTGCACAAGAACAATCTATAGAGGGTCGAGAGTCTCATCAAGCAATGGTTGATTGGATAGTTAAGGAGTTTGTGGACGTGTTGCTAGATGATCTACCAAAGGGATTACACTCTGATCAAGATATGCCTTTCAAGATCAAGTTATTGCCACGGAGTACTCCAATGAGTAGACCAATCTATCGGCTCTCACCAAAGGAGTTGGAGGAGTTGCAAACAACACTTATAGAGTTGTTGGAGAAGGACTTCATACGACATAGTACCTTTCCTTGGAGCATAGGTACTACTTGTTCCAAAGAAGGATGGAGGATTTTGTTTATGTATTGATTATCGTGGGCTTAATAAGCAAACCGCGAAGAATGCATATCCCTTGCCTTGGATCAATGACTTGCTTGATCAACTAAGTGGAGCATGCTACTTTTCCAAGCTGGATCTTCATAGCGGCTATTGGCAAATTCCTATTGATAGAAAGGATGTGCAAAAGACTATGTTTTGCACAAGGTATGGGCATTTTGAGTGGAGAGTTCTACCTTTTGGACTCACTAATGCTCCAACAGTCTTCATGGATCAGATGCATTGGGTGTTGGATGGACTACTGGATTGGTCCGTGGTGGTGTTCTTGGATGATATCTTAATCTATAGCAAGACAGTGGCAAAACATATGAATTATGTGCAAGAAGTCCTAAGACGACTACGACAATGGAAATTTTACTGCAAGAAGTCAAAGTGTGCCTTTTGGCAAAAGGAGGTTACCTTCTTGGGTCATAAGATCTTATTAAAGGGAATAAAGATGGAAGAAGAGAAGATCAAGGCCATTACTGATTGGCCTACTCCAAAGGATGCTACAGAAGTATGGGCATTCAATGGATTAGCCATTTTACCGACGGTTCATCCACTATTATGCTCATGTGGCTGCACCATTCACTAACCTCTTAGGAAAGAACTTGAGCTTCCAATGGACCACCAAGTATAAAGAAGCATTCTAGGAGTTAAAGCATATGGTGTCTTCACAATCCATTCTTGAATCATATGATGCTCAACTAACTTGTGTGGTTGATTTTGATGCTTCTAACTTTGCAATTGGAGTTGTGTTGCAATAGGAATTCCTAGATGGACTACATCCCATTGCCTTTGTGTCTTGCTGAATAAATACAGCTGAAAGAAATTACTCTGCTCAAGATTGGGAACAACTTGCAATGGTATATGCCACCAAGGTATGGAGGTATTATCTCTTGGGGAAACAAGTGATCATGAGAATTGATTATAAGCCATTGTTGCAGACCCTACACTTGAAGCACATGAAGAGTCAACATCATCTATAGGAAGAGCAACTCCAATGGTTTGACATCAAACTTGAGTACAAACCAGATCGGTTCCACATCATCCTTGATGCTCTACCCAACAACCTGATTTGAAGGCTCTTCCTCTCATCACGGTGCCAATTACAATAGTGTTAATTGACCCCAAGGTCCATAACGAGTTTCAATCAGCTCTACAATAAGATCCCTTCTTCCAAATGGTACATGGTTGTTTGACAACATGCAACAAGGAGTACAACACCTTCTACTTCAAGGAAGGCCTTCTATTCCATACGGACCAGATCTATGTTCCAACCAAAGGTGATCTTTGACTTGTGCGCCTTCAAGAAGCCCATGATTTACCAATAGCTGGTCACATGGGAGTGGACAAGACCTTGGGCACCCTCCAATGCCAATGGTGGTGGCCCAACATGACACGAGATGTTTGGGACTTTGTCCAATTGTGTGAGAGTTGTCAACGTAATGAGGCCAATAACTAGAAGCCGAGTGGACTCCTTCAACCACTTCCCATTCCAGCTACTCATTGGGAATATGTGAGCTTAGATCTCATCACCTCCTTACCCAAGACATAACAAGGTCACACAACAATTGTGGTGTTTGTGGATAAGCTTAGTAAGCAAATCCACTTGGCACCAATGGTTGATATTGTGGATGCTCCAACCTTGGCGTAACTCTACTTCAATAATGTCTTCAAACATCATGGGATGCCATGTGTACTCATCTCCGACCGTGATCCTTGCTTCACCGGAAAGTTTTGGCAAGCACTCTTCCAGCTACTTGGCACCAAGCTTGCTTTGTCCACAATCTATCATCCTCAAACTAATGGAAAAAATGGACGTGCAAATCACACCTTGGAAGATATACTTTGTGCCTTTGTCAACATTCACCATACCAATTAGGATCAATGTCTTGTAGCTGCGGAATTTGCATACAAGAATTCTAAACAGGCAAGCACCGGATTCTCTCCTTTTTTTCTCAATTTTGACCAAGATCTGCTTGTCCCAGATTTTCTTCTTTCTCCTCCTTTGTCTCAAGTCCCCCATACTTCAACCTTCTTGACCACCATCTCCGAATCTCTCCAACAAGCCAAATCTCACCTCCTTGTTGCTTAGAATCATCAAAAAAATATGCGGACCATCATCATTGTGATCTCACCCTTGAAGTTGGTGATAAAGTTATGTTATCCTCTAGTAATCTACTCCTCCCACTTGATACCCAAGTTTGTTAACTTGCCCCTAATTGGATAGGACCTTTTGATGTCACCTAAATTGTCTTTCCTATTGCTTATTGACTTGCCTTGCCTTGTCATATGCGCATCCATCCTATCTTTCATGTTTCCAAGTTGAAACCCTTTATTCATAACCCCTCTTCTTTCTCTTCTTGAGTCCAACCCCCTCCTCCCCCTATCCCTATCAATGATCATGAGGAGTACAAAGTTGATCGTATCCTTGCATGTTGCCACATCCACCGAGGACACCGCCAACATAGGGTATCCTCTTCATGATGCCACTCAGGAACCTCTTTCTCACCTCCAGAATGCACAGATGGCCATCTAGGAGTTTGATCCTTCAATGGCAATGAGGACATCACCAACTAGCGGTGGGGGAATATGTAACAGTATGGAATTTAGCAATGTAGTTAGTAAGGCTAACAAAGTAGAGAATAAGCTAAATTAGCCTAGAATATTCCAAAAGCATCTACAAAGCTTCTTGGGAAGCTTCCCGACTAGTTAACTTGCACTCCAAGTAAGAAGCTTCTAGAAGTTTTTAACTAGCTTAGCTTGCATGACAAGTAGGCAGTTTCTAGAAGGAAGCTTCTTGAGAATTTTTCTGGTTAACTCGGCTTGCACTCTAAGAAAGTGGCTCAAGGAAGCTTCTTGAGAAGCTTCTTGAGAAGCTTCTCAAGGGCCTTGTATGTTATCTATAAATACCAAAGCCAAAGCTCATGCTAGGCATTTGGAGTTTTCCCTCATTCAAGTGTCCCAAGGTGAGTTTCCATTCTCCTATTTCTCTCCTTGGATTCGGTCTTTTATAGTAACCCCTTCATGATGTCACCTAGGAGCCTCTTTCTCATTTCTATGATGCATGAACGGCCATCTAAGAGTTTGAAGCTTCCATGGTGACGAGGATATCACCAACTAGAGGTAGGGGATATATAACAATATGGAGTTTACTAACAAGTTAGTCAAGACCAAAAAAGTAGTAAATATGCCAAATTAGCCAAGAATTAAAAGAATGTTCTAGAATCATCTAGAAATTTTGTTAGTATCTTCCAAGTATTGAGTAATATATATGCCAAGTAGATGAATTTTAAGAGGAAACATCTTGGGCGCTTCCCAACTAGCTTAGCTTGCACACCAAGTAGGAGGCCTTTAGAAGGAAGTTTCTTGAGAAGCTTCCCAAGAGCGTTGTATTTTTCCTATGAATACCAAAGCCTAAGCTCATGCTATGCATTTGGATTTTACCTCATTCAAGTGACTCAATGTGATCTTTCACTCTGGTCTTCTATTCTTTTATTTCTCTCCTTGGTTTTTTAAAATAAGTATATCCTACATATCCATTAAGTATGTAACAATTTGGAGTTTAGCAGCAAAGTTAGTAGGGCTAACAAAATAGCAAATAAGACAAGTTAGCCTAGAATATTCTAGAAGTATCTAGGGAACTTATTGGGAAGCTTCTTGGTCAGCTTAGCTTGCACCCCAAGTAGGTATTTTCTAGAAAGAAGAATCCAGAAGCTTCCAACTAGCTTAGCTTGCACGACAAGTAAAAAACTTCTAGAATGAAGCTTCTTGAGAAGCTTCTCAAGTAACTTGGCTTGCACTCCAAGAAAATGGCTCAAGGAAGCTTGTTGAGAAGTTTCTCAAGGGCCTTGTATGTTCCCAATAAATACAAGAGCCAAAGCTCATGCTAGACATTCAGAGTTTACCCACATTCAAGTGTCCTTATGTGATCTTCCATTCTCCTATTTCTCTCCTTGGTCTTGGTCTTGGTCTTGGTCTTTTACATTGGTATCAGAGCAAGAATAGAATGGATGGAATTTATGGACCACCAAATCTATTTCTGCCAAACCATTGGGATTTTTGTGTCCAGGTACTACCCAAGCATCATTTCACACAATTCATCACCTTGCACTTTGGGTAGGATTTTGTGCATATGATCACCTTGTTTGAGGAACCCTTGATACTTTTGGTTCTAACTTATGGGGAATGGTGGGCGTGCTACATTTATGTGTTAATAAATTAGGTAAATTGGGAGTAATGGGATAGAGTAGTAGCCATGGCGGAAATACCAGACGTTATAATTACTATGCAGCATCAAATCAAGCACCTTACTCAATTGTTGGATGAATGAGACCAACAACGACAAAAACATGTAGAGAGAGTACCAATTTGAGATGAAGAAAATCAAATTGATTTCCAAAACCCAAGGTGTTTGAAGGCAATAATCCTTTGGGGATAGTGGAGAATTTTTTGTTTGACTACAAATGTTACTTTGAAGCTACTAATCCTCAAGATGAACAAAAATAAATTCTTTTGGCTTCTAGCCAAAAGGATGGTGTTGCAAAACTTTGGTGGCGATTCCGAGTGGAGCAAGCTGAATGATAGATTGTTACACCAATCTTGACATGGGCAGAATTCAAGGATACAATACTTGGTCAATTTCAAATTATAAATATCACCCAAGCCACACAAGATAAATTTGCAGAGTTAAAGCAAATTGGCTCAGCAAAGAGTTACATCATGCAATTTCAAAAACTTGTCATGCATATTCTAGATATACAAGAAGGTGAAGTTCTGGATTGATTTCTGAGGGGCTTGAAGTCACAAACCAAATTGGAAGTGACCATGTGAGAACCACAAAACATGGAAGAAGCCATGCAATTGGTTGAGTGTTTTGATTCTTTGGTTGGTTGAGTGCTTTGATTCTTTGATCTCCAACTTGTGCGCCTTCAAGAAGCCCATGATTTACCAATTTCAGGTCACATGGGTGTGGAAAAGACCTTGGGTACCCTCTTATGCCAATGTCATAATATGTTTGAGAGTTTGTCTGACTGTGTGCAAGTTGCCAACATAACAACCCCAGTAACCAAAAACCGAGTGGACTTTTACAACCACTCCCCATTCTATCTACTCATTAGGAACATGTGAGCTTAGATCTTATCACCTTCTTGCCCAAGACAAAGTAAGGTTGCACAACAATTGTGGTGTTTGAGGATAAGCTTAGTAAGTAAATCCATTTGGCACCAATGGTTGATACTGTGGATGATCCAACCTTGGTGCAAATCTACTTTGATAATGTATTCAAGCATTATGAGATGCCATGTGTACTCATTTTTTACTGTGATCCTCATTTCAATAGAAGTTTTGGTAGGTACTCTTCTAGATACTCAACACCAAGCTTGCTTTGTCCATAGCCTAACATCCTCAAACTGATGGAAAAACTGAAAGTGCAAATTACACCTTGGAAGATATGGTTTATGCCTTCACCAACATTCACCATACCAACTAGAATGAATATCTTGTAGCTACGGAGTTTACATATAATAATTTCTAAACAGGCAAGCACTAGATTCTCTCCTTTCTTTCTCAATTTTAACCAAGACTCACTTGTTCTAGACTCCATTCTTGCTCCTCCTCCTCCATCTCATGTCCCTCATACTTTTATCTTCTTGACCACCATCTCCCAATCACTCCAACAAGCCAAATCTCATCTCCTTGTTGCTCAAAATTGGTAGAAACAATATGCGGATCACCATTGTCATGATCTCAACTTTCAAGTTGGTGATAAGGTCATGCTCTCATCCAATAACCTCCCTCTCCCACATGATACCCAAGTTCGTAAACTTACCTCTAATTGGATAAGACACTTTGATGTCACCCAAATTGTCTATCTTGTTGCTTATCAACTTACCTTACATAGTCATATGCGCATCCATCCTGTCTTTCATAGTTCCAAGTTGAAACCCTTTGTTCCTAACCCCTCTTGTTTTTCTTCTCAAGTCCAACCTCTCCCTCCTCTCATCTCTATCAATGATCATGAGGAGTATGAAATTGATCGTATCCTTGCATATCGCCGCATTCAACAAGGCAATTGACAACATAGGTAGTACAAGGTCCTTTGGAAATGGTATCCCTTTCATGATGCCACATGGGAACCTCTTTCTCATCTCTAGAATGCACAACTGGCCATCTAGGTGTTCAAAGCTTCACTGGTGACAAGGATGTCACCAACTAGCGGTGGGGGAATATGTAACAATATGGGGTTTAGCAACAAAGTTAGTAGGGGTAAAAAAATAGCAAATAAGACAAATTAGCCTAGAATATTCTAGAATTATCTAGGAAGCTTCTTGGGAAGCTTCTTGGCCAACTTAGCTCGCACTCCAAATAGGTAGCTTCTACAAGCTAGCTTAGCTTACACGCCAAGTAAGAAGCTTCTTGAGAAGCTTCTTGCTTAACTTGGCTTGCACTCCAAGAAAGCAGCTCAAGGAAGCTTCTTGAGAAGCTTCTCAAGGGCCTTGTATGCTCCTTATAAATATAAGAGCAATGCTCATGCTAGGCATTTGGAGTTTACCCACATTCGAGTGTCCTAATGTGATCTTCCATTCTCCTATTTCTCTCCTTGGTCTTGGTCTTTTACAAAGTATGACCACAATTTTATTAAATATTATCTAGCCATTTCTCCCCATGAAGAAGAAGTTCTTTCCAAAGGAACACACTCCTTTGTAATTGTTTGTATTCCCAACCCTTTGTCAACTATCAAGATGGTTATAAGTCTTGGGACCCCTAAAATTGATACCTACCTATACCCTTGATCTCTCCTTCAAATCTTAGATGTGCAAAGTAGCTTGTTCCAGTTTGCCTTTAAGCTACAAAATCTCTATATCATTCAATTTTTTTGACATCATAGAGCTGAATCTCCATCATACTCTTTATAGTCCCCTTGTCAAATTCACCACCAAGAAGTCTGCTGCTTGCTAAGCATATATATTAACCTTCTGAAGGTGATTGATCTTATCTTGCATTTCCTTCAATTGAAGTAGTTGTGAATCTACCACCCCAACTCAATCATTGGTTTTTTCTTGTAGCTCTACAACACTCTTTCTCAATGTTTCTTTAGTCAAGCACTTCTCCTTCAAGTATTGCCTTGAACTGTTTAAGCTCCTTTGCAAGTGGAACTTCTTCTTGATAAGTTGGCGATGCAACATACATCTATCGTACTAGGTCATTCAAGTTTTGCTAATCTGACCACTCACCTTCCATACCTTAGGTATGCTTCTTGCAAGAAAATTATTGCACCAATAATGTTATTCTTGCAAGAAGCGTACCCAAGGTAAGCATTCTCCCTATAATGGACATTATAGATTCATTAAGTGTCCCTATAATAGATATCTTTGAAGGTCCTTGCCTTAGCAAGGAATGGTTATACCTTTTGCTCATACATACTCCATTTGCAATAAAGATCCAATTGCATGATTGGGAAAACTCAGGATATCATTATAATGCATAATGTTCACCTTTGAAATTGAATATTTGTGTGTTTTCTCTATTGAATATAGCTTTCAATTAGGAAGTGTACCACTTACATTTTATGTCTTCTTGACTAGATTGTATATTCTCTTTGTTTACTTATTTGTAGTTAGTTCTAATAAACAGGATGTATAGAATATTATAAAGTTATAGTCCATCACAAGTGCTTCAATAGAAGACTCTATTTAAGGATGACTTATGGGTTGGAGTCCAAACCACCAACCGAAGATGACCTCCAAATTTTAATACTCTTCATATGAGCTTGGAAAGGAAGTAAGGAGACAAGGCAAAGAAGTCATGCAAGCAATAACTCATGGAAACAAAAAGGAGCTATAGCTATAACCTTGGTTTAGATTTAAACACTCAAGCTTAGTAAAAAGAGTTATGATAAAAGAAAGAAGGAGAAGAGGACAATATTTCAAGGAGGAGTATTATGTAATGCTCTTTCTTCTTATTCATAACAAGATAGCAAGGACATTTCTTCCTAAGTATTTTTATTCTTATACCATAGAAAAAGTCTATAGTAATTATATGTATGATTTTAAGGACATTGAAGGTAGGTGCTTGAATAAAGTCAAATATAATCACCATTGAAATAGTTTTATTAAAGTGATATCTCACTCTGAGTACATACTAAAACTTAGTCTAAGGGTAAATGTAACACCACAAGATGTACATTGTCTAATAGAATTTGGTTAGTATAGCATTAATTATAACTAGTTAAGTAAGCTAGTTTAGCTAAATGAGGAGAAGGAGAAATATAAAATATCTACTTGTTAGATACTTAATAGACCTCTTGGTGAATTTTAACTTATATATAATTTTTTCATCAAAGTCGGACCTACTAGAAGAGTTTTATATTAGAGGGGGACTTATAAGGGATTTTATATTGGATGATGGACATCCATCCTTATGTAAAAATGGAAAACACAAGGGAGATACAAGGGTTATTCCTCCTTCTTCTTTCATGTCTCCTCCTAGAATTGCACACACCTCCAAAACATCTCCATCCAATTCATAGGCCTCCTTTCATACAAGTATCCAAAGAATATTGCCTTAATCTATTCAATTTGGATTTAAACAACCTCATTATTGATTCAACAAGGGTTCTTCAAGTGGGTTCCTTATATTCATGTATTGACAAACCATTTTTGGTCTTGTCATTCCTAAATGTAGCCTTGAGCCATGCCTTCATGCTCACATTTGGGTGGGTCTACTATGTGTCAAAGGTTATGGTATTTGGGGGCAATTTTTCTGGTATCAACAATCTCTGCCAATGCTCCTTGGTCCAAGAAAATATATTTTCAAGTAAGCTCTCTAGCATTGTATCCTTATTATCTTTGATTTCTTTGAGCATTGCATGATCTCTCAATTCCCAATTCCACAACAAGAATTTAAGCTTCTTGCTGCAGATAAAACCTGCTCTACAGGGAATTGCCCACTTGGCCAATCGGGGCAACTTGAGAATGATATGAAGCACTCTTCTATAGTGCTTAGGTGCTTGGGATGCTAAACCCATGTCCTTCTCTTTCATCTCTAGGTAAGAAATATATTGCAAAGATGTAACTCTAAGTCTCACAACTTCTTGACAAAGGTGGGAAGAGGTCCTACTTGGCTAAGGATCACACTTGTCTAAACTGAAAAAGTGGAAAGGGGCTGGTCTGATCTGAGTTTTATGGTGTAGGCTGAACCATTATGAATTTTTGGTGGGTATGCCTTTGGTGAGTGGTCTTGATTTTTTGAACACATGTGAACATTTTGGTACATCAAACTGTGATTAAATCTAGTTTCTTGTTCCAACAGGACCACCTTCATGTCATCAGGATCCATTTGAATGGATTGAATTTCAGGCCGAAGGTGGATGATTCCAAAGGTCTCTTTAGGCTGAAGGTTCTTTTGGGGCAAAGGTCTTTGTGCTCAATTTCCTCAAGGCCAGCTCCCTTCCTTGTGCAACCATTCTTGGCCTCTTGATGATGCACTTCTCCTTATTCCTTTTGTTCTGCTTGGTGCAATTTCTCCGCATGCCATTCTCTCTTTATGACATTTCTGGTCACCATAATTTTTTAAGCATGTTCTTTTCTCAACATTCTTACTACTTTTGAGTGGCAATTTGGGGAGCAATAGAGTTTGCCTTGGCTTTCAAAAGCTTCCAAATAGAAACTTGGTATGAGTGGTACTAACATTTGCTCAGCTACTTTGGCACTAGTGAAGTCATATTGCTTTATATGGAGGTTTACTATGACTGCCTTTTGCTTCCTTCTAGTGTTTAGTTGTTTTAAGACTCATGCATTCATAGCACATACCGCAATATATTGTATCCAGTCCTCTAACGCTTTGCTCTGCATCCTCCTAGAAGCCATCCATAGAACAGTTTCTACTCTCATTTCCTCGTACCCTGTCCTCTTGTAGGTGGTCTATTACTTGATGTATAATATTTCTTGACATACATGTTACTGATTACAAGACACTTACTAGGTACTTATTTTTATTGCTTATCTCTTGTTGCATCTCCATGTGTTACCTATATACTAGTTCTCTGCACTCAATACTCGAGAGGTGTTTTGATTATGTCTTTACTCTGACTAACATTCAATTAGATAGATTCACTTGATCTCCACTTCCAATGTTGCTATTCATTTCGGTTTGCTTATTTCATACTTATATCATATCATTTGAATAACATACATATCATGTGCAGTTTTAGTGGGATCATCATTATTTGTTCTTCGAACAGCTTCTATTCTCATTTCCCAATATATATAAGTAGAATAATATACACTAATATTAAGATGATTTAGAATGAGGAATAGAATATTTAGCGTACCAACGTTCATAATTAAGTCCCTATGAACAGCTTCTATTCTCATTTCCCAATATATATAAGTAGAATAATATACACTAATATTAAGATGATTTAGAATGAGGAATAGAATATTTAGCGTACCAACGTTCATAATTAAGTCCCTATGTTGGTATTACATATCCATTGTAAGAATCTAAAACTTAATTTTAAAATATCTATCTTATTATTATATCTTTCAAATCAACTTATCTACACACTTAATATCTAGCTAAAGTTGGCACCATGCATATATTAATATCTTAGTATATTAGTATACATGTGTGTCTATGTATTCATTCAAATTTTAATGACTATGAGAAGTGATTTGGTTAGTTGAGCTTGTCATATTTTATAATAGCTAAATTCCAGATAAGGAGTTATATCCATATTCCTCAATATATCATTAATTGTATTGATGGATATGTTAGTGTCTATCTACTATCTAATTTATAATTTTTCTTGTATCTCCCATCTTTTCCTCTAATTATACAAATGAATAGATAATGATTATGTATCAATATTCATGCTAATTCTTAGATTTCACCATAGGTGCATGTTTCATTGAAGATATGGGTTTGAAAGATAGTAAATTAGCAATATCAAGTATGAAGTTGTTGAAATCACCAGTGAGTTATCATATAGAACTATGGAGAACTCGATCACAAAAGATAATATGGAAAGGTGTATTGAGGAAGGAGATAAGAAGAGGGCTTTTCTTACGAGTCAACATATCTTCTTACGAGTCAACCTCAAGATCAAGATGTAGATTATTTTCACGATCAATTGTATCAAAGGCATTTGCATCATAAAGAGGAGAACAAGTCTTATGGAACATTGTCCGAAGGAACAAACAACATCAAGATACTATATTAACTTCTTATTATATTGTTATAATAAGCAAGTATCATTACATTATAATGTATTTATAATATAAAGGTATATTATCTCCATAGCAACTTTATGCACAGAGTGCTAATAGTTGATTGTATAACTCTGATTCCGGTCGTGAAGTTAGCAATGATATTGAATATAGCTGTAATACTTGTTTCCTTGCCCTTGACTAGGTTCGGATCCTATATCTCAGACCTTACCACGAGTACAAGGTCAGAGTACGGTCAGAGTACAAGTACCAGACGAGATAGTCCCGGGAGTGTTAATGGACTACATGGGCTGCGAACCAAGGAAGGAAGTATTCAAAGCAGAACGGACAAGCACTAGTTGCGGAATCAGTAACTTTCTAAACCAATGATGTGAAGTGGACCCAACAGCGGATAAGTAAGGTCATGGCTTGCTGAATTTTGGATAAAATTGTAAACATTTAGAGATAATTTTTAATAGTCCCGGATGGCATGGACAATAACCAAAACACAACGAGACTCTCAGGGCTCAAATTATGTATATTCAAGGTGTCCTTCAACGTATCATGTGTGAATGTGTGTAACCTTGAGTCTGATGTCTATGTGTATCAACTTGACTCTCCTCAAGAGTTCTTAAATTAGCAAGCCTGTAAGTTAAGCATAGTTGCCGTTTGGATGTCTAGATTTGGACTCCATCACCCATCTTGTAACCGAGCCGTGAATAGTTAGTTCGTGTTAACCTGTAGTGTGCTATATGAGTTCCTTAAAGGCAAATGTCTCTGTCCATGTCAATTAAATAGCCATCAGTCTCCCAAAATCCTCTAATCTCAACCAATAGACCATCTTGTTTAAGAGCTCAGTCCTTGGACTTAGATTTTCATTTTCTCAAACGGAAGTTCTCCTTGTAACATCTGCACTTCTGCCTCCAAGGTTTTAAACCTTTTGACTTTCTTCAATTTTGTGGTCAGTATCTAAGGCAGCTGCTCTAGACTAGTGACCGTCCTATAAGCTCCGCCACTTGGACTGCTAAATCCAAGACCTTTGTATGTAGACTCATCAGGAGTCCCAAGCGCACTTCTTCTTCTTCAGTGGGCGACTCCTCTAGCTCCTCTTCTCTCTCCCTCCGTGCTGGTTTGTCTAGGTACTGCCAAGTAAAATCCTATCTAACTCAATCTTTGTTCTCTCCTAATGTTAACAAATTCTCACAAGTATGGTACAGTACTGGTGCGGCGAAATCGTGGTTTTGTGAAATTAACAAGAGTTTGGATCTCTTTCAGTTAGGAATTACGAAGTTACACCACCGTCAGTTACAGTGGTGTGACTTCGTGAAGTTTTCGATGACGGGACTTGGACTGCTAAATCCCGATATCGTCAAGTTCTCATATCGTGCCACAAGATACCTATTATAGAGTGTCTAATCTATTGAGAAAATCTTTACCAAGATTAGACAGGTTTCTCAATAACAACCCCGGGACTGAAGCTAAAGTCTACACTAATATGCCATTAGAAGTTTGCAGGCGCTCATTCTGAATCTGGACTAACTTCAGTGGATTCTTCACCAATTCGTATCTTCTTAGTATCGAGTACTAAGATTCCAGATTGTTGGCTTCGGTTTTAATGTGTCGTTCTCCGGCACACAACTCACTGGGTTCAACAGGTCTGCAATCTCGCTTATTTGTTTCATGCAGTGGAACAAGGGCCAGTTCTTCAGTACGCATTGCACAATTTAATCTCCAATTTAACAATTAGCTTCCCAAGGGCCCGGTCCCCATTTCTGCAGATTGAATGAAGGATGTCAGCTCCTCAGAAGGATTTGAGATTTGAAGTTGGATCAGATGCTAGTGGCCCTATATTGTTCAGTGTCATCCTTCATCATCATCGAGTATAACCACGAAGGGTTGATGCAGTTTAAATTTATACCGTGAGAACACTGTATTCATGATATGATAACTCAATAGAACTAAAGCTTTATCTCACAAAGCATGTCACAGCTGTTTGTGTCCACCCAAAGCTTGAAACATCTAACTGCTGTAACGTGTGAGCTTTACACAAGCACTACCGTAAGGATGCTCAGAATCTTACAGCCTAGATTCGTTTGATCACGGTTGAAGCAAATCACAGTTACTGTACTAGAGGTGCGCATATCCAGTACTCGACGAGCTTTAAGGTACATATGCCTCATAGGGCGATTGCATATGGTGCACATTCCTATCCTCTCTACGTCACTTAAGCTCTATTTCCAACAAAGATTGCCCGTTGTTGGTCATGGACCCGAGTAATTCGAACCCGTTGGAAGATCGAGTTTTCCAGCCATTGGCTTGCCATGGGTATGGCATCCCGTTATACCCGTTATACATGTCACTGTATGTCCCGGAGTCAGCTTTCCTAGATCCACTAACAACGACTGCACTCCACCAGTTCGAGTAAAGGTTGTAGTCGAAAGGCACAGACCACATTATTAGCAGTGTCTTGCTCTGATTCTGCAATCCAAGCACATATCACTTAATATTCATCAAGAGGTCATGTGGCAACTGCATCTTCAATGCTTAATCAGAAATATGAATGAGCCATACATGATCATGAAAAACGAAAACTATCTTGAAACTGAGCTTTCGTCGATTCGAAGCTTCATAGAGTCATCAAACACTAAGGTCATCAGGATCTTCAAGAGCCCTTGATTGGAGATGTTACCACGATATCGAAAGCAACAACACCAACAGTTCCCCTAGCAGTACTCTCTGTTTTGCGTGCACCCCACAACCCAGCCATTTGTGAAGGAAGTTCGTTGGGTGGTGGATTATCTGTAGTTCCACTCTCGTAGTACACGCTGTTCAATCGGAGTTTGTACTGGAACACAAGAATGAGACAGTTGTTAGCTTACCAGCAAGCTCATCGAGTACGTCCAATTTGATGACAAGGTGCACGTGCATGAAACCATCAGGAAATATGAGCATAGATATCCGTCTTGTAACAGATTCCATGATTTGTACGTTTATCAAGCAATTCCTGAAATAGATCCAACTTTATTTTCTATTAGATCACGTTGACGGCAATGGCAAAGCTATAGCTACTTGAATGAGGTACCGCGTGCACCCGAGAATGCACTTACAGATGTGTAATTCTTCAGTCCGATTGCAATTTTCCGAGGTACGGCAAGAATACCGTCCAAGATCTTCTCAAGAAGAGTCAGTGCGAATTCTGCAACTGGAATTATCACAGCAGGGTTCATAAGCGGTTGAATATGTGGCTTTTCGCTTGAGACATCGACCGTCTTCTTGACATCACCTTCCTCCCCACTTTTCGGTGGTGCTTCCTCTTCTCGATAAGGGTTTCCCTTGGTTCCCAGAACATTTTCTGAGTTGCCAGTAGCCATATTGGAAAGCAAACTACATCACAAGTCATCAGGATATGAATGTTAAACGTCAGATCAACTTCAATCCAGCTGGGGAGGAAATTTAACCTGTTGAACGAGACGTACATCAGATATGTTGGACTAAGCTTTCCCGCTAGATCCAGAAGTCAATAGCTAGCTAACATCCGACGGTCCACTTTCTTACAAGTAGCAACTACTCGTTAGTCATGCAATTTGTGTTATCAGTCGCTTAAGTTACATTCGTTTTCACTCAACAACCACACGTGCATAGATTGCATGAATAACGGCATATGTGACCATTTGTAAGCAGAGTGAACTCTAGATCTGTAATATACTACAATCAGAAGGCCAGATCGTCGAGCGATGCTTGGATGTTCAATCTTCGCAATGAATTCGCAATCAACTGAGATAACTAGCTAAAGTGAAACACTGAGTCCATCGAAATTCTGATCCCACACAAGGAAAAGACCGCAATGAGGAATGTGATAGATTTGTATAAGTCGGTTCTAAAGAGGGCACCTGAAGTGTACTGAAGGAGAATCAGAAGACTGCAATATAAGGATCTGATTGTAACAGCTCGGCGCGGCGATGATCATGCACAAGCAGACCCTACAACGCAATTTGTTGAGTCGGATCTGCAGAGAAGCTAGCCCTTCTTATATAGTGTCTCTATGCGTGAGGAAAGCATATTTAGACTAAAGTGATCATACATCAGCAGCATCGTAACTTTACACCTTCCAGACAGTCCGGAGAAAGTACAAGGTGTGCATGCAGCTTGCGTTGAGTGACACATACTCGAATTTTTGCTGCCTCCAATATTAAAAATGTGCATGAATAAATGCTCAGTTATCATGCACAGTCTACCACATGAAAACAGTACATCATGTCACTGTACACACCTCGGACAAGGATACCTGAATAATATCACAAAAGTCCCCAAGAAAATATGGCAATTCTAATATCGAATTTGTACGTGGATATTTCAGGTGACTTGTCCCTCTCTGCTGCACTTATCCTTGTCACTATCCAGTAGCAAAGAGGAAGGTCCGTGGGAAGGAATGGCCTCCAACTGCAAATTTGTAAATATTTCTCGAGATAATGTTCCAAGTTTGAACGTGGAGCAGGTTGTAACAGCAGCCAACGACTGGCCCCATTCATGGCCGAGTCATGGTCAGATTGGGCATGGATGGGTGCACGAGGAGCTCGTGGATACACGCGGATAAAAACCAAGCACTTCTCTGAATGTGAAAAGAGGCATTGTTATCTGGATATTAAATAGCTGTACAACCATCTAACCAGCAACCGAAGCTGCAATAAAGACTCTTTTGGGTCGATGCGGTAAAAGTGTGGCCTTCTTTCATGATTTGATAAGCAAGCGAGCTGTAGATGCTCCGGAATCCAAGGCTTTATGGTCCCGCTTGAATATTACAGTGTACAACTTCTCTTGCTAGAGCAGTATATAAGAAGGTGTCTCAAAACAATCTTCAACAAACGGCGCAATTCATCTTCACTGGCGGTACATCAGTTGTCTCACCAAACTTCGAAGTCTTCATCTCACCTCCCGTAAGCATAGATAGTAGTAATTGATTTACGAGTTTCCTTCAACTTTTGTCAGCATCCGTGTGCATTGATGCTCATTCTCCACGATTACTTGCTGCATTTCTTGTATGCACTGAGAAGAGTATTATAGTGATCAGCAACTCAAGTGATTAAGAGGAAGAAGGAAGAATCTTCGTTTGTTTTGGTTCGTGTTGACATTCTATTAATGCATAAGAAATATTCGCTATGGAGGTATATTACGTGCATTGATATACTCATTCGTATGCGTAAACTATTTTACCATCGACAGTTATCATGGCTACCGGCACCGCAGAACATGCGCTCGGAACAAAGGAGAATCCTCTCCGTGAAGAGGACGCACCACCGAAGGGTCAAGAGGAAGGGGACGCTAAGAAAACCGTTTCTGCACATGAGGTTGAGCAACACCAAGGAGAAGTGCGATCTACGTCTAGAGCTCTCAAAGCTCCTTCAGCGGATGCGGTGATCCCAATAGCAGAGTTCACCCTGAACGTTCTCCAGAAGATCGTGGAAGGTATCATTGACGTGCCCCGAAAGATTGCAATTGGCCTCAAGAATTACACTGATGTAAGAGCCCCTTCCCCCACTGATTCATGTGTATGACCACCAAATTAATCACCCAGCTGCACAACGGAGAGGAATGCCATGCTAGAGCTTGGTGATCCTGCCAAGTTTGCCAGTTTCCGCTTCATGTCTAAGTGCAAATCATATCTGTGATTCTTGACATGCTCAACTGGCAGCGTTCTATTCAATCGAAATTTGGATATCCAAATTTCGAAATTTGAATGCTAGCTCACTAACATCCATGAATGCACGCTTGTCCAGTATAAGCTCCAATTTTCCGGATTGTACTTTGAGAGCGGAACGTCGGACACCAATCTGCCTTACGAGGTGGGTTCACAGATGGTTGGTTTGTGGGGTGGACGCAAGTCACAGAGTACTGCGAGAGGCACTGTTGGCGTTTACTCGTACAAGATCCTGGTAAGTACGCGATCACTTCCACTTGTGTTCTAGATCGATCGTCAAGTTTTAGCTCTAAGCAGTAAGTACGAGAAAGACACTGATTTGATATCTACAATTTCGTCACTCAATCGTTACCCACGACGGCCTATACTGTCGATAACTTTGACTGCATTTACAAATTTTACTGCTCGTTTGCAACAGAATCAGAACAAGACGATCATGGTTATGTGGTCGGTCCCATTCGACTACAATCTCTATTCCAACTGGTGGAGCGCAACTGTTGTTAACGGGTATCAAGAAGCCGACTCGAGCACATACAACAACATGTACAACGGGTCGAATGGAATGCCTTACCCATGGCAAGCCAATGGCTGGAAGTCGCGAGATGCTAATGGATTCAAAATACTGGGCTCGATGACAAACAACGGACAATCTTTACTGGAAATAGAGCTCAAGTGAAGCTGATCAATCTAGTGCGGATCGCATTGAGCTTGTCACGTGCACTCTGTATCCGAAAATAGAGTGCACGTGACCTACTTAAGTAGGACAACAGCGGGTACAGTTGTCGTCGTCTCTGTACTGTACCTCGCCTTTTGTGCATGTGCAGATATGGTTTAATAAAGGATCCAAATGGTGTTCACGAGCATGAGCACCATGTCGGAGAGCTTTTGTGCAACCCAATCCCAAATGCATGAATGTTCAAATGTATATCCCGAAACCGGTTACCCGTTTTCGGTTTCTTCACCTTCTTACTTTCAGTTGAGTCTGCCAAACTTTGTCCTAAGATTATGATCATGTACAAATAATCTTACTTAATGAACGGCAAAGCTTTCAAATATCAATAAGAAATTGCATCCTCTCGTTCATCTGTATCTGTTTGATGATATTACCTGAAGATAGAAGGAGACGTATTAATCGTTCTAACGTGATCCGAAATCACTTAATGAACGTCAAAGCTTTGCAAGTGAAGAATAAAGTTTTATAAAGGCCTTTCATAGAAATTCAACAATCATTTAGTTTAAGTGGTTGAAATAATTTTCTCAATATACTATATCAGAGATCTGAGATTGTTTGCTAATTTCACAATGATAAATTATGTGCAAATGTTGATTCATCTCCCCAATCTTAGACCTTAGCAGATGGCTGTTCAGAATGTTTCCGACAAGGACTCCAGAATATTAAACAGAGTACCAATAATCTGATCATTCCACACTATTCCAAAGATCACCTTTTACAAATCAACCAGGCAGCCAAATCACGCCTATCAAGAGACATTCTACTGACTAAGTAACATTTCTCCTTTCGTGAGCTGAATTCAGCTTCTAATTGCCACGTAGCGTGATTGCAGGGACGCGATGGGGTTACGAATCTAAACATAGTTCTTGTTCAATCCATACAAATGGCCACTATTTTATTTTTTGACTTGATTTTCGCTTAGTCTAGTAACGGGAACAAAATAGAACATTAAATGGGCAGCGGACCCTTATTATTCTTCTTGACTGTGGCCACTTTTATAGAAGAAACGGTCCAGGTCTTCTGAAGGTGGGCACATTTCCACACAATCAATGCAAGGGACAGAGTTCATAAAGTCACGTCCATATACTATCCAGATTGAGCAATTGCATTGCTCTAACGAGTTCGAAGTCAGCTCTACAAAGACTGGAAAGCGATCAGTTTCCTGGACGTGTCTATTCATGGTCAACTTAAGCATGGCAACCCATTTCAGTTTATGTATAATTCGAGGAGTTCGTGTCCGGTATGGGAACCAATGGAGTGTTCTGCTGTGAATCGTTCCCTAGGTTTCGAATTGAACCCATGCTGGCTTGGGGGTCTATATTTTGCTTCGGTTTGTAGCCTATAGGTTCATTGGATTCCGTGCTCGGTCCCCCTCTTGCATTCCTCGGTGCTTTATACCCCTTTCGCTTTACTCTCCTTTGGTGTTTTGTATTACTTTTTGGTATTTTGTAATCCTTTTTGCTTTCTTTCGTTCGGATATATATTTTAGTGTGACTTCATCTTACATGCAGTCTCTGCGGATTGCGGTGTGGTCAAAGTTAGTGGTGGAAACCTTTTTGTGGAAGTGGTCGAGAAGCATCGGATCTGCAATCATAACGGCGAAATATAGCGTTACAGGCACGGTGCGCCACAAATGCGATCTACTGACAAGTGGTAGAAGTTATACTACAAGCCTTTTGCATGTGCCACTCGAGTGCCAGAAACCACACGATCGCGTTATATGTCAGTTATGGAGTCGAGAAAGTTATTATATGAAATCCATGTCTTGAACTATGTTCTAGTTGACTCTTCAATAAAAAGAAGTGCAACTCAATTTCGGACCAAAGCATCTATGGTCAGTATATTTAATTTATAAAAATAAATATTTAATTTGGAAGGTTAAATTTACATTTGAGTTTATTAAAATCTAATTTTTTATTAATTACATAAATTTAATCAAAATAAAATTTTGATAAATGCTCTCTAATACTATTATTTTTAAATATATCCAGAAATTTCATATAATATAGTTCTCGTAAAACGCTCCCCAAAATGAATCATTCTTGTATTTGCTATTCGATGTTCTGGTTTTGTTCCTTACTGCTACGCGAGTGTCAAGTTGCAGTATACCGATGCTCCTTAGGAGAACCGGTTTCTAAACCCCTCCATTTCGATTCTTTTCTCTCGCTTACCATGCATCGCCTCTGATTTGAGCACTAGGTTTAAGCTTTTTTTTTCCTCTGGAATCATAAATTGAGCAAAGGCATCCACGTATGATTATATATAATAGTCTATATGTAATGTAATTGTAGATCTAGAACCCTTAACACATACAGGAATGTCTGGCTTGTAGGTGTGTCTTACATTGTAGAGTGCATTCTATTTGCAATTATTTGAACTTACATGGACATGTTTCAAAATAGTGAAAACTATTAGGGTGTTTATCAAATTTTCCTTATAACTACCAGATTTAAATAATATATTTTTTATATAATATTATTAAATTTTATAACATTTATTTAGGGGACGCTAGGGAGACACCCCTATTTACTTATTTGACACAATTGCCAGAGTGAGAGTGGGCCCATTGTGATTGGACCCTATAATTTCCATTGTATGTCTTGATCGTGCCAAAATTATATTTCCCGGTTTTGCTCTCCTGATTTCTATGCTATCTGCCTTAGGAGCAAGGATTTTCATGACCAATCTGCACAAGGGACCATATACTACACCACATTCATCCACTTTGGCAGGGGTGTCAAATTAGGAAATAGGGGTGTTTCCCTAGCGGCCTTTTATTTTAAGAGTAAAATTTTTAAATTTTTATAAATGAAAAAAATAAAGTATAATCTGTGTTAAATACTAATAAATTAAAAATTAAAATTGATATTATAGCTTAAATCCTCTTCCATCACAAAGAATTTAAACTTGAGAAACTCTAAGCCAGATAAAATAAATAAATAAAAGGCTAGAAAGTCCGGGTAGTGTCTAGATGAAATTATTTTGCACATTACGAGAATCCAACTGCGGCAAGTGTCTTCGTTTCATTCCTGTTAGAATGAATTTACTATACATCGGTCAAATGGATCTCACAAGGAAAAATGGAATTTTAGGGGTATGGTTGCTTCAGAACAGATCCATATGAAATGGATTGTTGGCCAAATGGAGAGCTCGGGCCTGGAGATGGACCAAAATAAATGAAGATTTTGAACTGATTTGGGAATTTGACCGAAAATTCGGGTTGAGTGCAGCCAAACGAAATTACGTTTTCGGGCCGGTTGGCAGTTCGGGTCGGAAGTACAACTAGTGAAAATTTAAACCTTCGGGTATAAGAGAAATATCGGTTCGAAAAGATCAGAAGAATTATTGACGAGTTGAAAAACGGTCTGGAAAGATCGGAAATAATATTGAAACGTTTTAGTCTTAGTTGTTCCGCTAGTTCTCGAGGTTTAAAACTTTTTTTGAAAAAATTTATAGTTGTTAAAATTATTGAGGATATAAATTTTTTTTAAATTAATTCATAATATTTTTATGGTTGTAGAGTTTTCATCCATAAAACATATCCAATTTTTTCATCAAGTTTAAATTTTATGAATATTTGTAAATCTATAACTGAAGCTTCCCATTAGCCAAATATAGGAAGAATGAGGTAAAATCTCGAGTTTAAACCATTTGTCAAATGGTCTCTTCCCTACGCGGTTTGTATTGTGCAATAGTTTAATTCTGTAATACTTTGGTTTCATATCTCGACACAAATTGTTTACCAAGAAGGAGCCACGATTAGCTACGACAAACGAGTGTCACTCGAATAGCTACTTCTTTCTCTTATCTTCTCTATTGTTGAGTCTTAGTTTTAAAACTAGGGATTGTAATTCGAAAATTGGCAGCTCTATATTAGGAGATCCTCCTGCATAGGTAGGCATTTAGTTAAGCAGGGCTCAAGTCCTAGCCTAGGATAGCAAGAGTCAAAGGAAACTTTTGGTGGCTGAGACCATACATAGTTCTACGAGGAACTATTCGCGTCTTACCATGAACTGATCTCGGCAGTTAAATTGAATGATTTTTCTGTCATGTAACTCTCAACAAATTGTATGAAAAGAGAAGTCTAATCCGCTTTGGTCCGCTCTACTAACGGAATCTCGGTAAATTCCCTTTCCGTTTCAGCTCCCTATGAAGATTTCACATGGAGGAGTTTACGTCTTTATTACGAGTCTAACTTTGTCTAATGCCAAAAAAAAACAATTTACAAGGAAAACCTTTGGGTTCCGAACTACATATAAGGAAAGTTCGTAGCACTTCGTGAGCCTGATCCAAGAATATGGCTTGAGTGAAGAAGGGCAATGCAGGTTGTAAATCTCTTTAGTCGGGTATGCTGTCATGACAAGACTCGAAGAAGAAGCCCCCGCTAACTCCTTGCCAACAGACGCTATAAGACGGGTGGCAATTGTTATTTGGAATGATTAGGCGTTAGGGTGGCACGTAGACGGTGAATCCAGCGGTGGATTTCACCGCCTACGTGAAAGTTACTCAATTGGCATAATATATATTTAAAGATATTGAAAGTATATAAAAAAAATTAGTTACCCATGTGCACTATTATGTCTAAAATTAAATACTACAGACATATTTCTTAATTTTAAAACGAGTCTATATAATTTTACAATCTAATTTAGATTTATTTCTATTTTTACTATTAAACATATTATGCAAAAAATTCCAAACCTATAAAATATAGAATAGCTTTCAATATACCCAATGAAATGTATATAAGAATACCGTGTATATAAAGCTACATACTAGATCCTTTTTCTCCACATGAAAGAATACTAGCTTTATCAAGGACAAACGTCTCAATGAAGATGCTAAAAAGGGTATGAGCGTACATATGCTCTGTAAGATATGCTTGAGTCATCTTAGAGTCTAGGGAAACAAAGTTAATAGTTGGGGTTATAATGTACATGTAGGTTTTGGTAGTAGGTTACGAGCTAATAGAATATATGGGATGCATGGGAGCCAGAGTTGATTGTCGTAATAGAAAAAAAAGTGTATTGTGTAAGAATCTATCTACAAATAAGGGAGCCACTAGTGCACATGCTCCTTTATACATTGCTAGTGCATTTGCTTCCTACAATATGGCTCCACAACCTCCCATGGCTATGGGGAGAGCAATCTGCCTTCTAAACCACTTATCTACTAATTGTGGGAGCATGCATGGCCCTAAAAGAGTGGAGAAGGTATGATGCATGGTGCTATCAAAGGCCCATAGATGGGGGAGAAGTACTACTATGGGAGGGTATGTACGAGCCAAATTGGAGGCTCTCTAGATATAACATCACATCAGGATGGAAAAAGCTACTTGGGTATTCCCCAAGCAAGGGAGAGATGAGCATGGGTTGTAGACTATACCAAGGTGTTTGAGATAAATATGCTTCAAAAATCATCCTCTTCTAGGGGAGACCCCAAAACCCTCAATCCTCCTGCTAGGAACTAGAAACCAAGTGTGAAGTTTGAGGGAATGAGTGCAATATATGGACTCTAAACCTTGCATTTATGAGTTTGGACTTGTAAACCCCATGCCTCTAGGCTAAGCTAATATAGCCTAACCATCTTGATAAGGGCACACAATATGTGTAGCATTTGAGAGTGAAGGAAAAAGACAAGAAGAGAAAGAAACTAGAACCTCTTGAAAAGTTGTAAAAGACCAAGGAGAGAAATAAGAGAATGGAAGGTCATAAAAGAAGATCACATTGAAACTCTAAAGTAAGGGAAACTATAAATTCCTAACATGTGTTTATTGGCCACTTACATACAAGGTTCTCAAGAAGTTTCCATGGAAGGTTCCTTCCCAAAGCCACCTTTCTTGGGATGCAAACTAAGCTAGCCATTTACTTTGCGTGTAAGTTAAGCTAGCCATCAACTTGGCATACAAGTAACTCAATCTCTAGGAGGATCTTAGAAGCTTCTCACCACAAAGCTTCCTAGATGCTTTTAGGATATTCTACCATGAAGCTTTCTAGATGCTTCTAGAACATTCATAGATTATGCTAGTTCTACTTCATTTTTGCTATATGTAGCTAATTTCACTAACTCTTTAGCTTGTATTACTCTTTTGCTAATTCCATATTATTTCATATTCCCCGACCACTAGTTGATGACATCTTCATTGCCACAGACTCTTTCAAATCTCAAATAGCACTTATGCATTTTGGAGATGAGCATGAGGCTTCCATGTAGCATTGTGAAGTAGGTACCCTTTCCAATAGATTTCATATTTAGTATGTTGTTGGCAGCCATGTTTGACCTCTTGACATGCAAGTATAAAATCAACCTCATATTCATCATGATCATTAATAGATATTGGAGGAGCTTAGATACAAGTAGGGAAAGAAGATAGAAACAAAGGTTTTAACTTTGAGATATGGAATACAAATGGATTTTCATATGACTAAGAAGTGCAAGTTTGCAAGTGATTGGAGAAATGGTCTGAATAATAACAAAGTGTCTTATCTAAATAGGAGAAATTTTACAAACTTGGGTGGCAAGTTTGAGAGGAAGATTACTAGAGAGAGCATAAAATTATCATTTATCTGAAAGGTGAGATCACAATGATGGAAATAATCATTTTCTTTTTCAATTTGAGCAACAAGGGGATGAGACTTGGCTTGGTGTAAAATGAAAACCCAATGTTGATGTACTAATAAAAAAATAATAAGAAATTTTTTTTCCCTTGAGGATGTAGCTTGGAAATTACTAGATTTGAAGGAAAAATGTCACAATGTCATAGTTTTTTTATTGTTACCTATTTAACCACTTGGGCAAGGACCACTCCCAGAAGAGGGTAGAGTCACTCATAGTAGCACACTATAGAACAGAGGAATTAAAATCATTTCATGAAAGTTCTAGTACACATGGCGTTTTGAAGGTAATGGTTCATTTATTGCCAAAGGCCTCTCCTCCCTAAGAGACTTTTTTTACCCCAAAGGCCGGTTCCACCCCCAAAAGTTGGTTTCATCTCAAAGGTTCTATCACTCTAACAACTTTGCCAACTATGTTCTACACTTCCTAGAAGGTGTAGTCCCAAAAAATCATGAAATGGATTTTCCACTTGGCTTCTTATTCAATGGTACTTCCAATGCTCTAGTGTTCTCAAAATCCTTCTTTGCATTGTTTTGTGTATTCAGACTCCAAGGATACCTTGCCCTAGAATGATGCAAGTTCCTTGATAAGTACTCAACCACACATTCCTAGTACAATGCTCCTCACCTCTACTTGACCAAGCATTCAACCAAGAATGCAAAGGGTAGGCAATTTAATGCTAAGGATCGATGTGGAGGTCCTTTTGATCAATACTTAGATGGTGAAGAGGGAATAAATTTACATTGATCTAAATCTATATATCCAATAGATTAAGCAGCTAAGGGATGCCAGAAATATTATTTGACACTTACGTCACTCATCACTAATTGTATCTTATATATATATATACTAAATTGGGAATTGCCTATGTATTCATGGCTACCTTTTGTAATACTCCAAGGACAAGAGAACTCTCCAAGAGAGATACAAGAGAGGAAACACAAGTTTCACACTCAATCCTCCGATGCTCCAAAGGAGCACCTTCTCTTTATAATATAGCAAAGAGGATCTCCTCAAAGGAAGCTCCACCCTGATCAGATACATGAATTGGTGACCCGTCAGCAAGCTCCATCCTTGGATAAGTTGTGTTGATGGGTGACATGTCAGTCCTTGCCCTATCTAAGTGGACCAAAGAGAATCTTTAGGGAATCTTCTTATAGGGAGCTCAAAATTGCAAGGGTGAGATACTGTTGGAAAGCTCTCAACAAGAGAAATCAAGGGGGAGAGGGGGGGGGGTGGTGGGGGGAGAAGGCAAATTTCATTCCTTGAGGAGGGGAAACTATTTCCATCTTTTAGGCCTAATTAATTTTTTTAGACATCCAAAATTGGCTCTAAAGTTTTAGGCTATTTTTAGCTTTTGTACTATTAGTAGAAGTACTCTTTTGGTGACACCTTTGTCTGATCTACCTAGCCTATTGTACATAACATCCTTCTAGATGTTACCAAGCCAATTTTCACCTCTAGACAATAAGTCTAGCTGCTTGTATCACATACCTCTCCCTTTTTAAGACACAACATCCTCGTTGTGAAGTTGTTGCTCAAACAATTGAACTAACATTGGTGTGTTGGTCAAGTTGACTGTTTGCTCCTATGTTTCCTTGTACAGTGGGTACCCTTTCCAATGGACCAGATATTCCACACGCAGATGGAGAGTACCATGGATGCATTTCTCAAGAATGTGTTTGACCTCATACACCTCCGCCTCATCAACCTGGGTTGGACAAGGTCAAATTTCTTGGATGGAAGAGAAGTAGGGTTGCTGGGGAGCATATTGACATAATAAAGAAACATGAAGCACCAGGTGGATCTTCATATGTGGCGGTGGCTCGAAGTGATAAGCCACAGCGCTGATGCAACAAAGGACGGAGAAAGGTCCAATAAAATGAGGTTTAAGCTTATGAGGACCAACTAACTTGAGGTTGGTGGTTGACAACCAGAATTTATCTCCCACATTGAACTCCATGTGTTGACAATGTGCATCTGCATACTGCTTTTGCCAATTTTGGGTGATCTGCAATCTGTGCTTGGCGTGCTCCACCCCCTATTGGATTCTAGAAACAAAAGTGTTGATAGTGTCAACCTTGGTAGTCACCAAAAGGACCTTCATTGAGCTTGAAGGTTTGAAAGGATGCTCTTCATACATGAGGAAGAACAAAAGAAGTTTAAGATAACAACTTAAAAAGATATTACAAAGGCAATGGTAATATGATGAAGTTATCTTGGTTGCAAAGGATGACTTACCTCATTGTAAGCTAAGCTATTTGTTTTGAGCATGTCTTTGCTGGTGAAAGCATTGATTGAGCTAACATGTTTCATCATTACATGTAGAAGACGTATGGTGCACTCATGAGAAGGGACCAGACCACATTACCTGATTTTCTTTACTATTCATTTCTACACAAGAAAGATATTGGTAATGAAAGATGAGGAATTGTATTTTGATTTCTATTTCACTAACTATGCATAGTTTACTTTGCAAAGACATATGAAGAAGGAGCACTAAATAAGATCATGGAGGAAGATGTGCACTTCTTGGAGATAGGAAAATTAGACATACCTAAAGAGATTAGAATAGGGTAAAGTCTACTAAACTGTCTTCAAGAAAAGAAACTCCTACATGGGCTAGTAAGAAAATGAATCATTAGTGAGGAACAAGAGTTTAGCTCAAAGGCTTTATAGTGTCTACTTTGGACAGTTATTCTTTTCATTATGGTAGAGGAGAAAACAATACTTGGGCTAAGGGAGAGAAGGACACTCCTCAAATAGAATGACCAAAAGGGATATAGAGATTGTAGATCAAGACATTCTTAACAAACCAATTCTACATACTAGTGAGAGGCATAGTTTAGAGAGTCCTATTAGTGAGGAATTACCCTAGATAAAAGGGAAAACGTGGAGAAATTCACAATAAGTATCTTTGGTGAATCCTATTAGATTATAGTCATTGGTTATTTTAACTTCCTCCTAATATGATTGGGTAATTCTATTATGTCTTGATCGTGTTGTGACAATGAACGTTTCTCTGTCCTAGTTTAATTTTCTCACATGGTATTAGAGCTGATTTAGAAACTTTATAGTTAGTTTTTGATTCCTCAAGCTCAAATTTATAAGAGGATAGGAAAGGATTCTTTTCTATTCTCTAAAGATCTGCAGACTATGATTTATAGACAGAATTTCTCCAAATTGAATTGCTTGGCCCAACATTCTAAACCCAAAATTGGGATGCTCAAATTGCAATTTCAGGAGAGAAATTCTCCCAACTAAATTTCTTGGAGAAGAAACTTAACGAAAAGAAATTCTCAATGCATAGCAACATGCAAAACTGCTATGACCTGATTATCAATGCATATCAACTTGTAGCAATATGCCTCAATCTGCCTATAGAAACCTACCCACAACAAATTGCAACAATTACTAGCGATCTATGATATTGAATTCAGATTCAAGATCATCTATAGCAACTAAATCACAGT
Source organism: Lunularia cruciata (assembly GCA_948567375.1). Taxonomy (NCBI): domain Eukaryota; kingdom Viridiplantae; phylum Streptophyta; class Marchantiopsida; order Lunulariales; family Lunulariaceae; genus Lunularia; species Lunularia cruciata. The sequence goes on from OX419758.1 coordinate 14,261,411, forward strand.
GCCAACGAATGAGCCATAACTACCCATAAAAAATTTTAGTGACCCATTATCAACATGCAAACAATTCATTTGTTGCTTTCAGTAATTCAATCTGAAAGCGGCTAATCTGACCCGCATTCTTCTGAAATCTGGTTCCTTGTACCCAACGCAAAGACACCTTATTTGCTCAAAAAAATCATTTTCTGAACTTGAAGGACATGCAATACCTGTTCTTATTGAAGGTCTGAAAACCAATATTGGGAGCTACTTCATTTTCTTTAACATCTACTGTGATGTTGCGGGAGACTAGTATGTTGAAGGTCAAAGATATCCCAAAATTCAATGGAATGTATTATTTCGAATGGAAATTATGGATGAGTCTATTTCTTCGAGCTACAGTTCTCATAGGGGTGGTCGATGCTTCGATGGGTAGTTATGGCTCATTCGTTGGCACTGTGATTTAGTTGCTATAGATGATCTTGAATCTGAATTCAATATCAAAGCCTGTTGCTGCTCCCGCACAAGCTGGTCAAATATTTGTTACAATTCCAACTTTTCCATTAACAAGCCCTCATAGCATTGCTGATTGGGATACAAGTAATTCATTTGTATTTTCTTTTATTATAAATTGACTTGATGACAATCAGATTCATCATGAGAGTTCTGCTTTTGCTGAATTTGATTTTGAAGGTTTGACTACTTTTGAGCAATTATATGAAGCTCAAGATGCAATCACTAGAATGTACTGCAAGATGAGCTTCAGATGCTTAAAATGAAGGAAGGTGATAATGTCACTAAACACATTCACCGGTTTAGAACTTTGGTTGATCAATTATCTTTTGACAAAAATCAAATGCTGGCTATTATATGCATCATGCTTAATAGTTGCTGATAATTTTGACTTCACTACAAGGTCAACAAAATCTGACCTTGCAAAAGCTTAGAAAATATCTCCATCAGGAGGAGAAAATGTTCAAGACTCACATGTATGCACACAATTGCAGTGTATACTTCGAAGGGAAATTTCCCTTCAAAAGGCAAGTCTATTGGAGGGAATTGGAAGAATCAGAAATTTAGGAAAGGCAAAACAAAATCCATTAATGCTTCAGCTCCTTGATCTGGTTTCCAACTAGATTATTCATCTTGATTGAGGCCTTCTACAACTAATCAGAGAAATCACAACAATAAGATGAAGTGTTTCTATTGCCATCTTATTGCACCTCACTTCAGGATGTGAATAAAAATAATTGCTGATGAATCTGCAGCAAGCTCACAAACTCTACCATTTATTTGTATACTGTAATTGCCTACAATATTACATCTTGTTCAACCCAAGATAATTCTTGGTATCTTGATTTTGGAGCTACTCACAACATGTCTCACTCAAAAAACAGTTTGATTTCTTATGAACCTTATGTTATACCCAAAAAAAGTGTATCTTCATGATAACTCCATCCAAGATATACTCAAGTTTGATGTCAAGTGACTGTTTGGCTTCCTCAAGGTGTATCAAAAATTATGAAAAGTGTTTGCAGGTATCAGGCTTAACGAGAAACCTGTTCTCCATCAAGCAGCTAGACCTAGAGTGAGGATTTACTTTAAAGAATAATAACATTGTATTTTGTACAATCCTCAAGGAAATTTAATTGCAAATTACCCCTTGATAGAAAATTTTTATAAACTTGGAGTTATAGTTTTTCCCCTCTCAAATCAGCGCCTACCCTATTGTTCATTTTCATCATTATGATTTATGGTACAGAAGATAAGGTCATATAAGCACTGATAGACTCCATTTGCTATTTTTGAAAGATATGGTTGCAGATGTCCCAAATTACACTATCAAACACCAGCTTTCTCAATGCACCACTTGTTTATATGGGAAGCAATCCCAATAACAATTCTATACCAATCTTGCTACTCAAGCCAAGGAGTTACTTAGTCCCATTCATGTGGACATATGTGGTCCTATATCTCCTCCTACCCATTTTGGTTATCAATACTTTATTTTATTTATCAATGATTTTTCTTGATATTGTCTTCTATACCTCATGTAGAAAAAATAAGAGGCTTTAACCTATTTTACTCAGTACTTTACCAATGTTGAGACACATTATTTTCTTGCAAAAATCAAAAGACTACAATGCGACAATGCTAGAGAATACAAAAGTGTTGCAACTGCTGTTCAATAGAACCAAATCAAAGGCTTTAACCTATTTACTGTGTATTTTACCAATGTAGAGACACATTATTTTCTTGAAAAATCAAAATGATACAATGTGACAATGCTAGAAAATACAATAGTGTTTAACAACTACTCTTCTTCAAAAGGAATTAAGCGGCAAGTTTTGGGGCCTTACACTCAGCCAAACGGAATGTCAAGATGAAAGAACTGCACACTTTTCAATGCAGCATTTTGTCTCCTATATGGGTAAAATTTACCCTAGACCTATTGGGGAGAAGACATAATCACAAACTATTCACAAAATTGCTACCCAAGTAAAGTACTTTCTTCCAAACATACCTCCTTTGAAATATGGTTTGAACACAAGCCTTCTTTAAAACACTTATGAGTGTTTGACAGCCTTGATTTTGCCCATATTAATGACAACATGTGCTGTAAACTTGATTTTCATGTAATAGCATGTCTTTTCATGGGATACAAAGAAGAAAGACAAGGGTATTGATTGGAATGTAAAAGTGATAATAAAGCATCATTTTGAGAGATGTTATGATTCTCAAAGATTGAGTTCGCACCGGTCAATAGAGTCATCTACTTCTTCCCATGGGGATGAAAATTCTACTCTTTGAATGGATCCTTTGGTTCTTTCAAGCCTGTCCTCATCCTAGTGTTCTTTTATCCCCTCCCTCAAATTTACCTACTTCAGTGGGATGCCTCCAACTTCTATCAGTTTGCAGCCAACTTCTTGACCCTCTAATCCCACAATAGTGTTCATATAGTATTGATCCCTCCCATTTCTCCTTCTTCTCCTATGAGAGGACATACTAGTTTGTATTATCAAAGATAAACCAAGACCTCCCTCTATTTCTTTTCTTGATCCCCTTTCTCCAATGCATGCACTCAAACATAGCTCTTGCACTTGCATGAAAAATGGGCTTCTCAATCTACTCTTCATTCTTTCAGCAAACCTTCTACCTACAATGCAATTATTTTTATATCTTATGCAAAGAATTGGAAAGATGCTATCCATGTTGAGTTACAAAACATGGCTATAATGCAAGCATGAGCCTTGGTCTCTTTACTTGCTGGCCGGACTACTATTGGTTGTCAGTGGGTCTTCAAAATCATACCTACTATCATTGGCCAAATCCAAACATATAAAGCTCATTTGGTGGCAAAGCAATTTACTCAGATCCTAGGCATTGACTACATTGAGATCTTCTATCCAATTGTTAAGCTCCAATTATTGCAGATTTTATCTGCCTTGGTTGTGTACTTTGATCTAGAGCAATCAAGTGGATGTTGTTATAACTTTTCTCTACAGAAAAATTTGTGAGAAAATTTACATGGCTCTTCTTGAAGGTTTAATAATATATGATCCTACTCTTATTTGCTTGCTTAATGAATTGATTTATGGTTTTAAGCAATCAACATGCTTGTGGAATGAATGTCTACATTATGCTTTATTGGCTCTATAATTAACAACAATATCTATGTTCTTTGAAAAGATTTGCCATGCTCATTTTGGCATTATATGTTGAAGACCTAATATTGGCTACCATAAATCTTGTGTTACTCCGAGAGTTAAAGGTTTACTTGATTAGGAGTTTAAAATGACAGACTTGGGTGAATCTTTTCATGTCCTTGGTATTCATCTCCAACAAGATAGAAAACAAGGAAGGTTGAAGATCAATCAAACTAGTTACATTCAAAATAAGTTTGAACAATTCAATTTGTTAAATTCTAAACCTATCTTGACTCATGTTGCTCATTGCTTGTCTTTGAGTTTTGATCAATCACCCTCTACCCAAGCTGAAATTGACTTATAAAGACCATTCCCTATCAAAGTGCTATTTGCAGTTTAATGTGTGCAATGATTTGTTCTTGACCTGATATTGCCTATTCAATAAGTACTATTGCTCAATACATGTCCAATCCTAGACTTGCACATTAGGAAGAAATTAAACATGTTTAGCTATTTACAAGGGGCTTTAAATTTTTCTCTCAAATATAATCATAAAGGTTTAACTCTATATCTATAGACATTTTCAGATTCTGCATATGGTTACAACAGTTATTGCTCCTCAAAGGAGGAGCAGTAAGACGACATATAAGAAACAAAAGTCACTTGCTTTTTTGAGTATTGAAGTTGAGTACATGATTTTAATCAAAGAAAGCACAGAAAATAAGGATCTTTTGTGAAAACAAGAGCAGAATAGTTAGCACTTTTACTAACAAGAATCATGAAGAACCAAGCATATTGATATCCAATATCATTGCATCAAAGATCAATTTCTCAATGGAGAAATCAGTATAAGTTATTTACCTACTAAAGACATGTGTGATGATGTATTGACAAAGGGTTTACCTTAAGGACTTCACCAAAAGCATATCTCTACAATAGGAATGAGATGATGCTAAAATTCCCAATTGGGTGGGAGTGTTAGATTAGCAACTAATTATTTTAGCATCTTCATGGATCATAAGATCTTGATTAGTATGATCAGGAGATCTCAAATAGGATTATATTTAGCCAGTCATGTTTTTTCATATTGAAAAAATGTCTTGTGTTTTTTTGACTTTGTGAGGTTCTAAATTTTATGTTCACAAAACATGAACATTTTGGGTAATACTATTATGTTTTAATAGTGTTGTGAAGTTCTCTCTCTCTCATTGTCTAATTTTCTCACAAATCCATCTTTGGAGATCACACTTGTGGAAAACTAGGAGAATGCAATTCTCCCAAATTTGAGGTATTTGAAGTCCCTTTTCCCACAATATGAAAAATAGTGTCTAGAAATGCAAGATTGCATGGATTTGGTAAAAAAGATGCGCACTAGTTTCTACAACCATAAAGCAACTACAAAGTTGATATAAAGAAACCTTGACAAGGCAAAGGTAGATATGGATATAGTTACTAAACTTGAAGCCAAAATGGCTAAAAATATTTTCAAGCTATGAAAGAAGACCAATGAACATGGTTGAAGAACATCAATCATCTAATAATAACTACAATAAATCTTGAAGGCATGCCATATAGAGGAAGAAGACCATAAGTAGAGTAATGACTGGTTGAAGAAGAAGTTGGACTCAATTGAGAGGAGATATAGAGTGGCAGTGGAATTTAAGTTAAATGTAGGAGCAACACTTCATCAAGTATGAAAGCAAAGAGATGTAACACTAACTTTAATAAAAGGAGAGTTGATGGTTGCCAAGTTCTAAAAATTTGGGAGTTGGAGGAAAGGCCAAAGGACGTTGATATTGCAAGACCTTCACAATTGGGACTGTTTTGGCCATTGGAGAAGAATGAGTAACAATGCATGTAAAATTTGCTACATTGGCAAATAGAAGAAGGCAATAGTAAAAAGGAGAATATGTTTTGACAAGAGTGAGTTGTCAAAGATGGAGATGTTAGATGCAATCATTATTGAGTTCTCAAAGTACAATGTGTCAAAAGGTAAATTAAAAGGACTCAAGTTGCATTGGCTTATGCATGATAAACCAAAATCAATCTTTGCATATAGTAGAAAATAGAATTAGGACATGAAATGCAATGCACAATTGTAGAAAATAAGGAGAACCTTAGATTATAACTATTGACTTCAATTGTAGGTTAGAGATGATAACTAAAAAGGAGGGAAAAAATCATCCTTTGTTGAAGGTTGTCTTAGTAAGCATAGTCTTAAGTAATGGAGTTTATTTTACTTTGGGACATTTAAATATTTTAGGTAGTTATTTTTGCAAGAGGATAGTTTTCTTTTGTGGAAGTTAGATGACTTAGATGTAGTTAAATAGTTTTAAGAGCGTACTTTCTAGAAGATGGCTTTGCTATCTAAGCTATAGCCCAAAGTGGCTTTTGGTTTAGTTCAAAAATAGAGAGTGAATAAAGTGAAAGAGCTGAAGCTCTTCATTGCTTATTTGATTCTCTTTGTTAAGCATGTATAAATTTGGCCTATGTGAGTATTGATAAATCTTTGTAGTAAGCATTGCTAAGTGTTTTATGTGTTTTTTTATAAGTATCTATATAAGTCATCTATGGACAATGCCTTGCTGGGACCTTCAAGTGCTATAGCACAATAATTAATAAAAGAGATGCATATATAAAGACTACATCTTTGGATAAAGTCAGATCTATGTGAAGATATGTCCCTCCAGCAAAGGGTAGAACATGCACCTTCAAAGAAGATGTTGACTTTGCAAGGATGAAAATCTTTGGACTGATTAATCAATTTCAGAAGTTGTACAAATTTATTATGTATGATTGTGAGTTTTCTTTTATAATTCTTCTGTTGTGCATATTTGTAGTAACATTACACTCTTTAAGGACTAATTTTTGCCCCGAAAGGTTAAATAGGTAACAATAAAGAACAATAAGTGACACTTTACTTTGTATTGATTCATTTGGCTATCTTCATGAGATCATCTATTTTTGTTAAAAAAAATAAATCAAATTTGAGTAATTCAATAGGAAACATATCAAATACATAAAGATATGGTTCAAAAGTAAATAAATACAAAGGATATTTTCATATGTTGTCATTATTATCATTTGTTTAAATTCTTGGGGCAAAACCAATCATACAAGAGTGAAATGACATCAAGAAGGTGCACTATAAGAATAAAATAGAAAATTGACAATCAAAAAGAGTAAATTCCAATGCATCCTTGAGAGGTGATGTTTCAGTCCAAGGATATTAACTCCAAAGACAATAGTCCAAGTTTTCCTTCCAAAGGCACATATTTTACCCTATCTTCCTATGGCACATGTCTCATACCAGTTCTGAATTTGCCACAAAGGTATTTTATTTACATGCACTTTCATTGATTACCATCAATACTACAAAACTTCACAAGTCTTATCAAGATATTTCTTCCATATGATTGCTTCAAGCACCAAGGATCAAACACACAAGGCACAAAGCAATTCTTATTACAAAGGTTCATCACTACAAAAACAAACAAAGATACAAATGCTTACCAAGGAAATTATAAAAGCAACAAAGAGCTTTTGATTTTTCACTTTATTCATTCTTGATTGAACATATGCACTTCAAATGCACAATTCAAATAGCTGATGCATGTGGATGTAATAAGCTAAAATGTCTAGAAACTAAATACTCAAATTGTCAAAACCAATTTATTATGCTATTGTGAAACTGACTGAATTGGAAGTAAAACTAACTTTCCTTCCAAAGGACTACTAACAACTACCTTATCTAAGTTTATTGAGATCTCAAATAACTATAGCTTAAGATTCTCCTTAGTCTTTGTTTTGATTGTTGAATCTTATATGCAAGCTACATTGCTACCTCTTCCCATTTCTCTCCTTTTTCATGTTATTAACTTAATCTTAAGCTCTTTCAGCTCATACACTAAGCAAGTGCATCAATATGGAATTTACAAACAAATTTGTTGAGACTAAGGAGGTGACAAATAGGCCAAATTAGCCAGGAATTATAGGAATGTTCTAGAAGCTTCTTGGTACCTTCCAAGTATTGGGTAACTTATATGCCAAGTAGGTGACTTCTAGAAGAAAGCTTCTTGGAAAGCTTATTGACTAGCTTAGCTTGTAGGCCAAGTAAATGGCCTCTAGAATGAAATTTAGCTTGCACTTTTAGAAGGTGGCTTTTAGGAAGCTTTTTGAGAAATTCCAAGAGCCTTTTATGTTTTTTAGGAATACCAAAGCCCAAGATTTTGCTAGGCATTTGGAGTTTACCTCATTCAAAAGCCCTAATGTGATCTTTCATTCTAGTCTTCCATTCTACTATTTCTTGCTTTGGTTGTTGACATTGGTGTTAGAGTAAGAATGGGATAGATAGAATTTATGGACCACCAAATCCATTTTTCTCAAACCATTAGGGTTTTTATGTCCATGTTCTACCCAAACATCATTTCACATAGTTCATCGTCTCATGCTTTGGGTAGAATGTTTTGAATATAATCACCTTATCTAATAAACCTTTGATATTTCCAATTATAACTTACAAAGAGTGGTAGACATGTTGCATTTACATGTTAACAAAGATAATTGCAGGTAATTTGACAAATTAGTAGCCATAGCAACAATGCCCAAAGTTATCATTGCTATATAGCAACAAATCAAGTACCTTATTTGATTGTTGGAAGAAAGAGATCATCAAAGATAAGAGCATGTAGAGAGAGAGAGAACCATTTTGAGAAGAAGAGAAGAAAAATCTAAAATTTGAAGCCTAAGTTTTTGAAGGCAACAACCTCTCAAGTGTAGCAAAGAATTTTGTGTTTGATTGCAAATGTTATGTTCAAGTTACAAATCTTGAAAATGAATGGAGATAGTTTCTTTTGGCTTCAAGCTAATTGGATGGAGTGGCAAAACTATGGTGACAATTTTGAGTGGAGCAAGTTGAATGGTAGTTTTTTACGCTAATCTTAAAATGGGAAGAATTCAAGAGTGAAATAATTAAGAGATTCTAACCTATAAATGATGTATGAGTTGCACAAGCTAAATTGGAAAAATTGAAACAAACTAGTTCTATGAAAAGCTACATCACTCAAATTTAAAACACCACAATTAAAATTCTATATGTACTAGAAGATGAAGCTCTAAATTGATTTGTGAGAGGCTTGAAGTCATGTAACAAAATGAAAGTGACCATATAGGAGCCCAAACACTTGGCTGAGTGCTTTGATTCCTTAGTTGCCACAACTTGGCTTTGACCTCCAACCTTCATAGAACCTGCCAATACACTACAAATAAGTGGAGGAGTTGGGACCAATAGAGATTGATGTCATCCAATGGTCCACTACGTACTATAGATAGGGAGAGATTGAAAAAAATGGTGGTTGCTTTTATTGTTGCCAACTTGGATATTGCATTGTTGAATGTACACTGAAGAATGGACGACCTTGAAAAATTGCCCAAATGGAGTTTGTAGAGCTCAATGATGAAATAAAAAATCCTAATAGGAGATATTGAGTCACTTATTCTGAACTTGATTGGTTCCACTAGGATTGAAAGCTTGATCTATGCAAGTTTGCTTCACTTGCAAGATATGATATTTGATTGTGGTTGTTGGATTTTGGTTGACTTTAGAAATTTAGGAATTGCATGTCCATGCAATCAGCAAAGAAATTATATACACCTATGAAGCCAATATTTAGAAGTAGATTGATGACAATAGATGGTAGAAAAGGTTTTTCATTCTTTACCTCATACCCTATTACATTCAAAATTGGGAAGGAGATTTTGGAAGGTATGAGGTTTGTAGTAACACCTCTACACTATGATGTCATTCTAGATCTTCCTTGGCTTGAAAATCATAAGGTTCAATTTCATTGGATATGATGACAAATTCAAGTTCAACACCAAAGGTTAGAATTAACGATTAGGTTATCTACACCTTTGAACAAGATACCTAAGAATAGTCAATCCCAAGATGAAAAATTTGTTAGTAAAATAGCCATAGAGCAAGCTTTGGAGTGAAGATATTTTTTTTTCTATAGTGCCAATCAAGTTGATTGAAGATGGAGATTTGATGAGAGCTAGAAGTCTCACCAACCAATGGTTGACCAAATAGTTCTATAGTTTACAGATGTGTTCCTGGATGATTTTCCAAAGGAATCACCCTTCAATCGTGGTATGCCCTTCAATATCAAGTTATTGTCAAGAAGTACACTAATGAGTAGATCAACAGCTTGCACCAAAGGAGTTGAAAAGCTTCAAACAACATTGATGGAGTTGTTGGAGAAGGATTTTATACGACATAGTACATCTCCTTGGGGAGCACCAACACTATTCATCCCAAAGAAGGATGGAGGACTTTTCTTTTATATTGACTACCATGGCCTCAAATTTTTTTTTTGTGAAGAATGCATATACTTTGCCTTGAGTTCATTACTTGCTAGATCAATTGAAAGGAACACAATAATTCTCGAAGTTAGATCTTCAAAGTGGCTATTGGAAAATTCCCATTGATAGGGAAGATGTGCAAAATATTACCTTCTATACAAGGTATGGGCATTTTGAATAGAGAGTTCTACCTTTTGGGTTCACTCATGCTCTAGGGGTCTTCATAGATCATATGCATCAAGTACTGGATGGACTATTGGATTGGTACATGGTGGTGTTATTGGATGATATTTTAATCCATAGCAAGACACAAGCAAAACACATGAATTGTATATGAGAAGTCCTAAGATGACTACATCAATGTAAGTTTTATTGCAAGAAATCAAAGTGTGCCTTTTGGCAACAAGAAGTTACCTTCTTGGGTCATAAGGTTTCATTGGAGGGGATCAAGATGGAAGAGGAGAAAATTAAGGCCATTTTTGATTGGCCTACTCTAAGGATACCACATAAATGTAGGCATTTAAAGCATTGACAAGTTTTTACTAATAGTTCATCCACTTCTATGCTCATGAAGCCACACTATTGACCAATCCATTAGGGAAGGTCTAAAGCTTTCATTGGACCACCAAGCAAAAAGAGGCATTCATGAAACTAAAGCAAATGATGTCTTAATGAGCAATCCTCCAACCATATGATCCTCAACTACCTTGTGTGATTGAGTTTGATGCTTCTAACTTTGCAATTGGAGTGGTGTTGTAGTAAGAATTTCTAGATGAGGTACATCCCATCCGTTGTGTCTTGCCAACTAAACATCTCAAAAAGGCATTAATCTACTTGGGATCAAGAACAACTAGCATTGATATATGCCACAAGGTATAGAGGCATTATCTTTGGAGAAATAAATGATCATGCACATGGATCACAAGCCTATGTTGCAGATATTGTATATGAAGTACATGAAGAGTCAACATCATTGATGAGAAGAACAACAAAAATTGTTGGACATCAAGCTTGAGTACAAACCCAAAAAATTCCATGTCATCCCCAATGCCCTATCATGATGACCAGATTTGAAGACTCTTCATGAATCTCTCATTACATCAATAACTACAACAATGTCAATTGACTCAAAGGTCCAAATTGAGTTAAGAATCACTTTATAGCAAGATCTCTTTTTCCAATTAGTACAAGGTCATCTTGTAGCACATGAAAAAGAGTACCTTTTCAGTTAAAGATGGACTTTTATGTTGCAAGAACTGCATCTATGTTCCAACTTTAGGTGATCTACACTTGATCTTTAGGTGATCTACACTTGGGATGATTTCAAGAGGCGCATGAATTACTAACTGCAGGACATATGGGGGTAGACAAGACCTTGAGTACTCTATAATGACAACGGTGGTGGCCAAACATGGCATGTGAAGTTCAAGTCTTTGTTGGATCTTGTGAGAGTTGCCTATGCAACAAAGCTAGCAACCAAAAACCAGGTGGAATTCTCCAACCACTTCCCATCCTGTGTACTCAATGGGAAGATGTGAACTTAGATCTCAACACATCCTTGCCAAGGACAAAGTGAGGTCATCCAAAAATTGTGGTGTTTGTTGATAAGCTTAGTAAGAAAATCCATTTTGCACAAACCTCTAATACAATATATGCTCCAACATTGGTCCATATTTACTTTGACAATGTCTTCAAGCATCATGGGATACCTTGTGTACTCATCTTTGACCATGATCCTTCATTCACCAATAAATTTTGCTAAGCATTCTTCAAGCTACTTGGCACCAAACTTACTTTTTTCATAACATATCATCCTCAAACTGATGGGCAAACTGAACATGAAAATTGCACCTTGGAGGATATGCTTTGTGCCTTTATCAACATTTACCATATCAATTTGGATGAATGTCTTATGGCTATTGAGTTTGCCTCCAATTCCTCCAAGCAAGCAAGCACCATATTCTCTTCTTCTGTAATTTTGGCCAAGATCCATTTGTTCCAGATTCACTCCTTGCTCCCTCATGATCTTTTATTCCTCATACTTCCACCTTCTTGTTCACAATAACTCACTCCCTACAAGAAGCCAAATCTCATCTCCTTGTTGCTCAAAATTATTGAAAGCAATATGCGGATCAAAATTTTTGTGGTCTCATCTTTAAACTAAATAATAAGATCATGATTTCTTCTAGTAACCCACTCCTCTCACTTGGTACCCAAATTGATAAATTTACTCTTAATTAGATAGGTCCATTTGATGTCACCCAAAATATTTCTCCTATTGCATATAGACTTGCCTAGCCTAGTCATATGAAAATCTACCCTATCTTTCATGTTTCAAAGTTAAAACCCTTGTTTCTAATCCATCTTCCTTTTCCACTTGTGTCCAACTTCCTCTTCCTCCCATCCTTTCAAATGATCATGAAGAGTATCAAATTGATTGTATCCTTGCACATTGCAACATTCAATGTGGCCACCAACATCACATTGAGTACAAAGTCCTTTGGGAAAGGTAACCCCTTCATGATGTCACCTAGGAGCCTCTTTCTCATCTCCACAATGCAAAAATGGCCATCCAAGCGTTTGAAGCTTCCATGATGATGAGGATGTCACCAACTAGAGGTGGGGGAATATATAAAGATATGGAGTTTACTAACATTTTAATCAAGACCAAAAAAGTAGTACATATGCCAAATTAGCCAAGAATTAAAATAATGTTCTAGAAGCATCTAGAAAGATTCATGGTATCTTCCAAGTATTGAGTAATATATATGCCAAGTAGATAAATCCTAAGAGGAAACTTCTTTGGGCGCTTCCCGACTAGCTTAGCTTGCACACCAAGTAGGAGACCTTTGGAAGGAAGCTTCTTGAGAAGCTTCCCAAGAGCATTATATTTTTCCCATAAATACCAAAGCCCAAGCTCATGCTATGTATTTGGATTTTACCTCATTCACTTGTCTCAATGTAATCTTTCACGCCGGTCTTCCATTCTCCTATTTCTCTCATTGCTCTTTTAAAACAAGTATATCCTACATATCCATTAAGTATTACCACAAGTCTATTATATATTATCTAGCTATTTCTCCCCATGAAGAAGAAGTTCTTTCCAAAGGAACACACTCCTTTGTAATTTTTTGTATCCCCAATCCTTCTTCAACTATCAAGATGGTTATAAGTCTTGAGACCCCTATGATTGATAGCTACCTAGACCCTTGATCTCTCCTTCAAATCTTAGATGTGGAAAGTAGCTTGTTCAATTTTGCCTTTAAGCTACAAAATCTCTGCATCATTCACTTTTTTGACATCATAGAGCTCAATCTCCATCATCCTCTTTATAGTCCCCTTGTCAAGTTCACCACCAAGGAGTCCGCTGCTTGCTAAACATATGTATTCACCTTCTAAAGGTGATTGATCTTATCTTGCATTTTCTTTAATTGAAGTAGTTGTGAATCCACCATCCCAACTCAATCATTGGTTTTTTCTTGTAGCTCTAGTTCTTTCTCAATGTTTCTTCAGCCAAGCACTTATCCCTCAAGTATTGCCTTGAACTATTTGACCTCCTTCTTCACAAGTGGAACTTCTTCTTGATAAGTTGGCAATGCAACATAGATCTATCTTACTAGGTCATTCAAATTTTGCTACTCTGACCACTCACCTTGCATACCTTGGGTGTGCTTCTTGCAAGAACATTATCGCACGAATAATGTTATTCTTGCAAAAGGCATACCCAAGGTAAGCATTCTCCCTATAATGGAAATTATAGGTTCATTAAGTGTCCCTATAATGGATATCTTTGAAGGTCCTTGCCTTACCAAAGGAATGGTTTTACCTTTTGCTCATACATACTCCATTTGCAATAAAGATCTAAGAGCATGATCGGAAAAACTCAAGATATCATTATAATGCATAGTGTTGACCTTTGAAATTTAATATTTGTGTGTTTTCTCTATTGGATATAGCTTCAAATTAGGTAGTGAACCACTTACATTCTATGTCTTCTTGGCTAGATTGTATATTCTCGTTGTTTAGTTAATTGTAGTTAGTTCTAATAAAGAGGCTATATGCAATATTATAAAAGTAAGTCCATCCTAAGTGCTTCAATAGAAGACTCTATTTTAAGGATGACTTATGGATTGGAGTCCAAACCACCAACCCAAGATGAACTCCAAATTTTAAGACTCTTCATATGAGCTTGAAAAGGAAGTAAGGAGACAAAGCAAAGAAGCCATGCAAGCAATAACTCATGGAAAAAAAAGGGAGCTATAGCTATAGCCTTGGTCCAGATTTATACACTCAAGCTTAATAAAAAAGAGTTATGATAAAAGAAAGAAGGAGAAGAGGAAAATATTTCAAGGAGAAAGACTATATAATGCTCTTTGTTTTCATTCATAACAAGTTAGCAAGGATGTTTCCCCATAAGTATTTTTATTCTTGTACCAGAGAAAAATCTATAGTAATTATAGGTATGATATTAAGGACATTGAAGGTAGGTGCTTGAATAAAGTCAAATATAAGCACCATTGAAAAAGTTTAATTAAAGTGATATCTCACTCTGAGTAGATACTAAAACTTAGTCTAAGGGTAAATGTAACACCACAAGATGTACATTGGCTAGTAGTATTTGGTTAGTATGGCATCAATTATAACTGGTTAAGCTACTTAGTTTAGCTAAATGAGGAGAAGGAGAAATATAAAATATCTACTTGTTAGATACTTAATAGACCTCTTGGTGAATTTTAACTTATATATAATTTTTTCATCAAAGTTGGACCTACTAGAAGAGTTTTATATTAGAGGGGGACTTATAAGGGATTTTATATTGGATGATGTTGCACAAGGACTCACATCTTGGACCTTTGATGGTCAAATTGACTTGGAATATAAGATATATGAAAATAATTTTGGCTTTAATTAGTTAGATAACCTTTGGCAATAGGAATATGTAAAGTTAGGTAGATTTGACTTGACCTTGAAATATAGTATAAATTTTACTGAGGAGAAGGTCTTAGATATCTAAGAAATATTCTTGAAAACTTCTGAAGGGAGATATATGAGGCTAAAAACCCACGTGAATGTTTATTGGAAGATTCTTTACTTAGAATAACTCATGTAATATGGATATTTTACCAATTTACCAAGGTAGTTATTGTGGTAACTTTGATGAATATGTAAAGAAGAGTTATGGAGAGGAATCCATTTGGAGCATACAGTAAGTGGAGAAAGAGACTTTGTGAATACCACCTAAACTATTATCATTGTTGATCTTGCACAAACCTCTATCTCTAAAGGATACTCTTGTGAGTATGTAAGGAGGATCTTCTATGTTGAAATTGGTGAAATCTTCCCTTATGGACTATTTTGGAGTAGCTTTGGTATAAGGAAGTGAATGAATGATTTGTGGGGTGTATAAATGTTTTTAATCCTTCATGGTGCTGAAAACCAATTACTTCTAGCACATGGGTGCACAAGCAAACTATCCAAAGTGGTTTCCTTTAGGTGAGAGATAGGCTTTGCACAATTTTGTTTTGCAGCCCAAGTTGTAATCATTTATTGCTAAAAAGAAAGACTATAGAACACAAAATCAAACAATGCCTTTCACCACATTAATTGAATTTTATGTTGCTTTCAATTGTTTGAAATCTTGATTTCAGATTTCTCTTATTAGTGTTATATTTTGTCCTTAGTTTCTAAAACTCCTTGTTTTATTTTGGTGGACTTAGCAACAAAAAAACCTGTTATCTAAGAAATTAAAATAGTGATAAGCTTGTCTCTTATCTAAGTGTATGTCTAGTAATACATTTTTTGCACTTTTTGCTAAAAGATGTGCAATACTCAAGGAAAATGCTAACAAAGTAAGTACATTTGCAAATTTTAGAATTTTTAAGTACTACACTCACTAAAGCTTCTCCTTCCTCCCATAATTGAAAGACCTCATGTGCCATGTCATTGTTTAGCTTCTTTTCACCCACATTTAGTGCATGTACCTTGGCTAACTCTTTGTGCACCTTTTCTTTCTCTCAATTTACTCCTTGTGATGTGCAATGAAGATGTTTGAGTAGAGTGGAGTAATCCATGATTTCTCCATGCAGCTCTTGGTATGATGGAAGCATTTTCTCCATCATCTCTAGTGCTAATACCACCCTGTGGATGACCAGCTTGGAAAGAGGTATTAATTCAATGGAGTGTTGGTCTCTTTGGCTTGATTCTGCACCTCCCTCCTTCCTCATAGGCACCAAAGACTCTCTTTCATCTTTTTATATGTTGATGACGAAGGTAGGTTCTTTGCCCTCTCCCTATTCTATTTGGCCAAAGTCTTGAGCATCTTTGGCCCTGGACATCCTGTTGTCTTGGATTTCTCCTCTCATCAAGCCAGACTCTTTGGCCTTCTTTTTTTTCTTGGCCTCCAACACTGCTTTAGCTTGCAGCACTCCTTTGTCTTGGATTATACTTCCATCTTTGGGTTGTAATGTAACATGCCCCAATTTGGCTGCAAGCATTCTTTCTTCTTTCTTCCAACCCAAGAGACTAGCTTCTTCATCATTTCTCCCCAATAGCAATGTAATTCCTGTGGCAAGAGAGCTAATTATAGCCCTCCATGGCTTCTTGGTGGTGGTAGACTAAGCCTCTCCGCCTTCATTTTCATCCTTATTTGTGTCCAAGAGACAATTATCTTGGTGTAGGACTCCTTGCTAGCTATTGGTATGATTGCATCTTGTTGTCTAATGTGATTCTCTTCTTCTTGATGGGTGGCAAGTTCATCTTCTTCCTCATCTTTCTCTTCTTCCTAGGCAAGTTTGTCTTTCTCTGCATCACATTTGGCTTCATCCATTGAGTTTTTGGTCACTAGTGTTTGCCTTGTCCTCTTCTTGGTCTTTACCTTTGGCATGGAAGGTGTTTTCTTCTTCTTCTTCTTCTTCTTTGCAGCTACCAAGATGTCCTTAGCTATCTCCTTGTATCTCTTCATCTTGTAGCGCAAGGTATTGTGGGCTTCATTTACATGAACAAATTTTCTAGGAAACAAAAAGGGTTCTACATTGTCTAATGTTGTCTCCTTCTACATCATCTTCAATTCTCTTGGATTGTCAAGTGTCCTTTGGGGAAGTGATGGTTGGGATACTTTCTCTTCTCTTTTAGCAAAAGGACATCCATCCTTATGTGAAAATGAAAAGCAAAAGGTGGATAGAAGGGTTATTCCTCCTTCTTCTTTCATGTCTCCTCTAGACTTGCACACACCTCCAAAGCATCTCCACCCAATTCATAGGCCTCCTTTCATACAAGGACTCAAAGAGTATTGCCTCATTGTAGTCCATTTGGACTTAAAGAACCTCATTATTGATTCAACAAGGGCTCCTAAGGTGGGGTCCTTATATTCAGGTATTAACCAATTATTGTTGGTCTTGTCCTAAAGGTAGCCATGAGCCATGCCTTCATGCTCACATTTAGGTGGGTCTACTACGTGTCAAAGGTTATGGTATTTGGGTGCAATTTTTCTGGTCTCAACAATCTCTGCCAATGCTCCTTAGTCTAAGAAAATATTTTTTCATGTAAGCTCTCTAGCATTGGATCCTTATTATCTTTGATGTCTTTGAGCATTGCATGATCTCTCAACTCCCAATTTCACAACAAGAATTCAAGCTTCTTGCTGCGGAGAAAATCTGCTCAACAGGGAATTGCCCACTTGGCCAATCTGGGCAACTTGAGAATGATATGAAGCACTCTTCTACAGTGCTTAGGTGCTCAGGATGCCATGTCCTTCACTTTCATCTCTAGGTAAGAAATATATTTGCAAAGATGCAACTCTAAGTTTCACAACTTCTTGACAAAGGTGGGGAGAGGTCCTACTTGGCTAAGGATCACACTTGTCTAATCTGAAAAAATGGAAAGGGCCTAGTCTGATATGAGTTTTATGGTGTAGGCCGAACCATTATGAATTTTTTCTCTCTATATGACACTTCTGGTCACCATAATTTTAAGCATGTTCTTATCTCAACATTCTTACTACTTTTGAGTGGCAATTTGGGGAGTAAGAGATTTGCCTTGGCTGTCAAAAGCTTCCAAACAGAAACTTGGTATGAGTGGTACTAACATTTGCTTAGCCACTTTGGCACTGCTGTGGGCACTAGTGAAGTCATAGTGCTTTATATGGAGGTTTACTATGAACGCCTTTTGCCTCCTTCTAGTATTTAGTTGTTTTAGGACTCATGCATTCATAGCACATGCCGCAAGATATTGTATCCAGTCCTCTAGTGCTTTGCTCTGCATCCTCCTAGAAGCCGTCCATAGAACAGTTTCTACTCTCATTTCCTCATACCCTGTCCTCTTGTAGGTGGTCTATTACTTGATGTATAATATTTCTTGACATACATGTTACTGATTACGAGACACTTACTGGGTACTTATTTTTTTTGCTTATCTCTTCTTGCATCTCCATGTGTTACCTCTATACTAGTTCACTGCACCCAATACACGAGAGATGTTTTGACTATATACTATTTCTCTGCACTCAATACTCGAGAGATGTTTTGGTAATGTCTTTACTCTGACTTATATTCAATTAGATAGTTCACTTGATCTCCACTTCCAATGTTGCAATTCATTTCGATTTGCTTATTTCATATTTATATCATATCATTTGAATATCATACATATTATTTGAAGTTTTAGTACATGTATTTTATAATATAAAGGTATAGTATCTCCATAGCAACTCTATGCCCCCAGAGTGCTAATAGTTGATTGTATAACTCTGATTCCGGTCGTGAAGCTAGCAATGATATCGATTATAGCTGTAATAGTTGCTTCCTTGCCCTTGACTAGGTTCCGATCCTATATCTCAGACCTTACCACTAGTACAAGGTCAGAGTACAAGTACCAGACAAGATAGTCCCTGAAGTCTTAATAGAGTTCACGGGCTGCGAACCAAGGAAGGGAGTATTCAAAGCAGAACCGAGGTCGGCCAGGACAAGCACTAGTAGCGGAATAGGTAACTTTCTAAACCAATGATGTGAAGTGGACCCAACAGCGGATAAATAAGGTCAAGGCTTGCTGAATTATGGATAAAATTGTAAACATTTAGTGCTAATTTTAGTATAGTCCCGGATGGCATGGACAATAACCAAAACACAACGAGACTCTCTGGGCTCAAATTATGTATAATCAAGGTGTCCTTCAACGTATCATGTGTTAATGTGTGTAACGTTGAGTCTGGTGTCTATGTGTATC
Source organism: Lunularia cruciata (assembly GCA_948567375.1). Lineage (NCBI taxonomy): Eukaryota > Viridiplantae > Streptophyta > Marchantiopsida > Lunulariales > Lunulariaceae > Lunularia > Lunularia cruciata. Next base: position 14,280,613 of record OX419758.1, read on the forward strand.
ACCTTGACTCTCCTCAAGAGTTCTTAAATTAGCAAGCCTGTAAGTTAAGCATAGTTGCCGTTTGGATGTCTAGATTCGGACTCCATCACCCATCTTGTAACCGAGCCTTGAATAGTTAGGCAGTTCGTGTTAACCTGTAGTGTGCTATATGCGAATGTCTGTGTCCATTTCAATTAAATAGACATCAGTGTCCTAAAATCCTCTAATCTCAACCAATAGACCATCTTGTTTAAGAGCTCAGTCCTTGGACTGAGCACACTCTCATTCTCACAAATATGGTACAGTACTGGTGCGGCGAAATCGTGGTTTTGTGAAATTAGCAAGAGTTTGGATCTCTTTCAGTTAGGAATTACGAAGTTACACCACCGTCAGATACAGTGTTGTGACTTCGTGAAGTTTGCGATGTTCTCATCGTCAAGTTCTCATATCGTGCCACAAGTGTCTAATCTAGTGAGAAAATCTTTACCAAGATTAGACAGGTTTCTCAATAATACCCTCGGACTGAAGCTAAAGTCCAGACTAATATGCCATTAGAAGTTTGCAGGCGCTCATTCTGGATCTGGACTAACTTCAGTAGATTCTTCACCAATTCGTATCCAGTACTCGATTCTAAGATTCCAGATTGTTGTTCCAGATTCTAATGTGTCGTTCTCCGGCACACAACACACTGGGTTCAACAGGTCTGCAATCTCACTTTATTTGTTTCATGCAGTGGAACACAGGCCAGTTCTTCAGTACGCATTGCACAATTTAATCTCCGATTTAACAATTAGCTTCCCAAGGGCCCGGTCCCCATTTCTGCAGATTGAATGAAGGATGTCAGTTCCTCAGAAGGATTAGAGGTTTGAACTTGGATCAGATGCTAGTAGCCCTATATTGTTCAGTGTCATCCTTTACCATCTTCGAGTGTAACCTCGAAGGGTTGATGCAGTTTAAATTTATACCGTGAGAACACTGTATTCATGATATAATAGCTCAATACAACTAACGCTTTATCTCACAGAGCATGTCACAGCTGTTTGTGTCCACCCAAAGCTTGAAACATCTAACTGCTGTAACGTGTGAGCTTTTACACAAGCACTACCGTAAGGATGCTGAGAATCTTACAGCCTAGATTCGTTTGATCACGGTTGAAGCAAATCACAGTTACTGTACTAGAGGTGCGCATATGCAGTACTCGACGAGCTTTAAGGTACATATGCCTCATAGGGCGATTGATATGGTGCGCATTCCTATCCTCTCTACGTCACTTAAGCTCTATTTCCAACAAAGATTGCCCGTTGTTGGTCATGGACCCGAGTAATTCGAACCCGTTGGAAGATCGAGTTTTCCAGCCATTGGCTTGCCATGGGTATGGCATCCCGTTATACCCGTTATACATGTCACTGTATGTCCCGGAGTCAGCTTTTCTAGATCCACTAACAACGACTGCACTCCACCAGTTCGAGTAAAGGTTGTAGTCGAAAGGCACAGACCACATTATTAGCAGTGTCTTGCTCTGGTTCTGCAATCCAAGCACATATCACTTAATATTCATCAAGAGGTCATGTGGCAACTGCATCTTCAATGCTTAATCAGAAATATGAATGAGCCATACATGATCATGAAAAACTAAAACTATCTTGAAACTGGGCTTTCTTCGGTTCGAAGCTTCATGGAGTCATCAAACAGGAAGGTCATCAGGATCTTCAAGAGCCCTTGATTGGATATGTTACCACGATATCGAAAGCAACAACACCAACAGTTCCCCTAGCAGTACTCTCTGTTTTGCGTGCACCCCACAACCCAGCCATCTGTGAAGGAAGTTCGTTGGGGGGTGGATTATCTGTAGTTCCACTACTGTAGTACACGCTGTTCAATCGGAGTTTGTACTGCAACACAAGAATGAGACAGTTGTTAGCTAACCAGCAAGCTCATCGAGTACGTCCAATTTGATGACAAGGTGCACGTGCATGAAACCATCAGGAAATATGAGCATAGATATCCATCTTGTAACAGATTCCATGATTTGTATGTTTATCAAGCAATTCCTGAAATAGATCCAACTTTATTTTCCAGTAGATCACGTTAACGGCAATGCCAAAGCTATAGCTACTTGAATAAGGTACTGCGTGCACCCGAGAATGGACTTACAGATGTGTAATTCTTCAGTCCGATTGCAATTTTCCGGGGTACGGCAAGAATACCGTCCAGGACCTTCTCAAGAAGAGTCAGTGCGAATTCTGCAACTGGAATTATCACAGCAGCGTTCATAAGCGGTTGAATATGTGGCTTTTCGCTTGAGACATCGACCGTCTCCTTGGCATCACCTTCCTCCCCACTTTTCGGTGGTGCTTCCTCTTCTCGATAAGGGTTTCCCTTGGTTCCCAGGACAGTTTCTGAGTTGCCAGTAGCCATGTTGGAAAGCAAACTACATCACAAGTCATCAGGATATGAATGTTAAAACGTCAGATCAACTTCAATCCAGCTGGGGAGGAAATTTAACCTGTTGAACGAGACGTACTTCAGATACGTTGGACTAAGCTTTCCCGCTAGATCCAGAAGACAATAGCTAGCTAACATCCGAAGGTCCACTTTCTTACAAGTAGCAACTACTCGTTAGTCATGCAATTTGTGTTTATCAGTCGCTTAAGTTACATTCGTTTGCACTCAACAACCACACGTGCATAGATTGCATGAATAACGGCATATGTGACCATTTGTAAGCAGAGTGAACTCTAGATCTGTAATATATTACAATCAGAAGGCCAGATCGTCGAGCGATGCTTGGAGGTTCAATCTTCGCGAAGAATTCAACTGAGACAACTAGCTTAAAGTGAAACAATGAGTCCATCGAAATTCTGATCTCACACAAGGAAATGACCGCAATGAGGAATGTGATAGATTTGTATAAGTCGGTTCTAAAGAGGCACCTCGAGTGTACTGAACGAAAATCAGAAGACTGCAATATGAGGATCTGATTGTAACAGCTCGGCGCGGCGATGATCATGCACAAGCAGACCCTACAATGCAATTTGTTGAGTCGGATCTGCAGAGAAGCTAGCCCTTCTTATATCGTGTCTCTGAGCGTGAGAAAAGCATATTTAGGCTAAAGTGATCATACATCAGCAGCATCATAACTTTACACCTTCCAGACAGTCCGGAGAAAGTACAAGGTGTGCATGCAGGTTGGTGAGTGACACATACTCGAATGTTTGCTGCCTCCCATATTAATAATGTGTATGAAAAATGCTCAGTTATCATGCACAGTATATCACATGAAAACAGTACATCATGTCACTGTACACACCTCGGACAAGGATACCTGAATAATATCACAAAAGTCCCCAGGAAAACACAGAAATTCCGATATCGAATTTGTACGTGGATACTTCAGGTGACTTGTCCCTCTCTGCTGCACTTCTCCTGGTCACCATCCAGTAGCAAAGAGGAAGGTCCGTGAGAAGGAATGGCCTCCAACTGCAAATTTGTATAAATTTCTCGAGATAATGGTCTAAGTTTGAAAGTGGAGCAGGTTGTAACAGCAGCCAACGACGGGCCCCATTCATGGGGGAGTCATGGTCAGATTGGACATGGATGGGTGCACGAGGAGCTCGTGGATACACGCGGATAAAAACCAAGCATCCACACCTCTCTGAATATGAAAAGAGGCATTGTTATCTGGATATTAAATCGCTGTACAACCCTCTAACCAGGAACCGAAGCTGCAGTACGACTCTTTTGGGTCGATGCGGCAAAAGTGTGGCCTTCTTTCATGAGTTGATAAGCAAGCGAGCTCTAGATGCTACGGAATCCAAGGCCTTGTGGTCCCGCTTCAATATTATAGTGTACAACTTGTCTTGCTAGAGCACTATATAAGAAGGTGTCTCAAAACAATCTTCAACAAACGGCGCAATTCATCTGGCGGTACATCCGTTGTCTCACCAAACTTCGAAGTCTTCATCTCACCTCCGGTAAGCATAGATAGTAGTCATTGATTTACGAGTTTCCTTCAACTTTTGTCAGCATCCGTGTGCATTGATGCTCATTCTCCACGATTACTTGCTGCATCTTCTTGTATGTACTGAGAAGAGTATTATGGTGATCAACAACTCAAGTGATTAAGAGGAAGTAGGAAGAATCTTCGTTTGTTTTGGTTCGTGTTGGCATTCTATTAATCCATAAGATATATTTGCTATGGAATTATATTATGTGCATTGATATACTCATTCGTATGCGTAAACTATTTTACCATCGACAGTTATCATGGCTACCGGCACCGCAGAACATGCGCTCGGAACAAAGGAGAACCCTCTCCGTGAAGAGGACGCACCACCGAAGGGTCAAGAGGAAGGGGACGCTAAGAAAACCGTCTCTGCACATGAGGTTGAGCAACACCAAGGAGAAGTGCGCTCTACGTCTAGAGCTCTCAAAGCTCCTTCAGCGGATGCGGTGATCCCAATAGCAGAGTTCACCCTGAACGTTCTCCAGAAGATCGTGGAAGGTATCATTGACGTGCCTCGAAAAATTGCTATTGGCCTCAAGAATTACACTAATGTAAGAGCCCCTTCCCCCACTGATTCATGTGTATCACCACCAAATTAATCACCCAGCTGCACAACGGAGAGGAATGCCATGCTAGAGCTGGGTGATCCCGCCAAGTTTGCCAGTTTCCGCTTCATGCCTAAGTGCAAATCATATCTGTGATTCTTGACATGCTCAACTGGCAGCGTTCTATTCAATCGAAATTTGGATATCCAAGTTGCGGAAATTTGACTGCTAGCTCACTAACATCCATGAATGCACGCTTGTCCAGTATAAGCTCCAATTTTCCGGATTGTACTTTGAGAGCGGAACGTCAGACACCAATCTGCCTTACGAGGTGGGTTCACAGATGGTTGGTTTGTGGGGTGGACGCAAGTCACAGAGTACTGCGAGAGGCACTGTTGGCGTTTACTCGTACAAGATCCTGGTAAGTACGCGATCACTTCCACTTGTGTTCTAGATCGATCGTCAAGTTTTAGCTCTAAGCAGTAAGTACGAGAAAGACACTGATTTGATATCTACAATTTCGTCACTCAATTGTTACCCACGACGGCCTACACTGTCGATAACTTTTACGGCATTTACAAATTTTACTGCTCGTTTGCAACAGAATCAAAACAAGACGATCATGGTTATGTGGTCGGTCCCATTCGACTACAATCTCTACTCCAACTGGTGGAGCGCAACTGTTGTTACCGGGTATAAAGAAGCCGACTCGAGCACATTCTACAACATGTACAACGGGTCGAATGGAATGCCTTACCCATGGCAAGCCAATGGCTGGAAGTCGCGAGATGCTAATGGATTCAAAATACTGGGCTCGATGACCAACAACGGACAATCTTTACTGGAAATAGAGCTCAAGTGAAGCTCATCAATCTAGTGCCGATCGCAGTGAGCTTGTCACGTGCACTCTGTCTCCGAAAATAGAGTGCACGTGACATACTTAAGTAGGACGACAGCGGCTGCAGTTGTCGTCGTCTCTATACTGTACCTCGCCCTTTGTGCATGTGCAGATATGGTTTAATAAAGGATCCAAATGGCGTTCACGAGCATGAGCACCATTTCGGATAAGCTTTTGTGCAACCCAATCCCAAATGCATGAATGTTCATATGTATATCAAGAAACTGGGTACGCGTTTTCGATTTCTTCACCTTCTTATTTTCAATTGAGTCTGCCAAACTTTGTCCTAAGATTATGATCATGTACAAATAATCGTACTTAATGAACGGCCAAGCCTTTCAAATATCATTAAGAAATTGCATCCTCTCGTTCATCTCTATCTGTTTGATGATGTTACCTGAAGATAGAAGGACGTATTAATCGTTCTAACGTGATCCAAAATCACTTAATGAACGTCAAAGCTTTGCAAGTGAAGAATAAAGTTCTATTAGAACCGTCATTCATAGAAATTCAATAAGAAATAACGACCACGTACTTCCACAATCAGTTACTTTAAGTGGTTGAAATAATTTGCTCAATATACGATATCAGAGATCTGCGATTGTTTACTAATTTCACAATGATAAATTATGAACATGATGATAAACACATCTCCCCAATCTTAGACCTTAGCAGATGGCTGCTCAGAATGTTTCCGACAAGGACTTCAGAAAATATTAAACAGAGTACCAATAATCTGATCATTTCACAGTATTCCAAAGATCACCTTTTACAAGTCAACCAGGCAGCCAAATCACGCCTATCAAGAGACAACCTACTGACTAAGTAACATTTCTCCTCTCCTGAGCTGAATTCAGCTCCTAATTGCCACGTGGCGTGATTGCAGGGACGCGATGGTGTTACGAACAAGAACTATGTAAAACATAGTTCTTGTTCAATCCATACAAATAACTACTAATTTTTTTTTTGACTTGATTTATGCTTAGTCTAGTAACAGTAACAAAATAGAACATTAATTGGCAGAGGACCCTTATTATTCTTCTCGACTGTGGCCACTTTTACAGAAGAAACGGTCCAGGTCTTCTGAAGGTGGGCACATTTCCACACAATCAATGCAAAGTAGAGAGTCCATAAAGTCACGTCCATATACTATACAGGTTGAGCAATTGCATTGCATTAACGAGTTCGAAGTCAGCTCTGCAAAGACTGGAAACCGTTGATTGTTCTGAACGTGTCTATTCATGGTCAACTTAAGCATGGCAACCCATTTCAGTTTATGTATATTTGAGGAGTATGTGTCCAGTATGGGACCCAATGGAGTGATCTGCTGCGAGTCGTTCCTTAGGTTCCGAATTGAACCCATGCTGGTTTGGGGGTCTAGATTTTGCTTCAGTTTGTAGCCCACAGGTTCATTGTGTTCCGTGCTTGGTCCCCCTCTTGCATTCCTCGGTGCTTTATAACCCTTTTCGCTTTACTCTTCTTTGTTGTTTTGTATTACTTTTCGCTTTAATTTTGGTACTTTGTAATCCTTTTTGCTTTCTTTCGTTCGAATATATATTTTAGTGTGACTTCATCTTACTTGCAGTCTCTGCGGATGGCGGTTTGGTCAAAGTAGGCGGTGGAAACTTTTTTGTGGGAGGGTGTCGAGGAGCATCGGATCTGCAATCCTAACTGCAAAATATAGGGTTACAGGCACGGTGCGCCACCAAATGCAGTCTACTTATAAGTGGGAGGAGTTATACCACCGCTTTTTGCATGTGCCCACTCGAGTGCCAGAAACCACACGATCGCATTCCATGTCAGTTATAGAGTCGAGAAAGTTATGCAATAAAATCCACGTCTTGAGATATTTTCTAGCTGACTCTTCAATAAAAAGAAGTGCAACTCAATATCAGACCAAAGCATCTATGGTCACTATATGTAATTGTTAAGAATATATATTTAATATGGATAGGTAAATTTTTTATTTTTTTTATTTTTTTTTAAAATAATTTATCTTTTCTAATTTATTTATTTATTATATCCATTTAAAATTAATATAATATTAATAAAAGAGAAATTTGAAATGCCTCTGTAATATTTTTATTTTGAAATATACCCAGAGATTTCATATAGAATTATAGTTCTCATAATTATAAATTGCACCATCCTTGTAAAACACTCCCCAAAATGTATCATTCTTGTATTTGTTATTCGATGTTCTGGTTTTGTTTCTTACTGCTACGCGAGTGTCAAGTTGCAGTATACCGATGTCCCGTAGGAAAACCGGTTTCTAAACCCCCTCCATTTCGATCCTTTTCTCTCGCCTCGCTTCTGATTTGAGCACCAGGTCTAAGTCTTTTTTCCCTCAGGAATCATAATTTGAGTAGAGGCATCCACTTATCATGATTATATATAATAGTCTATTTGTAATGCAACTGTAGATCTAGAACCCTTAACACATCCAGGAATGTATGGCTTGTAGGTGTATCTTACATTGTAGAGTGCATCCTATTTGCAATTATATGAACTTACATGGACATGTTTCAAAATAGTGAAAACTATTAGGGTGTTTATCAAATTTTCATTATAACTGCCAGATTTAAATAATATATTTTATTACTAAATTTTATCATATTTATTTTAGGGGGACACTAGGTAGACACCCCTATTTACTAATTTGACACATTTGTCAGAGTGTGCCAATGTAATTGGACCCTAAAATTTCCATTTTGCACTTTTGTGTATGTCTTTATCGTGCCCAAATTTTATTTCCCATTTTGCTCCGCTGATCTCAATGCTATCTACCTTAGGAGAAAGGGTTTTCATGACCAATCTGCACAAGGACCATATACTACACTCACATTCATCCAGTTTGGCAGGGATGTCAAATTAGGAACTAGGGGTGTTTCCCCAGCGGCCTTTTATTATTATAGTAAAATTCCTAAAAATTTTAATAAAATTTATTATTTATTTTTCTTAAATAATAATAAATTAGAACTCAAAACTTTTATTATAACTTAAATTCTATTCCATCACAAAGAATTTAAACTTGAGAAACTCTAAAAATTTCATTTATATTTGCTAGAAAGTCCGGGTAGTGTCTACATGAAAATATTGTTCATAGTACGATAATCCAATTCCGGAATAAAATGATAAGTAAAAAAATAAAAAATAATAAATGATTTAATAATAAATAAAATGCTAGAAAGTCCGGTATTGTCTAGATGAACTCAGTAGAGCAATGGACACACGCAATCTAAACTATATTACAAAATATGAGAGTGAGAGTGACACCCCTTGGGGCCTAACATGATAATCTCACTCACTCCTTGACAAATGTGTCAAACGCCGTCATCGCTCCATATAACTCCAAGGCTAGAGGAACAAAGAGGTAACCTCGCTGCATGCACTATACTTGGAGACCTTGCAACGTGTTGTTGCACTTGCCGCCCATCCATGGGGATCGGTAATCATTCCCTCCAAAACTGTATCCCGCGTAGGGTCCATAACCACGACATCCGCCACTATCACCTGATCATCTCGGACCAAGTATAAGTCTGCCCTGACACATGTCGGCTGCAAAGCATACAAATGCTCCCTCTAAGCCAGGTATCCACTCTCTCGTGCCATAGCAAACACTATGTCCCTAATGGCATCATGGGTAGCTATCCTTTGTCTTCCAAAAGGACACCGTGTCATGTGGACCGCTGCTGCATCTAGTGTAGAACCACAATCACAAGTGAGGAATGAAGATGCAGATGGGTGGACCAAACCTAGGCAAAACCTCATCGTTGTAGAGAAAGTAGTTGGTGCGAGTCGGGATGCCCTAATGCACTATCAAGCTAGGATCCAAGAGCTTGCACCCTTGCTAGAGCAAGAGCAAAGACATGCTCTAGTAGCCTGAGGACTAGATGAGTCAACTAAGAGAGAATGTTGCGACAATTGACATTGTCATACCATCAAGGAAGACCGTAAGCCTTTAGTCCAATCTGACAATAATGAAGCAAAAGGTGGAAAGTCCTCTTGCGCATGTGAGGATAGACTATCTCTCACCTGCCGCAATAATATCTGGAAAGAAAATGGTCCTCCCTCCACTTGTGTCACATAAGTCTCCAAAACGGCCAATCCATAGCCACAAAATGAGAGGAAAGTGGGGTGTCAAGAGAATCTAACTACCCAAAATTTTTATGGGTTCCATCTCCTCCATAGATAGCAAGCCAACCCCACCATATGAGATTAGCAAAGCTGTTTTTCTAAGTGCCAAATCCCTTGTCACACACTGAAATGTCCATGTTCCAATAATATCACCAAAGATTCCCATAATCCTCCTATCAAATGCTCTCAGACATGATAGGAAGGACAGTGAGGGGGGGAAGGACAGTGAGGGGGGGACTGTACGGATGAGGTAGGATGGTCGGTGAGAAATAGTGGAAGAGAGTATACCAAATGCCACATGCGGATCTCCTAGTAACGGAAGGTCATCCACATGGAGAATATCCTTTGCAAGTGCAATGTCTAAGAAGCGTGTGACAAAATCCTCGGATCCTATTGGCACTCTAAGAACACAAAGTCCATCTGTGGATGTGATACACCACTTTGGAAGGTCAAGGTGGGGAGGGAGACCTAAAGCGGACCATGCACTGCACTTTGACACATTGACTTTTAAGCCTACTAGACATAGCTCGGTAGTCAAGTAGTCAAAAGCCTACCTAATCTGATCTACATGGCCTACGATGTGTGTACACAACCTAGCATGGCCAAAGTAGTAGATAGGAGAGCTCTAAAGGGAGCCATGGCAAATAATGGTCCCCCCAAAGGATCTCCTTGATGTGTACAAACAGCTGACTCCAAGACGGTGACCCCCTCATATGAACCACCATGCTGGTAATAAAGGGAAGCACAAGAGCCATAAAAAGACCACACAAAAGGTATGAGACTCGTCAAGGATCCTTCAGCCTCCCTAAGCTCTCTAAAGATTGATGCACGTGAGACACTATCAAAAGCATTTCAACATCCACTTGTAGGACGACCCACTTCAGATGGATATCTAGGAGTGCTTCAATGCCTAGAGATATAGCCTCACATCCTCCAAGTATAGCTACTCCAAACTGATGTGGACTGAGGTGTTGTCAAAACTGAGAACAATGCTGAAGGACAGTGGTATGACTGACCAAATGCAAAAAGATCTCTCCAATACCAATTGGTCTAATGCCCATTGTGTCCTTCTCCATTGTGAGAAGTTGACTAACACCTAACACCTGACTAACAAATATAGGAATGTCTACTCTCGTTACTACCGCAGCCACTTGAAACAACTCGGTTAAACCACTAGAAGGATCATCTGCCTGGAAGTAATCTCTAAGGTGCTCATAGACCATCCCTGACAAGCCTCTTGAGGAAAGGCAAGGTGCAATGCACAATGCTTATGCAAATAGTGACATATCAAGACATAAAAGCTACTTAGGCTGATAATCTAAGACCTCTAGTGGTAGTCCCTCTATTGCTATAGGATGTAGTGAGCGTAGGGAAGAGATAGTCTCATCAATAGGACTTTCCATAGACAAAGGGTGTAGTGCTTGTGCTGCTCTACTAAACTCTCCCGCCTGACCCAATATCTTACACCGTCGTAATTGAGTGGACTCTATGGTATCTTATGGCGATGCTTATCTCCTAAATTGTGTAGCCCTAATAGACTCCTCCTGAAGGGCCACCCAATCCACTGCTCAGAATTGACAAAATCTAGCAGTCACCTCTCTTTGTCCTACACGTCCTCTTCTAACATAACAAAGACACCATCGAGGGAGTAAGAGGAATAGAAACCATGCTAACTTGTCCAAGGGATCACGTGCCAAACAATCAAGCGGTAGGCAAAAAGCCGGTCTAGCCTCATCATGGAGTGTGGGGGGTAGCCTATAGAATAGATGTGGACATGGAAAACTAGTCTCAAATAACACCAAAATGTAACCCGCTTGAGAAGCTAACCACTCCCACGACTCGATCGATATCCTTGGAACAATCAACAAAGGGATAGAAGAAGCATACATAATCTCGAGTGTCACTGATGTCGATGTGGTTGCTTGTTGCACATGGGCATCCCAAGTGGTCCAATCATAGTCCTTGTGTATCCTTCCCATATGGGTCTTTAGCCCTTGCGGAGTAAAGCGTAGATGACACATCGGGCATAGTGTATCCCGAGCCTCTCTAGGCGACCCCACATGGGAAGGTGTAGCCATGGCTAGCACAAGAATAATGATAGTAATGCATGATGATCCTCTTTATATCTCTCAATATCTGCAAAACAAAAACCCTTCACATCCCAACTCACATAAGAAAACAATCTCTCCAAACCCTAAAAACTATAAACTTTCATAACTTTCAATTTTTATCCCATGGAACTTAATCATGAAAACCAAGAGATTAGAAATGAAAATTCTCGACCCATCACTCTCAATGTATAATGATCACTCTAAACCCTAAAAAAGTTAAAAATCATCATAACTTTTTACTCAATTCTCCATAGTCTTCAATCTAGGTACCAATAGAACCAAAATTGAAAAACAAAGAGAATCTACTATTCACTCTAGTGATAGGTGCTAAAGAGCCATCATGAATTATTGATATGTATTTTCACGTCTCTCCCTCTCCTCTCCCCTCTTCACACTCTCCCGCCACCTCTGAGGAGAACAGCCTCCGAGGTTGAAATTTGGCCTGAAAGATCGGGAATAATATTAAACTGTTTTAGTCTGAGTTGTTCCGGTAGTGCACACACGTCCCGAGGTTTAAAACTTTTTTTGAAAAATTTTATAGTTGTAAAAATTATAATGGATAATTTTAAATTAATTCATAATTTTTGTGGCAGTAGAGTTTTCATCCATAAAATTTATCTAATTTTTTCATTAATTTAAAATTTTATGCATATCTGTCATTTTGAAATTATAATTTTGAAATTTTCTGAATACTTATACATTTTTAAATAAAGCTTCCCATTGGCTAAATATAGGAAGAATGAGGTGAAATCTTGAGGTTCACCATTTGTCAAATAGTCTCGTCCCTACGCGGTTTGTATTGTGCGATAGTTTAATTCTGTAATACTTTGCCTTCATATCTGGGCACAAATTGTTTACCAAGAAGGAGCCACGATTAGCTACGACAAACGGGTGTCACGTCGAATAGCTACGTCTTTCTCTTATCTTCTCTACTGTTGAGTCTTAGTGTTAAAACTAGGGATTTTAATTAGAAACTTGGCAGCTCTACATTAGGAGATCCTCCTGCATAGGTAGCAGGGCTCAAATCCCAGCCTAGGATAGCAAGAGTCAAAGGAAACTTTTGGTGGCTGAGACCATACATAGTTCTACAAGGGACTGTTCGCGTCTTACCATGAACTGATCTCGGCAGTTTAATTGAATGATTTATCTATCATGTAACTCTCAACAAATTGTATGAAAAGAGAAGTCTAATCCGCTTTGGTTCGCTCTACTAATGGAATCTCGGTTGATTTTCTTTCCGTTTCAGCCCCCTATGAAGATTTCACATGGAGGAGTTTACATCTTTATTACGAGTCTAACTTTGTCTAATGCAAAAAATTACAATTTACAAGGAAAACCTTTGGGTTCCGAACTACATATAAGGAAAGTTCGTAGCACTTCGTGAGCCTGATCCAAAAATATGGCTTGAGTGAAGAAGGGCAATGCAGGTTGTAAATATCTTCAGTCGGGTATGCGGTTATGACAAGACTCGAAGAAGAAGCCCTCGCTAACGCCTTGCCAGCAGACGCTGTAAGACCGGTGGTAATTGTTATTTGGAATGATTAGGCATCACTGCGCGTAGGCGGTGAATCCAGCTGAAAGTGAAATTTACTCAACTGGCATAATATATATTTAAAGATATTGAAAGCATATAAATCAAAAATAGGTATCCCACGTACACTATTATGCCTAAAATTAAATACTATAGATATATTTCTTTATTTTAAAATGAATATTATATAATTTACAAGATATTGAAGGCATATCAAACAAAATTAGATATCCCATGTACACTATTATGTCTAAAATTAAATACTATAGACATATTTCTTAATTTTAAATCAATACTATATAAATTTACAAACTGATTTAGATTTGTATCTATTTTTACTACTAAATATGTTATGCAAAACATTTCAAACCTATAAAATATAGAATAGCTTTCAATATACCCAATGAAATGTATACAAGAATACTTTGTATATAAAGCCACATACTAGATCCATTTTCTCCACATGAAAGAATTCTAGCTCTATCAAGAACAAATGTATCAAATGAGGATGCTAGAAATCTTATGAGTGTACATATGCTCAATAAACTATGCTTGAGTCATCCTAGAGTCTAGGGATACAAAGTCAATAGATTGGGGTAATAATGTACATGTATGTTTTAATAGTAGGTTACAAGCTAATAGAAGATATGATTGGAGGTATGACTGAATGCATGGGAGCCAGAGTTGATTGTAGTAATAGGTGCCAATAGAAAGGAAAGTGTATTGTGTAGAAATCTATCTACAAATAAGAGAGCCACTAGCGCACATGCTCCTATATACATTGCTAGTGCATTTGCTTCCTACAATATGGTTCTGCAACCTCCCATGGCTATGTGGAGAGCAATCTGCCTTCTAAACCACTTGTCTTTTAATTGGGAGAGCATGCATGGCCCTAAAAGAGTGGAGAAGGTATGATGCATGGTGCTATCAAATGCCCATAGATGGGGGATAAGTACTACTATGGGAGGGTATGTACAAGCCAAATAGGAGCCTCTAGAGATATAACATCACGTGAGGATGGAAAAAGCTACTTGGGTATTCCTTAAGCGAGGGAAGAGATGAGCATGGGTTGTAGACTATAACAAGTGGTTTGAGATAAATATGCTTCAAAAATCATCCTCTTCTATGGGAGACACCAAAACCCTCAATCTTGCTAGGAACTAGAAACCAAGTGGGAAGTTTGAGGGAATGAGTGCAATATATAGACTCTAAACCTTGCATTTATGAGCTTTGACTTGTAAAACCCAGGCCTCTAGGCTAAGTGTGAAAGCTAATGTAGCCTAAATACATCTTGACAAGGGCACACAATATGTGTATCATTTGAGAGTGAAGGAAAAAGACAAGAAGAGAAAGCAACTACAACCTCTTGCAAAGTTGTAAAAGACCAAGGAGAGAAATAACAGAATGGAAGGTCATAATAGAAGGTCACATTGAAACTCTCAAGTAAGGGAAACTCTAAATGCCTAACATGGGTTTTTCTTTGGTATTTATTGGCCACTTAGGTATGAGGTTCTCAAGACATTTCCATGGAAGGTTCCTTCCCAAAGACACCTTTCTTGGATGCAAACTAAGCTAGCAATTTACTTGGTGTGTAAGTTAAGCTAGCCCCATCAACTTGGCGTACAAGTAACTCAATCTCTAGGAGGATCTTAGAAGCTTCTTGCCACAAAGCTTCCTAGATGCTTCTAGCACATTCATAGATTATGCTAGTTCTACTTCATTTTTGCTATATGTAGCTAATTCCACTAACTCTTTAGCTTCTATAACTCTTTTGCTAATTCCATATTATTATGTATTCCCCGACCACTAGTTGATGACATCTTCATTGCCATGGACTTTTTAAAACCTGAAATAGCACTTATGCATTTTGGAGATGAGCATAAGGCTTTCATGCAGTATTGTGAAGTAGGTACCCTTTCCAATAGATTTCATATTTAGTATGCTATTGGCAGCCATGTTGGACCTCTTGACATGCAAGTATACAATCAACCTCATATTATTCATGATCATTAATAGATATTAGAGGAGCTTAGATAAAAGTAGGGAAAGAAGATAGAAACAAAAGTTTTTATATTTGAGATATGGAATGCAAGATCTTCATGTGACTAAGAAGTGCAAGTTTGCAAGTGATCTGAGAAATGATCTGAATAATAAAAAATGATCCTATCCAAATAGGAGCAAGTTTACAAACTTGGGTGGCAAGAGGGAAAGGAAGATTACTAGAGTAAAGCATAACATTATCATTTATCTGAAAGGTGAGATCACAATGATGGTGATCATCTTTTTTTTTGTCAATTTTGAGCAACAAGGAGATGAGACTTGGCTTGGTGTAAAATGAAAACCCAATGGTGATGTACTAATAGTAAAATAATAAGAAATTTTTTTCCCATGAGATGTAGCTTGGAAATTACTAGATTTGAAGGAAAAATGTCACAATGTCATAGTTTGTTTATTTTTACCTATTTAACCTCTTGGGCAAGAACCACTCCTATAAGAGGGTAGAGTCACTCATAGTAGCACACTATAGAATAGAGGAATTAAAATTATTTCATGAAAGTTCTAGTACACATGGGTTTTGAAGGTAATGGTTTATTTCATGCTAAAGGCCTCTTCTCCCTAAGAGCCTTTTTTACCCCAAAGGCCAGTTCCACCCAAAAATTTGGTTCCATCTCCAAGGTCCAATCACTATAACAACTTTGCAAACTATTTTCTACCCTTCCTAGAAGGCGCAATCCAAAAAAATCATGAAATTGATTTTCCACTTTGCTTCTTATTCAATGGTACTTCCAATGCTCTAGTGTTCCCAGAATCCTTCTCTGCATTCTTTTGTATATTCAATCTCCAAGGATATCTTGCCCTAGAATGGTGCAAGTTCCTTGATAGGTACTCAGCTATACATTCCTAGTACAATGCTCCTAACCTCTACTTGACCAAGTATTCAACCAAGAATGCAAAGGGTAGGCAATTTAATGCTAAGGATTGATGTGGAGGTCCTTTTGATCAATACTTAGATTGTGAAGAGTGAACAAATTTACATTGGATCTCAACCTATATATCCAATAGATTAAGAAGCTAAGGGAAACTTACACCACTCATCACTAATTTTATATATCTTTATATTCTAAATTAAGAATTGCCTACGTGTTCACGACTACCTTTGAGTGGTTCTTGGTCACTTTCTTATTTTAATTTTAATTTGGTTTACATGTTGGAGATCTTTGCTTATAAAATTGTCAAGCTTAAAGTATTTTATGCCAAAGGTCTTCCTATCCAAAGGGTGTTTCATGCCAAAGGTATGTTTTTTGCCAAAGGTGTTCTATACTTAGCATATTTTTATTGTTTATATTTGGTAGGATGTTCCCTTTGTCCTAAAGACTTAATGTGAAGATATAAATTTATATCTACAAAGTCTAATGATCATTTCTATCCTGATCTTGTAATCTTATAAGGTCATGATCATGATATAGGTGGATTTCTGAAATTTCATTGCTGTATGGTCCGTTGATCACTCTAGAAGTTGATTGACCTCATTCATCAATGTAGACTTTAGCTTCCAAGATGTGTACTTGGGCCTTCAATTCTCTTAGCTTGATCTATTGGGCTTGCTTCTGAACCATCTCTATAGCAAGCCCAACCAATTGATCTTGTGTTTATTCTATTTATGTCAAAGATCTTGGTCTTCTCTCCATCTAGCTGCATTTGGATCTCTTGTAGCTTTGCTAGCACTTCTTCTCAAATTGCCACGTGATCCCTTTCTCATCCTTTCCTTCTCCTCCAACTTCACGGTGAGCTTCACAACTTACACCTTGGCAATTGTATATTCTTCTTAGTGGCAACCATTGCTACCTTTGTCTTCTTGACCTCTCTTTGTAGAGTGTTGATCTTTTCACCCCAAGCCTTCAATTGCTCATCCAACTCCTATTATCACTTGGATTCTTCTTGGAAAAGAGTCTTTCTTTGTCCTATCACTTCTTCAATTCCTTGGCATACTTCCTTGTCAAGGCTTCTCTTTCTTCTCTTAATTTGCCCACACCTTGCACCAAATTGTTACTACACTTTCCTTTGACTACATACTCCATGTGGATCTTGGTCACTTCTTCTTGCACCTTTGACTTCTTTAGATGTACTCCTTGCATAGTGCAATGAAGATGTCCAAGTAGAGTAGTGTAAACCATGGTTTCTCCATACATCTCTTGATATGATCGAAGCATTTTCTCCATCATCTCCTATGTTGATCCTACCTTGTGGGTGACTAACTTGGAAAGATATATCAAGGTAATTGAGTGCGGTTCTCTTCAGCTTGATTCTACTCCTTCCTCCTTCCTAGTAGGCACCAAAGAATCCCCATTCTCATAGCTTATGTTGACAATGAAGGTGGGTTCTTTGTCCTCCCACTATTCTATTTGGTCAAAGTCTCAAGGATCTTTGGCCCTAGATGTCCCTTTGACTTCATCTCCTCCTCTCATCCTGCTGGATTCTTTAGCCTTAAGTACATTTTTGGATTGCAACACTCCTTTGTCTTGAAGTACTACTTTGTCTTTGGCTTGTAAGGTAATAGGCCCTAATTCATTGATGAATATTTCTTTTGTTCCTTTTGTTCTCAAAGGTCAAACTTCTTTGTTGTTTGTCCCTTTGATGATGTACTCCTTGCAACTAGAGTGCCTTTTGTAACTTTATGGGGCTTATGGGCAAGAATAGATTGAATTTCTTCTCCTCTTTTGTCCTCCACTTCTTATTCCAAAGAGATGATTATTCTGGTGAAGAACTCCTTGTTGGTTCTATGCTTATTGTTGTCCAGTTTTATCCTCTTCTTCTTCCTTCTTTTCTTTGGAGAAAGGCTCATCTTTGTCTTTTTCTTTGTCTTTGTGTAATATTCTGAGGATAGGAAAACCCCCAAGAGAAACACAAAGCTGCAACCCTCAATACTTCGATGCCCCATATGAACACCTTGTCTTTATTATATAGCAAAGAGAATCCCCTCAAAGAAAAGATCCATCCTTGGATCATAAACGTGGATTGGTGACATGTCATGCCTTGTCCCATCTGGTTGGTCAAACAAGTTTGACTAGAGGGAATCTTTATGGAATCTTCTTGTAGAAAGCTCAAAATAGCATGCGTGAGGTCATGTTGGAAAGATCTCAATGAAACTAGCAGCCATGGAGAGGAGGCAAGCCTTCTACCTCACAAGGAAGGCAATTTTCCCATTTTTGAGACCTAATTCATCCATTTTGGCCTTTGAAATTAGCTCCAAAGTTGTTAGGGTGTTCTTGGCTCTTGCACTATTAGTGGAAGTACTCTTTTGGTGACACCTCTATCTTATCTACTTAGTCCATCATATATAACATCCTTTTAGTTATTACCAAGCCAATTTCCTCTAGATAATATGTCTAGCTAATGGTATTACACCTTGTCTCATCTTCATCTTAGTTGACTCTTAAACCACTTGAGATTTTTGTGCCTTCTTGGACTTCACCTTTGGCCTAGAAGGTGTTATCTTTTTCTTTCCAGCTTTTTGGATGTCCTTGGTCATCTCCTCTTATCTTTTTTTTGTAGGCCAAGGTATTATGGGCTTCATCTACATGAATAAATTTCTTGATGTTGGCAAATTCTGCAATGGAAATGCATACTTCTTCTACATGATCTCCAATTCTCTTGAGTTTTCAAAGTGTCTTTTAGTGGAATGATGGTTGGGATACTTCCTCTCCCCTTTTGGCATCAAGAAATCCATCCCAATGTAAAAGCAAACAATAAAGGGAGATAGAAGTGTTATGCCTCCTTCCTTATTCATGTCCCCTCTTAGATCTTGCACATGCTTCATGAACATCTCCGCCCAAGTAATAGACATCCCTTTGTTCAAGTATTCACAGAAGACCATTTAGCTATTGTTCAAGTAAATAGTCTATTTGGACTTAAACAACTTCATTACTGATCCAATATCGGTTTTATGTGCAAGGTCCTTGTATCTGGGTATTGACCAGCTATTTTTGGTCTTTCAGCTAAATTTCACTTCCATACTTATCCATACTCCATGCTCCCAAATGCCATAACCCTTGATACATCATAGTGGACCCGCCCACTATGTATCAAGGGTTATGGCATTTGGGAGCAATTTTGCTTACATTTATACTTACATCCTGATGGGTGTACCAATGCTCCTTGGTCCAAGCAAAGAGATTTCTATGTAACCTTTCCAAAATGGACTCCAATTATGCCTGATTTCTAGCAACATTGTATGATCACTCAACTCCCAATTCCATAACACAAATTCAACCATTTTGTGGAGAAAATCTGCTCTATAGTGGATTGCACACTTGGTCAATTTGAGCAACTTGAAAACAATCTCTAGCACTTTTCTATGATGCTTAGGCACTTGGGGTGCTAAAGCAATGTTCGTCCTTTTCATATTTAGGTAAGAATTTTACTTGCAACAATGTAACTTTAAGTCTTACAACTTCTTGCCAAAGGTTGTGCAGGACTAAGGATTGCACTTGTCTAATTTGGAAAAGTGGAAATGGGATGGTCTTATTCAATTTTTATGGTGTTGGCTGAATTGTTATGCATTTTTGGTAGGTACACCTTGGGTGAGAGTTCATCACCCACACATGTGAGGATCTTGGTATGTGAAATAGTTATTAACAATAAATTCTTATTTAGACAGTGCAACCTTCATGTCATTGGGACCATTTAAATTACTTGAATTTCATGCCAAAGGTACTTTTGGGTTGAAGGTGTTTTCAGGACAAAGGTCTTCATCTTCAATGTCAACTCCTTCCTTGTACAAGCATTCTTGGCCTCTTGATGATGCAGTTCTCCTTATTTCTTTTCTTTTGCTTGGTGCAATTTTCCCGTATGCCAAAGGCAATTGGTTTAAAACTCTATTCCAATGTTTGCAATTTACTAATTCTTGACATTTTAATGAAAACTAACCCAAAATTAGAAAAATGATGGATCTTGTGAAAAGGTAATGTGGCACATGTAAAGAAATAGATAACATGGAAAAGAAGGTGGAAGTATGAGGGACATGAGATGGTGGTGGAGAAAGAAGAGAATCAAGAAAAAGTGGAAATTGCCCATAAATAAGGAAGAAAAGAGAGAATCAAATACTTGCTTGTTTGAAATTATTGTAAGCAAACTTCATAGCCCAAAGACAAGTATCCCAATTTGTTTCATGAAAAATTGTCAAAGGCACATAGCATATCTTCCAAGGTGCAATTTGTTTGTTCTATTTGCCCATTAGTTTGGAGATGATAGGTGGTAGATATGACAAGCTTGGAACCAAGTAGCTTAAAAAGCACTTGCAAAAATTTAGGATTATGATTAGAGATGAGAACACTAGGCATCCCATGATGTTTGAAGACTATATCAAAGATATTTGTATCAATGTTAGATCATCTACTATATCTACCATAGGTACCAAGTGAATCTGCTTGTTGAGCTTATAAACAAATATGGCAATTTTTGTATGACTTTGGTCTGTCCATCGCAAGATCATGACATTTGCAACATTGAAGCTAGTTTGCTCAAACATTGGAAAGTTAGTCTTGGTAGTGTTATACCAGTAGTTGGAGATGAGTAACACTCAGAGTGCTATATGATGCGCACTTGGAATGCTTATCAGTTGGGTGCTTATAGGCCCAAGTGCCAAGTACCCATTTGCACTTGTACTAAAGTGCCACCAAAATTTGAATGCATTGCCAAATCAATTAGGAATTACCGCCAAGGGCCATTACACGCAAGACAACCATTGGCACTTGGTGTGCAAGCTTGGCATGCGGGAAATTAGTGGAAGAGAATTTTTTGCATGTGGAAGAATGACACCTGACCAAGGATGACATGCATATGCCTTTGCATGTGTAGATGGAAAGTGCTCACGGACTATTTAACCACCAAAGGGCTGAAGGATGACCAAGGATTTGGACTATAAAATGAGGAGTTTGGTGAGAAGTTGCACTTTTCATAGATTCATTCACCTGTATTGCTAAGCACTTTATACCTGCACTTTGCCCAAAAATAATGAGAGAGCATTTGACATTCATTTAGTGAGGTTGCACTTAGAGTGATTCTTAGCACTCAAAGTGACATAGAGTACTCACAGTAGACCTGGATATGCTTTTTTCCTTTCCTTTTACTGTTGAGAAACATGTTGTCTACACCAAGAACATATAGAAAGATTTTATAGGCCATCCTTAGGTATCCTATTGTAAACAAGTGGGCCACATCATTATAAAACTACAATGAACCAAAGCAAACACTTGGAGTTCTTGCTCTAGAACTAGGAATTGACTTACTTCACCATGATCTACAAGATGAGGGGTAAAAAGAAGACGACACCCAGGAAAATGAGAGGTAACCCCTATAATTGAACAAAGGACCATTGCCAAATGGGCCTTGGCTTGGATGTTGGAGTTTTAAGAGCAATGACCCTAGACTCAAAATTCACAAACAAGGAGCCGATAGTTGAGATCAAGGCCACCTTCAAAAATAAGAGGTCAAAGGACAATGGGTGGAGGTAGTTATGAAGCTTTTCAAACCCAAATGAACCACCTACTTGAAAAATGGCCAGGCTGTATTTTTCAATTACATGTACTCATGCAAGCCTTTAGATTGGGCACAAATGTTTGATAGACAAACCAAGATCTTGCACCAAGACTTTGAGGAGGAAAAATGTGCTACCTACCTTGCTCCACTCACCATCCACAACTACATTGGAACCAATCTCCTAAACGGAGAGGAAAGGAGGTTCCCTACCTAATTTCAACATGTAGGTTATTTTGACCAACCTAAAGGACCAACATTGTTCACCAAGTACAGAGTGGCAGATGCTGAATTTGCAAGAAAAAGCCTTTTTCTACCTATGGAAGAAGAGTTAGCAGTGCCAAAGGCTACCAAGAGGAAGAACATTTTAGTACCCACATCTTTTTGGCTAGGTTTTAAAGAAGAACTGAATTGTTGAAGCCAAATGGAAGAAAGAAGAAAAGAATCGTGTGTTTGGATCCAGCCCAAGGAAGTCAATTTCATGTCAGAGGAATAAGGACCCAAATTGGACAGAAGGGTGGTAGACCCAAAGTAAAGTTACTTCATATCAAAATGGTTAACCTGATCCATAGACACCTTAACAACTTTAACTTGGGCCGTGCCAACCAAGAAGGTACATTTAGCAAAATCAACTACGTTGTGTTAGGAAAAATTTGAGAGTGATAGGAATAAGCCATGCAAAATGCATGAGTTTTGAGTGAGGCTCAACTAAAAGACGTCTTCAAATTAGAGAAGTATAAAATTGAGACTTCATCAAGTGTACTTTGCAATGTTGACGTGACATCCTATTCCTCGGAAGAGTTGTCTTGGGGGAGTTTAGGAATGAGTTCACGAGCTGCGTCACAAGTTTGATTTGTGAGAAACCAAGAGTTAGGCAACGCATGATGCCAATGAAGGGCAACAGACAGATTCTAGCACTTGTAGTGTAGAATCCTACAATTTGGAGATTAGACATGGTAGCTAGGATCAAAGTATTCAGCCAACTTTGGATCACATTTCTGGCCTAGAATTGGAACTTGATTTTTCCAAGTTTCTTGGCAGAAATTGATGCTAGTAAGTGTCTGGACTGTCCCAAAGTGGAAGGGAAGAGAGGCAATCTGACCTGGTGGACTGAGTTGGATTTGGTATTCAAAGAATGGGTATAAGGTAGAGACTTATAGAGACCCAATGAGATGAAGTATCATTAGGGCAGTAATGGAAATGCTGAAGCTGGATTGAATGACCTATGTAACAAAGCAGCAAGTCATATTCTTTCACCTGATGTTTGTAAGAGAAAGCATGAATTAGGCAAAGTGTTTCTAAACATGAACGTGGCAGATGATTTGGCAGTGGAGAAACCAATGGCCTCCCTATTACTTCATACCTTTTGCAGCTCATCTCTACCTAAGTTTGAACTTGCTCAGCTCCAAGGAGAAGAAGAAGATGGTGTCATATTTTCATTCGGATCTTTGTCAAGATGCAGACAAAGAAGAGAGACATTACATGGAAGAGATTAAAGAAGGAGATGATTTCTTTGCCAAGACCAAACATGAGAAGACACAATATTGCCACAATATCAGCAAAAGTGTCCTGAAATTGTAGATTACACTACCTTGGTGCAGAGGATGCACAAGGAGATCTACATAAAGAATGTGAAGGAAGACAAGCTCTAAGAAGAAGTCAACTGGGCTGGAGATCACCTCAACAACACAGCCAAGAAGGTGAACTCCTTGATGCATGAAGTGTTTGAGGAGAAGAAGAAGAAGAATGCCTCCCTTGCTTCAGTGCAACATTAAGCCGGGAGAAGGAAATGGGCTGAGTACAACTTGAATTGGGGAAGCTTCACATGGACAAGAAGGAGATGCAGCTTAACTACAAAGACATACTTGAAGATCCAAATGAGGAGATGCAGAGGCTATACCAAGAGCTGAATAATACTAAGGAAAGAAAAGAAACTTTGGATCTGCAAATGCTTGAGTATCAAAAGGAGGTAGCAATACAATTGGAAGCCCAAGCAAAGGAGTTTGCTTCAGCCATGGAGAAGGAGGCTGAATGATGTCCAATCTGATCAATTTGTAATCACCTAGTGTTCGACTTTCAATGTATTTGTCAGTGTATAGGTATGAATCTTGTTGTAGGATCACAATTGTTGAATCTAGGAAAGAGGGGTTGGCAATTGGAGTCTAATGTAGAGTGGTCCAATGATGGATTTGATCACTCCTAAGTGCCATTAGTAACATAGAATCAAAACTCAAGGACATTTGCTTGTCAGTTAAGCCCTTTTGGTGGTGTGCCTCAAGGAAGGGTAGAACATACCATCGAGGTTGAGGGCTTTGAGGTGAAGTGCACCATCACCTTCAATATAGTTTTGGTTACAAAGAGATTTGAGAGTGATTTATAATCTTTCTGGTTTTACATAGAGTGCCTCAGTGGGTGCCTCTACCTTTTTACTGCGATTGGTTCTTATCCCAGAGATGAAAAAACAAACAATTTATAAACTACACTTTGTAACACTTTCATTTCACTTCTAGCTAATCACCAGTATCCTCATGGGATCTACTATTTCTAATTTTTTTACTGTTAGTACATTGACATTGGGTTATTACACTACCCCTTTGATTGGTCCAAGTAGTATTTTTGTTCCACAAGCTAGTACTTCAAGTGGCATTGGTGTTTTGAATGAGGACTTTTGTTCTCATCCATTTATGAATCCTTGGTCAAGACAAGCTGTTGAGAAGCCTTCAGTCCAAGGTTCTCAACACTTAGAAAGTTTACTCCCTACTCTATCCACTAATAATTCTAGTTCTTTGTTAGAACAAGTGGTGAGTCAATCACATCGTTCAGAAATTCCAATTTCTTTAGATGAGGCTACAAGTAGTACTTCTAAACTTGAACCTATACCTAAGCACAGTACAAGTACAAGATCACAGTACAAGTAGAAGTACAGGGGAAATATCTAGTTAAGCACTTCCAAGTTGAAGGACTTTTAGCCCAACACCATGCATATATGGTAAAGGCTATCCAAGAATGGGAAGGAATCCAAGAACAAGAACCAATTTCTCTTGAGGAAGCAATACTCTTGTAGATTAGGTGCAAGCCATGAAGCTTGAAGTTGCAGTACTACATCAACTCAAACATTGAAGTTGGTAGATTTACCTCTTGGCGAGAGGCAATTTGCTGCATGTGGATTTTTAAGATTTAGAGAAATTTGGATTGTTCCATGAGTACGTGTAAGGCAAGACGTGTGCCAAAGGCTGTTCATAGCATTATGGAATTGATTTTGATGAAACATTCAGCCTGGTTGTCAAGATGTCAGTGATTTTTACACTCTCACCATTGGCCACTTTAAATAAATGGACGCTCTATCAGATGGACGTTGATACCGCTTTTCTCAATGGATATTTAGAGGAGGATGTCTACATGATCCAACCACCTGGATATGAAGATCCCAGATGTCCAAACAAAGACTTTTTACTGAAAATGTTTTATTACGGACTTTAGCAAGCCTCCACAAGCTTGGAGTGCAGAAATAAATTCTTAACTTTTATCCTTGGGTTTTAGAGTGTACAGTTCAGATTCTTTAGTATACAGACTACAAGTTGGCGACAATATGATTTTATATTACTCATCTATGTTTATGACCTGCTCATTACAGGTAGTTATCAAGATCTAATTTGGCAAGTACAAGATAAAATTGAAGAGAGTGAAGAGTGAAGGACTTGGGAGAATATTTCAACTCAAATATTTCTTAGATATTGAATTTATTCTAGACAGAAAAATGACCTTTGGGTATTACAATATTAATATTCTCTGGACATGTGTTAGATCCGTTTCGACTTTGTTTCACTTAGTCTCTCTTCCCCATTTTAATTTTTGGTGAAGAGAGACTGAACGCACTTGTACTGATTTCTCTTCCTATATGTACATATATTGGTGCAGGACTTGTGTTCCGCAGACCATTCTTTGGTGAACTTTGGCATCTCCACCTCTCATTTTACACTTGGTAATAGTTACTATCTCTGCATAACCCTCAGATTTTGTTGTGTGACCATTATCGACTGTTTCCATGGGGACAACTCCGATTGAACGTATAGGAGTTGGATCAAGTATTAACTCCAATTTACCGACTTGTGATTCAGTAATAGACTTAGAGACAGGTTCCTGGTTCAACATCCAGAATCAAGTCGAGCAGCAGTACTGCTGCCATGGCCACCGGGTGGAGAGAAGTTGGAGCAGTAAGTGCAGTACTGTGTATATTGGCAGTTTTGGTGTACTAGTTTTATCGCGTCTGGAGACTACGGCAGATTCTGTCGCCACCATAAACGTGGGGTCTAGGACACCTGCCTCTGCTTACCAAACGCCAAGCTCGTTCATGGACCATGCTGGCTAAGGACTATGGACCAATTTACAGGTCTTACCAGTTTCCCTCCTCTCTTCATCTGATCATCACTTCTTTATAGCTGGTGTACTTGTATTCATCTGATCACTTAAGTCATTGCCAAATCATAATTACGAGTTTTACAAGTATGTTGTTTTGCTGGTGCATGCGTACTCAATGGTCTCCCGGTATGGGATCCAGGAACATTGGCGGACTATTATTCCATTAACCGGTGCTAGATCATAACCTGAATTCTCTTACAGGCTTGTGGGTTACATTGTGCTTCGTCTATCGTGCATATGTACATAGGAATCACGAGTTCTTGAGTATACCAATCATTTTCATGCCTCCGTCTGACGCTGGGAAGAATCGTGGAATATGAATCCTTTGAAATTCACAGAATCCCGAATTCATACTGAAAATCATCCTCTTGATTTACCAATTGATTGTAATGCGATTGCAGATATAGTACGCACATTCTACATGCAGCATATCGATCAGTTCAGGTTTGACACACGAATTAGCACGCGTGCATTTAAAGAGTTCAATAGCATGTGAATTTTGACTTGTTTTGTCCCAAGGAGCTACAGTGATCCCACATCGTATCTTGTTCCAGCATTCGACGGCAGAATTCAAGGTAAATAATTTGCTTAAGGGAGCGTCCACTTTATGTTTCTTACAATCGGCTCCCACATCAAACTAGATGTACTACGTACAAAACCCTTCATATGCTGCTCAAGAGAGAGTGCAGGCTAATTAATCTGGTTCGACTTTGTTTCACACAAAATCCAGTTTTCTTCTCGTGACAGCAAGTTTTACGCTGGCCGGCAGCCGATGGTGTTGGCTACGGGACAGGCTACATAAAAGCTTCTGAAGCAGATTTTCTGTGTGTTACATCTATCTCGTGTCCTTCTTTTATCGGCCGAAATATTTTGCTGATCGTTACGAACGCTGATCTATGCCGAGAGGTGGGAATAAAGCTTTCAAGAAGCTTCCCAATCGGAGCATCTCACCGACGATTGAGGGCTCCAGTGTACTTAAAGATGATCTCCTCTTGAGCAGGTAAACACCATGCAACTCGCAGCTCGAAGATTTTGTTGTGGGGCAGTGAATACTTGAACAGATGCTTACACACTTGTATACTTACCGTCTGCTCAAAAAAGAGGTTATTGAAGCTTTCTCACTTTGCCTAGTGGCCTCATGCGTATATGCGGGGGCGACCAATGGACCGGCATGAGAAGCATCATGCAACCTTTCCTCCACTCGGATAAAATGTGAAACTTCATGCCGTCATCAACCGGCTCATTGGTCAAGTTGTAGACCGATTGAGCGCTTCGAAGGAAGCCGAAGAGATTAATATCCATGACATTTTTCAGAGACTGACATTGGACATTATTGGGGAATCTGCTCTCGGGGTGGAATGGGGTCTTGTATCCAAGGGGTCCGGATGATTGGTTACTGAAGACAATGGTTGAATCAATCGACGCTCTCCGGATGAATATTGGAACTGGAGTCCGATTCAGCACAATCATCGACGTATTCTTTCCAATATTTCAAAACCCTTACCGGCTGCTTTTTGTTTGATACCGGGAACAGCTGAATGGATTGCGGACAGCAGGGACAACGGATTGAGCGCTAAATTCAATCAGGTCCAGGAGCAAATGGATATCAAAGCAGAGGGAGGTTGATGAAAACGGTTCTGTACCAAGAGTAGACTCACTTAGTCTGTTGCTTGAGTGAGTCTACCAAGATGAGCAAGGCAAACAAAAGATGTTGTCCCAACATTGCATCAGCTCTTTAACCTACGAGTTGACCCTATCCGCCGCTGAAAGCTCTAGTGTCACACTTTCGCTCATGGTTTACCAATTACCGAGGCATCCCGATGTGGAACGTAAACTGCTCGCAGAGATCGATGCCTTTGGGTCTCTAGATCGATGTATTACAACCGCGGACCTCGACACCAAGTTCCCGAACTTGTAATAAGGTAATTGAGTTCCCACCGATTTTTCTTGTGAATATTTCTCAGATTTTAGTTCTAGTGAATTGGACTCCTCATCATGGTGAATATCGTCCTGAGCAACACCGTGTTACTATCTGATCTTAACAGGTTCTCAAAGAGAAGATGCGCATCAATACGATGACGCCTGTTCTTACTCGAGTAGCTTTTCAGGCTGTTCAGCTGGGTGGTTAACACCTCCCGAAGGTAGAATTCATAGATTTTATGCACGAATGTGCAGCACGCGTCTGATCAAAATGCCAGGTTCTGCAAACCAAGTAGACTACAGTGTTTTCTCGCTTTGAAATTCTGATATATATATTTTATTTATATTTATATTATTCACAATAATATATACAGATATATATTATTCACCCTTAGCAGGGCACATGGGTATGCATGGCAATTGAGCCAGTGCTGCTAGATCCAAAGAACTATCTAGATCCAGAGACGTTTCGACCCAAAAGGTTTGACGAGAACTGTGAAGTGAACAAAACTCGGCATCCGCTTGCCTTCACACTGTTTGGATTAGCAAGAAACTCGTAGCGCAACAAGTGAAGCTGGCGGCGATTCGGATATACTAGAATTTCGATCTTCAGTCTTTCACCTCTTACGAAAATTCCTCTCGAAACTCAGTTAGGAATTGTTGTACGCCCACATGGGCCTTTTGTCCGAGTGCACGAGAGACGGACGCGTTTGTGAGTCATAGCTGGCCGATTCCTCAATGATGATTTTAAGATGAAACGGTCATAGAAAGACTAGTTCGAT
This sequence comes from Lunularia cruciata, assembly GCA_948567375.1. Lineage (NCBI taxonomy): Eukaryota > Viridiplantae > Streptophyta > Marchantiopsida > Lunulariales > Lunulariaceae > Lunularia > Lunularia cruciata. The sequence goes on from OX419758.1 coordinate 14,309,476, forward strand.
CTATACATCCCGCGAGGGAGTGTAGCTCTGATGGTAGAGCGCTCGCTTAGCGTGCGAGAGGCACGGGGCTCCTATTCCGCATCTCCAATAGATCAGTCGCTCAGAATCCAAAGATTGATCCTTCGATATCTCTATCTTCTGCAATAAGGCCTGGAAGTTCTTCATGGCAGCCCTCTTTTGCATTTCAGTTAGTTGATGGTTTCGCTTTGCTGCCACTTACATATGAATTTGCAATCACCATAAGTACGATATACGGGCTATTCTATTCTGCACGCTGCTTTGGCAGTGAAAATGCTCGTGTCTCTAACTTTCACACGTCCCACCAAGATGAGCGGTAACAGAGAAATTCATAAAATGACTTTTATTTTCTTGTTTTCCGTATTTTTTCAGTCACTTATTGCTGACACAAAGGTTTTGCCAGCGTCTGAGTCCTGAACTTCACAGTTATTTCCGCTAGCATCTTTCACAAGGACATTCCGTAATCAGAGTAGGTGCATTGAAAGAGACGGAAGGAAAATCCTTCCGACCAGTTTCTCTTAATGCAGTTCCTTTTCTCCTGTTAGCAATTGACAGACGAAACTTTGTTTCCTTTTCCGTCTACTTTATCCATAATTATCTAGTATGAGATAGCAGTTCTGTACTGGAAAAGGCTAATATTCACCGTTCAATGCTAGTCACAATTTTCATTTGTTTGATACTAGTTAACGACATGAGTTTGAGTTTAGCTCTCGCTTGTATACACAACATCTCGTATACCAGACAGAGAGTAGATTGAACCATTAGTCGATTAAACAAAGTATGTGACGGAGGCGTGTACGTTATTATTTTCAGTTTTAGTCATAGATATTTAGTAGTTATATAAGTAACATTTAATTTACATTATCCTAATAGAAATTTTCTCAGTTATTATTCGACTCTGGGCGGTACGCCTAACTCGGGATGCAACTGCACTAACGAGATATTCGGGATATATATATATCTATATGTGAAAATCATCATGTTCATAAAGTGAAGCGATTGCTTCACTTCACAAGCGATTGCAAATTGTGTGCTTGCTGTGGGAAGTGTTGAACCTGGATCTGAAAGCGTTCAGGTCAAATAGAAACACTACAGAGTTGTATATGTGACTGTTATGGCTGCTCAATGGGCGAAATGGTCTGTTATCAGTGAACGGTCAGATAAGAAATGTGCAGAATTGTGCACATGATTGTTTTGGCTGATGAATTGAGTGAAATGGACACTTAGCAATCAAAGATCACGAAGAATATAAAGGTTAATCCATCATAGTGAAACTCTTCAAATTTGGGTGAATAATTAGCTGTATCTTTGTAGACCGATCTCAGTAAGGAAACATAGCATTATTAAAGTGACATTTGCACGAAATGCACTGTTACAGTAATAACAAAACTAGATTCTAGCACATGATGTTTTAAAAACACCACAGGCAATGTCGATTATAAGTGTCAAATTGTTATAATAATACACTAACTTTTAGACTACTCACAACAAAGCCAAACTGGAAATTCCGAGAACGATGCCGGTAGCTAGGAGCTAAAGCTATTGACAACCCTGACCAATCTACAAACTCTAGATGCTGTCTTGATATAGTAAAGTACTCCAATTCAGACTTTTCATTGAACCAAGTGCTGCCTTCAATTGAAGATATCTTTAATTTCATTCAATCTACTCGGTTGTCACACATGAACTATCAGTGCCTGTACATATCATCTCCGACTTATCGACGTACTGAATCATCACGCCACCTATCCAGTAATCTTGGCCTCGAGTCTCTGCAAGAGACTTTTTTTCTTGCGTCCTGGAGTGCTATGCCCTGGAGTTGTCGGAGCAGATCCATAGCCTGTTCCATGGACAGTGTCTGCATTGTTGTAACCCATACGACGACGTTCCTCATCATCAGATGAAGAGCTTGAAGACGAAGGGGAGCTGCTTGATCCAGATCTCTTCATAATTCCATGTCCCTTGCCCAGAAGGTTGAAATGGCTGGGGTTGACATAAGTTCCAGCTTCGGCCTCGCAGTAACTGCAGGATTACAAATTGTATAAAGTTAATGCTTATCCTCCTTCACCAAGAATACCAGGATTTACATGTCCCAAAGTTGACAGTGCACATTCACGCATCCTTCTGTGTTAAAACTCGTATCGACCTCTAACTACAGAATGAAAAATGCTCACTAGTTTTCCTGGACAGTACAACTTTAATAATGGTTTGGTATCTGGTACGTACTTTCCAGTTGGAACCTCGATTGTTCGAGTCATAGGAACCTCAATAATAGTAGGTACGGACACAGTCTCCTCGAACTCCTCAGTAATCACGCGCGGAATTTTCTCGATTCTTGGCACAGGCACCATTTCGACGACGGGAACCATATCTGTGATCTCCCGTTCTTCTTCAACAACCCTGTAAACAATTTCAATCCTTGTCTTGGGCACCTGCTTAACATGGGGAACCATATCGATCCGCTCATGTTCCTCCATTATAACTCTAGTTCTTGGAACAGTAACGATTCGGGTTTCATTTTTTACCTCCTTCACATAGTAGGTTTCTTCCACAGTTTTCATTTCAGGGTATTTCTGGATGACTTGTACCCGAGTTTCGTACTCCTTAGGCTGCATAGCCGACACAACGTTTAGTGAAATTTCACAGGGAACACTGCAGCTTCATCTCCAACTTGACCACACAGATTGTATGAACTATCTCCATGTCTAACGACTGTTAAAAGTTCATGACGAATGACACTCCATATCGTAAAGACTAGTCTTGAATCAATTGAGCTTGTATCGGACGTAAAGAGTTCGGTATGCGGTTCTCTCGTTGTGTGCTAAGCATTGCTACATGATCAAGAATTGGATCTGAATGGCCATGACCTTCAGTGGACAAGTGGAGCAGGACTGCAATTCCCATTCTTGAGGACGAGAATGATTTACCAGAAAAGCGTCATTGGGGTTGGGGCAGAAAGCTGGACCCTCGCCAGTGACTTCTGATCGAATGGCCAAGTTCTTGAAGTTGTCTCCAAGATGGTTTCCATTTCGACCATCTGCGATAGCATGAAATGGCTGCCGATGATTAGGTCCATCTTTTCCAGTAACTACGTTCTTAGCAGCTTCAGCCAATACACCTACTGATCCCTTTCCCTGCTCCTGGCCGACTTCCCCTCCAACGGCAGCACGCTCACGAACGGTTTCTGCGATGCTACCCATCAGGAAAAATGTTGAAAGTATGGTGACTTAGTGACTGAACACTCGACTGAGGAGTACACAAGAAGGTAGACTGTCCACTAGCTATTACGACGAACTTGCTCTATAAAGTTGGTGAGCGAATCTAAACACCAAGGAGGGATTGATGAAAGTTGAAAAATGTACAGAAAGAGAAAGAGAAAGCTTAACACAAAGAATGTGATTATGCTCTCCACCGCTGCCATCGGCTCCTTTTTATATGGATCCGGCTCCAGACTACTACAAACCACAGAGTGGAGTGACGTCCACACAGGATTAGAAAGTTCTCCAGATCTTGTCGCGGCCTGTTACGTACACGCGTAGTCGTTCCAGAGCACGGAGAGGAAACAAGGGTAGAAATGGGAAGTGCCATCGCCGTTGACTAAGTGGAGGAAATGTAACGAGGTTTCTCATCCTTTGTAACCCCGTCGTGCTTGCTACAAGAACGAGACATTCCCCGAACGAAGTATGACGTCTTGGAGACAGCGCATGCATGGGACAAGTACGACAAACTTTGCTGCTACGAATCGAGATCCTTTTCTCGACACGTAAATAGGTGCTCCCATGCACAAAACTTGGATCTAGGTAATACTTCTTAGTAAAATTTGGGTGATCGTGTCGTCGATCTTCCTCATTCCACTCAAAGCTCAAAGGTTTGGACACCGGCAAAGTAGGGTAGATTTGAGCGTGCAACGAAGCTAAAACGGGTTAGGAGCTCGCCCCCGGAATGGAGATTTAATTAGGGCGTTTCACCTCCCACAAATATCCCCTTAGAAGATCTTACGCGTGTTGTTGTGATATTTTACAGTTAGGCTGTGAGGGGTATAGAAAATTTGCACGGTAGAGACTCGTAGTAGTAAAATATTAACAGGGATTGCAAATCGTGACGTGTAGCTTTTTACAAGTTACGATAAATACTAATTACTTGACATTTCCATTAATTGATCATCTGCATTAAAGCGAGTCTACCAAATTCAAAGCGAGGAAAAAAATATGAGACTAGTGTGAACACACTAGCAATGGTAAAAGATTTCAAATATGCATATGCTCTGTGAAAACTACAAGTTGAGTTCACTGAAGGAAATTATGATTGCACTAGGAGAGTTCAATTAGGTGAAGGGAATAGCCGCGTCAACAAAGGTGAGACAATCGGGTTGGGCATTCAAAGGAACGGGATCGCCGTTTGAACCGTCCTACAAATCCGCCATGGAGACAAGACAATAGTGAAGTGGTATGAATTTTGTGCAAAGGAGAAAACCACAAGTTCAATTTAGTGAAAGAAACTATGTAAATTAAAAAAAACTATAGAAAGCACGGAGGATAGGTAGAGAGACTATCTCGCCAGTTGAATATGGGGTGGCATGAATTTGGCAAGGAGAGTTTAGAGAAATTTAGTACTTGGATGGAGTTAGGAATGAAGAATTTTATGATGGATCAATATGTACATTTTGCTTAGTTTTTTGAGAAATAGAGCCGACATATGGGGAGAAGAGAAGGAGTTTACGGAGGAAAAATTGAATGGACATAAATATATCTTTCCCATAGAAAGTCACACTAGAGAAGAAACAAGATCGGTAGTTTTCACCACATGTCTTGCATTTAATGGATTTGAACTCTTTTTGAACCCCTAATAATAAAGTGATCATTCACTGAAAATATTCCCTCTGTGAGATCAAAATGTTCCAAGCTTCTTGTAATTTATCTTGTTTTCTTGTGATGTTATATTTCCATATATCTCGCATATAACTGTGGTTTTCCCCCACCATAGATTGTGGTACGTGTGTTGAGTGGTATTGTGTGGCGGGCATTGTTCAGGTGTCTCTCTCAAGATTTGAGAGGTGTTGTTTGGGTGTTGCTCAAGTGTTGTTTATTTACATATCATTTTTTCATTGCATGATTTCTTTGTTGTGCTTCATGATAATACCTTGTATCTTGTGCAAATTTTTTTTATTGAAAACCTCATGCCTTGTGTTTAAACTTTTTGGTTGATTAAAACCTCACTAACAAAAACAAGCAAAATCTTAGCAAGGCATGACCTTTCCTCATCTTTCAAACAAAACCCTAGTGAGGCCTGACTTTTCTAGCAAAGTGTGGACTACTACCCAGAAACCCTTTAGCAACAGTGACCGCACTAATAAACCCAATGTGAAACCCCAGCGAATCTAAGATAAGGACCTACAGCTAAACTCTAGGAAAGCGGGAGCAAGGGTTGGCATCCAAGCAAAACCCTAGTGAAGCTAGGACGAACCCCTACCCAACCCTAACCAATTCTTACTTCTACAGCAAAACTACAAGCGACACCCCAAAACCTCCGGGAAGCCTTACAATCCATAGCAAAACCCAAGCAAGTCCATACATGCCCAACAAAACCTTAGCAAAGCGAAGATAACCACCTAACAAACCCTGAGCAAGGCCGGACCTCACTAACAAACCTCGAGCAAACCCTTAGCAAGCATTGAGCGCAGCCTTGACCTTCTGAACACAAATCTCCATCATCAAATATATGGCAAACACATTGTAAAAGGAACTGTATATAACATGGAGTTACATTTGAGTTAGAGAGTCATATATCCCTTGGCATTACATTTGAGAAAACAAATTTCTCATATATATATATATATATATATATATATATATATATATATATATATATATATATATATATATATATATATATATATAAAAGATGGAGTTATATTTGAATTAGAGAGTCAGATATCCCTTGGTGTTACATTGGGATATATTTGGAAGAAAAAAGAATTGATCACTCTATGCAGAAAAACTGAGAGTGTAACATAATATTGATCACATAATTGTTATTAGAGTACTATGAGCCACTACTCGATCACAGTAATCACTCTCACTTGAACTGCAAGGAAGATAGTCAAGCAATGGATTTGGGATCCCTATCATAACTGTCATTAGGTGGACTATCTATATCAGAGAGTGTACTCATTATACTCTTTATTTTCCTAGGTGTCTTCCTAAGTTTTGAATAAATTTCTTGCAAGTGCTTCTATGGATTTGCTTGAAATATTCAAGGTACTCTAGATAATCCAACATTTGGCAATAATAGGGAAAGATCATTCTAAACCTATCTTCATCCCTTGCTTTTGGTTGCACCTTGTGGAAGAATCCACTGATAATCCTATTGATATCATGTTTAGAAGTTCTTAGAGTCTTAGAATGAATATGGAACAGACTCATCAGAATCTAGAGTGGAATCATGACAATTAAGACTCAGATGGGAGAAAGAACTCCAAATTTAGTAGGGTGTGTACCTTCCATATTTGCTTCCGTACTCTCAAACTCAAATTCTGATTTCTCTCTACAAACCCAGTGCACTTACTTTCTCACCCTCCTCCCCGTAAATGCCGGCAATTCGAGAAGTTATATCACTCTTGTCTGGTCCCAATAACTTATACTGTGATAACTACCTTAATCTTATTTTAATTCTTGCTTTTCAGCAGATTTCCCCTGATTTCCCCGTTGACCATCGTGAACCACGGAGCTCATGCAGCAACAGTTGATAAGGGGAAGAGCAAAATTTAATAAAGGTAACTAGTCCAGGAAATTAATTTTAAAAATTGTAGGAAATATGGTGGTGTGGGAATGTTTAACTGGAAATTTTGGAGAAATGATCCCCTCTTGCCATGTGTTACGCTTTTCAGGTAATCCCAGTGACACCCAACCGGTTAATTAATACTAATCTGCATTGATGTTGACTCGTAAACTTTAATGTCTTACACAAACATAGAGAAAACAAAAACAGCTCGTAAGCTAGTTGGATATTTGTAAATTTTTATTGCGGATCATCTAAGGATTGGTTGTGAGAGGTTTCAATAATAAAATGAGCTGTTTACGCGTAGTGTAGATATTGGTTGTGAGGACGATGGTTCCAGACGGATCGTGTGATTGTCCTCACATTTTTGCCTAAAGATGTGGTTGCTTTTCTTTCTGACCTAGTTCGCATCTATGTACTTTGATCACGAGGTATTTGTCTATTGTTCAGATTTAGTTTCCTTTCAAAAACTACAGTCCCCAGATTAATTTGGAAAACCAATGAGGCAGCTGCAGCATTGAGACGTGTCAACGATAACTTTATATTTCAAGTAACAGAGAAGGACCGACATAATACATCAAAGAGATGTAAGAGATGTACAAGAATATGAAAAAGGATAAATAGAGCTAAGCCCCAATATATTAGATGTTGAATTCCAACCTTCATGTGAAGTCAAGAGTATGTCAAGCTATAATTTTCTTCGTCATTACGAAATTCAAAGAATATCCTTTGGCTTCTTGAACTCTCTTTATATGGGCTAAGTTTGCGTAGAAGGGCGGGAGAGTGCTGATGAATACTTTTGGCCCTTATTGCCATTTTGATTAGTATTTGTTAGAACAAACAAGATTGAAGAGCCTTTTGTCAGACGCCACACTAACTAGTCGTTGTGGCTATGAACCTACATTGTCATTCTAAGACTTTCGGTCGCAGCCTTTGACTTAGATTTACAATTTGATTTGCTCAAATTATTTGCAGTAGCCGTTACCGATTCGATTTGAGGGCGTGAAAATAAAAAGTCATGTCCAATGTGGGAATGCGTGCATAAGTCCATATAGGTTTGGATTCTAATTGCAAGTGTCCACACATAATAACATATTCCAGATGTTAAATTAAATTACCAAGTCCCTGTAATCAAGTGTGATCATGTTATCTCATGACTAGTTGGTGGGATTGTAAGTAGACGACTTTGAGATCAAAACATAAATCAGATGATTACTTGTGTCTCCCAAAGCAGAACCCAGGTAAGACACAAATGCAGTAGGTAGATTTCTTAGGTGTAATGGGGCCGATTTCTCATGTAGACTCTATTGGGGCTTAACCTCTTTTAATTTATTCCGCCTCTCCGTTATCCAGCTTGATGGGTCTTCCCATATTTCGTGTTTTGTACGGTTGGTCGCCCTTTTTCTTGGCAGGACACCGATGAAAATCTAACCTGGAGAAAGAAAAGAAAACTCCTAAGACATATCCCTCGAGTCTGTCACCATGACGAGGACAAAAGCTCCTCCTATATTTATGATACGTCATAACTTCCAAAGATGCTTATGAAGTAGTATTATGTGTCTTACAGTGTCCAATGATGATGGTAATTGTTTAGGATGAGGGAAGGAGGTTTTGTGAAGGAAATCTACCATGACACAAGTACTTTTTGGTTTGTTCTCAATTCAGGGCACGAGATATTGGATCCTTTTTGCTTAACATTGCACTTCCCCGACGTATGTGAGCCAACCTGACATTATAGTACAGTACCATTGTTTAAAGCAACTGGCTACCCTGACGGCTGATTGGCGACTTCTAATTTGTTAAATATCTAAGACCGCCTGTCCAGACCCTGGTAGAGATCCATCCACCCGGTTACGCGGGGTACCTTACCGCGTCGTACAGTTTTCAGTACCGTTTCCCTTCCGTACTCTGACAGTGACATCGAGGATCCTGGTGATTTGACCTCGCGCTCTATCCTGTCCCCAAATGTCATTGGACCGAGTTCATAAGCGTCTCCCGTAAACCAGGTGTTACTCGATCATCGCGATGAATGCTGCTCGTGAAGCATCAGGACACGTGGCGTCTTGAACTCAGACGGGACCTCCTGATAAGCAAGCTTGCGGACTTTAAACCCAATAACCAATGATCATCTCCCAAGTGTCGCACCGAAGGTTGGCGCGGTAGAGTTTAGAGGGTCCTCTAACTTTATCATAAATATGTCTTCAGGTTTTTGGCCGACCCTCCACTTTCTTTGGATCGTCAACGTCGTGAACCTTGTCTGTCAGCTAGGTGGCTCTTCACTATCATGAGACTACTTCTTTTCATTCAGGCGCCAAGTATGGGGTTGACAAACTTCCTACAAACAAAGACAAGTGGCACCACCAAGAGCCGTTTTCCTTATGTCCCTCTAAAGTGACAAACTCACCGGCCTTCCAGTGCCTCTAAAGTGCGCTTCTGGAGCTAGCTGTAGAAGGACGTTCATAATTTGAATCCGAGCTAATCTCTACAAGATAAAAATGCTGTGGTATGGAGACGACCATGGCAGTATAGCTAACATAGGTAAACGTCTATTAATCTCTTCAAGTACTGAGGTGAGTATAGTAAGAATTTGTTGAAAGCTTCAATAATCCCATCAAGCCAACTTTCTCTTCTCCAACATCCATAACTATTCCGGTCACGCGCATGCCACGGACACACTACTAGATTTTGATTCATCCGATTATATAAACATCCATGGTAGGAGTGCAATTATTTTGTGTTTTCCACTGTTCGGTTACTTTTCCGCTTAAAACGGATGGTACATTCTACCTGCTCTCCCGTTTGAGTAGGATAAAAAGTCCTTAAATATGAAATTCAAAAATTTGATTCTTATAAATCACTTAAGAAACAGCATTTTGTTCCAGCTGATGTATCTGAGAATGTCATTGAGTAGCAAAGAGTTTGAACATTACGAGTTTCAAATCGGAAGTTAATAAAATGACCATCGGAATGGGGTGACTACAATAACAAGTAACAAATCTCTTGTAGAGGCATAGGCAGTAAAATGAAAAGAATTATACAAGACATTATAAACTGAAGAGATATACCAAATAACATGAAAACAAGAAATATTGAAATTCATAAAATTTCCAAGTCATTTTTAACAAATTCATAAAATTTTGTAAAATCACACATAAATAATATAGGGGAGTCATTGTGTGCATAATTTCCCATTGAAATCCCAAGTTGCTTTGTGAGATCACCACATAAGTAATGATGTTGTAGTTTGGACAATTTTCATACACAAAGTTTCTTTTAATTTATGACATTCAATTAATTAGGTGAAAAGTTACCTAGATTCTTGAAAAAAAAAAGGTGTATATAAAATTAACTCATTGAGATGTCGTGTGAATATGCATAGCTCACAATATCATACACAATAGAAGCACAACTTACATATAAGTTATACATGAATTCTAAATTGTCACAACAATCAGTTCATTCTTCTACTTTAATCACACTCAATCAGATCTGTATTTGATCTTTTACTCAACAATTTGCTAACAATCAGACATTGATTATTATCAAGCCACACACTCTCTAGCTAAGAGACTTTAGGTGACGCTTGCCGGCCTTTGTCTTCCATAGTTAAAAAACTTGAAGGCTCAACATCAAAGAAGTGAGCTCTTTGGAGTTGTACTTTGAAAGTTTAATTCACCCCTCTGCTTGACCTAGGTCTCAATCCCTAATGATGTTGCTGATAGCACATCAGATAGTGCAAATGGTGCAAGTGATGATAGGTCCCACCATGTGATCAGTAGCCCTAACATGGAATCCAACCACCGAAAAGTAGTCCATGAGAAACTACCAAAATAATGATGATTGCCAACATTACTACTCCAATGTCCGAGCAAACTAGCTTTGATGCTACAAATGTCGTGTATATACATCACTACATAACATACATTGTTGTCAATATCATACACTATAGAAGGATAACTCACACACATAAGTCATACATGAACTCTAAAGTGCCACATGTCTTCTTAGCTGGCGGTGAGGTCCCCCTAACCCCAAATAGCACTCTACTCCAAGTATATGATATGCCCTATGGCAAGCAAAGATCAAGAGGTTGGGTGCTATCAAGCCCCATTGTTAGTCACTTGTATATAATCTATATCAGGGTGAACTAGCTATAAGTCAAGTTCACCTAGGACATAACCACTAACCTTTAGGAACTAACGTGAGGGGAGGTATCAAACATGCCATTTTCCACCCCCTCAAATATTTATCACACCAACATAATAATAGCTCCACTAGAAGACCCACATAACATACACCACAAGCTTGCATGTACTAGTGCTAAGCTTGGGTCCATAGTGTCATTAATGTTTGGGAGGTGGCATAGTGCACAATTGAGCACATGATTCTTCCAAGAAACACCATCACATTCTTCCAACATGAGGATTTTGGAAGGCAAAACCTCATGCACTCTCAAGATAGTGCAAACTATAGTAACATCAAGTGTTGTCTGTGTAGTCTATTGTATATATACATAGTCACCTAGATGAAATTGATGGATCAAGGATCTATAACCTACATGAATAATAGCATAGCATAAGGTATCTCTATGTTGAGCAATCACTAAGTTCTCAAAGGCCATTGACATCACTCTTTGAAAGATCTCTGCCTATTGAGAACATGTGCTCACCCATTCATTTGGATCATGCAAGCCCAAAACTACAGTAGCATCATGACAAATGGATTCATGTAAATCTAGATCTTGTCCATAGACTAGAAAGTAAGGAGAGAAGGACAAAAAGGAGGTTTGCTAACTAAAAAATAGCCCATGGCCAATCAAGGTAACTAGAGATCCTAACCTCCCAAGTGACCTCTCTGCAAACTATAACTATGCAATCCTCTCTTCACCATTTGAACCACTATATATGCTAAGCCATCTACCTCATGGTGACCTTGGGAGCTAGTATGATGATCAATCAAAGCCTTATCACTCAAGACTTGAAAATCCTCTCATAACTATATACCTTGATTAGTCAAAACCTCAATTAGTGCACCAAAAGGACTAAGAACCTAATTTAGGAATAAGTAAGACGTCCTTTCACTTGCTTGTTAAGTAGTGTTACCAACTCCATCCTCATGGAGAAGTGCTCCACCATAACCAATTTTTTTGATGATATCTCATAGTCAATGGTACAGGTCCAGTAGAGTCCAAACTCCAATGGTAATCCAATCCCATGATAGGTAATGGATGTAACTTTGGTGTAGGAGCATTAAATGATGCTCTAACTTGGTCACAAACCACACATTTGGCAAAAATTTATCATATATTGATGTGTATGCTATGCCACCAATAATGACTCTAGTGTAAGCTATATGTATGCTTTACTCCAAAATATTCTAGTTGAGTATAACATACCAACTATAGTCTCTAAGATGGAAGTGGTACTACTCACACTACCCATACACAAAGAAGGTGTATGCACTCCAATCTAAACTGTTTGGCTTGTTGAAGAACATCGTCTCTCTCCTTGGCACCAATTGTGCCACCCACAACACCAATGCAAAGATAATCCATCACTAAGACATCATCATGAATGTCTTGCTGACTTGTATCACTATCTCCACCCTTTGGATCTATGATCTCAACAACTCCTCTTGTATATGCTAAGAGGGATACCACCAAGCCAACAAAAAATATACATAGAAAGGTAGATGCATACCAACCTGGCACCATCTCCTCATCTATCTCACCATGCCAACATACTTTTGTCTAATCTTACTAGTTGGGACATGGGTTTCTACTTAGACCATCTATATCACAGTTCACCACTCCAGGTTTATGAATAATTATGAAATCATACTCTTGTAAAATGATTGAAAGGGTCCATTGCGCAAGCTTCCTTGAAAGCTTATCAAACTCCATGAACCAATTTAGTGGTTGATGATTAATGATGAGAGTGAAGGGGTTATCAAATAAGTAACATTAGAAATGTGTTATTGTCCATACTACTGCCAAGCACTCTCTCTATGAACTATACTTCACCTCCGCTGAACTTTGGGAGCAACTAGCATAGGCCACCACAAACTCCTTCCACTCATCATCCTATAGGGTGAGCATTGCTCCAAGCCCCAACGTAATCCAACATGGAATGGTCATCCTTTAATTGGTCTCCTTAGAATAAAAGTAAATATCAACCTCTCCTTAAGCTCTATAAAAGCTCTCTCCAGCTCATCTCCCTAACACCACTCTTGTGTAAGCTTGGTTAGCTTTGTCATGGCCTTGGCAATGACACTAAATCCTCTAATATATCAGTGATAGAAGTTCACCAACCCGAGGAATGCTTGCACTCTATTCACATGCATAAGTTGAGGAATATGTGCAATAGTCTCCATCTTGGTCTGCTAAACACCAAGTCTTCAAAGGTAGATAGTGTGACCCAAATACTCAACTTGCTTGTGAAAAAATCTACACTTTCCAAGATATAAGTTGTGTCTATGAGATCTCAACCTCTCAAACACCTCCAACAAATATCTCTCATGTTCCTCCTTGAAAGTGCTATAGACCAAAATTTCATCAATATAACACCAAGCAACATCCAATCCTATTAGGATCTTGTCCATAAACCTTTGGAACTTTACAAGAACATTCTTTAACCCAAATGGTACAAAACTCCATTGATATAATACATCCTTACCAAGAGGATCAATAGCCCAAAATGGTATCTTGGACTTGTCCTTGTCCTTGATTGGCAATTGATGATATCTTGCTTGAAAATTCAAAGTATTGAAGACCTTTGGATGCCCAATTGCATCAAAGATCTCCTCTGGTATAAGCATAGCCTATCTATCAACCCTAGTCTTTTGGTTGATAAGATGGTAATCTCCACATTATCTATACATATATAGTGCTATAGACCAAAATGTCATCAATATAACACCAAGCAACATCCAAACCTATTAGGATCTTATCCATAACCCTTTGAAACTTTGCAAGAGCATTCTTTAACCCAAATGGTAAGAACCTCCACTGATATAGTACATCCTTATTGTGAGGATCAATAGCCCAAAATGCTATCTTGGACTTGTCCTCCTCCTTGATTGGCAATTGATGATATCTTGCTTGAAAATCCAAAGTATTGAAAATCTTTGGATGCCCAATTGCATCAAAGATCTCCTCCGGTGTATGCATGGCCCATCTATCAACCCTAGTCTTTTGGTTGATAAGATGATAATCTCCATATTATATATATATATATATATATATATATATATATATATATATATATATATATATGTATAGTTGCCATACATATCTTTCTTGGTTGATATCACTATAGCTAAAGCATACTCTTCATGTGAAATCTCCACTAAATCAATCTCCAAAAAGTTTCTACTCTAGCTTTGAATCAATGTTCTCGCCATGTCACTATATCTATAAGGATGTTAAAAAACTGATGTATCACTAGTTAGCTCAATCTAAAAACTAGGTCCTTTCAAAGCACCCAAATTCTTCATATTGAAGGTAAAACAACTTGTATAGCTCCTCAAGAACCTCCAAACTCTCTGTCTTTTCCCTCTTGTAAGCTTGGGTCTAATGTTTAGCTCCCAAGTATCCTCTGTAATTGATGTAAGAGTGGAAGAAGGACTAACTAGCTATTACCTCAGCCTCTTGGGAGCAAAAATGTCATACCTCCAACCACTAGAATCCCCATCATTAGTGTGGAAGCTCCCTCTGCTCCAAGCTCCATACGTACTCTAGCTACACCCCAAGTAGACCAAGGGTGTAACCCTTGGTCAACTTAGGATGTAGCTAAGATTTGATTGAAAACATTGACTTTGCTTCTGCTAGGTAGTTGAGAGGAGTGAAAACTTAAGTGTTGGTCAAAGGAAACTTCTAAGTTTAGCTCATACTCTTCTTTGAAGGTCCAAATTCTCATGCTCGATGAAACAATTGTTGTAGTTGACATGGAGAAAAATGCCTTAATCCAGAAGAAAATTCATGAGGAGTTAAAGACTTGCACTATGCCTATAATTGCTCACAGGTTGAAAACTATTTTTGATAGTGACCGCATTCTAGTTCTTGATGCTAGAAAGGTGAACTTCAAATTTTGGTCACAAGGAAGTTATTTGCATTTTGTATTGACATAGGTTGGAATCACTAGAGCATCTTTTACACAAGGGACCATTTTCACACTATGAATGACATTATCTATGATGTTTGGTTCTACACATACTTTCTTTGGTGGTGTAGACTAACGGTTTTACTTTGCTCTTACTGGCGCACATTTTTTCATATTCTACGACCCAATTGAAGCTATGTCAGTTAACCAAAGTTGATGTGTTTGTAAATAGGTTGTAGAAATGGATATCTGGACAAATTTACTCCTCAATGAAAATTTGGCATTTGCCAGAATGGTTTGCAGCACAGGAACTGCCAATGAAAATACTTGTAGGGACATCTATTTGGACTCTTTGCTGAAGAGTAAGTTATTCAATTCTTATCTGGTCATAACTAAAAAAGTTGGCTTGCATGTCATGAGGGTCAGCAGTTGGTGAGACCTATTACCCCTAATGTTCAACTAACTATACTACCATTAAGCTTTCAATATCTAACTTGTTCTTTGGAAATTGGTTACCTTGCAGCAAATCCTCATGGGAGAAGTGGATATGAAGGCTGAAATGGAAGAGCATGCTTTGGAGGAGCAATGGAATATGGAAACACCTGCAAGGTGGGCAAGTGCAGCCTGATGGGCTTTGGCTCTAAGCCTCATAGGTTTGTATGAAGAAATTCATGCTATTGTGATCACAAGCAAGAGTGAGAGCATGCTCACACAAGCTCAAGATGCAACACATACTTTGTAGGAGGTTTTGTGAGGGCATCACAATGATATTATAGATGAAAAATTGCATGAGAGCCAAGTCTCCAAAGAACAATGGTGGTTTTATCTTTTATGTGTTTTTGAAGGGAAGAAATACTTGCTTTCTTGGGAGGTTTAGACGAGTCAGAACATACGTTACTAAGTAGGTGCATGAAATAGAAATATGGTTTTATTGTGTAATTAGGGTGAACTAAAGTTGATTGTGACTACGAATTTGACTTTTGCTTCACATCCCTCTTTTGTTAAAAAAAAATTAGTATGTTGGATTTGGTCCTTGAGCTAATTTGATGATGTTGCCTTTCCTGTTTGGAAGTAATGGCATAAGAAGTTAGAAGTTCCCTTAACAATGAAGATGCCCTTCAAGTAGATAGATTGTTCTTTAATTGGGGTGGGATGGATTCCTTAGGGAGGGAGTATTAGAGCACAAAAGAGAATCGGATATGGCTAAGTCAACTACTTGTTGGCAATGTGTATTTAACCTTCTTAATTATCATTGCCTTGGCCTACCAAGAATCAGGTCATAGAAGAATTACTATACCAGTCTTACAAATATGCATGTGAGTTGACTAATGAACATATTTTGTGCATGTCAACTTGTGAATATCAACTATTCTTAACTTTCAGGCAAGTTATAGCCTTTGTGATTGAATGATGGATTGAGACACTTGACTAAATCAAAATTGAGACAAAAGACATTACATTCTAGGATATTCATGGTTAGGGATTGGATTATGTGAAATCAACCTCATTGTTTTCTTGAAGGCTCTGTCTGGTGTCTCCTATACTAGACCATGCTCACCTAGATGGACCCCAAGTAGACCACTCTCACTAGTAGCCATTGGCCTGCCAACTTGGTCCATTGCCCCCAACATGTGCTTGAATTGTCTTGATAGGCACAGAGCTCACAAGTGTCCAAGTGTTGATGCCTATCAAGGGCTACTCTACCAAGCCAAGGCTCACAATCCAAGTCAAAAAATTCAGGTCCATAGCTTGACCTAACACCTTACACTTGGATGCCTCTGACATTACTATAACAATAGTAATAATATCAACATGAAAACCCATTGCCCACACACTCTTATTGGATCGGGCTCCACCAATTGATGTAACTATGAGTCCTAAACAAGGCCAATTATGTCCCTCTTGAAAAGCATAGGAACTTGTGAAACGCATAAGTTTGGGTAAAGCAGCTGTAGGTTATCCAACAAGGTTCATCACTACCATAAGTGACCTATCAACCACTACCATTGTTTGACATCTCCCAAAACACACTAGAATGGGGATCTATAGACCTTGACCTTAGCTAACACAGGTGTATCCTTGACAAGGCCATCAAAAAATCACCAAATAAATGGAACCATGTCTCTCCAAATCCTATGCTCCCAGCCAGGAAATGTTTGCTAGTAGAGTCTTTTGGTAACCCTTGACTATCGACATCAATAATAACTAAAGATATAAATAGGCCAAGTGTGCCACATGATGTAGAGAAACTTACCTAGCAATCTCATCTCTCTCTACATACAATTACCTCTATACTCATATACCTACCTATAGTACTATAGCTAGTCTAGTGCTAATCCCACCAAACAACTCCAATAGACATATCCCTCTACTAGATACTACTAAGCAATGAGTGTAGTATCAAAAGATGATAAGGTAATAGACTCCACAGAATCATCCTTACATTGGTCTCTCTATGGTACAAAGGCTCCACTCTAAGCATGTTGCGCCAACCAATTTGCATGTTGCTACAATGCCTCTTCAAAACTCCACAATGGAACATCCAAGGTAGATGGAACAATCCCACTTGTACTCCAAATTGAGTGATCTCCTCTAGTATAG
Source organism: Lunularia cruciata (assembly GCA_948567375.1). Lineage (NCBI taxonomy): Eukaryota > Viridiplantae > Streptophyta > Marchantiopsida > Lunulariales > Lunulariaceae > Lunularia > Lunularia cruciata. The sequence continues at coordinate 14,326,971 of OX419758.1, forward strand.
GAAATTTTCCACATGAGCATTCCTCTTTAATAAGTCACCAAGCCAAGTAACAGATCATTGAAAGCTAAAACTGATGTCATGGTCCCTAGCTATAGTGAGCAAAGACTACTACTACTAAAGCATACTGGTAGGCACCATGTGAGACAGCTTGTCTCTCATTGAGGATGAACCTTTGATGGTTATTAATTTAGCACACCATGGACTAAGAAGGCAAAAATCCCAACACCATCACACTCCTCCAAGTCACCTCCAAAACTCAATATATTGCTTACTAGAGAACTCAATGAGATAGAGATAATTGCAAATGAAAGGATATTGAATACCTCATCACTTGTAGTTTATATACTTTTGAAAAAATTATACACCAAAGATACTAATTACCAAAGTAACTCAAGTTACTAGGCTAAAATTCAAATAAAGTCTAAAAGTCTAAAGGAATACCCAAGCATATGGGAATAATCCTATGGGTAGATGATCTTAATTTCCCCTACCAACTAAGTAAATGATTCCTTCACATGGGCTATCCTTGGATTGTAGAAAAATCCGCATCAACAAGGTTTGTGGGTCCAAGAGCTATCAACTCTTTCCTCAATGTCAAATAACTAAGAATAATATCAAATCAATACACTAGAAGATAAAGTAATGGTGCTCACTATTTTCTCTTCCTCTAGAATAGGGTCACCTTGATTTTAGCTAGGATTAACTCTAACTAATCATGACTAATATAGAAGCTTAGCTAAACTCCATATAGATAATATTTATCCATTACTTGCAATACCAAACTTAATATCCCATATAGCATATATACATCAACAAGTGCTATAGATAAACCCATCTCTCACTTGATTGCCAACCTGGTCTATAGGAGATTATCTCCTCCCAATAGTGAATATTAAACCCCATGGGGTATAACACTACTCCATAGTTAGCACATCATATGACCCTACTACAATTGCAATGGCCTGAGCTCTTACTATAGAGTTATCACCTAAATTATCAGGCTAAATACAATGAGCTCCCCACATGTGATGTATTGTGCTGAACTACCCCATAGAGATTTTTGGATCTTAAATAGACACCTCTCCACATTGGCTTGTATAGCTGAAGATCGACAATTGCATCCTTCCCCAATATAAGAGGCTACACATCAGAATCTAATGAGACCCTCTCTGGTGTATAGACCTTCCCTAAAGGTCCCATGAAATAAAAAATCCCCTTTGGTTATCCAATAGGACAACTCCAAATGTAGACCAAGTTTGCTCAAATGCAAGTCTAGATGGTAACTCTTCCAACCTAACTACTATTGCCTACCATACACCATTGGTCATTGAGCAGATTCCATGCTCCTCAACCAAATCAACTCCATTATCAACACCTCTGCTCTAGAAGTAAGAACCACATCATCCTTACTCTCACAAGGTGTGGTAGCCAACCAAAACACTAGAGTTGGGTCAACTCCCAATGTAAACATGTCACCAGTTGAGAACAAAGAGAACTGCATAATCAATTGAGCCACTCTCAACATCATGCTAGACTAAATTTGTGTAGTAGTAGGTAGTTGACTAACATCTAGTCCATCATGCATTCCATATCACCTAACACACTTGCACTAGGACGTTTAGGAGCCATGGATATTGCAAAAGATAGAGAAGAGAAATAGGAGAATGGAAGATCAAAGTGAAAGATCACATTGAGACTCTTGGATTAGTGAAACTCTAAATGCCTAGCATGAGCTTGGATTTTGATATTTATAGAAAACATATAAGGCTCTTGAGAAGCTTCTTAGGAAGCTTCCTAAAAGAAATTCCAAGAGAAATACCAAAGAAGAAACACAAGAGAAACACCAAGCTCCATCTGTAAATACTCTAAATGAGTACCTTGTCTTTATTATATAGCAAAGAGGATCCACTCAAAGGGAGATCCACTCAAAGATTAGATACATAGATTGGTGATATGTCAACAAGCTCCACTCTTAGATTAATTGTATGGATTGGTGAAATGTTGATATTTGTCTTATCTAGTTTGTCAAACAAGTTTGACCAAAGGGAATTTTTGGAGAATCTTCTTATAGGAAGCTCAAAATAGCATGGATGAGGTACTATTGGAAAGCTCTTGAAAAGACAAACAAGGGAAGGGAAGGGAAGGAAAGGCAATACCTTTCAACTTAGGAGGGATATCTGTTTAGACCTTTGAAATTGAATTTTCAAGATGTTTTTGGCTTTTGCCCTATTAGCGGAAGTTTTATTTTAGTGACATCCCTATCTGGTTTACTTAGACCATTATATATAATATTCTTCTAGTATTACCAAGCCAAATTCCATCTCTAGATAATATGTCTAGTTAATGATATTACAAAAAGCTGCCTTCTTAAAGTGCAAGTTAAGTTAACCAAGAAATTTCTTAAGAAGCATCTTATAGAAACCATTTACTTGGCATGCAAGCTAAGCTAGTCAAGAAACTTTCCAAAAAATTTCCTTCTAGAACCATCTACTTGGCATGCAAGTTAAGCTAGCTGAGAAGCTTACCAAGAAATTTCCTTTTAGAAATTGCCACTTGGTATACATACTAACCAATGCTTGGAAGGTACCAAGAAGCTTCCTAGATGCTTCTAAAATATTCTTATAATTCTTGACTAATTTAGCTTACTTGCTATTTCATTAGTCTTGACTAACTTGTTTGTAAACTCCACATTGTTACATATTCCCCCATCACTAGTTGATGACATCCTTATCACCATGGAAACTTCAAACTCCTAGATGGCCGTTTGTGCATTGTGGAGATGAGAAAAAGGCTCCCAAGTGGTATCATGAAAGGGATACCTTTCTAGAGGACTTTGTACTCAATATGTTGTTGGCAGCCATGTTGAATGTGGCAACATGCATGGATATGATCAATTCATACTCATGATCATTAATAAGGATGGGAGGAGGAGAGGGTTGGACACTAGTAGAAAAGGAAGATGGATTAGAAACAGAAGGTTTCAACTTAGAAATATGAAAGATAAGGTGAATTTGCATATGACAAAGCAATGCAAGTGGATAAGTAACAAGAGAAATAATTTAGATGATATTAAATAGACCTATCCAATCAGGAGTAAGTTTAGTAACTTGGGTACAAAGTGTGAGGGGTAGGTTACTAGTAGAAAGCATGACCTCATCACCAAGTTGAAGGTGAGATCACTATCCGCGTTTTGCTTTTGATGATTTTGAGTAACAAGGAGATGAGATTTGGCTTGTTTTAGGGAGTGGGATATTGTGGTCAAGAAGCTGGACATATGAGGAATGTGAGATGGAGGAAGAATCAGAAGGGAATCTAGAAAAAGTGAATCTTGGCCAAAATTAAATAAAATAAGAGAAAATCTAATACTTATCTGCTTGAAGTTATTGTAGGTAAATTCAAAAATTGCAAGGCATTTATCCCGATTGGTATGGTGAAAGTTGACAAAGGCACAAATCATATCCTCCAAGGTGGGATTTGAACATTTGGTTTGCCCATCAGTTTGAAGATGATAGGTCATGGACAAAGCAAGCATGATGCCAAGTAGCTTGAAGAGTGCTTACCAAAATTTATTGGTGAATTGAGGATCATGGTCAAAGATAAGTACACAAGGTATCCTATGATGCTTGAAGACATTGTTGACATATATTTGGGCCAATGTTAGAGCATCCATTATACCAAAGGTTGGTGCCAAATAGATTTTCTTACTAAGTTTATCATCAAACACCACAATTGCTATATGACCTTGCTTTGTCTTTGGCAAGAATGTAATGAGATCATGTGTTCCTATCAAGTAGATGGGATGGAAGGTGGTTGAAGGAGTTCACTCAGCTTATGGTTATTGGCCTTGTTATGTTGGTAGCTCTCACAAGATCGGACAAACTCTTAAACCACTTGTGCCATGTTAAACTACCACTATTTGTATTATAGGTGTAACAATATGGAGTTTATCAATGAGTTAGTTGGGACTAATGAAATAACAAAGAGGCCAAATTAGCCCAATAATTATAAGAATATTCTAGAAGTATCTTGGAAGCTACTTGGTACCTTCTAAGTATTGGATAATGTGCATGCCAAGTGGTGACTTCTAGGAGGAAACTTCTTGGGAAGCTTCTTGGCTAACTTAGATTGCATGCCAAATAGATGGCTTCTAAAAGGAAGCTTCCCAACTAGCTTAGCTTGCATGCCAAGTAGGAAACTTCTAGAAGGAAGTTTCTTGAGAAGTTTCTTGGTTAGCTTGGCTTACACTCTACGAAATCGGTTTTAGGAAGGTTCTTGAGAAGCTTCTTTAGAGCCTTGTACATTTTTTTTATAAATACCAAAGCCCAAGCTCATGCTATGCATTTAAGAGTTTCTCTTATTCAAGAATCCCAATGTGATATTTCACTCCGGTCTTCCATTCTTTTATTTCTCTCCTTGATGTGTTACATTGGTATTAGATGGATAGAATTTATAGACTACCAAATCCATTTATAATAAACCATTGGGATTGTTGTGTCTATGTACTACCTAAGCATCATTTTGCATAGTTCATCATCTCATGCTTTGGGTAAAATTATTGAATACGATCACGATTGTTTGACGAATGTTTGGTATTTCCAATTGTAACTTATAGAGAATAGTGGAGGTGTTGCATCTATGTGCTAACTTAGATAAATTATAGGTAGTTGATTAGAGTAGAAACCATGGCAGTAATACCCAAAGTTATCATTGCTATACAACAACAAATAAAGCACCTATTTGATTGTTGGAAGAATGAGATCATCAACGACAAGAACATGTAGAGAGAGCATCATTTCAAGAAGGAGAAGAGCAAACCCAATTTTTGAAGCCCAAGGTATTTGAATGCAAGAACCTCTTGAGTGCAATGGAGAATTTTGTGGCTGATTGTGAATGTTATTTTGAAAGAACAAATCTTCAAGATGAACAAACATAAATTTCTCTTGGTTTCAAGCCAATTGGATAGAGTGGAAAAACTATGGTGGCAATTCCAAGTGGAGCTAGCTGCACGCCAAGCTTGATATGCAAAGAATTCAAGAGTGCAATAATTGGATGATTTCAAGCAATAAATGCTTCACAAGCTATATGAGATAGGTTGGCAAAATTGAAACAGATTGGTTTTATAAGAAGCTACATAATTCAATTCCAAAACACCATAATGAAAATTCTAGATATATTAGAAGGTGAAACTCTAGATTGATTATGAGGGGCTTGAATTTACACACCAAATTAGAAGTGACCATGTGGGACCGTAAACACTTGGAGAAAGCCATATAGTTGGCTAAACGCTTTAATTCCTTAGTTGTGACAACTTGGTCTTGACTTAGACATTCATAGAACTTGCCCACACACCACACACGGGTGGAGGAGCCAGCACCAATGGAGATTGATGCCATCTAATGGAAAATACTTGGCCCTATAGATAGGGAAAGATTGCAACAAAATGAAGATTACTTTTATTGTTTCCAATTGGATATCACATTGTTGAATGTCCACTCAAGAATGGATGCTTTTGACAAATCGCCCAAATGGAGTTCATGGAACATGATGATCAAGGAAATGAGAAATCTTAATAGGAGAACTTGAGCCACCTATTGGGAACTTGACTAGTTCCAATGGGATTGAAGACTTGATGTAATTTTTTTCACTTGCAAGGTATGATATCTGATGGTGGTTGTAAGATTTTGATTGATTTTGGAAATTCAGAGAATTACATATCCATACAATTAGCAAAAGAATTAAGTATTCTTATCAAGCTAGTAATTGGAAGTAGATTGATGATAGTAGATAGTATTGCATTTCATACCTCACATTTTGTTAAATTTAAGATTGGAAAGGAGAATTTGGAGTATACGGAGTATATGAGGTTTGTAACGACATCGTTACACTATGATATCATTTTAGGTTTACTTTGACTTGAACATCATAAGTTCATTTTGATTGGACCCAATGATAAATCCAAATATGATATGAAGGTAAGAATTATTGATTAGGTTGTCTAGCACCTTTGAGTAAGACACTTAAGAATAATCAATCCCAATATAGGAAGTCTATTAGTAAAGCAACCATAGAGCAAGCTTTAGAGGAAAATCAGCCTATTTTTTTGATGTGTTTCAAGCCTATTGCATATGGACAATCTCATGAGGACCAAAAGCCTCATCAAGTAATGGTTGATCAAATAGTTCAAGAGTTTATAGATATTTTTGGATGATTTGCCAAAGGGATTACCCTCCAATTATGGTATGCTCTTCAAGATTGAATTACTACCAAGAAATACTCCAATGAGTAGGCCAATCTATCGGCTCTCACCAAAGGAATTGGATGAGCTTTGAACAACATTGACTATGTTGTTGGAGAAGGATTACATATGGCAGAGTACATCTCCTTGGGGAGCATTGTTACTATTTGTTCCAAACAAGGAGGGAGGACTTTGCTTCCATATTCATTATCATAGTCTCAATAAATAAGTAGTTTAGAATGTATATCTCTTGCCTCAAGTTGATGAATTGTTTGATCAATTGAGTGGAGCTCAATACTTCTCCAAATTGGATCTTCAAAGTGGTTATTAGCAGATTCCTATTGATGGAGAGGACGTGCAAAAGACTACCTTTTGCACAAGGTATGGGCATTTTTCATGGAGAGTTCTACCTTTTGGGCTCACCAATGTTTCAATAATCTTCATAGATCAGATGCATTGGGTGTTGGATAGGCTATTGGACCGTAAGATGGTGGTGTCCTTGGATGATATTTTAGTCTATAATAAGATGGAGGTAGAACATGCAAATCATGTGCAAGAAGTCCTAAGATAACTACATCAATGGAAATTTTATTGCAAGAAGTTGAAGTGTGCCTTTTGGCAGAATGAACTTACCTTCTTAGGTCAAAAGATCTCATCAGAAGGGATCAAGATGGAAGAGGAGAAAATCAAAGCCACTACTAATTGGCTTACTCCAAAAGATACCATAAAAGTGTGAGCATGTAATGGATTAGCAAGTTTTTAGCAATGATTCATCCACTATTATGCTCATGTAGTTGCACCATTGACCGACCTCTTGGGGAAGACCTCAAGCTTTTAGTGGACCACCAAGCAGAAAGAAACATTCTAGAAGCTAAAACATATGGTGTCTTCAAGACCCATTCTTCAACCATATGATATTCAACTACCTTGTGTGGTTGATTTTGATACTTTTAGCTTTGTCAATGGAGTTGTGTTGTAATAGGAATTTCTAGATGGGTTACATTACATTGCCTTTGTGTCGTTCTGACTAAACACCACATAAAGGAATTACTTTGCTTGAGATCATAAACAATTAGCAATGGTTTATGCCACCAAGGTATGGAGGCATTACCTCTTGGGGAAACAAGTGAGCATGTAAAATAATCACAAATTCTTATTGCAAGCATTATATTTGGAGCACATGAAGAGTCAACATCATTGATGGGAAGAACAACTATTAACTATTTGACCTCAAACTTGAGTAAAAAGGTTTCATATCATGTCCAATGCTCTATCACTACGACCTGATTTGAAGTCTCACTCTCATCAAGGCAACAATTATGACAATGTCTATTGACTCAAAAGTCCAAATCAAGTTTAGGATAGTTGTACAACAAGATCCCTTCTCTCAAATGGTACAAAGTCATCTTGCAACACATGAAAAGGAGTACAACACCTTCTCCTTCAAGACCGATGGCCTTCTATTCTTTGAGAACCGGATCTATGTTCTAACCAAAGGAGATCTACAACTTGTACGCTTTCAAGAAGCCCATGATTTACCAATCATTGGTCACATGGGTGTGGACAAGACCTTGGGTACCCTACAACACCAATGGTGGTGGCCGAGCATAGTACAAGATATTCAAGAGTTTCTTTGATCTTTTGAGAGTTACCAATGCAACAAGACTAACAACCAAAAAAGGGGTGGACTCCTTCAACCACTTCCCATCCCATCTGCTTGATGGGAACAGATTGTTGCAGAGAATGTCCGGTCTCAAGGGTGCACCGGGCACATGGCTACTTGTGCTTAGCTGTCCCTATTGTCTTCTTTTGGATTCTTCCCGTTGTCCCAGGGTGGTCGGTCTCGAGGTTGCACTGGTGCCTGGCTGCTCATGACTAAATGGCTCTGTTATCACTGGCTCACACCTTGCTATTCAGGGACTTATTTTTGCACTCCTATTTGGTCGACAGTCCTCTCTTTATGGTTCTTGAGTTGGTCTTGTCCAGAATTATTGTTTATCCAAGTTCACTAGCTAATATTCGAGTTAGTTAGAGATGGGTTTATATTTAATGGGGTGACAATGAATTTTTGTATGACAAGTTATAACCCATAAGCCAGTTTCAGATCAGCGTGACTAGACTGTGGGAAGGATCTCCCTATGTAGCATGACTGGGAGCTCCTAAAATAGATTCCTCCTTGACACTTTCACAGGTTGATGTGTACACATTTAATCATGGAGAATCATAAATACATCACATCCCCTGCCTTGAAATTTATAAAATTGGAGAGAAATATCCAACTCCTGACCAAACAAGGATCACCTAAGTTCCACTGTCCAAGCAAAACAGAAGGCAGAATCAACCAAGACCCATTCCATATCTCTTACAATCCGTTGCCTCCTATCTTGTTGCAGCTGTCTCATGAGCCACCTCAGGTCCTCCCTCTGTCCGGCCTCTCCTTCGGGAGTTCTCCTCTGTCCTACCTCTCCTTATAGAGTTCTCCTCTGCCAATACTCTCCACAATCAAATCTAGTATAAACTTGAAATTTCATTTCCTATCAAAGGACAAGCTCCTCCTCTTGAACTCATTCTGCAGCCTCTAAAGGACCAAGCTAACCTAATTTGAATTGTCTTCCTCTCTTCTTGCGGTCATTCACCAAACTATACAGAAAATCCTTGAAATCTTCTTGCTCCTGTCCAGTGCAAGGCAAAGCCAGACTCTTGAATTCTCTCTCTTGGCATTGTCCAAGGCAAGCAGACCTAATTCAAATTTACCCCTCCCTTCTCACTGTTTCCCGTCACTCATGAAGTTGAAGCAAACTCAAAATCTCCTTCACTCTTGCTCATTTGAAAAATTTTCTGTCTCTCTTACACATCATTACTCTCACAATTCAGGCTTCTACTTTGCACTCAATTCAAAGTTCTCATTCACGTGAACGTTCCCCACACCTTTCCTTCAGTCCAGTTCTGCCTCAGTCCAAGCTCAAGTAAAACTCAAGAGTTTCCTCTCCTTCTCCTGAACACCTTCCGTAACATTCCTCCTTGGCAGCCTTTAGCACATCTCACAAAAATATGCCATACTCCTACCTTTCAACTCAAGCCCCATAGTGCTTGTTAAAATGTTCCCTCCTCTGACTGTTCATTCTCTCCTTCAACATTTCTTTCTCAACAGCCTTACCTTTGCAAAACCTTCCCTCAGTCCTCCTGTCCAGGCAAAATTCTCGAGCTCTCTCACATCTTGCTGTCCCGCCCTCTCACTGTTCAAGACCCAACAAACCCTCAAAAATTTTCCTCTCTTGTACTCCTACCACAGTTCAAGTCCAAACCCCCACTCAAAGTTTTCTTCTTCTCTGTCCTCCTATCACAGTTCAAGCCCAAGCAAACACTCAAAAATTTTCCTCTCTTGTACTCCTGCCACAGTTCAAGTCCAAACCCTCACTCAAAATTTTCTTCTTCTCTGTTCTCCTGTCACAGTTTAGGCACCAACAAACTTCAAGAATTCTCTCTCTCACACACCTTCACTGTCCAAGGCAACCCTCAAAAATCTCTTTCTTTCTTCACTCCTTGTCCAGGCCAAACCTTTGAGATTTCTTTGCTTTCCGTGTCTCAGTTCTTGTCACAGGCCAGCCACCAGAAAACTTCAAAAATACTCTCTCACACACCTTCACTATCCAGGGCAACCCTCAAAAATCTTTTTCTTTCTTCACTCCCTGTCCATGCCAAACCTTCAAAAATTTCCTTGCTCTCCCTGTCCCAATTTGTGTCACAGATCAAGCACCAGCAAACTTCAAAAACACTCTCTCTCACACACCTTCAGTGTCCAGGGCAACCCTCAAAAACCTCTTTCTTTCTTCACTCCTTGTCCAAGCCAAACCTTTGAAAATTCTTTGCTCTCCCTGTCCCAATTCCTATCACAGACCAAGCACCAACAAACTTGGAAAATACTCTCTCACACACACCTTCACTGTCTAGGGCAACCCTTGAAAATCTCCTTCTTTCTTCACTCCCTGTCCAGGCCAAACCTTTGAGATTTCTTTGCTCTCCCTGTCCCATTTCCTGTCCAGACCAAAACTCAAAAATCTCCCTTTCCACTTCATGTCCACCTGTCCAAACCAAAAGTCAAAAATCTCCCTTTTTCACGTCATGTCCACCTGTCCAAACCAAAACTCAAAAATCTTTCTTTTTCACCTCCTGTCCTCATGAAGTGCCCCTTTCAAAACAGCCCCTTTCAAAACCCTTTTCTCTTTCTTTTCTTCATTACCCATCATAAAAAGTGCTCAAAGCTCATTTGATCAAAGCACCAAATATAACTTCCGAGACCTTTTTTGCTCAAGAAGAAAATTGCACTAACTAAAATATTGTCACATGTACTATCTATTCAAATGACACTCAAAGCATATTTGCAAGATTCCAATACCATTAACAAGCCACAGTTGGTGTATCACAAAATTAAGCTCCAAGTGTCGTGTAACACAAAGAAACTCTTGAGCTTAGGTATCACAAAGGAAAACTCTAGAGCTCACCAAATGGCACCAACTCTATGTGAATCATTTTCCCGACAACAATGTGAGCTTAGATCTCATAACCTCCTTGCCCAAGATAAACCAAGGTCACATAATAATTGTGGTGTTTGTGGATAAACTGAGTACACAAATCCATTTGGCACCAACTTTTGATAGAGTGGATGCTCCAAAATTGACCCAAATCTACTTTAATATTGTCTTCAAGTAGCATAAAATGCCTCATGTATTCATCTCCAACCGTGATCCTTGATTTCACCAAATTCTTTTGGCAAGCACTCTTCCAAATACTTGGCACCAAGCTTGCTTTGTCCACAGCCTATCATCCTCAAATTGATGGACAAACCAAATGTGCAAATCACACCTTGGAAGATATGCTTTGTGTTAATTTTGACATTCACCATACCAACTAGGATGAATGTCTTGGAATTGTTGAGTTCGTATACAATAACTCCAAATAGGCAAGTACTAGATTCTCTCCCTTCTTCCTTAATTTTGGTCAACCACTTAATTTTGACCCACTTGTTCTAACTCCTCTTCTTTTTCCTCCTCCATCTCATGTCCCTCATACTTCCACCTTCTTGACCACAATATTCCAATCTCTACAACAAGCCAAATCTCATCTCCTTGTTGCTCAAAAAGTTATTAAAAACAATACGTGGACCAATATTATCGTGATCTCACTTTTTAACTTGGTGATAAGGTCATGCTTTATTTTAGTAACCTACCTCTCCCACTTGATATCCAAGTCCAAAAACTTGCTCCTAATTAAATAGGTCTATTTGATATCACCCAAATCATTTCTCCAATTGCTTATCAACTTGCCTTGTCTTGTTGTATATGAATCCATCTTGTCTTTCATGTTTCCAAGTTAAATCCTTTTGTTTCTAATCCATCTTCCTTTTCCTCTTGTGTCCAACCTCTCCCCCTCCAGTCCTTATCAACAATCATGAGGACTATGAAGTCCATCATATCCTTGCATGTTGCTACATTCAACATGGTCCCCAATAACATATGGAATACAAAGTTCTTTAGAAAGGGTATCTCCTTCATGATATTATTTGGGAGCTTCTTTCTCATTAGAATACTGAAATGACCATCCAAGAGTTTGAAGCTTCCATGGCAACAAGGACATCACCAACTAGTAGTGGGGAAATATGTAACAATGTGGAATTTACCAATGAGTTAGTTGGGAGTAACAAAGTAGCAAATAGGTCAAATTAGCCCAAGAATAAAAAGAATATTCTAGAAGCATCTTGAAAGCTATTTGGTACCTTCTAAGCATTGTGAAATGTGCATACCAAGTGGTGAATTCTAGGAGGAAACTTCTTGGGAAGCTTCTTGGCTAGCTTAGCTTGCATGCAAAGTAGGTGGTTTTTGGAAGGAAACTTCCCAACTAGCTTAGCTTGCACGCCAAGTAGGCAACTTCTAGAAGGAAGCTTCTTGAGAGCCTTGTATACTTCCTTGTAAATACCAAAGTCTAAGCTCATGCTAGGCATTTAGAGTTTCTCTCATTCAAGAGTCCCAATGTGATCTTTCACTTCGGTCTTCCATTATACTATTTCTCTCCTTGGTATATTACAGTAGAGTACCCAAGGTCTTGTCCACACCTATGTGACCAATGATTGGTAAGTCATGGGCTTCTTGAAGGTGCACAAGTCGTAGATCACCCTTGGCTGAAACAAAACATAGATCAAATACTCAAAAAATAGAAAGCTTTCCTTGAAGGAAAAGGTGCTATATTTATTTTCATGTGCTACAAGATTACCTTGTAGTATTTGAAAAAGGGTCTTTTTGTAAAGCCATCCTAAACTCAATTTGGACTTTTGAGTCAATTGACACTGTTGTAATTGCCATTATGATGAGAGGTTCAAGAAGCATCTTCAAATCAGATCATCATGATAGGGCATCAAGAATGACATGGAACTTATCAAGTTTGTACTCCAGTTTGATATCAAAACATAATAGTTCTTCCTCCCATTGATGATGTCAATTATTCATATGCTCCAAATGTAATATCTACAACAAATGTTTGTGACTGGTTTCAATGATCACTTGTTTCCCCAAGAGATTATGCCTCCATACCTTGGTAGCATATACTATTGTCAATTGTTCTTGATATTGAGCAAAGTAATTCCTTTATTTGGTGTTTAGTTAACAAGACACAAAGGCAATGGTATGTAACCCATATGAAAATTCCTACTCCACCATAGCTCCAATGGCAAAGTTAGAAGTATTCAAATCAACCATATGAGGACCATATAGTTGAGGAATGGGTGTTGAAGACACCATATGCTTCAGCTTGTTGAATGCTTCTTTATGCTTGGTGGTCCACTTAAGCTTAAGATCTTCTCCAAGAGATTGGTTAATAGATCCGGTCACATGAGCATAATAATGGGTGAACCATTGGTAAAAACTTACCAATCTATTAAATGTCTATAATTTTGTGGTATCCTTGAGAGTAGGCTAATCAATAGTATCATTGATTTTCTCTTCTTCCATCTTGATCCCCTCTGATGAGACCTTATGATCCAAGAAGGTAGAAGGTACATTTGGACTTCTTGTATAAAACTCTCATTGATACAATTGTCTTAGGACTTCCTTCGTGTGATTTATATGTTTTACCTTTGTCTTGCTATAGATTAAAATATCATCCAAGAACACCACCATGTATTGATTCAATAGTCCATCTAACACCAATGCATCTTATCCATGAAGATTATCGAAGCATTAGTGAGCTCAAAATGTATAACTCTTTAATCAAAATGGCCATAACTTGTACAAAAGATATTCTTTTGCACATCTTCTTTGTCAATGAGAATTTGCCAATAGTTGCTTTGAAGATCCAACCCGGAGAAGTATCATGGTATACTCAATTGATCTAGCAAGTCATCAATTTGAGGCAAAGGATATACATTCTTTGTTGTTTTTTCATTGAGGCTATGTATAATATTCCAAAGATAAAACTAAGAGAAACACAAGAGATGAAACACAAAGCTTCAACACTCAATCTTTGATGCCTCAAAAGAGCACCTTGTCTTTATTATATAGCAAAGAAGATTCACTAAAAGAAAGCTTAAGACTTGGATTAAATACATGGATTGGTGACATGTTAGCAAGCTCTACCCTTAGATTAGTTGTATGGATGGGTGACATGTTGGTCTTTGTCCTATTTGGTTAGTCAAATAAATTTGACCAAAATGAATCTTTAAGGAATTTTCAATAGAAAACTCAAAATTGTATGGGCGAGGTACTGTTAGAAAGCTCTCAATGAAACAAATTGTGGGGGAGAAGGCAAGGATTTTCATCTCAAAAGGAGGAGGAATTTTCTAATTTTGAAGCCTAATTCATCTGTTTAAGCCTTTGGAATTGGCTCTAAAGTCTTGAAGGTGTTTTCAACTCTTGCCCTATTAGTGGAAGTACTCTTTTTTTGACACCTCTGTTTGATCTACTTATTCTATCATATATAATATTCTTCTTGATATAACCAACCAATTTCCACCTCTAGATAATATATCTAGCTATTGGTATTACCCCATGTTAATCAATACAAAAGGAAAATCCTCCATTCTTCTTTGGGACAAATAGTATTATGTTACACAAGGAGATATTTTATATCATATGAAATCCTTCTCCAACAACTTTGTTAGTGTTATTAAAAGCTCTTCTAACTCCTTTGGTGAGAGCCAATAGATTGATCTATTCATTGGAGTACTTCTTAGCAAAAACTCAATCTTGAAGGGCATAGCACAATTGGAGGGTAACCCCTTTGGCAAATCATCTAGAAACACATCAGAAAACCCCTTAACTATCTAATTAACCATTTCTTGATGAGTCCTTTTTCCCTTATCCAATGCTCCATATGCAATTGGCTTGATCCACATTACAAAAATAGGAATATCTTCCTCCAAAGCTTACTTTATGGTTATTTTATTCATAAAATTATTATCTTGGGACTAACTCTTCCTAGATGTCTTACACAAAGGGTGCAAAACAACCTAATCAATAATTCTTACCTTGGTGTTATACTTGAATTTGTTGTTAGTTCTAATCAAATTGAACCTTATGACATTCAAGCCAAAGCAAACTCAAAATGACATCATAGTCTAGAGGTGTCATTATGGACCTCATACACTCCAAATACTCTTTTCCAATCTTGAATGTAACAAATGTGAAGTACAAAATGAAGAACTATTTCTACCATCTGCCATTATGAATCTACATTCAATTATTGGATTAATAGTAATACCTAAGTCCTTTGTTAATTGCACGGACATGCAATTCCCTAAACTTCCAAAATCAGCTAAAATCCTACAATCATAATCAAATATTATACCTTGCAAGTGAATTAAACTTGCATAGGTTGAGCTTTTAATCCCATTGGAACTAATCAAGTTCATAATAAATGGCTTGAACTCTCTTATTGGGATTTTTTGTTTTCTGGATCATCACACTCCACAAACTCCATTTGGGTGATTTGTCAAGGTCATCCATTCTTGAGTACATTTAGTAATCCACTGTCCAATTTAGTAATAATAAAAACAACCACCATTTATTGCAATCTTTCCTTATTTGCAATGCCAAGTGGTCTTTGTTAGCCAGTATCAATCTCCATCAATGCTAGCCTCTCCACTAGTGTGTAATGTGTTGGTAGATTTTGTGAAGGTTGAGGTCCAGACCAAGTTGTTACAACCAAGGAATCAAAGTGTTGAGCCAACTTCATGGCTTCCTCCAAGTGTTTGTGCTCTCACATGGTCACCTCCAAGAGTGCAATAATTGAGAGATTCCAAGCTATAAATGTTGCACGAGCTACACAAGATAGATTGGTAGAAATGAATGAGATAGGTTCTATAAGAATTTGCCTCACTCAATTCTAGAACACTATAATACAAATTCCAAAACACCATGATGCAGATTCTAGATATATTAGAAGTTGAAGCTCTAGATCTATTTGTGAGGGGCTTGAAGTCACATACTGAATTGAATTCTTTCCATGCCAAGATTGGTGCAACGAATTGCCCTTTAGTTTTCTTCACTTGAAATTGCTACCATAGTTTTACCATTCCATCCAATTGGCTTGAAGCTAAAAGAATCTATCTTAATTCATATTGAAGATTTGTACCTTCATAATAACATCCACAATCAAACATAAAAATCTCTATTGCACCCAAGAGTTTCTTGCTTTCAATTACTTTAAGCTTTGGAAATCAAATTTTCTCTTCTCTTTCTTGAATTGGTGCTCTCTCTACATGATCTTGTTGTTGATGGTCTATCTCCCAGTAATCAAGTAAGGTGATTGATCTGTTGCTGCATAGCAATGATAATGTCAAGCATTGCCACCATGGTTACTACTCTATCAAAATATTTCTAATTATCTAAGTTAAGACATGGATTCAACAAATCCACCATTCTCCATAAGTTACAATTGGAAGTATCAAGGCATAAAACAAGTTGATCGCATTAGAAAAATTTTGCCCAAAATGTGAGATGATGAATTATATGAAATGATGCTTGGGTAGTTAGTATATAGACACAAAATTCTAATAGTTTGGGGGAAATGGAATTGGTGGTCCATAAATTCCATCAATTCCATTTCTACTCTAATACTCTAATATATTAAAGATTGAGGAGAGAAATTGGAGAATGGAAGAGTGGAGTGAAAGATCACATTAGTACTCTTGAATGAAGAGAATTCCAAATGACTAGCATGAGCTTGGGCTCTGGTATTTATAGAGACAAGGCTCTTAAGAAGCTTTTCAAAAAGTTTTTTAAAAGTCACCTTCTTAGAGTGGAAGCTTTGGGAAGCTTCTTGATAAGCTTCCCTTTAGAAGTCACCTACTTGGCATGCAAGCTAAACTAATCAAAAAACTTAAGAAGTTTTTTTCTAGAAGTCATCTACTTGACATGGAAGCTAAGCTAGCTAAGAAGCTTCTTCCTAGAAATTACCACCTAGCATATATGTTATCCAATACTTGGAAAGTATCAATAATTTTCCTAGGGTTTAGGGTTTAGATGCATAGAATATCTAGGAAACTTCTTAGTACCTTCATAAGAATATTCTATGTATCTAAGAAACCTAAGGTTTCCTAGATACTTTGACCTATCTATGAGCCTCTACTCTCTATGGGTCCAACTCCATTGATGCTCATCTAGGTTTTGGAGCATGTGTTGCATTCCTAGTCACTATGGTAGATGCATCTACCTATGCTACTCTGAATATTAAGTCCAAGATGTCTCTATCACCAATATAAGAGGTGGAATTCTCAACAACTAAATTTGATTTTCTTTGAGCTATTGCCATGCTAGCCAATTTTTTCTCCAATTGCTCAAACCGAGTAGCTATGGTTGTATCAAAATCAAGAGCATGTTCTATGCCCCTACCAAGTGTAGGTCCACTACCACCACCTCTACAACCTCATCATCCATGACTTTGAGCTCCTCTACCACCTCCCATAATAGCCCTACCACTTTGTAACTCCAAGTGAAGGTCAAAGCCTCTATCACTAGTCCGTGACCTAATTTGTGGCCATAGTTACATTGTATTTGTGTTGGCTATAATGCACCAAAGGTATCATGTTCATTGCCTTGAGTGCAATCTCTCTTGTGGTGAGATCCACCACAAGTGTAACAAGCAACACCACCACTCACTAGCTATTGCTAACCTAAAAATGAAGGTAAAGGTCTAGCTACACTGGGCCTTCCACTCACTCCATAAGATTTGGACTATCCACTTGGCCCTCAAAAGCCAACATGATGTGGTGCAATTTGTTGCACTCAAGAAGAATTAACAATTGTGGTTGACGTATCTTTACCAAATCCAAATATCACCACTCTCTCCTTCACCATGGTGAGCTCAAGGTGCTCAGCCAAACTAAAGATCACTGCCAAAGTAGGTGAAGTAACATGTAACAACATAACACCATGTACTTTATGTGGCAACTCCTTGTCCAAGATCCCATACCAAAATTAGATTGCTTAGGCCTGAACAACTTGAGTAAAATTGATCAACAGTTTCATGTGAGTGTATGCCTTGCATAAGCTTTGTCCCACCTTTTTCTAGGACTCCTACAAGCTCCTCAACTTGTAAGTCCACACTCTATGGTAATTTTACCTCAAGAATTGGAAGAACTTCACCATGGGGTTAAACCCCGATATTGCACAACCTCCTTTAGCATTACTTCCACTCATAGTAGCACCATCTCCAACTAGTGCACCTCCACTAGATACACCAATGCTACTAGAGCTAGAACTCATAGGTACTACCAATCTACCCTTAGCAACCAAGCTTAAAGTGATGGAGATGTACTTCAGAGACCAATATTGTCTCCATAACTTGAGCTCTTCTAAGTTTGCTCTCCTAAACTCATGAAAATCATCCATTAGTGGACCCTCTAAGTGTTGAAGCAACCCCTTCCATGCCATGAAGTGTGTGAAAATAAGTTGAGTTTTACATCTATTGCATATCACACCAACTATCAAACTCCTTGATGAAATCATCCAACTCAATGGTACCTATTCTACTAGAGTAGCACTTGGGACCTTTGGAGGCTCCATAATCTAGTCTTTGTCCCATGACAATAGTGCAAATATACCAAGTGCAGTCTAAACTAAATCAAGTACTATATCAAACTCTAAATAAAAGTCAATCTACTCCTTCATTGGGACATGAGATACAAGTTAATATAGAGCACCACTCCATGTAAACCTATTACATACTACAATGATATCTCCTTTGGAATTCACAAAGTACTCCATTGTGACAATGTAACTCAAACCACAACCGTAATTGCCACACATACCCCACCAAAGATCACCACCAAGTGCCATCACCAATTGAACACCACTCACTAATGTAACTCTAACTACAACAACTTCCCTAAAGGAAAGTGTAACTTGTAATCCACCATCATAACATACATTCTCACAATCTATGGGTCATCAATTTGCGACTCACCAAAGAGAAACATAGATAGTTTAACTGACCATCACTCCAACCTCATTACCAAGAGCACACCATAACACCAATGCTCTTAAGTCAAAGCATCTCACACAAACATGGTGAAAAAAAAAGAAATAAAGAATGGAGGGGGTCCAATCACAAGTAGTTTATATAAAACACTCCATCTCATAAATCAACACTGGATTGACTCTCTTACCATTTGGTATTTGATATAATAGTATTGTCTACCTACTCCTAAGCTACTAGGATCACCAAGGATGAGATAAAACTACCTCTTCTAGCCAAAGCTACATGTGTATAGGTATTAATAGACTATTCACTAGGATAACAAGTGAAGGTGGACCAATTTGCTAGGGCACCAATCTAAGAACCAAAGATATAAAGGTCAAACCTTACTATGCACAATCTAGAAGGGTGTGTAGATTTTGCTAAATGATGACCATAAACTACAAAACTAGCTAAATTGGCTAGCCTCACACTAACAAGCTGACTCGTTGTCCTTTGTAGCCTCTCTAGCCCACAACCCTATACCTCAAAGCCTAATTTGGCCAAGCTTCACCAACTTGACCACTAGCTAGTGCAATTTGGGCAACCTCTAACTTTGGACAACCTCAACCAATTTAACACACCTCTTTTATAGTTAGCTGACCATTAAATACATTGCTAACTCAACTTGAGCCAAATTGAGAGGATGGGGATTTGGAAATCCCTAATTTGAGTGGATGAGTTCCTAAATCCACCTCCAATTTTGCACTTAGGCTGAATTCACACCAAATTGACCTTGATTTCACTTCCTTGGGTTGAATTCAAACATCCATTGTCTCAAACTTACATCTACCACATGATCAATTTTAGAGAAATATAGGACCACGATTGAATGTACCAACGATCAACCATGGTTGGAGATACCACCAATGTCCTCAATTCTAGCACCCAATTTACTCCCCTTAGTCCCACTTCTTTGATATAATCAATTTATTCTTCTACTCGAATCACACTCAATCAAATTTGTACTCTATCCTATACTCAACAATCTGTCAACTATCGGACACTAGTTATAGTCAAGCCACACCCAATCTAGCTAAGAGACTCCAGGTAACACTTATTGTCTCTTGTTCACCCTAGCAAGAACTAGAATGCTCGACATCAGAGAAGTGAACTCTTTAGAACTATACTTCAAAAGTATACCCTCTGTTTGACCTAGGTCTCTAACCTTAATGGCACATCCAATGGTGCAAACGGTACAAGTGCAGTGGGTCACACCATATGATCAATAGCCTTAATATGAAATCAACCAGCCAAAAAGTAGTCCATGAGAAAATACCAAAATAACTATGACTGTCAACACTACTACTACTCTAGTAGCCCGAGCAAACTAGCTTCAGCAATACAAATATCACCAAAGAGCAAATAATTTGAAAATCCAATCTTTCATGTCATGTGTACCTTTGGACCAAAATTGACATTGAGCAATAGATGATGATCATCATGGTCAATGAAAAAGTAACATGCACAAAATTTTATAATGCTTGATGGGATCTTCCCATCCTTCCTGTTTCTAAGCGTTCACCTTTTCTTCTTTTATAATGGGTAAAATTATTCATATCATGTTTGTCTATGCTGTAGTCAATTATGATCAATAGTACATAAGTTTACATGCACAGATTTGATGGGTGATCAACTTAGGATGAGTTTTCAACCATCAATAATAGACAATGTGAAATTAACGAATCGAGTTAACATGTTGAACATATTAAGAGATGATGGTTCCAATTGTGGGTCCACTTGCATGCGTGAATAATAATTTAGTGTGGTTCAAATATTACTGTTGAAGATTTGGTGTGCACACTTTAATGCAAGAACCAATATTGAGTATGTTTCAAGAAGAGTTGCATACGCTCGAGCATATGCGCATGTTCATACGTTATATATGATGTTAAGGTTGTGAGCTAACTTTCAAAGTTGTTGCCGAATGTGTTATCATGACCGTTTCAACATAAAGGCTTGCTGATGTCTTCATTACCGACATTGCTGAAGGGGGACTTTCATCTTCTCTTTATTCTATGCTTCCGCACTGCGTTCGGCCCTTACACCTCACATGCGACATTAAAGCGGATATATAACATTGAAATATGCCGGAGCGGGTGTGATATAAAAGAAAAGGAATGTCGCATGTCAACGATACCCCAGGTTGTACATTTCTTCGGTTCCTTGGAAATACTGTTTCACATGCACAAGCCCGGCTGCATGCCCGAGCTGGTGTGATATAAAAGGAAAGGAATGTCGCATGTCAACGATACCCCAGGTTGTACATTTCTTCGGTTCCTTGGAAATACTGTTTCACATGCACAAGCCCGGCTTCCAATAAGTCACAGAGGAACTACCGACTAAAATATCTGACTGGTGATCGTCTAAAGACGCTATGCAGTTGGAGAGGCCAGAGATACGAGACCTGCAATTGAGTTGTTTCACGGGAATAGCGTAAGTGTCGATTCGCATGGTACTGGTCAGGTTTCGTGCAACCAGACACGATCACGTCCACGTGCATTCGCCCCTACTTTCCAGCGATTCGTTCAGGATGAATGCGTATCGAGACTTGATGTCGTTGTGAAGGTATCCAAATTCTTCCTCGTGGTTAAATCCCAATAGTCCCGGTATGAGAAATCTGCCATGCTGCACCAAAGGTATAAAGAGAGGTCCAGGCATTCATGAATGTACGTTACATTCATTGGGCAGTTACAACAAGGATTCTCCGTTCAAATCAACCATCTTGTGTGACGCAGAGAAGATGAGCCCGCTTAATATCTCTCCGAGCTACTATCAAGTGCTCTCGTCATGGAGTTCTCTGGATCTGTCGCAAGGGTTTCCTTATACCGTTGCTATTACAGCTGCGTGTGTGCTGTGTTTGTTCCTTATACCGTTTGTTGAGTTTCAATTCAACTTTCAAGAGAAGATACAATCTTCCACCCGGACTTCCATCACTCCCGGTGATCGGAAATATTCTTGACATGAAGGGAGGCGAAGTAGCCGAGCAGTGGTGGAAGATATCTCACGCAAAGGGATGGCCCATCATGACTTTCAAATTCACGAACCTGACTTTTGCTATAGTGAGCAGTCCACATATAGTAAAGGAGATGTTGATCACCAAAGGCAATATCTTCAATTCAAGAGACAGTCAAAATTTTCGTACCAGGGCTATATGAGAGAGAGCCCCGACGGCCACTCTCAGATAGGTGCACTATTCACCCCGCAAGGTTCCTCATGGAGAATCACCAGGAAACTAATAGTGGCTGGACAGACTCATTTCATGAAGGTGAAGGGAGATAAGTACGTGATGGATGTATTGTTACCACGACTGTATGAGGAAATCGATGCTGAAACATCTATCAATGCTAGCACAAGAATTTGCAAAAACATGGTGGTGAGTACACTGATGGTATTCGTTTTCGGACCTGGGGCAGAGAAGTATGCGAATGAGATTGTGCCGCTGAATGATAAACTATTTTCAGCTATTGACCAGAACCACTCCATAGAGTTCTTCGTTCCTTTTGTCGGGTGGCCGATGTCCTGGTTATACTACAAGCTTGTGCAGAAAAGAATAATAACTCGGCAACATGCGCTGTACGAGAGGATTATTGCTGAACGTGGCGTCAAGTAAGTCCGGAAGTTAGGACCACGGCTGCAATCTGTGTGTTGTTTGTCAAAAGAGTAAAGCATCTTGATAGCTACTACATGTGCACAAGCTCAACTGTCCGCACAGATGATTTATATTCGTGATTTAAGTTGTAACTGTTAAGATTGATCCAGGGACATATTGATGCAATTTGGCCGGACAACCAGCAGCAGAATTGATCGTTGTAACATTGACCGTGTTTCAGGTACAACCAGGAAAGGCAATGGTCTCTCTGTGATATGGTTGAAGTTGCGGAGCGGGATAGTGAGATAAACCATCACCAAGCACTCGGAATATATGAAGACGTACTCTTTGGTGGTCAGGACACAACTGTCTTCCCTATGGAGGGACTGCTGAAAATACTCGTACAACATCCTGAAATTTTGTTCAAGGTCCAGCAGGAGATGGACAATGTGCTTGGTCAAAGCAGCCAGTTGAAGTACGAGGATTTGTACAGGCTACCCTACTTCCAGGGAGTTATTAAGGAGGGCTTAAGGCTGCATCGCAGTACTACCATTCTAGTTCCCCACATTGCTGAGGAAGATGCAACCCTCGGAAATTTTGACGTGCCCAAGAATATGATGGTGGTTGTGAATTTGTGGGGACTGGCTCATGACGAAACCTTGTTTCCAGATCCTCAGGTTGTCAAACCTGAAAGACATTTCGACGGAAAAACGGATTTCACTGGAAATGAGGGGAAGTACGTTGTGTTCGGTGTTGGACCGCGAATCTGTCCCGGGCAACAATTGGCAATCTTCATGTTGTATATAATTGTAGGGAGTCTTGTGCAGAGGTATAATATTGTCACAAAAGAGTTCAAAGCTCAGAGGGAATCTGGCACTTTCTACAAGGAACAGGCATTATGTCTGAACTTGGTTAAAAGAGGTTCGTCTACACGATAAATTATGTGCATATTGCAGATTATACAACAGATCCATATCTGAACATAACTACTTAAACATTTGCTACCCCAGGACTTCAAATAAATTCATGGCGAATGTTATTTGTCTCAAAGCTCATTGAGGTGATGGTTGCTACAGTCGACCTTCGCTTTGTTTACATGGGTGAGATACTAATACTGAGAATGAACGAGCAATGACTCCTTATCTCGAATTTTAGCCTTCTGAAAGATGACGTCACTTACATGGCTTGAAAAAGAATTTGACATTTGGCTACGATGGGATTCGGTGATTTACCAGCTAACTTGAACCAGCATAATTCTCACAAGAATTGGTGTCCTTGACAGTTTCAGTTGAGGAGAAGATTTCGCGGAATCTAGATCTGATGTCACCTTGCTCGGTAGTTCCGAGAAGAATGGCTCGGTTATCCTTCAACAGAGAAGTTCACCGAATTCACATGCTAGGTGTGCAATTATTTTGTGTTTTCTACTGTTCAGTTACTTTTCCGCTTAAAACGGATTGTACGCTGTACCTGCTCTCCCATTTGAGTATAATAAAAAATCCTTAAATATGAAATCACAAAGTTATTCTTATAAATCACTTAAGAAACACCATTTTGTTCCAGCTGATATATTTGAGATGTCATTGATTAGAAAAGAGTTTCAAAACAGTACGAGTTTCAAAACGGAAGGTAATAAAATGACCATCGGAATGGGTGACTATAATAACGAGCAATAAATCTCTAGTAGAGATATAGGCAGTAAAAATGGAAAAAATTATACAAGATATTATACACTAAAGATTCTACTGAATAACATTGAACAAGAAATAATGAAATTCATGAAATTCTCCAAGTCATTTTTTGACAAATTTCGTAATTTTTTTTTAAATCACCCATAAATAATACAGGGGACTATTGTGAAATTCGATAATTTTCCAATTCAAGTCCCACGTTGTTTTGTCACATCACGGTATAAGTAATGATGTTGTAGTTAGCACAATTTCATACACGAGATTACTTTTTAATTTACGATATGCACACACTTAGGTGAAAAGTTACCTAGATTCTTGCAAAAAAGGATGTAAATAAAATTAACTCGTAGTGCAAATAATTTGAAAATCCAATCTTTTCATGTGTAACATCGGACCAAAATTGACATTGAGCAGTCGATCATGATCATAATGGTCAACGCAAAAATAACATGCACAAAAGTTTATAATGCTTGATGGGGTCTTCCCATCCTTCGTGTTTTCTACGAAGGTCGTCTTTTCTTCTTTGATAATGGATAGAATTACTATATCATGTTTTCTTATGCTTTAGTCAATTATGATCAATATTTCATAAGTTTACATGTACAGATTTGGTGTGTACACTTGAATGCAAGAACCATAAGTGAGTATTTTTCAAGAAGGCTTGCATAGTTCAAGCATACATAAATACGCATGTTCATACGTTTTATACGAATCAAAGTTATGAACTAACTTCCAAAGTTGTTACGGATTCCATTCGTATCATATCACGATGTGTTTTCATGACCGTTTCAGCATAAAGGCTTGCTGATGCCTTCATTACCTACATTCCTGAAGGGGGATTTTCATCTTCTCTTTATTCTATGCTTCCGCACTGTATTCGGCCCTTACACCTTACACCTCACATGCCACATTAAAGCGGATTAACATTGAAATATTGCTGCATGCCCGACCTCGTGTGATATAAAACAAAAGGAATGTCGAATGTCAAGGATGTCCCAAGTTGTACATTTCGTCGTTTCCCTGGGGATACTGTTTCACATGCCCAGGCCCTGCTTCCAAGAATCCACAGAGGAACTGGGGACTAAAATATCTGACCAGTGATCGTCTAAAGACGCTATGCACTTGGAGAGGACACAGAAACGCGACCTGCAATTAAGTTATTTCACGGGGGTAGCCTTAGTGTCGACTCGCATGGTACTGGTCAGGTTTCATGCAACCAGACATACGATCAGTGCACAGCATTCGCCCCTACTTTCCAGCGATTCGTTCAGGATGAAATGCATATCGAAACTGGATGTCGTTGTGGAGGTATCCAAATTCTTCCTGGAGCCAAACCCGCCAAGAGTTCATGGCGGCTTGAATCAGCCCGCTATTCACATTCAATAGTGAATGAATTTCTTGTAAGAGAATCATCGAGGTGTCAATATGATTACTGGGATGTTATCAAGCTATAGATCACGTCAGATGAAACCCCGAAAGACTTGCTCAGTACTCTCACGGAGACTGATTTGAAGAGGTTGAGATCCAGTCGGAGTAGTCCTGGATTTGAGCTACTCAATGCCACGAGGGATCTCGTGGTCATGCTGCTGTCAGAATTCACTTGGAAATGAAACAAGCTCTTCGGAAAGACGGATAGATCTGCCTGCTACAAGGTCTGAGTATACAGCTTGTTGGTAGAATCGATGAGGTTGACATCAAGCGTACCTTCCACAACATACAGTCTCGGTTCCGCGAGGGTGAGTATGGGGCGGATAGGAGAACATTGATGCAGATGCACCAAGTCCATCCAGTGGTGGAAACCCTTTGACATTCGCTGGTGTCACGGTGGAAAAGTTTCCCGCAGAGACTTGTATGTCCTTTAGAAGAGTTGAGGTAAAATGTCTTCCGTTCAGAGCTGAAGCATTGACGCCTTCTGGAACTTAAAAATCTGTAGTAATCTCAGGATCTGCTGCTTGCACAATAAAAGTAAGAACAATAACCAGCAGATAAGTAAGCGCTAAGCTGCACCTAGAAGCACCCATACTATGGAATTGGATAGGATCGAAAGGTAAGATGCGAAAGGGATCGAGCGTATCTTCCAGCACCGCAGTGCAGTTGATCGTATTTTGAGATCTTCAATTGAAAGCTTATTTGCTGATAAACAAAGGGATAGAATTTTAGTAGGAATAGGAGTGAGACAGTTGGTGTTGAAAGCTGAAGAGCATGTTCGCATTTATATGTTTCGAGTTATCGGTGTTTGACAGAGCGTTGGTTTTAGACATCCGGCGATCATGTGCAACTGGGAAAATTTCGATCTGCACTAACCAAGGAATGTTCCTCGATATCAACGCTTCCTGGACTGCTTGCGATCCGCGTAGGTTTGGAGGCGGCGTTCTTATCGAACAATAGCACCGGAAATTGGTACGGTCGTTGACAATTCCTGCCGGCCCTTCACTCTGATGTCTGGCATAGGAACGGGCGTTCTAGCCCATCGAAATGTTTCGTGCTTATATTACTCAAAATAGAACTTAGGTCTACCTTAGATTCTCTCAGCGTAAACGGTCGGGAAATTCTAGGAGAATGAAGCTTATCAAAGTAGAGAATTCTGAGACTCAAATTCCATGCACCAGGAGCGTTGTAGCCAAACGTTTGGACCAATTAGAGTCGTTCAAACCATATTCTGCATTGATTTCAGCGCTTGCTCCCTTTGGGTTTGTCTTGTGCAGTTGCAACCAAAGGAATAAACTTTAGTCTTAATAGTCCGACATAGTGTATATAACCCGTATACCAACTTGCTAGATATTACCACTATGGCACTTTAATATCATGGAGGAGAATCCGGAGCAAAATGCTTGCACATTGTGAATTTCACGCCGTCGTACACGAGAAGGACGAGTCAAGACGTCTCGATGGGACAGGAAATTGAGAGACTGTACGTGCATTCTAACAGCTGATGATGAAATCCCTGTTAGAATCTAACTAATCTAACATATGATGTCCGGATCCTCTGATTTCGGCCCACAAGGCCAATTCTTCGTCAGCATTGGGGTAATAATTAGTTGACCATGACCAACCTCTAATAAATACAAGCACAAACTGAAAGCTCGCACTCCCACGCATTGACCTGGTTGTCAATCGAACCCATATCAGTAACAATTGTGATCTTGGCTGATTTACAAAGACCACACAACACAGTTTTGCTGACAATTATGTGGTCTCCTAACTGGCATCACAGCAGCGACTAACCCGCACACTGCCAGTGTCTAGTACAAAGCATGGGGTGCCCTGAATAAGTGAATTCTATCAAATACAGGTAAGAAGAAGTCAACGTCCTGATCACTCTTTTGTAGTTGGTTCTCGAGGAGGTGGAGTGAGTGTGAATTCACTTTGCTCCGATCATGCAGGCTGCTTAACTACGCAGACCTGGTTTCCACCGTATCTCCCGCGAGATGTTTGTCGCGATTTAACTTTCAACTTCTTAGTGGCTGAATATATGTCTATAAGTAACAGATATTTCTGTGGGAATAGAGAAGCCAATCCTGCTCAAAGGCTAAGTCACTAGATGTCATGTTTTATAGGTGAGATGAAAACACATCAGATAGTGGCCAGTGCTACCATCAACTTATGTGGGTACTCTAATGCTCAGTAGATACACTTCCCGTGAACAGCTGATTCATGATACCGTGGTCAGGAATTCTACTTGAGTTCTCTGAGTGGAAATTGGTGCAAGTTTATGTGGAATGTCATGGATATTCCAGAATGCTACGTGATGGATAGGTCGAAATTGAGAAAGCTGGGTGAAATCAGGGTTCAGGTTCAGGCTGGAGGCTTTTCTCGTGCTGAACAGCATTGCAATGTTACTGACAACAAGAGAGGCACCCGAGGTCTTGTGCATCGGTCCCATGTCGTTGTTTGTACATTTTGTCGTTAAAAGTTAACAGCGTTCATGTTACAATCTGATAGGCATTTTGAAAAGGAAGATTACACAATTAAATGAGGGTATCGTAAATCGACCTCTCATTTTGTTAATAAAAAGATACACTCTAGTCTGCGCTCTTAAGGCAACCAGGGTTGGTTATGGCGACAATTCACACGAGTGTCATAGTGACTTCATCTGGTGCATACTAGAGTGAGTCGCTTAAAAAGAATGAATGATCGATTTAATAATAACCTTAAATTAATTTACACGAGTGTCATTGTTACTTCATCCGGTTACGGCGACAATTCACACGAGTGTCATGGTGACTTCATCCGGTGCATACTAGAGTGAGTCGTTTAAAAAGAATGAGGGATCGATTTAACAATAACCTTAAATTATCTGGTCTGGTTCTCCTCATCCACTTGTAACTATTCGTGGACATTCAGTCGGGTTGAAAGGACTTTGGTCCGAGTTGGGTAGGCAGCCATTAAAGATAAATGCCATGCTCGGAACACTTTCCCATGCAAGTAAAATCCATTGAATTTGATATGGAAATTAAAGATATTATGAATTTTAGTTATATTATCTCCTCTCGTTTTCTCAAGCATCTCAGACCAGTGGCGTAAGAGTTTATCATGTTTAAAATAGTGGTTTAATCAGAGTCTAGTAGACATACCATGGTAGGTGATATGCCATGTCTGGAACATTTTCAAACCGCACAATGATTACATACATAGAATATGAGGTAATAAAGTTGTTTAAAATGTCAGGGCTAAGATAGCCATGTTTAGCAGACTTGATAGTATACTAAGTGTTATCAAATATCTTAGTCACCACGATACTTGTCTATATTCTGATTTTGTGGTTGCCTGTTGTAGCATTGTGCTTCTTTTTAAGTTTTATTGCACCAAAGTCAGCAATTTTGACCAATTCCATATTTGCTAAAACTTATTGAAGAGTACTGGATTAATAATGATAATAAGAAATCCATGATGTTATATTGACAGCCAACTAGATCGTGATAGGTGGATACGTACATCTCATATTATCGTGATGTACGAAAAGAAAATAAATATATGCTAGCATCAAAAACTTTGACATGCACCAACATCGTGTTATAAGATGATGTTACGAGTTTTAAAGTAAACATGATATAGCATGGCTTCTAGAACATGCAAAGGATCGTCGAGGAACAGTTTGGAAACCTTCTGTGGCTCATAGCAACTCAAGATTTTCTCCTCCAACGTAAGATCCATAGTGGACCAAAAATCAAGCTGAAGTTGAAGAACGGGATTATTAGAAAGATGTAGAAAAAGGTCCCAAGTGTATCACGAACTCGGCATACCGGTGGGAGGATTAACTGATATGTTTCAAATAGTTCAAAATAGCATGCTCTGATCACATCTTATCCAAGGAGCTAACTGCACCATACTAGTGGTAGCTCTTAGAAAGAGGTAAAAGACTCTCCTTGTCAAGCAAGTTTCACTGAAGATCAGGTTCAGCATGATGTCAATGCCAATGTACATGTTATTCTTATTCAACTTGAACAGCTCCTCTGTCATGCAATTGATCTAAAGCTTGGTCCCAAGTTTATGATCTTCTTGAGTTCTTTTGAAGGACTCAGAGATCTTTCAATGTTGCATAAAAGCTTATTGGGAACAAATAGACTATTGGTAAGATAACATTTCTCACCCACCACATTTGGTCAAAACAAGCATACCCCATATGACAATGTAATTGGATTGTTTGTCACTTTTGCAGCTACTTTTTCCAAATATGTGACTTCATGCAGGGTTGATATGCTAACCCCAGATTTACATGTAACCTTGGGAGAAAGATCTTTCCTATTTCAGGTATGGAGTACCTAATATAGTTTAGTTGCACAACACAAGATGGCATAAAAAGACCTGAATGTAACTAATCTGAAACTTTTAATGAAATCCTATAACAAGCCAACATCTAATAATATTAAAATGGTAAGAACAAGTCTATCCCACTAGGAAACAGGTTGGAAATGGCTAGAAGTGAAGGAAAAAAATCAAAAGTTTCATTTTGTTTTGTGTTTAACCTCTTGGGCAAAAACCACTCCTAGTATGAGGGTAGAGGAACCCTCTATGGTGCTCTACAAAAACCTGAAAATATCCTAGATCACACTCAAAACTACATGTGACCAAAGTTACCCCGAAGGTGATTGTGCAGTTTTCTGCAAAGCCTCCAACCTTGATAGCATGTTTTACCCTTCCCTCAAAGCATGCTACAAAAGCGGCTTGACTAGCATGAAAATGTCCCTAAGTTTTGATTCTATGTTACTGATGAAACTTTGGACCAATCAAATCCATCATCAGGTCATTCTACAGATTCAGAATCCAATTGCAAACCCTTCCTCTTGGATTCAACAATTGCAATCCATTAGCAAGATTCACACCCCTACAATGGCAAGGGCACTTGAAGCCAAACACTAAGTGAATACAGATTGATCAGACTGGACTTCGGTGTGATACAAAGTTATATGAAAAAGTGGACTTGTTCATTATCAGGCCAAAGGCTGATTTTTGGTTTCCTACTGCTACTCCACTTTGGCCCAAAGGGTCTTGGATGGCTAAGCAGGTTCCTTGCTGAACCTAACTACTCTGCTGCTACCTATTATTGTCTTAATTTCTATCAGATCCTACTTTTAATTGCCTAATGAGACTTTGTCATGTGACATGGCAGTTGTGAGTTCTTCCACTCAGTATGCATTGCAAGTAATGAATCTCTACCTAGGCTACTGCACTAAGAGGTTCTTCTGCCAGAACCCAGCCAAAAGCAATTTGTCACAAAATTTGTACCTCGCCAAAGCCTTTGTTCTAGTTCCTACTTTACAAATGTACAAAGAATATCCACATCTAAGAGGATGGGTTGGGATTCCTTGCAAGAAACAGCTATGTCTTATGTACAATTGCTACAAAAGATGAAAGAATATAGACTAATCTAACACTATGGTTCCTTATGTATCTCATGTGCCTTCAGCTCTGCACACTATTGGGAAGAACATCCTTTTCCCTTGAGTTGTTGAAGGACTTCTTTGGTCCGCTCCTTGTAATCTACAATCTTTAGCAGATACAAGTCCTTCACTTTGTTCAATTTCAGGTCCGCATGTCCTCAATGTAAGAGAGTTAGTTGGTCTATTTTTTCTTCTTGGTACGTCTTCTACTTAAGGTTCTGAGTCTAATACCACAGTTCATGAATTTGACAATTGGTCACTCGTCCTTTGGCCTCTTCTTGGAGCATCTCCACAAATTACACCCAAACTTCTTCCACCTATTTTGGTGCCCTTTGAAACTCAGTTTGCAGTGGTTTGGCTTGATCCTTTCTACTTCTCTTGCAAGACCGGGACTTACACTTCCTCTGCAATCTGTACTAGAGTCTCCTCTACCTCAATATCTATCTCTTCTTCAGGTTTGGC
Source organism: Lunularia cruciata (assembly GCA_948567375.1). Taxonomy (NCBI): domain Eukaryota; kingdom Viridiplantae; phylum Streptophyta; class Marchantiopsida; order Lunulariales; family Lunulariaceae; genus Lunularia; species Lunularia cruciata. Next base: position 14,358,333 of record OX419758.1, read on the forward strand.
CTAGTCCTTGTCTTTGGGCCAAATGATATTGGAACTTTGGGCCGAAGTTCCTCTACTTCCTTTGGGTGCTTATTGTCATAGTTTTTGATGTTCCCTTAGGCGGATTTTCTATTTTTTGTTGTTTTACCTAAATAAGCATACCATGTTGAGTAGGATGATGCTTAAAGGTATAAATTATGGCTTATACCTCAGTCACCATGAAGTTCTTAAAGAGTCACAAAGGAGAGTGAGTGGATGTTTGAACAAAGGTGCCACAAACAAAAGTGTGGGAGGACATGTTGGGAGCTGCTGTTAGTAGGTAGCACTTCAACTTCCCATCTACCAAGAAAAAAACATGTAGGATGAAGAACCAGTTTTGGTCTCCATAAGTCCTTATGCCACTAACACATGCATGGATCACAATGCCTCGCAAAAATGCTTCCCAAAATCTCAAACAGATCAATTGAAATGCATAAATGCAATGCCTCACAAGGAGGTAGAGTTCAATTAAATTGTCTTGGAGCTCTATCCATTTTTGGAGTGTTTGAAGTTATGCAGGTGGGAATATTTCTTAGAAGCAAGGAGCTAGAGCCTTTGAGCAATTTGAAAAATTGCAAGAGCAGGTGACCAGGATTTAGAGCACAAAGTGAGGATTTGATTTGAGTTGCACTTTTCTACCACAATGTCTCCCCCAAAGAAGAACTATGGTGTTGTACTGTAGTCACTGTGAATGGAGAAGTGGGCACACTACTGCTATGTTGAGTATCTAAATTTGACAAATTTTCACTTTCTATTGTGGATTTTGGGATTTTTCATACCTCCTAATGGTAGTGAAAATCAAGGAGAAGAAGAACCTGAACTTCTCCAACTTGAGAGGAAACATGTTTGCATGGATGGAGGAGCACTAGCAGAAAGTGCTCAGGTCTTATTCAACACCAGGGGAAATGCACCCAAATAAAAAATGGCCCCTACCATTAGAGAAATGACAAGGAAGTTTGAATCTTCATTCATTCACAAGAAGACAAGGAATGGTTGGAAGGTGTAAGGATATCATGACCCTACTTGGTGCACCATTGCCTCCTTGGTAGTGAAGTTGTTCAGATCTTTGTAGACAACTTGCATGAAAAATGGGCAGGTAACCTTCTTCCAACTACAGCATGAAGGCAAACCCACAGATTACGCAAAAATGTTCTATCATTGCACCCAAGAGCTTACAAAGCAGTTACAAACAACAAGAGGACCTACTTTCCTCTCACCATTTGTGCTGCATTTCTTCATCAGAATGAGACTACTGTAGAAGGAGGAGAGGAAGCTCTTGGGGGACGCATACTATCCCTTGGGGTATTACCAAAGCCAACCGGGGTATGAAGGTGAGATCAAGAAGTTTAAGGACACCTTCATGAAATACCAAAAGATGGCAAGAGTGTGATTGACAAGGCTGTTGGAGAGGGAACCATCAAACAAAAGGTGGTCATGTCTTTGCCAAGAATTGGGAAGAGACATTGGCCAAACCCTTAGGTCGTGGACTCTTTGGAGGATGAGACTTCCCAGGCCCACCATAAATCCTGATCAAGAAATGATGGAGGGGCTGACCAAGACTCACAAGGTGGCTCAAATGAAGCCATTGTGATCATAGTACAAGAGAGGGAACCTTCATCAACTTTGGGAGTAGTGCCTCCAGAGTAGAACTCTTTTCCAAGATTGAGGTGTCTTTGGACAAGGCAAAAGCAGGAGGATGTGGGAGTGGAAGTTCAATATGCTCTTGCAACAGCATTGGAGTCAAACATGCAAGACCAGTCCATCCTGGACCAAGGAGATGTCACGGTGGATGCCAAGGAGGAGGTCCCAATATCCCAATTGCAAAAGAGGACTGCTCTCTTGATGCTAATACACAAAGAAGAGGTAGCAGTTCAAGTTCCAGCTATCCCTCAAGGAGACACTCATGAGATGGTAACTCCACCTTAGGAACCAATGTTTGAGACTGTTCTATCCTCACCATCCCGGATAAGTGGAAGGAGACTTTTGAGTGAGAAGACAAGAAAAGTGCGAGGAAAATGAGTGTGCTTGGACCTGGTTGAATAATTGCATAATTCACCCCCTTCTAAGAGTGTTAGACTCAAGGAGGCAATGTTGAACAAGTCTCAAACCAAAGAAGGAGAACCAACAAGCACTTATGGACCATCACAACTCACCTTGACTTGAGACCTCCCACAAGTTAGTGCAGCCAAACCAACCCCACCATGAGAAGCACCCTTTATGTACCCCCTCAACTATCCTCTTTTTTCATTGTTGTGATTGTGGCTATCTACATGCTGGGACCAGTAATGAAGACTCTGAAAGAACTACTCCCTTCCTACCAAGAAAATGACCCTATAATGACTGATCACAAGAGATTGAATTATTTCTTGCACTTTCACATCCAAACTGCCATATGGGGAAAACAAGCAGTAGAGAGGGATTTGGTCAAAGCCAACACCCGCATTTTGCACTTGGAGGCCCAACACATGGAAATCAAGGGGCATGGTGCATAGAACGACCAGTGTTGTGACCAAGGAGAATCTCGGGAGATGGCCCATCTCTAAGAATGGCTCATCTCCAAGAATGGCTGATTTGGGCAGAAGGGAGAGGTCAGTATGGTGACCATTACCTTGGAGCACCACAAAGAGAGAGTGGGGCACTAAAAAGGAAAGAAGATCCAACTTCCACAAAGGCACAATTTTGTCACCTTGAAGCTGCTCTAGAAAATTGGGAAGCCTCCTTGAAGATAAAGCAGGGTGAATTCACTATGCTTTCTAACAACTACAAGGCTAGGAAGAGTAATAGTGACACCATGCTAATGAAGCACAAGGAGGAATTATGGAGCATCAAGGCAGACCTTGCAGTGATGAAGGTAGGATCTACCCAACAAGAAGAGGCTTTCACATATTACAAGAGCACAAAGGAGGAGTGTGTGTGGGAGAAGGATCAGAAGATCTCCAAGATGAAGGAGGAGATAACAAGCTTGAGGTAGCGGATTACCCAATTGGACTGCAACTTGACAACTATCAAGGGTAGATCCAAATGGTGAGCAAAGGAGATGAAGAAGAAGCATGCACAGGAGTTGGATCCTAGGGACAAGGAGGTGATGTCCTTGAAGAAGGAGTTGGACAGTCTGCAGGAGAAGAAGGCCATAGAGGAGCAATCTTGTGATGTCGCCTTGGCAGTAGCCAAGATGCACATTGAGGAGTTGTCCATGATTGTGGCTGACCATGAAGACAGAGCCCATATCCTCTGAGTAAAAAATAGACAAGAGGTGGAGATGGAGTTGCAATCCTGGCCATGCGTATCTTGGCAGTAGCCAAGATGCGCATTGAGGAGTTGTCCATGATTGTGGCTGACCATGAAGACAGAGCCCACATCCTCTGAGTAAAAATTAGACAAGAGGTGGAGATGGAGTTGCAATCCATCTGTGATACTCTAGATGAGGAATGGACATAGGTTCTTATAGTCATGGAAGACATTGCTAGTAAGCTGAAGACCCAAGTGGAATTGGCTGTTACCAAGCTCACCACACTAAGCCATGGGAGCTAAAGTCAGATATGCTCACCTTAGAAGCAAAGACCTACTCCACTGATCAATTAACCAAGCTGTAGAGCACAAGCATGGTGATGCCAAGTTTGAGAGTGTCTTAAATAGTATCCATCACAAATTGGAAGAGTACAACAAACACATCAACAAGCTGATTTGGAGGTGTAAAGGAGAAGGAGGATCAAGAAAGTAGATTATGGTTTACAATACTTGTACAATTGTATAGTTTTAGACCATTGGGTTGTAGTTATCCTGACACAATCAACATCATGGGGATTTCATCATGACATGTGATGTGACATGTTATGTCTCCGCATGATGGCATGTATATTCTTTGAGCAATTAAAGCCCTGAAAATTAAATTGATTCTTTTGTAAATATCTGATTTTTGGGACCATCCTCTTGATGTGTAGCTGGAGTCATAGTATTGGTAGAGCATATAGTAAGTGCTTCTTTGCAAGTGGTGCCACCGTAGCATTTTATCTGTAACAACCAGTTAGGTAGAATAGGGTTAGTCTTAATTCATACTTATGGGGTTGTGGCATCACACAGCCATGGATGCACCACATCTTGTTGTAATAGAGTATAAGGGGAGTCACCCCAACTTAATACAGGTTCAGTCAGCACAGATTGGAATTCCATCTCACAGTTGTTTGTTCAAACTAGTGAATGTGCAATCACTTTGCTTGTGTGTTAACGAAGTTGACTCTATTGTGGCAATGATGTTTGAGGACCTCTTAGATCTTGAGTATATCAAGGTCAGTATGGTGTATGTTTTGTGATCATTGAGTGAAGTAGTGGTGAGAAACTCAAAGTAGGAATGCAAGTGCTGAGGTGCAAGAGGGCAGTGAGGCTTGGGAGTATTGAAGATTCAAGGCAACACATTGAGAGCCATGATGGTTGTCAGTGTCATAAAGTATCACTCGTAATAAAAAACTCAGGGTATCATGAACCTGCAGTATAGTTGTAAGTGGGGTAGAACTCTCTTATTGGTGATGTGGTATGCATTGTATAGATAACTGCAAGGGAAAGACCTGTGGGGACCAGTGACCAACATAATAGACTGAATCATCACCTTCAAGAGCTCATGCAATGAGATATCATTTGTGAATGTGATTTAGTGGCTTTGGTTTAGCTATAGTGTGCCAAAGAAGGGTACTCTACCCTCTTGTCCGAATTGTCTTGCCCAAGAGGTTAAATTTGTAACAATAGCCAAATTGTGACAAAGTGACACTTTTCCTTCACTCCTAGCCAATTCCAAACCATATCCTTGTGGAAATGACCTGTTCTTACCGATTATACTGCAAATACATCAACCCTAGGCTGACACATGTTTTTTTGCATTGCTGCCGGGGATACAATCTTTGGAGTGGCTAGAAGCAAAGTAAATAGAAGTGGTGGATGCCATGGAGGAAGATTGTACCTAATGATATTCAAACCCCTTGTGAATGGAGAGCAATGCAGCAATACAACCAACATGAAACTGTGCAGCCTTCCTCAAACAATCAAAACACTCAAGCCGGAGTACCACAGCTTGAGAGAAAAACAGACCTAAGTGCAGAACCCGCTGGCCAGAGGTTACCCTAGGCTAACAAAGAAGTTGGACTCAAGAGCTTGACTCAATATTTGTTTGCTACCTTCAAAGTGTGTCTCAGTTTCCCCACTAGTTGGTGTTACTGATTGAACTATCAAGGGCAAGGAAGAGTGCAAATGAAGTATCACAAGGAGAGTGCCAAGAGGACGCACTTGGTTTAACTTCCATCAACATGACTTCTTTGGGTCAACATAGTCAGCACCATTGGACCTGTTTGTCAACTTGTTCAGCGAGAGCCCTTAGGTACTTGTGGAGGAAGAGGAAGAGCATGACTCTTGGGGCAGCGCACCTGCCTGGGATGTGTGTGATACAGTTCTTAACAAGGTAAATGTGGGAGTGAACCCTTCTTTCAGCATAGCAAATCATCCCCCTTCACGTGCCAAAACTATCAGAAGTTCAAAAGTAAGATACTTAAAAAATCAGAATTTCACAGGTCAATATCTACTCGTGATACTGTGATTGCATCACAAGTAGATATTGACCTCAACATAGGCAAAAATAGAAACAATGTTGATATTTTAACTACTTGGTTCTACCCATCTATTGATAAGAATACTTGGTACTATATCGAGGATGGAAGTAGGAGAACACAAAAATCAAAGATTTGACTTGAAAATTAGCGATGGTGCTCTACGGACTCATTCCAAATCACCAGATAATCTTTAGTAGAGACAAGAAAAGGGGACTAGAAAATTTTCTCTTCACAAAATACAAATTTTTAGGAGTGCATTTCTATCCAGAACATACCATAGAGCAACACAAAATGTATGCATCATAAACTCAACAAGTTTGTATGGAGATAGTCTAACAAATACACCATGCTCACCAAATACTAAATCACGTGACTATCTAGGTTGGTAAAGTTTCCAAAACAGACAGACCATTTGGTTCCATCACGATCAGGTTATGAAGGAAAGACAAAAGAAAAGAAAAAGTAATAGACAGATCAAGTATTATAGATATATAGATTAGCATCCAAAATCACCTAGAACTTCAACATAGAAGCAAAAAACTTACGATGCAATAAGGGTTTCAGAAATAAGTTTAGGAAGCTTCATATAACTTTTGAACTATATTTACGAGGTGTGTGAAAAATCTGTATGGGGCCGCCCAAATAGCACATTTGGGAGACTATGTAGATCCATCAACGTTCTTTATTTTTAGCAAACTCCATAACAGGTAGTTTACATGAAATAAGCGATATGGAGTTTGCACCAGAACACCGTCAAGCATTACTAAGTATTACTTGTAATTCTGAGTTAATAACAGATTGTCTGATTTGAATTTTGTTTAACCGGTTCTTAAAGGAACCCAAGGAAGTCTCTAGAAAGCACAGGAAGGTACCCAACGGTGCCTTCCCGAGTATCCCGCGCTTTCATTTCAGTGAGTAGGTGCTGATATTTCAACTATATTTTTACAAGTCATGGCAGTCCATCTTCTTATCCATCTTACTTATTTGGTTTTATATTTATTTCATTACGACACACCTAAATCCATAAGTGGGAGTCAGATTTCAGAAATGAATGTATGTTATACTTATTCCTTGTACGGGAAAATTGGAGGAATTCAATTATTTAGCTAATCAGTGGGTTACGAAGTTCAATCAAAAAACATTATGAAGTTTGTTATTTACCCGGTAGACATCCGTCAAACTATTTCTGAAACCCTCTAATGTAATGTACCTGGTCTGTCTTGGATGTTGGTATTGGCATTGCCTTCGTCGTAGATGATCTAGGTCTCGATGCAAGTTGAGATGCAGGTTTGGTATTGGTTCAAATACAAGACTCCAATCATTTTTCTTCATTTGAAACAATCCTACATCAACCAAAATCACATCAAAATGTCAAATCATCACACGCATATGGACTTTGCATCCAAAATAAAGTGTTGATAAAAAGAAAATGGATATGGACTGGCATTTATAGATTCTCACGCAAAAAAGCCTATTCCTTGTTGATGTAATCACTTTGAAAATTTCATTCCAAAGGTACCTTGGATTTAAAATCTTCAAAGTAGTCTACAAATAAAGACAATGTTTGGTATTTCTCTTACCCAAGGGATGCATTTAGTGACAAATGCATCCCATGGGTGATGTTATGACAAATACTCTATAGTAATACCATCAAGGATACAACCCAAAAGACTTACTCCCTTTCTAAATCTAACATTCATCTTCAAATCACCCCTTTACTTCTTATGCCAAAATTTCTCCAAGTGACTCATTATCAAAGACTTTTCTCCATATCTATATAAAAAGTCTTTCACTCACACTCACAAAAAATATCCTCTACAGCCGAAGAGTCTTCAAGGATGAACAAAAATAAAATAAGGATATTTTCAAACAAAATTTCACTCTTTATTAAAATATGTAAATAATACTCACCGCATTTCATTTTCCTCACTCATTTGACAATCCAATCTCAATGAGAATGAATATTTTCTCTTCTAAATTTTGTTATATTTTCATCAAAATCAGCAAGATAAAAAATCTGTGGTAAGTGCACAAATCTGTATATTAACAGTATTAAATAAGACAAAAAAGTTAAATCCATAAACCTTTAGATGAATTTTTTTGCCATAGGTATATTTTCAAATCACCCAAAAGATAATTTTATGGAAATTTAATATTAAAAAAGTTATTTAATTTTAAGTCAAATAAATAATTTTATCAATATAAAATATAAATAATTTTTTTGAGTGTAAATAGATGAAATAGATAAATATATTGATGATTATTAACTGAAAATTTACAATAATAGAATTAAATAATCAAAATATTGGTTTTATTTAATTTAATCAATAAAATTTCTGTATTTTTAATTTTATATTTACACTTTATTTTATATTTATAAAATAAATATAAATAATTAGATTAAATTGTAATATTATTGCTAATCTACAATAATGGTGAAGATTGTTAAAGGAAGTATTTTCTAAAAAAATGGGAAGAAAAGGATAACTGAAGATTTTCACCAAGATTGAATTCTGACTGAGATAAACTTACTCGGGTCTAAACCTCAATTTTCCTTAATGGCCAGTCCGATGAAAGTTTCGCCCAGTTAAACCATAATTTTTAAATGGCGGCTAGAAACATCCTACCTTCACTTAAACAAAAATTTTGCTTCTTATCTCTATTCCATATGGACTAAGTAAATCTCTAAATTAATACCTCATTGGACAACGTTTACATTCGTAGTGTGATAGTTGTATGCATATTATCAAGAGTGTATCCGGTTAATCCGGCTCTATTTTCAATTAAAATAGTATAAAAGAAATACATGTATATTGACAAATCTCTTTGAAATACCTATATGAGAATATGCTTATTATAAACTTGAAATTTGATTGACGTTATCATACTTTTGGTACCATCGTCAAGACACGGTACTCAAGCTGGTGATTGACTATCTTAATTTGATTTTGTGGCATCAGATAGGCGAACATCGCAATCTTGACATTGATAAAGTTGTATATTGCAAACCGTTATGAAATTAGTATAAATTTATGTATTAATTATAATATACAAACATACTCTAAGTAGTTTTGTAAATTTCCTTTTTCTCAATTTAAATATAAAAACAAAATAAGAAATTAATTATTTTCGTTAGACTAGCATTTGAGCTCGAAAATAATACAAAAGTTGGATGTGTGTGCCCTATCTTTCAAAACTATTGCTTTCATGTTCATATTGATCAACCTTTCCCGATTTTGCCACTAACATCTCGATGTCACAAATCACAATGGAAAAGTGATACGGATAAAACTAATGCTTAGCGCAAACTCTAATTAACAGTGCAGTCAGGCCGATGGCGTATTTTGCGCAAACTTTAATTTCTATTATTATACTACTGTAACTATACCAAAATATAGATGCAATGACATATTTAGCAATTCAAGAAAACGCCATCTGAAATACACTTTCACAATTCAAGAACGCGCGTTACTATGTAGATAGCGTCTCAGTTACCTTTCACGAGGTGAAAGCAAGTCCGCTACCCCTGTGTACTCCAAGGCATTTCCAGCTCTAGAAGGATTGGGAGTCTCGTACGCTATGCTCACGTATCCACCACAAACACTCAACACTCTTCACACTCATCACCGTGGGTCTGAACTCCTCTATGTTGTCGACGGTATGCTGAGCGTCGGGTTTATTGACTCCACCCTCAAACTGTTCACCCAAAATTTGTATCAGAGAGAGTCGTTCGTGTTTCCCCAAGGTTTGGTACACTTCCCGATTAACTGGGATATACGATTAACTGGGATATAAATCAGACCGCAGTTGCTCTTGCTGGATTCAGCAGTTCAAGTCTTGCGTTTCTTCGATTGCCAATGATGCGGTGCTCGAGAAGTCGTTTGGAGTGTCTTCTGACTCAGTGGGTAGTTTAAAAGCAGCACAGTTGTGAGCGCGTATTGGAAAGTCAGAACTAGTACTAAATTCATTTTTCTGGTTGGATCGACAGCGAAATAAGCTGGCGGTCGTAAGATAATTGATGCTGGCAAAGCCCATCCGTCTTTTGCCCGTAAATATATAAAGACTAATTACTTTGTTACTGCACAATGATAATCCAATTGCGGGTTCTTGACTCAAGAGCACAAAAGTTCAGATGCATCAACGGGATATTTTCCCTTCATGTATCCAGCACTGACCAGGATTTGGCAAAACGAAGCATCAGAGTTGACAGGCAGGTAAAACGAAGCACTAAATTGTTGAAAGTAAGCAGCTCAGAAACCCTGGAATCTTATTTGCATGCAGTACTCGGTGCAAATAAATTTAGGATATAAAAGTGTGCTCCGCAGATAGGAACGTTCATTTGAGTGTATGTGTACGGGGTAACCGGTGATGTTTGTAAACGTAGAGTGTCACCCCAGACACTTGTAAAGTGTTTAATGACAGCTTCTGGATTCGAGGTCTTCTCATAGGCGCCTGAAGTATCCTAACCAGTCATTGTGATTATCGACTGTCCCTAGGCTCCTGGGACAAATGCACACGATGCCGCAACTCCAAACTCGCATGTTCAGCTCTAGCTCTAGTACGAAACTCGTTGTGCTACGTCGTTGAGCACACGCGGTTTATATAGTATACCATATTCATAGGAAGAGCACTTGTTAAGAGGACAAAATTTTACCAAAGTCACCTCTACTGACCATTGATAATCTACATCACTGGAACTCCAATATGTTCTTATGCATTCGGGCCATCTTGTAACTGCCGGAGGGGTAGAGCTTGGTTATCCACGATGCTGGGTTATTCAAGTATACAGCTGCAGTTGCAGCATCATGCGCAGTTATACCAGGAGTGCTTCAGACATTCGATGATCACAATGACTATTTAGGATAGTTTAGGTGTCTATGAGAACACATGTACCCCTAGAAGCATAAGTTGTCGTTAATCACTTTCTCAATGTCTAGCGTGTCCGTTTGCAAACACCTTCTGTTTTTTGAACTAACCCCCACAAAATTGAACGTTCCCCTGTGTGGTGCACAATTTCGTGTCCTAATTTATCTGCACCGCGTACGTACTGCATGCAAATAAGTTTCCAGGGTTCAGTTTTCTCAGATGCTTTCTCACCAAATAATTGCTTCATTTTCCCAGATCCTGGATAAAGACGGATGCATGTTAAGGGAAAATATCCAGTGTATCCATCTGGACTTTTGCATTTACTCGCTTCAGACTATCTCACTGGATATCTTCCCTTAACATGCATCCGTCTTTATCCAGGATTTGCGTGAAGAACCCGACAGGGTAAATTGTTATTTTACAGTTATAGAAATGAATAGTCTTTATAAATGCACGCCCAACATAAGGATCCAGTTTGCCAGCATCAATGATCCTAAAACTGCTAGCTTATTTCCCTACCGATCCACCGACTTAAAATAACTTTCTTACATATATTGCGTGTGCAAGATGCGCTCACAACTGTGCTGTTTTCAAGCTCTCCACTACATCTCTAGACACCCCAAACGATTTCTCTAGCACCGCATAACATATTCCTGACTTGAAAAGATTGGCTGGCAATCGAATCAATCCGGGGTTCGAACTGCTAAATCCAGCAACAGCAACCGCTGTCTGATTTGTGTCCCAGTTAATCTGGAAGTGTACCAAACTCTTAGGGAACACGAACAAATCACCTTGATACAAAGTTTGCGTAAACAGCTTGTTGGTGGAGTCAATAATCCCGACGCTCAACGTACCGTCAACAACATAGAGGAGCTCAGAACCACGGGGATGAGTGTGAAGAGTGTTGAGTGTTTGTGGTGGATACGTGAGCATTGCGAAGGAGACACCCAATCCCTCCAGAGCTGGAAATACCTTGGAATTCACAGGAGTCACCGTGGCGAAAGTTCCCTCACCAACCGTCACATTTCTGAGGACAGAGGAAGTAAAGAAGCTTCCATCTAGCGTGGAAGCATTGATACCAACCGGAATCACAAAGTCGGTAGTGATATCAGGGTCTGCAGCAAGGACCTGATGAAGAGACAATGTAGCAACAAGGTAGATGACCGCCGCTACGAGTGAAGGCATTTTACTAGAAAATGGAGAATAGATGGATAGCGCAGGATTCTGCGCAAATTTTGGATTCGCTGAGAAGAACTTAAATGGGTCTGAGAATGCACATGCAACTGTATTTTTCAGCTCTACCTCTAGATCAATACGAAGTCGTTGTGGTTTATCGTTGACACACGCGGTTTATATAGTGTACCACATTCATATGAGGAGCACTTGTCAAAGGGCAGGCGACTTAAAATTTTGTCACTAACCGCGTGCAAGATGACTTGCCAAAATTCATGTTTTGTAATTTTGGAAACTCATCTTGCACGCGGTTAGCGACAAATTTTTAAGTTTGTAACAGTAGTATACTTACCGCACCTACAAGTAACTACCTAAACAGAGATATAACTCGGCCGCTCTTATGTGGAAAGGTTGGTTGGCGTGGAGTCCGAGCTTGGAATATACTGTTTTCGACCTTGGTCGACCTGCACGCCAACCAACCTTCGTGATCACCAATCACGATCAACCAATCAATTCGATCCCCGCCACTTCGTGAGTTCCGGTCGTTGAAATTGAGGAGATCACTTGTCGCAAGTTCCTGGATTGAATATGAGACGCTATTTTCACAGTAACGCGTGCGTGAAATGCTAAAATTACGGCTTTGGCAAGATGGCTGTGTTCGCCATATTTACAGGATCCGATGCAACAAAGCTTCATCTTGATAAACATTCACCAACTTGAGGATCGTGTCTCTCTAGGATGCTATCAAGTGGATGACAATGTAAGTGAGGATCAACTTTCAGCTTCGGTAAGTATGTACTTCCACCCTATTTCAGTGAGAAAGGTCGACTGGTACCGAGAAGGATTAATTGGTTGCCAAAGGTATCATGCTTGTTAAGAAAGCCGGATCGATCTCATGTCATTTGGCTACCTGGACGCTGAGAGAATCGGCGCGATGAGTTTTAATTGAATTGGTCACCTGTTCTGAATCAGATTATGTATCCGAGATGTATGTGCCATCCAGATGGAGCAGACATGGCTCGTGATGGTAAAACTGAGATGTGAATAATGTAGTGAAAATTGGACGCTTAACAACTGATGTACAGATAGTAAAATTGAAGTCTTTCAACTACTGCCGTATCGATACACTAGCATGTTTAGTGTACTTCGCTGTGTCAAATGCTCGATACTAACGACCCATATACCCAAGATATATCCCGCCAAAATAAACGACATCAGAAGATCTGTATATCCATGATCCTTTTGGTTGCCTTGTGCCATGTATCAATCCTCTACCACGTGATTAGATATGGTGATTGCAAAGGTTATTCGGCATTCGAATTAGTCTAGCATTCGAACTGCCAAACGCACCAAATGATTTTGTTTCGATCACCTCACTCCTAAACTGGAAATGCTCCAAGCAAGCTTTGTGTCACCAATTGTCAGAAACATTACAGAAAATTGATATTCTGACATTACATGTCTGAACTTTGGCTATGGCCACGGGTCTTACGCTGGTCTATACACATCAAACAAAAGTGATCAAAATTTCTGTTTTGTAATCACGGTAGCAGAAACAGGTATATTCGGTGCTCCGTTGAAATGCCCAATACAAATAAGTAAAGAAGCAGTAGAATCTAGCCTGTTGTGTAAGGGGTTCGAAGTAGCTCTGAGGTCTATCAGCTTGCACATTATTACTCGAGGACAGGGATTAACAAATTTCAGTAATATCGTCACTTGTGAAATTTTAATATCGTCACTTGTCAAATTTACTCCGGCTTCCTCTAGAGATCTCATCATGTACACATCATCTCAAGGTATGGATGTCCCCTAGAGTTTGTAGGCAAACAGAGAAGTACACTTTCTAAATGGCTTAGTGGAGTCCCTCACCAAACATTTTAAGATCAAACATTGGAAGACTACTCCTTACAACCCGAAGGTGAACTGACTTGGATGAAAAATTCTGAACAAGGTGACATTCAATTACACTGATAATTGGCACACAAAATTACCGGCAGCCTTATGGCTTACTGCACCATCGAAAAGATCACTACAAAACAAACACCACGCTTTTGACCTTTGGTCTACATTGGATTCATCTAGTGGAATGTGGAGTACCAACCCACCGGATCCTATCAAAGAAAAAAATGTTGGAAGAAGATAGTCAAGATGTTTGGTTGCAACAATTGATGTTTCTAGAAGTGGAAAAAAATGACTCCAATGAATGCACCAAGGCTACTCAACTACAAAAGGAAGTAGCAACAAAGGAGGTTTGGTATTACTGTATGATAGTTGATACAAGCACTTTCTTGGGAAACTACATCTTAGATCGACTGGACAGTACCAAATACAGAGAATTTATGATAACTGTTCCCTACAACTAGCTGATTTGGAGAATTTATCTACCACCAAGTCAAAGGTTGGCAGGTTAGGAAGCATCATGCTTAACCTCGGTTTCAAAACGAAACTGATAGTGTGTTTATGTGGATGCTCACATTTGAGGAAGGTAGTATATGGTGCACACATTGTGCATTAATTGTTTCTTAAATTTCATCTTTATTTGTAAGGAAATGATACTTTACTAAGGAGGAAGCTCTTAGATACAGCATTCAGAGTACCTAATGAGCTAGCAACTTGAATGAGAGATCATAAACCAAAGGTCACTAGACAGAGAATGCCAAGTCCTACACCGGGCCTAAGAATGCTCAACAGAAAATGTCTTTGGTGGAGAAGAATGTAGGTGCATAGACACACGCAAAAGAACCTTTGGCCCGGAAGCACTTTGGTCAAGACCATAACTCAGCCAAATGAGTTTGCTCCAGTCACCCTTTGTGCCAGAACCAACAGATGTTAGGAATGGTGCACCCATTTGTATGTGCTGCAACCTAGTTCAAGGACAATTGTTTCATTTGAAGAAGGGTGGTTTGCATTTCAAGAAAGATTGTTGGCATCTGGCTTATTACTTGCCTCAATTACTAAGACCACTAAGAAAGAAGATGTTTTGCATGTGTGTGTGGTACCACACATTAAATGAATAATAAGGACCCAAAGGAGTGGCCAACCACTTTCTCACTGCAGAATGACTGAAGGCTTTGCCTTTAAAACAAGTGGGGAATGATTAATTCACTTTTTGTAATGTTGGTATTGTCTTTAGTCTTGGAGCACAGCTCAAATTCTTAATTGAGTACTCACTTTCACAATTTTCATAGCTTTCAACCAACCCACATTCATCTTTGTTCCTTTAGCAATCAAGCAAAGGTGGTATTCATCCAAAAGCCAATGAGGAAGGCACCCAAATCCATCCTTAGAAGTCAAACAATAAATCAGTGGGTAGAGTATTATAGTAGAGAAGTGATCCAGAGCAAGCATTTCTTGCTTTGGGATTGGGATTTGATAGATTTTGAGATGATTACTGAGATGATGGTTAGGAAAGAGAAGAATAGTGGTGATTTGAGAGGGAATCCCTACACCTAGACCAAAGAACTCTATAAGAATGTCCTCAGCCTAGATGTAGGCCCATCGGGAGCAATGATGATTGATAACAAGTACTCTGACAAGGAGCTGATCATAGAAATTAAGTCTACATTTGGAGAACCATGCAACTGAAAAAATGGGCTGGTGGGTTCTTAGTATAAGAATCTGGCTCAAAGGGCAATAGTTGAAGCCGTTAAGTTGTTCCACAACAAGTCGACAATTTACTTAACAAATAGTCAGGCAGTTTCTTTCCACAAGAGGTATCATGGGAAAGTAGTAAATTGGGCTCATATGCTCTATCTACAGGCCCAAACCCTTCATAAAGATTTCTTGGACAAAGAAGGAGCTACATACCTAGCCCAGTTTATCTCAATTTGCTGAAGGAGAAAGAACAAAAGAGGTTCCATTGCCATTAACTCCCCATAGGGTATTTGCTTCCCAACCTAAGGAGAAGTCAATGATCAAGAAATATTTTGAAGAAATTGCAGATTTGTGAGGATAGGCAAGTTCATACTTGTGGAGGAAGAAATAGCAAGGCCCAAATCAGAGAAAAAGCACATTCCTCCGGTCCAGACCACTACTCTAACCAAGAAGAGAGCAAAGAAGGACACTCCAATTATTGAAGTAACTTTTGATGAGGAGGAAGACACCAAAGGGGAAGAAGAAGAAGATAAGGAGAAACAAGGATCTTTTCCTTTTTAGGGTACCAGAGAAGATGAAGAAGAAGAGGAGCAATACAAGACATTTGATCCACTCTCCATCCAAAACCTAGTTGATTGAATAAGGTAAGGGAGAAGTCAAAGGACTGCAAGAGGGGACTACAAGTACATTACCCAAACCTCTCAGCCCCACTCCTCAATCCCCATCCTTGGGGAAAAGGTTGCACAATCAGATGAGGAGAAGGAACTATTTCCCAACGTTCAAGATTGCATTCTGCTCAGAGAGAAGGATGAACCTAAAGAAGAAGAAGTTGAGATCAAGGCAAGGTAGACTTCAGCACCCATAGAAGAAGAATGGGAAGTCCTTGCCTAACAAGAGAAAGAAGAAGAAGAAAGCCAAACTACCACCAACCAAGTTTTGGAAGAGGCACACTTCATCATTCATTCAGTTGGTGCAGTGTTACAAAATCTATTGGAGTGCCCTGAAATCATAGATTACACTACCTTGGTGAGGATGCACAAGGAAATCTACACAAAGAAAGCAAAGGAGGACAAGCTCCAGGAGGAAGTCAATTGGGCTAGAGATCATTTCAAGAAGGAAGCTAAGAAGCTGAACTCCTTGATGCAAGAGTTATTCAAAGGAAAGAAGCAATATGCATCCCTTGCCTGCAATCAACAGAACCAAGAGAAAGAATTGTGGCAAGTATATTCTTGAGTTAGGGAGGCTGTGGATGGAGTAGAAAGAGATGCAACTCAATTACAAATATCAAGTGTGAGCAAGAGATGATGAAGTGCAAGCCTACACCAAGAGCTAAACAATACAAAGGTTTGAAATGCCATCTTGGACCTTCAAATGCTTGAATATAGGAAGGAGGTGGCATTGCAACTATAGGACCAAGCAAAGGAGCTAGCATCAGCAATGGAGCAAGAAGCAAAATGGGAACAAATGCATGATGTATTTGAAGAAGACTCTCAGGTAAAGTGCTTGCAATTGGAGGAGAACAAGAAGGAAGATATTTAGTAAGTCAAAGAGGTCCAGATCTAGTTCATGGGGTTGCTTGATGAAGAAGATGGAGGAAGGGTATCAAAGACGAAAGTCCACAAACTCAAAGTGCAGATCTAGAAGTTGGAGGGGAAGACCTACAAAGAAGAATGAATGGAACAGCTTGCTCTTTGCCTCTAAAGCCATACAGATGGGAAGTTTACCAAAGTACAAAATTCCTACCTGTTGAAGATTGCAGATTACAAGGAGTGCACCAAGGAGGTTCTTTGGCAGCTCAAAGGCAAAAAAGTTTCTCATAGCAAAGTGTGGAGCCAAAGGAACTTCATTTACCATAAGGAACCATCAAATTAGATTAGCTTAGTTTCCAACCATTGTACATAAAACCGTGTAGCCAGTTTCAAGAATTCCAAACCCACCCTCTAAGAAGAAGTTCTTTGTACATTTCTAAGATAGGTACAAAACCAAAGAATTTGCCCTTGTAAGAATTTTTGAGACAAATAACCTTTGGTCTTGTACCACCTTCTTGGCCAAGTACCACGATGGTGCAATAACTTGGAAAGGACATTGATGATTTAAGCACATACTTTGGTGAAGAACTGACATCTTCTATGGCTCTTATCACTAGTTTAATTAGGTGAGATAAGATCAAAATTAAGACCGTAATTGGTGCCAACAAAGTAGTTAAGTTTAGCAAAGAACCCACTTACCCATCCAAGACCCCTTGAGCAAACTGGACTGGTGATAGGAAATTGTAAATAAGGCTTTGGCTTGAGGATGAAAGAGTCCACTTTTCCTTGAAACTTTGTATAAAATCCAAAGTCTAGTCTAGTCTAGTTTGTATTCACCTAGTGTCCAACTTTTACTGCCGTTGCATGAGTAGTGGTGCAAATCTTAAATATGAGTTCAATCATTTGAATCATGGGGAGAGGGTTTGAAATTGGGTTCTTAAGGTGTAAATTGACTCAATGATGGATTTGATCAGTCCTAAGCACCAAAAGTAACACAAAATCAAAAATCAAGGACATTCAATTGCCAAAAATAATCCTTTGATGGCGTGTCTTCTAGAAGGGTAGTACATGTCATCAAGGTTGAAGGCTTGGGGATGGAGTAAAGTTTGAGGCAGAGTGAAGCATGATCTTTAGGGCAACTTTGGTTACAAGTAGTCTTAAGAGTGATTTAGAATCTTTTTGGGTTGCCATAAAGTGCCACAATGGGTTACCCTGACCTTGTATTGGGAGTGGTTTATACCCAAGAGGTTAAACATTAAACATTAAAAAATAACCAAAGTGCACATGGTGACACTTTCCCTTCAAATTTAGTGATTTTCAACCTGTATCCTTGTAGGATCAACTTGTTATTACCATTTCACTATTAGTACATAGACATTGGGTTGTTACATGCCTTTTGGAAGACAAGAAATCAAAAGTAGAAGTGGCTCAAGAGCAAAATTCAAGATCAAGATGCACATATTCTTTGACTACAATGTGATCTTGAGAAAAAGCAAGGGAAGTACATCACTCTTGATGTGATGATTGAGGAGTATAGGAAGATTGCTGGAAGGAGAAGGAAGAGAGAGAAATAGATTGACCTAGGCTTGTGGAAGAAGTCACTATTGAGGTCCATGATTTTTTTCAACACACATGCCAAAGAAGGTAAGTTTGTAGGTACAAAGTAGTAGAAGTCACTTGAAGATCTTTGGGACTTGCTTACTAGGATTGTGAAAGAATCCTCAACAAGGAGAATTACCAAGACAAAGCAACATGAGATGAAGACATAGATGATGAAGACATAGATGTAGAGTCTATGCAAGAAGACAATCAAGGACAAGGGAATAGAGAGCTTACTCTTAGACCTTAGAGAACATTGTGGTAGAAATTCTCGTGAATCATGTAATACATTAGGATTAGAGATACATCAAGATTAGAGATAGCAAGTTACAAGGTGAGGATTGATATTTTGATTAGGAAATTTAGACAAAAAGAAGGATCTTTGCAATTGGATTCTTTGGCCAATAAGAATTAACCAGAGGAGATATTAGAACAATTCTTTAAAATCTTCTTTAATCTTCTTTAAAATCTACTCTCAAGCAATATATTCCAAAGACAAGTGGTCAATACTTTTAGGATAGAAAGAGTATAAAATAAGAAGTGTAGATTGTATAAGTATAAGTTAAGACACTTGTAGTTTTGATTGTAGTCTTTGTAATTGTCAAGAAATGGCCATTATATTTCTTAGCTTTTGTGACTCTTGATGTTTTGGCTACTTCAGGTGACCATTCAAAGCATTCTGGCATTCAATGGAAATAGGAGGTGAATAGAGTGATAAAGTAGCCTACTTCACATCAATTTGATTAATTTTGAGTTCAATGACAATTTTATGCATTATGGAGGTTTGAGAATCTTTGTACTAAGTGATGCTCAGTGCCTTATGTATCTGATCTTTGGTGTAATCTTCTTGAATCAATGTCCTGATAGGACTTGAGTGACCTATAGTGTTGACAATACACAATAAAGAATGATAATTGAGGTATAGAATCTTTGTAAGAAGACATGCCTTTGAGGAAGGGTAGAACATGTTCTTTGAAGTGCAATTCTTTTAAGTGAAGTTGCCTCTTTGCATTCAATTGAATCATTGCTTTTAAGATTTAGTTGGAGCTTATCTTTCATGATTGTCATCCTTCTCTCTAAATATTCCTCTCTTGCTTGACACCCAATTTTATGCACTTTATCTTAATTGGATAGATCCCCTTGATATCATTCATGATTTTCCTATTGCATAATAACTTGCACTTCCTAGTCACATGAGGATCCATCTTGCCTTCCACATTTTAAAGTTAAAATCCTTGATGTCTAACTCATCTTCCTTTCCTACTCTATCTAACTTCCTCCTCCTCCTATCCATTGTCATTGGGAAAATGATTCACAAAGAGTTGGTGCCATTTGGTGAGCTCTGGAGTTTCCCTTTGTGATACCAAAGCTTGAGAGTTCTTTGTGTTACACAACACTCGGAGCTTAACTTTGTGATACACCAACACATGACTTGTTTACGGAACTGGAATCTCAGGAATGTTTATTTAGTGTCATTTGAGCAAGTGAATCTTGAGAGAATATTTAGTCTTGTGCCATTTGAGCAAATAAGTCTTACATGGGCATTTCATTTAGTGTTTTTGAGCAAAAGGATCTCAAGAGTTTATTTGGTGCACTTTGAGCAAAAGAATATGTTTTTGGGAATTTCCCAAAATGTTAGTTGGGGAGTGCTTGATCTGTGAAGGGAATTCTTGAAGAAGGCCTTTTAGAAGGCGGGGACAAATAGTGGACAAAGGGGGGGAATTTTTTTCCCATAGGAGAGGTGACAAGTAAGTGACAGAGGTGTGACGGGTGGACAAAGAAGGGAATTTTTGAGAGAAATCTGCTGGTCTGTGACTAGAAACAACAAGGAAGGAGTTAGGGCTTCAGGGAGATTTGCCTGGAAGAGTATTGCAAAATGGGGGAGGGAAGGGGGAAACTTTTTTGGGAAGGACTTGTCATGGCCTATGACGCGACAGGAAGGAAAAGAGGAAGGGAGATGTTTTCAAAGGCATGGAGTGTGCAGGAGTGGGGAGTGTAGACCGGAGAATATTTGCAGGGAAAACAGGAGTAAGAGAGGAGACAACAGAGAAATTTTGCAGGGAAGCTATGGCTTGAGAGTGCAGGGCAAGAGAAATTTCATAGGGAAGCTGGTGCCTTGAGAGTGTGCATGCTAGAGGAGAAAATTTCAAATGTATGAGGGCTGCTGTGAGAGGAGTGTGGACAGGAGAATTTTCACAAGGAAAATAGGAGTAAGAGAGGAGGAGGCAACCGAGAAATTTCATAGGGAAGCTATGGCTTAAGAGTGCAAGGCAAGAGAAATTTCACACGGAAGCTGATGCAGGTGTGCCTTGAGAGTGTGCAGGCCAGAGGAGAAAATTTTGAATGTATGAGCGCTGTTGTGAGAGGAGTGTGGACAGGAGAATTTTTGCAAGGAAAACAGGAGTAAGAGAGGAGGAGGCAATTGAGAAATTTTGCAGGGAAGCTATGGCTTGAGAGTGCAAGGCAAGAGAAATTTTGCAAGGAAGCTGATGCCTTGAGAGTGTGCATGCCAGAGGAGAAAATTTTGGATGTATGAGGGCTACTAAGAGAGAAGCTGGACAGAGGGGAAAATTTTGAATGTATGAGGGCTGCTATGGGAGAAGCTGGACAAAGGAGAGAATTTCAAATGTATGAGGGTTGGACAGAGAAGAAAGAAGGAGATTTTAGAGGGTTGGGGTTGGACTGTGAAGGTGTGTGAGAAGAAAGAAATTTTGTTTTCTGGCTTGGGCTGGATGAGGAGAGCTGGAGAGGGAGACATTTTTTGAAGGTTAGGGATGGCTGAGGAAGGAAGGAGAGAATTTTGAAGGTTGGCTTCCCTGAGCAGTAGCCAGTGACATGGGTAATTTTGTGTTACAATTGCTCTGCTTGGACAGGAAGGAGAGAAGGAGTTTGGCAAGTTTTTGCTTGGGCTTGAACTGTGACAGGAGGATAGAGAAGAAGAAATTTTTTGAGTGAGGGTTTGGACTTAACTCTGGTAGGAGTACAAGAGAGGAAAATTTTTGAGAGTTTGCTTGGGCTTGAACTGTGATAGGAGGACAAAGAAGAAGAAATGTTTAGAGTGAGGGTTTGGACTTGAATTGTGGCAAGAGTACAAGAGAGGAAAATTTTGAGGGTTTATTGAGTCTTGACCAGTGATAGTGCGGGACAGGAAAATGTGAAAGAGCCTGAGAATTTTGCTTGGATAGGAGGACTGAGGGAAGGTTTTGCATAGGTACGACTGTTGAGAAAAAAATGTTGAAGGAGAGGAGGGAAAGTCAGAGGAGAGAACATTTTTGCAGGCACAGTGGGCTTGAGTTGAAAGGCAGGAGTATGACATATTTTTGTGAAATATGTTGAAGGCTGCCAAGGAGGAATGTCACAGAAGGTGTTCAGGTGAGCTGGGAATGAGGACTGAAGGAAGGGTTTCGAAGTGAGGGGAATCCTGAGGAGGAATTTCAAGAGAGATGCTATGTTTGATTTTAAAAAAGGGTTTTGAGGAGATGCTTAGCAGGAACTGGGCTTGAGGAATAGAGAGTAGTACTTTTCGAGAGGAAAGTGTGACTGTTGAGAGCATGAAGAGAAATTTTGCGAAGATGCTCTTTTTGTAGTGAAGGAATTTGGCTGATGAGGAATAGACAGTAATACTTTGAGAGAGAAAAGTGGGACTGATGAGATGCTTGAGGAGAAATCAGTGAACCATTGACAGGACAACAGAGAGCTTGAGAGGATTTTTTGAGTTGACAGAGGGCTTGTCAGTGACAGAAGTGAGCAGAGACAATTTCAAAAGTTTGGCTGGCCTTGGTCTGTGACAGGAGGAGAGAGGGAAAATTTTTGGAAGTGCTCTTGTGCAGGACAGTGGCCAAAGGAACAATTTTGCAAGAGAAAATTTTGCAGAGAGCATGTCTTGAGAGAGTGCAGGCCAGAGGAGAGAAAAATTTTGCTGGAAGCATGTCTTGAGAGTGCATGACAGGAGAGGTCTTTTCCACGAAGGAAGAGTCTGGACTGAAAAGGAGGTAGAGGGCTGAACAGAGACTATTTTTGAATGTTGGAAGGAGAGTGTGAAATCTAGATAGAAAACTTTGAAGTAGCCTGACTAGTGTCAAATAGAAGGAGAGAAGAATTTCAGTGTGTTTCTGAAACAGAAGGGAGCTTTCAAGGGATTTCTGTTCAGCTTGGCAAAGTGACAGTGAGAAGAGAGGGAGAAATTTGAATTAGGTTGGCTTGATCCTACACATAGGCTGGAGAAGGAGTTCGAGAGGTGGAGCTTTGCCTTGGACAGGAGTTGAAACTTCAAGTATATGCTGTGAGTGTTGGCAGAAGTGAAGTTCTTATGAAGTTTCCAGAGGTGAAGTGCAGGAGTAGAGTGAATTTTTGAATGTAGAAGAGAACTATTGTGAGTGGTGGCAGAAGTGAAGTTCTTATGAAGTTTTCAGAGGTGGAGTGCAGGAGTAGAGTGAAATTTTGAATGTGGAAGAGAACTGTTGTGAGTGTTGGCAGAAGTGAAGTCTTATGAAGTTTTTAGAGGTAGAGTGCAGGAGTAGAGTGAAATTTTGAATGTGGAAGAGAACTGTTGTGAGTGTTGGCAGAAGTGAAGTTCTTATGAAGTTTTCTAGAGGTGGAGTGCAGGAGTAGAGTGAAATTTTGAATGTAGAAAGGACTGTTGTGAGTGTTAGCAGAAGTGAAATTCCTATGAATGATAAATTTTGAAGCGGATGTGTGTTATGAATTAGGATTAAAGTTGAAGGAAGCTCCATTCTAGGAGACCACAGTCTGATCTACCTAAGTGGAGTAATACAACAGTCTTGGTGTTGGGTTCAAGTCTGGTTAGAACATTCAATATTTCTGTAGAGACCACCTTAACTAAATTACCAAACCTAAACCTCAAAACCATAGCCAAGCTTGACATGGGGATAGATCATGATACCAACATAGGTAAGAATCTTAAAACCATACAGCCTTGACAAGCCCGGTGTTGAGAAAACCAAGATCAAACACGGAACCTTTGGAGATAGTTGACCTTAGGGGAAGTTACAACAACAAGTTCATATAGAGACAAATTCCCAACAATCCAGGAGTAGGAAGGAATGTCAGTCTATGGGAAAAATCCGAAAGAAAGACAATAAGGACAAACTAAGCACAAGCAGCCATGTACCTAGTGCACTCTCAAAACCAAAAATTCCCCACGATACCGTATTAATGATCATGAAGAACAAAAACTGGAACATATTCTTGCATTAAGACACATCAAATATGATCATCAATAAAAAATTGAGTATAAGATCCTCTAAACTAGATATCTGCATCATGATGTCACATGGGATCTTTCTCATCTCCAAAATGCTTAAAAACCCTTCCAAGAGTTCAAAGACTCCATGGTGATGAGGATGTCACCAACTAGTAGTCATGGAATATGTAATAATATGGAGTTTGTAGACGAGTTTGCAAAAGCTAGTGAGTTAGTAGAATAGGTTAAATATAGCTAAAAGAACATGGAACTAGCACACATCTAAAGAGTTTAAAAATATTCTAGAAGCATCTAGAAGTACCTAAGAAGCTTTTTGGTGGAAAGCTTCTAGGAACTTCATAAGGATTGAGTAACTTGTATGCCAAGTTAATGGTTTTCTTAGCTTTTATACCAAGTAAATGACTAGCTTAGCTTGCACTCCAATAAGAAAAATTCTAGAAAGTAGCTTCTTAGGAGTCTTTTACTTGCTCTCCTATAAGTACCAAAGCTAAGCTCATGTTAGGTACTCAGAGTTTCTCTTAGTTGAGAGTTTCCAATGTGACATTCTACTTTGATCTTACATTCTCTTATTTCTCTCCTTGGTCTTCTATATATTTATCAAGAAGGAAAGGATGGATAAAGCTCAAATTAGAGAACTTATGGAGATCAAAGAAAATGATCTTGATTTGATGGTACTAAAGTTCATGATTGGGATAGATTATCCTTGTCCAAACATGAGTGTCTCTCATTTTTTGTCAATTTCACATTGCACTCTAATATTTTGTTTCACTATCACCTAACAAATACTAGCATAACCTCAAAAACCCCAACATACACCTATAGAACCTCACATACACCTCATCAGTTTTTAGTGATTTGGTGATCATGAGCAATACAACTTAGCATATACATGCATAGATGTGTGCCAAGTCATGCTTTCTAGCACAATGCAATCCAATGCAGCCTATCTAGTGCACCTGATCAATGTTTGCAAGCACATACTAGAATGGCCTAGTACTTACAAGGCAGGCAATGAGCACTACAAGTGCAACCTAGTGCGCACCAATGCACCCTAATGTAATCTTTCACTCCAAGAGGCTCCATTCCATCCATCTCAATGCACTCCTAAGCACATCCGAGTACACACTAATATAAACCCGATGTTTTCTACATTTCTCAAAATTCTTCTTTTATATTATTAATTTGATTGTTCAATTTAATAGGTTACTCTATGTATAGATTTTGTGAAAACTTGGGATAGAACACAAATAAAAGGAGTGTACATGAGAGGTCTTAGAGCTTGAAAATTAACATGATCAAAGTGGACTTTGCACTTCCAAAGGAAAGTTATGGGAGAAGGAGATGTATGCACATAAATTTAGTGGAGGATTGGTTCCTTACATAGGACTATATTGCAAGGAGAGATCTTGCTAGATAGTGTGTATATCTTGCTTGGAGGCCATTTTTATTGACAATGAGTTTGCTTAATCTTTGCTAGGACATCCAAGGTGTTGCATGTGCACATCATCCCAAACATCAAGACCAATACTCATAGGTCTAGGGTATAGGAGTATGATTGGAGAGATTTGATGCTACCTATGGTCAAAGATGAATTGGTGGCCATTTATAGAAAACTGTACCATCCAAAAGGCCAATGCTTCAAGGATATATTTATAGGACACTCTCTTACACATATTTTCATGGAAAGAGAATTCATGATGAGGATGAAGACTCTACGTGAGAGTAGAGTAGGAATTATCTTTGAAAATTATCTTTTTTTATTTGTGTAAAACCTTTACTCCACTTAATGAAATGAACTTTCAAAAATTCTTGTTATTATTTCAATACTCTGTTTTACATGGATATATAAAAATGTTTTCCTTAACTTTGCATAGATCATCACCACCATGTCATTCCTTTTGAGGACCCAATCTAAGATGACACCACAGTTGAGATGAATATAGGGAGTAAAGAGGAGCTTACACTACCCATTGTGAGTTTAGGGCATCATGAGGAGTGTAATACTCCAAGGACAAGAGATCTCCAAGAGATAAGAGAGGAAACACTTACTTTCCACTCAATACTCTAATGCCACAAACAAGCATCTTCTCTCTATTATATAGCAAGCTCCACCCTTGGATCAAAAACATGGATTGGTGACCTATCTATGAGCTCCACCCTTTGACTAGTTTCTTAGGTGGGTGACATGTCAGTCCTTGTCTTATCTAGCTGGTCAAATAGGTTTGACCAGAGGGAAACTTTAGGGAATCTTCATGTATGGAGCTCAAAATTGCATGGGTGAGGTACCATTGGAAAGCTCTCAATGAGAAAAATTACAATGGGGAGAAGTCAAGCCCTCTTTGCAAAGGGAGAGGAATTTTTTCATTTCCGAGGCCTAATTCATCCATTTACGCATTCAAAATTAGCTCTAAAGTTTTCAAGGTTTTTTTTTCTGCCCTATTGGTAGAAGTACTCTTTTGGTTATACCTTTATATATTCTTCCTAGCCCATTTTACACAACATCCTTTAGATGTTACCAAACCAATTTTCACCTCTAGATTATATGTCTAGGTATTGGTATTACAAACCTCTTCTCTTTTAGGACGCAATGTCCTTGTTGCAAAGCTGTTGCTCAAAAATTTGAACTAACACTAGTGAGTTAACCAAGCTGGCTGTTGGCTCCTAGGTTGCTTCATATAGTGGGTACCCTTTCCAATAGACAAGATATTCTACACATTGATGGTGAGTACCACACATTCATTTTTGTAGAATATATTTGACTTCATATTTCTCCGTGTCATCAATGAGATTTGGGCAAGGTTAATGTTCTTAGAGAAGTGGGGTGGTTGAGGTTCATATCTTTGTAGTAAGGAAACACAAAATACTGGATGGATCTTTATGTGTGGCGGTAGCTTGAGGCGGTAGGCCATTATGCCAATTTGACAAAGAATGGAAAGGTCCAATAAAATGAGGTCTGAGTTTACAAGGGCCAACTAACTTGAGGTTGGTGTTTCACAACTAGACTTGATCCCCAACATTGAACTCTATGTATTGGCAATGTGCATCAACATATTGCTTTTGTTGATTTTGGACAATTTGCAACCTGTGCTTGGTGTTCTCCAAACCGTGTTGAATTTGATAAACAAAAGTGTTGACAATGTCAACCTTAGTAGCCATTGGTTGGACCTTCATCAAGTTTGAAGGTGTGAAAGGATGCTCTCCATACATGAGGAAGAATAGTGTGACCTGTGTGGAGGCATTCATTGAATTATTGTAAGAAAATTCCACCAATGGGCGTAAGGTGTCCCACCTCTCTTGCTCATCTAATGTAAGGCCTCAGAGCATATCCTCAATAGTGTGATTTGCCCTTTTTTTGTCCATTGGTCTATGGATGGTAAGTTGTGTACATGGAAAATTTGGTTTTGAAGAAACCAAAAGGGTTTTCCAAAACAAACTCATGAATTGAGTGCCTCTATATGTGATGAGCACTCGAGACATGCCATGGTGAGAGAAAATTGCTTCTAAGTACAATTGAGCTAGTTGTGAGGTCGTCATGTCCTTGGTGGTAGGACACACATAAATTATTTTTTTCAGTCATCAACAAAGACAATAGTGGAGTCAAACTGTAAAAGACCAAAACCGAGGAGAGAAATAGGAGAATGGAAACTCACATTGGGACACTTGAATGAGGGAAAACTCCAAATGCCTAGCATGAGCTTTGGCTTTGGTATTTATAGGTAGCATACAAGACCCTTGAAGTTTCCCAAGAAGCTTATTTGAGCTGCTTTCTTGTAATGCAAGCCAAGTTAACTAGGAAGCTTCTCAAGAAGCTTCCTTCTAGAAGCCGCCTACTTGGCGTGTGTAATACCAAGAGCTAGCCATATGATCTAGATGTGAAATTTGGTTTGGTAACATCTAGAATGATGTTATACATGATGGTCAAAATAGATAAGATAGAAGTATCACCAAAAGAGTACTTCTACTAATAGGGCAAAAATCAAAATAGACTTCGGAACCTTAGAACCACTAGCTAGACATATGATTTAAAGGTAAGAATTGGTTTGGTAACATCTCGAAGGATGTTACACATGATGGACTAAACAGATCAGAAAGAGGTATCACCAAAAGGGGACTTCTACTAATAGAGTAGGAATAGAAATATGCCTGAAATCTTTGAAGGCAATTTCGGAGGCCTAAACGGATGAATTAAGCCTTGAAAATGTGCAGATTCTCCCCACCCCAACAGAGGATAGGCTGGCCTTCCCTCCCCCCAACTTTGTCTTGTCGAGAGCTTTCCAATGGTATCTTACTCATGTGATTATGAGATTCCTATAGGAAGATTCCCTAAAAGATTCCCTCTGGTCAAAGCTTGTTTGACCAACCAGATAGGACCTAGACCGGACATGTCACCCATCCAAGTAGGTAATCCAAGGGTGGAGCTTGCTGACATGTCACCTATCTATGTCCTTAATCCTATGGTGGAGCTTCCTTGGAGTAGATCCTCTTTGTCTATATAATAAAGAGAAGGTGCTCCTTTGGGCATCGAATGTTTGAGTGTGCAATTTGTGTTTTCTCTCTTCTCTTGTCCTCAGAGTATTACAGCGTGCAAGCTAAGCTAGTTAGAAGCTTCTAGAAACTTCCTTCTAGAAACTATCTGCTTAGGGCACAAGTTAACTAGTTGGGAAGCTTCCCAAGAAGCTTCTTAGATGCTTCTAGGATATTCTAGGCTATTTTGTCTTATTCTCTACTTCATAAGCCCGACTAACTTCATTGCTAAACTCCATATTGTTACATATTCCCCGCCGCTAGTTGGTGACATCCTTGGTGCCAGTGAAGCTTCGAATTCCTTGATGGCCATATGTGCATTCTGGAGGTGGGAAAGAGGTTCCCATGTGGCATCATGAAGGAGATACCCTTTCCAAAGGACCTTGTACTCCGTATGTTGGCGACGGCCTCGTTGAATATAGCAACATGCAAAGATACGATCAACTTCGTACTCCTCATGATCATTGATAGGGACAGGTAGAGAAGGAGGTTGGACTCGAGAGGAAAAGGAAGAGGGGTTAGGAACAAAGGGTTTCAACTTGGAAACATGAAAGACATGATGGATATGCATGTGACAAGGCAAGGCAAGTTGATAAGCAACAGGAGAGACAATGTGGGTGATATCAAAGGGGCCTATCCAATTAGGAGCAAGTTTATGAACTTGGGTATCAAGGGGGAGAGGGAGGTTACTAGAGGATAGCATGACTTTATCCCCAACTTCAAAGGTGAGATCACGACGATGATGGTCCGCATATTGTTTTTGACGATTCTGAGCAACAAGGAGGTGAGACTTGGCTTGTTGGAGAGATTGGGATATAGTGGTCAAGAATGTGGAAGTATGAGGAATCTGAGAGGGAGGGGGAGCAAGAAGAGAATCCAGAACAAGCAGATCTTGGCCAAAATTGAGAAAGAAGAGAGAAAATCCAGTGCTTGCCTGTTTGGAATTGTTGTAGGCAAATTCTGCAACTACAAGACATTCATCCCAGTTGGTATGGTGGACATTGACAAAGGCCCGCAACATATCCTCCAATGTACGATTTGTGCATTTGGTTTGTCCATCAATTTGAGGATAATAGGCCATGGACAAAGCAAGCTTGGTGCCGAGAATCTAGAAGAGTGCTTGCCAAAACTTCTTGGTAAATCAAGGATCATGGTCAAAGATGAGTACATGTGGCATCCCATGATGCTAGAAGACATTGTCAAAGTAGATTTGCGCTACGGTTGGAGCATCCACGGTATCACAGGTTGGTGCCAAGTGGATTTGTTTACTAAGCTTATCCACAAACACCACAATTGCGGTGTGTCCTTATTTTGTCTTTGGCAAGGATGTGATGAGATCTAAGCTCACATGCTCCCAGCAAGCAGATGGAATGGTGAGTGGTTGAAGGAGTCCACTCGGCTTCTGGTTACTAGCCTTGTTACGTTAGCAACTCTCACATGATCGGACAAAGTATCGAACATAGTGTGTCATGTTGGGCCACCACCATTGGCGTTGGAAGGTGCCCAAGGTCTTGTCCACTCCCATGTGACCAGCTATTGGTAAATCATGGGCTTCTTGAAGGCACACAAGTCGAAGATCACCTTTGGCTGGAACATAGATCTGGTCTGCATGGAATAAAAGGCCTTCCTTTAAGGAGAAGGTGTTGTACTCCTTATCGCATGTTGTCAGACGACCGTGTACCTTTTGGAAGAAGGGATCTTGTTGTAGAGTTGATTGAAACTCATTATGGACCTTAGGGTCAATGGACACCGTTGTAATTGTCACCGTGATGAGAGGAAGAGCCTTCAAATCAGGTTGTTGTGATAGAGCATTAGGGATGACATGAAACCAACCTGGTTTGTACTCAAGTTTGATATCAAACAATTGGAGTTGCTCTTCCCTTTGATGATGTTGACTCTTCATGTGCTCCAAGTGTAAGGTCTGCAACAATGGCTTGTGATCAATTCGCATGATCACTTGTTTCCCCAAGAGATAATGCCTCCATACCTTGGTGGCATATACCATTGCAAGTTGTTCCCGATCCCGAGCAGAGTAATTTCTTTCAGTTGTATTAAGTTGGTGAGACACAAAGGCAATAGGGTGTAGTCCATTTGGAAATTCTTGTTGCAACACAGCTCCAATTGCAAAGTTAGAAGCATCAAAATCAACCACACAAGGTAGTTGAGGATCATGTGGTTGAAGAATGGGTCTTGAAGACACCATATGCTTTACCTTCTGGAATGCTTCTTCATGCTTGGTGCTCCCTCTGAAAGCTCAAGTTCTTTCCCGAGAGGTCAATCAATGGTGCAGCCACGTGAGCATAATAATGGATGAACCGTCGGAAAAAACTGGCCAATCCATTGAATGCTCATACTTCTATAGCATCCTTTGGGGTAGGCCAATTAGTAATGGCTTTGATCTTCTCTTCTTCTATCTTGATTCCCTCTGATGAGATCTTATGATCCAAGAAGGTAACCTCCTTCTGCCAAAAAGCACACTTTGACTTCTTGCAGTAAAATTTCCACTATCATAGTCGTCTTAGGACTTCTCGCACATGATTCACATGTCTGCCTTTGTCTTGCTATAGATTAAGATATCATCTATGAACACCACCACGAACTGATCCAATAGTCCTTCCAACACCAGATGCATATGATCCATGAAGACTGCTGGAGCATTAGTGAGTCCAAAAGGTAAAACTCTCCACTCAAAATGTCCATACCTTGTGCAAAAGGTAGTCTTTTGCACGTCCTCTCCTTCAATAGGAATTTGCCAATAGCTGCTACAAAGATCCAACTTGGAAAAGTAGTGTGCTCCACTTAGTTGATAAAGCAGGTCATCGATCAAAGGCAAGAGATATGCATTCTTCACGGTTTGCTTATTGAGTCCATGGTAATCAATACAAAAATGAAGTTCTCCATCCTTCTTTGGAACAAATAGTACCGGTGCTCCCCAAGGAGAGGTACTATGCCATATGAAATCCTTCTCCAACAACTTTGTAAGCGTTGTTCGCAACTCCTCCAACTCCTTTGGTGAGAGCCGATAGATTGGTCTACTCACTGGAGTACTCCTTGACAATAACTTGATCTTGAAGTGCATACCTCAATCGGAGGGTAATCCCTTTGGTAGATCATCCAGAAACACATATGTAAACTCCTGAACTATCTGATCAACCATTGCTTGATGAGGCTCTTGGCCCTCCTCAGATTGTTCTTGTGCAATCGGCTTGATCCACATCGCGAATACAGATTTATCTTCCTCCAAAGCTTCCTTTATGGCCGCTTTATTAACAAACTTCCCTTCCAAGGACTCATCTCTCTTCCAAGCTTGCTCCATGGTTGCCTTCTTGGCAAACTTCCCATCTTGGGACTCATCTCCTTTCTAGATTTGCTCTATGGCTACCTTCTTGACAAACTTCCCATCTTGGGACTGACTATTCTTAGGCGTCTTACTCAGAGGTGCCAGACAACCTAATCAGAAATTTCTACCTTGGTGTTCTACTTGAATTTGTCGTTGAGTCCAATCGAATTGAACCTTATGACGTTCAAGCCAAGGTAGACCCAAAATGATATCATAGTGTAGAGGTGCCACTACAAACCTCATACACTCCAAATATTCCTTCCCAATCTTGAAGGTAACAAGATGTGAGGTGCAGAATGCAGAACCCTTTCTACCATCTGCCATCATCAAACTACTTCCAAACACTGGTTTGATAGGAATACCCAATTCCTTTGCTACTTGCATAGACATGCAATTCTCTAAACTTCCAGAATCGACCAAAATCCTACAACCCTGATTAGATATCATACCTTGCAAGTGAAGCAAACTTGCATAGGTCGAGCCTTCAATCCCATTGGAACTAATCAAGCTCCCATTAGGCGGCTTGAAATCTCCTACTGGGATTCTTTGTTTCCTTGATCATTTGTTCCACAAACTCCATCTGGGCAACTTGTCAAGGTTGCCCATTCCTAAGTGGACATTCAGCAATGCAATGTCCAACTTGGCGACAATAAAAACAACCTCCATTTTGTTGTAATGTTTCTCTATCTACTGTGCCAAGTGGTCTTTGTTGGATAACATCAATCTCCATTGGTACCAATTCTTCCACTTGCGTGTGGTGTATTGGTAGGCTTTGTGTAGGTCGAGGTCGAGACCAAGTTGTCACAACCAAGGAAACAAAATGTTCAACCAATTGCATGGCTTCTTCTATGTTTTGTAGCTCTTGCATGGTCACCTCCAATTTGGTTTGTGACTTCAATCCCCGCACAAATCGATCCAAAACTTCACCTTCTTGGATATCTGGAATTTGCATGATGATGTTCTGAAATTGTGTGATGTAGCTTCTCACTGAGCCAATCTGTCTCAACTCCGTCAATTTATCTCGTGCAGCTCAGGTGGCATTTATAGTTTAAAATCGACTAAGTATTGCATCTTTGAATTCTGCCCATGTCAAAATTGGTGTAACAATTTGTCGTTCAGCTCTTTCTGCTCGGAATTGCCACCAAAGTTTTGCCACGCCATCCAATTGGCTAGAAGCCAAGAGAATTGTTTCCGCTCGTCTTGAAGATTGGTGGCTTCAAAGTAACGTTTGCAATCAAACACAAAATTCTCCACTGTGCCTGGAAGATTTTTGCCTTCAAACACCTTGGGTTTTGGAAATTGACTGCGATCATCTCTATCGAATTGGCACTCTGTCTATCTGTTCTCGTCATTGCTGGTCTCATTCATCCAACAATTGAGTAAGATGCTCGATTTATTGTTGCATTGCAAGTATAACATCAGGTATTGCCGCCATTGCTACTACTCTATTCCACTACCCTCAATCTATCTAGTTGATTTACACATAGATACAACACGTCCACCGTTCTCCATAAGTTACAACTGGAAGTATCAAGGGTTCCTCAAACACGATGATCATATATAGAAAATCCTGCCCAAACCGTGAGGTGATGAATTGTATGAAACGATGCTTTGGTAATATCTGGACATGAAAGTCCCAATGGTTTGGCGGAAGTGGATTTGGTGGTCCATAAATTCCATCCATCCCATTCCTGCTCTGATACCAATGTAAAAGACCAAAATCGAGGAGAGAAATAGGAGAATGGAAACTCACATTGGGACACTTGAATGAGGGAAAACTCCAAATGCCTAGCATGAGCTTTGGCTTTGGTATTTATAGGTAGCATACAAGACCCTTGAAGTTTCTCAAGAAGCTTCCTTGAGCCGCTTTCTTGGAGTGCAAGCCAAGTTAACTAGGAAGCTTCTCAAGAAGCTTCCTTCTAGAAGCCGCTTACTTGGCATGCAAGTTAAGCTAGTTAGAAGCTTCTAGAAACTTCCTTCTAGAAACCACCTGCTTAGGGCACAAGTTAACTAGTTGGGAAGCTTCCCAAGAAGCTTCTTAGATGCATCTAGAATATTCTAGGCTATTTTGTCTTATTCTCTACTTCGTAAGCCCGACTAACTTTGTTGCTAAACTCCATATTGTTACACAAACCCTGAGGTGGTCTTGGGCAATTCACAAACCAGATCTATGTTTACCTATTCCCAATGTTGCATAAGAATGGAGAAGGGTTGAAGGAGTCCTGTAGGAGCTTGATTAGAAGCTTTATTTTGTTGAAAAACTAGACAATTCCCAACATATTCCCTCACATCATTGCTCATCTTAGGCCAATAGTAGTGGCATTTGACTGATTATAAGGTCTTGACCACTCCAATGTGACCTGCAATGGCAAAATCATGACATTTTGCTAGGATGGTGCATCCGAGATCCATGGCATCCGGGATCCATAACTTGCCATCATGAAAGGTGAGTCCTTGAGTGCTAGTGATGCCTTTAGATGATTGAGCATATTGTTTACCACTAACATCTGAGTGAATGCATCTACAAGTTGCTTTTTGCCTTCTACATATGTGATTGTCATGTTGAATTGTTGTCTTCACTCTACCCACCAAATTTGTTGATGAGAAAGATCTTTTTGTGTTTCAAGGTAGACAAGAGGTTTATGGTCTATCTCTGCCACAAATACCTTCTCATCAAGATAGTGCTTCCAATGCTTGGTTGCAAGGACAATGGCCAACTCTTCTCATTTAGTGGACTGATTGTTGCATTTTGCCGATAACAACTTCCGAGAGAAAAATGCAATTGAGTGCAATCCA
Source organism: Lunularia cruciata (assembly GCA_948567375.1). Lineage (NCBI taxonomy): Eukaryota > Viridiplantae > Streptophyta > Marchantiopsida > Lunulariales > Lunulariaceae > Lunularia > Lunularia cruciata. Next base: position 14,392,590 of record OX419758.1, read on the forward strand.
TCTTGCCAATCTTGTTGAATGATTGCTCTTATTGTTATGCTTGATGCATCTATAGTTGTCTTCATTGGATGTTTTGGGTTGTAGTTTTCTAAGATTGGTGCCTGTAGTAACACGCCTTTCAACTCTTGAAAGGCCAATTCTTGTGCAGTTCCTCGCATCCACTTCCCTTCCTTGCCTAATAGTGCTGTTAGAGGTTGTGCAATCTTGGAGTAATCCTTGACAAATGGACAATAAAACCCCATCAAGCTCAAGAAACTCTTGAGTTGAGTCTGATCCTTTGGGGCATCCCATTTTTGAATGACCTCTATTTTATCTATTAGCACTTGTATACCTTTTGCACTTACTCTATGCACTAAGTAGTCTACTTCAGATTTGCCAAACTTTCACTTTGAGATTTTGGCATACAATTGATTTTGTTGTAGAATCTGGAGGACTTCTTGCAAATGTTGCTTGTACTCTGTCATTGTCTTATTGTAGACTAAGATGTCATCAAGGAAAATCATAGAAGATTAACCTAAGTATGGGAAAAATGTGTCATTTATCAAACTCATGAAAGTGTTGGAGCATTGGTGAGGCCAAACGGCATCATCAAGTACTCAAAGTGACCATACCTTGTTTGAAAGGCTATTTTGTGTATGTCTTCTTCCGCAATCCTTATTTAGTTGTAATCACTTTGTAGGTCAAGCTTGGTGAAGTGCCTTGTCCAATTGAGTTGATCAAACAAGTCATCTATGCGAGGTAATGGATATTTGTTCTTCACAATTTTAGAGGTTGTTTGAATGGAGGCCTCAAGCCTCTAAGAGGACAATCACAACGATTGATGGCTATGTGCCCAATTTGGCCACAATTGTAATAGTATTGTTGTTCTTCTTGAGCCCCTTCTCCTTGTGGGTCTCCTTCTCTCCTTTCTTCAATCCATCCCTGTTCTCCTTGGAGGGGTCTTGCTCCTCGATCTTGAAACCAAATGTTGCCCAATTCCATGAGAATTTATCCACCAAAATGGTGTGTTTCAACCCAATAGTTTTGCATCAATGTTACCACTTCACCTCCTCCAAGTGCATCTTACTATTCTTTGAGTGCAAGCAACAGCTTCAGAAATAGTGTGAGGATTTTGTACCATTACTTCTTGACGATTCCGCTCTTTTAATCCCC